>CAMZMU010000070.1:38622807-39822807 GCA_947311845.1 Poa pratensis
AATGAAACCTTGGCTAATTATGCTAAAGGAAACTATGACTTTGTTTAATCTTTGAACAAATTAATTTTTTTTTGTTTTTAAGGGTGCCTATGAAATTGCTGGTTATATTCAAGATGATGATGCTCCTTATAGATCTGATACTTTTGCTATGCTTGGATATTGCCTTGAGTATTATAATGATAATCCTTATATTACTGAATTTCTTGAGAAAAGACATCCTCAAAAAGAAGAGACCATTGTCTTGCAGGAACCTGTAGAAGAGAAACTACTGCTGAAACTGAAAGCTCATTGGATGAAAAAGAGGAGGAGAGTGATGAACAAAAGAAGGAAGAATGGATTAGCTACCCATGCCTACCTTCTAATGAGAGTAACTCTTTACCTCTTACATTATTTGATCACCCTCCATCCTTATCAAAGGAGGATGAATGTTATGTTCCTGTGGATTCTCTTGAAATATTCCCTATGAGAAAACTTGTGGAAATGAGTATGCTACTGTTATTTATGATAATCCATGCTATTTTGATAAATCTTATGATAATCCTTTATTTGTGCGTAATTTCGAAATGCATGGTAATGAGAAAGTTTGTTTAGAAAATGTTTATGATAAAGCTCTAGATGATGGTCCTATATTGCTTGATAATATTATGTATTCTACTAATGAAAATGGGATAGGAGAGGTCTTGAATTTATCTAGATGGAGTCCCATACCTCTTGAGAATGATCAATCATCTTGTTATAAAATGGTTAAAAGTGGGTTTGAAAGTTTTAATCCCACTTTTTGGAGCTTGATAAAAAGTATGTGTTTGTAGATCGAAAAGCATGCTTTATGTGATAGTTATATTGTTGAGTTTGTTCATGATGCTACTGAAAATTATTATGAGAGAGGAAAATGATTATAGAAATTTTTCATGGTACTAAAACACCTCTCTATATGCTGAAAGTTTTGAAGTTGCTCTTGTTTTACCTTCCTATGCTTGTTACTTTGTTCTTTATGAATTTATTTGCGTACAAGATTCCGATGCATAGGAAGTGTGTTAGATTTAAACATGTTTTATATATGCTTCTTGATGCTCTTTTATGTTTCAACTCTTATCCTTATGTGAGCATCATTAAAATATTCTAGCCTAGCTGAAAGGCGTTAAAGAAAAGCGCTTATGGGAGACAACCCATTATTTTATTTCTGCAATTTTTCTTTTTTTGAGTCAAGGAGTTGTTTACTTCTGTAACAATTCCTTTGTATCTTTATTTTATCGCATTGTTGTGCCAAGTATTGCCTCTAATAGGAAGATGATGCTAGATTTGGATTTCTGCGCAGGAACAGATTTCTGCTGTTCATTTTAATTCTGTAAAATCACAGAAAAATTATTTAAATCTATTTTTGTGCGTGATCCTCAGATATGTACGCATCTTTCGTTAGTTTAAAGTTTTTCGATCTGAGCAACGTAAGTGCCTCGAAAAAATTCGTCTTTGCGGACTGTTCTGTTTAGACAGATTCTGTCTTTTATTTTTCGCATTCTCTCTTTTACTAGTGTTGAGTGGAATTCTTTTTTAGGGTGAAGAGCTTCACATAACATCAGTGGCAGTAGCTAATGTTAAAAGTAACGGTCATGTTTGTGTCCTTATAGAACATGTGAGTTTTTGATTGTGCACTAACCCTCTAATGAGAATTACTTTGAGTTTGGTGTGGCGGAAGTTTTCAAGGGTCAAGAGAGAAGGATGATATAATGTGATCAAGAAGAGTGAAGAGCTTAAGCTTGGGGATGCTCCCATGGATCACCCCAGCATATTTCAAGAAGACTCAAGCGTCTAAGCTTGGGGATGCCCAAGGCATCCCCTTCTTCATCAGCAACTTATCAGGTCATCTCTAGTGAAACTATATTTTAATTCTTTCACATCATATGTGCTTTACTTGGAGCGTCTGTGTGCTTTTATTTTCAGTATTTTATTTTTCTTATGGTCAACTTGATTGGACCCCAGCATTCTTGATTGGGAGAGAGACACGCTCCGCTTTTTCATATGAATACTCCTATTCTTCACTTATACTTGTTGAGTATTCTTATCTAGCTATTGCTATGCTTTTAGCTCCTGTTTTGCATGCATCTCTTATTCAGAGCTGTTAGTTCTTTTAAAGAAAGTACTCTCTTGCTTCACTTATAATTGTTTGGAGAGTTTATGTTGAAATAAATTGATTGGTGTTTGGTTGGAACAGAAAATGTTGCATGTGGTAGATGGTATAATGGAAAAAGCTTACATATTCTTGTAGATCATTGTATTGGATAATTTGATACTTGTCAATTGTTTTGAGTTATCAAGTAGTTCATGTTTAAGCTTTTGTATCATGTAGTTAAAACCTATTAATGAAGAACTACCGTAAAGCTCGTTGAAATTTGGTTTGCATGATTGGTATCTCTAAGGTCTAGATATTTTCTAGTAAAAGGGTTTGGTTAACAAGGAAGACAGTGTAGAGTCTTATAATGCTTGCAATATGTTTTCATATAAGCCTTGCTGTGTCGGTTGATATCCTGTGTTTGCTTCAAATAACCTTGCTAGCCTAAACTCTGTACTGAGAGGGAATGCTTCTCGTGCATCCAAAACCTTGAGCCAAAATCCATGCCATCTGTGTCCACCATAACTACCTATATGTGGTATTTCCTTGCCATTCCAAGTAAATTTTTCATGTGCTACCTTTAAACTATTCAAACTTTATTACTCCTATTTTGTGTCAATGTTTACCAAGCTCATGAGGACGGGGTGGATGTCTTTATGTCAACTGTCAAACAGACTTTACCACCGGACTAGCGGCATATACATCCGCTTATCCATTAATTTTGCAAAAAGAGCTGGCAAATGGGGTGCCCAGTCCCAATTAATTACAACTTTAACCGCTTAATTCTCTTCACATTTTTGCCCTGATTTATCAGTCAAGCAATGACAAACAGTGAAATATCTGCATGTGTAAACAAAAGAGAAAGAGGGATGATCTGCCTTGCTGGTAGAAATAACGTCCTTCATGGGAGCCGCTCTTAAAAGTCTGGTTGGCAGGGGTCATATTGTACTTTCCATTTTCTGATTCGTTGACAATTAACAAACACCTCTCAAAACTTATTTTTACTCTCTATATGATTTCAAAAACTTAAAAAGCTCTAGCACATGATTTAATCCCTGCTTCCCTCTGCGAAGGGCCTTTCTTTTACTTTTATGTTGAGTCAGTTTTCCTACTTCTTTCTATCTTAGAAGCAAACACTAGTGTCAACTTTGGTGCAACAATTTTTATATGCTCGTATATTGCACTTATTATATGCTTTGTGTTGACAAATATCCATGAGATATATATGTTGAAAGTTGAAAGCAATTGCTGAAACTTAAATCTTCCTTTGTGTTGGTTAAATACCTTTTACTTAGAATCTATTGCTTTATGAGTTAACTCTTATGCAAAACTCTTTGATGCTTGTCTCGAAAGTACTATTCATGAAAAGTTTTTGCTTATATGATTCAGTTGTTTGCTCATTATCTACTTGCTAGCAAACTATAGACCATTGACCTGGATCACTTCATTCATAACATGTGCTTTACATATTATTTGATCAAGATTATGATTGTAGCATGTCACCTCAGAAATTATTTTGTTTTTATCGTTTTACCTACTCGAGGACGAGTAGAACTAAGCTTGGGGATGCTTGATACGTCTCAAACGTATCTATAATTTCTGATGTTCCATGTTGATATTATACCAATTGTTACATGTTTTATATACACTTCATAGCATTTTTATGCATTTTCTGGGACTAACCTATTAACAAGATGCCACAGTGCCAGTTCCTGTTTTCTGCTGTTTTTGTATTCCAGAAAAGCTAGTCTGGAAATATTCTCGGAATTGGACGAAACTTGGACAAACCTCCTATTTTTCCAACACGAAGACGGAGTCCAGAGGAGAACGGAGGGGAGCCACGTGGCGCCCACACCATGGGGCCGCGCGGGCCCCCCTGCCGCGCCGTGGGGTGGTGTGGGCCCTCGTGGCTCCGCAGCCGCCGCCCTTTCGCCTATTTATTCCCCGACGCGAAAACCCTAAATACCCGAGCCATTATCCACGAAAAGTTCCAGAGACGCCGCCGCCGTCAACCCTAGCTCGGGAGGGTTCAGAAGCTCTTCCCGGCACCCTGCCGGAGAGGGAATCATCACCGGAGGGCTCTACATCACCATGCCTGCCTCCGGAGTGATGCGTGAGTAGTTCATCCTTGGACTACGGGTCCATGGCAGTAGCTAGATGGTTGTCTCTCCACTTTATGCTATCATGTTTAGATCTTGTGAGCTGCCTATCATGATCAAGATCATCTTATTGTAATGCTACATGTTGTGTTTGCTGGGATCCGATGAATATTGAATACTATGTCAAGTTGATTATCAATCTATCTTATATGTTATTTATGATCTTGCATGCTTTCCGTTACTAGTAGATGCTTTGGCCAAGTAGATGCTTGTAACTCCAAGAGTGAGTATTTATGCTAGATAGTGGGTTCATGCCTCCGGTAATCTGGGAGAGTGACAATAACTTCTAAGATTGTGGATGTGCTGTTGCCACTAGGGATAAAATAACCGATGCTTAGCTTAAGGGTATGTCGTTAGGTCTAATGCATTTGTTTACTTTACGCACATTACTTAATGCAATTATCCGTTGCTTGCAACTTAATACCAACGGGGAACTCGGTATGACAACCTGGCGGTGGATTATTAGTCATAGACGCTGTTGGATAACGGTCTATGTATTTTGTCGTAATGCCCACATGAATATCATAGTAATCATCATGTCATATATATGCATTGTTATGCGCTCAATATTTTGTCAATTGCCCAGCTGTAATTTGTTCACCCAGCATGTTAGTTATCTTTTATGGAGAGACACCACTAGTGAACTGTGGACCCCGGTCCATTCTTTTACACTGATAATACAACCAACTGCAAACACTGTTCCTTTTCATTCTCTGCAATTTACTATTGTTTTCCACACCATACGTTTAATCCTTTGTTTTCAGCAAGCCGGTGAGATTGACAACCTCACTGTTTCGTTGGGGCAAAGTAGTTTGATTGTGTTGTGTGCAGATTCCACGTTAGTGCGCCACTGACAACCTTCTGAAGTGATTTCTTGCTCCTACTGGTTCGATTAAACCTTGGTTTCATACTGAGGGAAAACTGCTGCTACACTGCATCATACCTTCCTCTTGGGGTCTCTCAGCGAACGTGTGATCCACGCAATCAAGGAGATATTTCAATAGAATCATGACATTCAACAATATAGCATTTCTCCTCCTTAGGTAGGCATGGAGGGTAATCATATAATGTAAGAGTTAAAGATTTGCTATCATAAGAAGGTAGATCCTCCTTTTGATCATCACTCTCTTCCTCTTTTTCATCAAATGAGCTTTCAATTTCAGCAGTTTCTTCTCCCACGGGTTCCTGAAAGGTAGCAAGTTGTTTTGGAGAATAAATTTTCTCAAGAAATTCAGTGATATAAGGATTATCATTGTAATATTCAAGGCAATAACCAAGTATAGCAAAAATTTCAGATTTATAAGGAGAATCATCATCGTGAATATAACCAGCAATTTCATAGGCACCTTTAAAAACAAAAAATTCTTCAGTTTGTTCAAGATTACCAAAGTCATAGTTTCCTTTAACTTAAGCATCCAAGGTTTCATTATCATTATAATCACATTGGAAAGGGAGGTGTTTATGCCTTCTACAACATAATGATTCATTAAAGCACTAGGATTCATCATAAGTAGAGCACAAGTTTTTAGCAAAATAATTCAATCTACTTATTTGTTCCCATAAATATTTCCCTTTTTGAGACAAGCGGTATTCATTATAATAATTTTGTTGTTCCTCCGTGAACCCACTTAGCCAATAAGATTTTGTTTCAAACAGAGAAGCCATTGATAGCAAATAAATAACTAGACATAATAACAAACAAAAATAAACTAAATGCAAGAAACTAATTTTTTGTGTTTTTGATAATTAAAAGCAAACAAGATAAAGTAAAAATAAACTAAGCAAGACAATAACAAAGTAAAGAGATTGGAAGGTGAAACTCCCCTTGCAGAAATCCTCTTGCTCCCCGGCAACGGCGCCAGAAAAATGCTTGATGACGTGGGACACACGTTCGTTGGGAGACCCAAGAGGAAGGTATGAAGCAGTGCAGCAGCAAGTTTCCCTCAGTAAGATACCAAGGTTATCAGATCCAGTAGGAGCAAGGAGCTATTATGAAGATTGTCAACGGTGCCAGAAAAGTACTTGTGTGTGAAGGGAATTCGGCTGTTGACGTGGAACCTGCACACAACACAATCAAACTACTTTGCCCCAATGAAACAGGAAGGGTGTCAATCTTCCTGGCTTGCTGAAAACAATGGATTAAACGTATGGTGTGGAAAATAGTGTTTAATTGCAGAGAATAAAAAGGAACAATGATTGCAGTTGGTTGTATTATCAGTGTAAAAGAATGGACCGGGGTCCATAGTTCACTAGTGGTGTCTCTCCATAAAAGATAACTAACATGCTGGGTGAACAAATTACAGCTGGGCAATTGACAAAATATTGAGCGCATGACAATGCATATATATGACATGATGATTAATATGATATTCATGTGGGCATTATGACAAAATACATAGACCGTTATCCAACAACGTCTATGACTAATAATCCACCTCCTAGTTGTCATACCGAGTTCCCCGTTGGTATTAAGTTGCAAGCAACGGATAATCGCATTAAGTAATGTGCGTAATGTAAACAAATGCATTAGACCTAACGGCGCACCCTTAAGCTAAGCATCGGTTATTTTATCCCTAGTGGCAACAGCACATCCACAATCTTAGAAGTTGTTGTCACTCTCCCAGATTACCGGAGGCATGAACCCACTATCTAGCATAAATACTAACTCTTGGAGTTACAAGCATCTACTTGGCCAAAGCATCTACTAGTAACGGAAAACATGCAAGATCATAAATAACATATAAGATAGATTGATAATCAACTTGACATAGTATTCAATATTCATCAGATCCCAGCAAACACAACATGTAGCATTACAATAAGATAATCTTGATCATGATAGGCAGCTCACAAGATCTAAACATGATAGCATAAACTGGAGAGACAACCATCTAGCTACCGCTATGGACCCGTAGTCCAAAGATGAACTACTCACGCATCACTCCGGAGGCAGGCATGGTGATGTAGAGCCCTCCGGTGATGATTTCCCTCTCCGGCAGGGTTCCGGGAAGAGCTTCAGAACCCTCCTGAGCTAGGGTTGACGACGGCGGCGGCTACGGAACTTTTCGTGGATGGAGGCTCGGGTGTCTAGGGTTTTCCCGTGAAGATGAATAAATAGGCGAAAGGGCGGCGGCTGGAGCGACCCGAGGGGCCACACCCCACCACGGCGCGGTTGGAGGGGTGGCCACGCCGCCCTAGGGTGTGGCGCCCTCCTCGGTCGCCTCCGTCTCTCCTTCGAACTTCGTGTACGTGTTGGAAAAATAGGAGGTCCTGTCCAGGTCTCGTCCAATTCCGAGAATATTTCCAGAACAGCTTTTCTGAAATACAAAAACAGCAAAAAATAGGAACTGGCACTGTGGCATCTTGTTAATAGGTTGTCCCAGAAAATGCATAAAAATGCTATGAAGTGTATGTAAAACATGTAACAATTGGTATAATATCAACATGGAACGTCAGAAATTATAGATACATTTGAGACGTATCAGAGATCATTACCGGAGGGCTCTACATCACCATGCCTGCCTCCGGAGTGATGCGTGAGTAGTTCATGCTTGGACTACGGGTCCACAACAGTAGCTAGATGGTTGTCTCCCCACTTTGTGCCATCATGTTTAAATCTTGTGAGCTGCCTAATGATTGCGTGGATCACACGTTCGTTGGGAGACCCCAAGAGGAAGGTATGATGCAGTGTAGCAGCAGTTTTCCCTCAGTATGAAACCAAGGTTTAATCGAACCAGTAGGAGCAAGAAATCACTTCTGAAGGTTGTTGGTGGCGGAATATGGCACGGCAATACCAGGGAATCCGGCGCCGACGTGGAATCTGCACACAACACAATCAAACTACTTTGCCCCAACGAAACAGTGAGGTTGTCAATCTCACCGGCTTGCTGAAAACAAAGGATTAAACGTATGGTGTGGAAAACAGTAGTAAATTGCAGAGAATGAAAAGGAACAGTGTTTGCAGTTGGTTGTATTATCAGTGTAAAAGAATGGACCGGGGTCCACAGTTCACTAGTGGTGTCTCTCCATAAAAGATAACTAACATGCTGGGTGAACAAATTACAGCTGGGCAATTGACAAAATATTGAGCGCATGACAATGCATATATATGACATGATGATTACTATGATATTCATGTGGGCATTACGACAAAATACATAGACCGTTATCCAACAGCGTCTATGACTAATAATCCACCGCCAGGTTGTCATACCGAGTTCCCCGTTGGTATTAAGTTGCAAGCAACGGATAATTGCATTAAGTAATGTGCGTAATGTAAACAAATGCATTAGACCTAACGGCGCACCCTTAAGCTAAGCATCGGTTATTTTATCCCTAGTGGCAACAGCACATCCACAATCTTAGAAGTTATTGTCACTCTCCCAGATTACCGGAGGCATGAACCCACTATCTAGCATAAATACTCACTCTTGGAGTTACAAGCATCTACTTGGCCAAAGCATCTACTAGTAACGGAAAGCATGCAAGATCATAAATAACATATAAGATAGATTGATAATCAACTTGACATAGTATTCAATATTCATCGGATCCCAGCAAACACAACATGTAGCATTACAATAAGATGATCTTGATCATGATAGGCAGCTCACAAGATCTAAACATGATAGCATAAAGTGGAGAGACAACCATCTAGCTACTGCCATGGACCCGTAGTCCAAGGATGAACTACTCACGCATCACTCCGGAGGCAGGCATGGTGATGTAGAGCCCTCCGGTGATGATTCCCCTCTCCGGCAGGGTGCCGGGAAGAGCTTCTGAACCCTCCCGAGCTAGGGTTGACGGCGGCGTCTCTGGAACTTTTCGTGGATAATGGCTCGGGTATTTAGGGTTTTCGCGTCGGGAGAATAAATAGGCGAAAGGGCGGCGGCTGCGGAGCCACGAGGGCCCCACACCACCCCACGGCGCGGCAGGGGGGCCCGCGGCCCCATGGTGTGGGTGCCACGTGGCCCTCCTCCGTCTCTCTGGACTCCGTCTTCGTGTTGGAAAAATAGGAGGTTCTGTCCAAGTTTCGTCCAATTCCGAGAATATTTCCAGACTAGCTTTTCTGGAATACAAAAACAGCAGAAAACAGGAACTGGCACTGTGGCATCTTGTTAATAGGTTAGTCCCAGAAAATGCATAAAAATGCTATGAAGTGTATATAAAACATGTAACAATTGGTATAATATCAACATGGAACATCAGAAATTATAGATACGTTTGAGACGTATCAAGCATCCCCAAGCTTAGTTCTACTCGTCCTCGAGTAGGTAAAACGATAAAAACAAAATAATTTCTGAGGTGACATGCTACAATCATAATCTTGATCAAATAATATGTAAAGCACATGTTATGAATGAAGTGATCCAGGTCAATGGTCTATAGTTTGCTAGCAAGTAGATAATGAGCAAACAACTGAATCATATAAGCAAAAACTTTTCATGAATAGTACTTTCGAGACAAGCATCAAAGAGTTTTGCATAAGAGTTAACTCATAAAGCAATAGATTCTAAGTAAAAGGTATTTAACCAACACAAAGGAAGATTTAAGTTTCAGCAATTGCTTTCAACTTTCAACATATATATCTCATGGATATTTGTCAACACAAAGCATATAATAAGTGCAATATACGCATATAAAAATTGTTGCACCAAAGTTGACACTAGTGTTTGCTTCTAAGATAGAAAGAAGTAGGAAAACTGACTCAACATAAAAGTAAAAGAAAGGCCCTTCGCAGAGGGAAGCAGGGATTAAATCATGTGCTAGAGCTTTTTAAGTTTTTGAAATCATATAGAGAGTAAAAATAAGTTTTGAGAGGTGTTTGTTAATTGTCAACGAATCAGAAAATGGAAAGTACAATATGACCCCTGCCAACCAGACTTTTAAGAGCGGCTCCCATGAAGGACGTTATTTCTACCAGCAAGGCAGATCATCCCTCTTTCTCTTTTGTTTACACATGCAGATATTTCACTGTTTGTCATTGCTTGACTGATAAATCAGGGCAAAAATGTGAAGAGAATTAAGCGGTTAAAGTTGTAATTAATTGGGACTGGGCACCCCATTTGCCAGCTCTTTTTGCAAAATTAATGGATAAGCGGATGTATATGCCGCTAGTCCGGTGGTAAAGTCTGTTTGACAGTTGACATAAAGACATCCACCCCGTCCTCATGAGCTTGGTAAACATTGACACAAAATAGGAGTAATAATTTTGAATAGTTTAAAGGTAGCACATGAAAAATTTACTTGGAATGGCAAGGAAATACCACATATAGGTAGTTATGGTGGACACAGATGGCATGGATTTTGGCTCAAGGTTTTGGATGCACGAGAAGCATTCCCTCTCAGTACAGAGTTTAGGCTAGCAAGGTTATTTGAAGCAAACACAGGATATCAACCGACACAGCAAGGCTTATATGAAAACATATTGCAAGCATTATAAGACTCTACACTGTCTTCCTTGTTAACCAAACCCTTTTACTAGAAAATATCTAGACCTTAGAGATACCAATCATGCAAACCAAATTTCAACGAGCTTTACGGTAGTTCTTCATTAATAGGTTTTAACTACATGATACAAAAGCTTAAACATGAACTACTTGATAACTCAAAACAATTGACAAGTATCAAATTATCCAATACAATGATCTACAAGAATATGTAAGCTTTTTCCATTATACCATCTACCACATGCAACATTTTCTGTTCCAACCAAACACCAATCAATTTATTTCAACATAAACTCTCCAAACAATTATAAGTGAAGCAAGAGAGTACTTTCTTTAAAAGAACTAACAGCTCTGAATAAGAGATGCATGCAAAACAGGAGCTAAAAGCATAGCAATAGCTAGATAAGAATACTCAACAAGTATAAGTGAAGAATAGGAGTATTCATATGAAAAAGCGGAGCGTGTCTCTCTCCCAATCAAGAATGCTGGGGTCCAATCAAGTTGACCATAAGAAAAATAAAATACTGAAAATAAAAGCACACAGACGCTCCAAGTAAAGCACATATGATGTGAAAGAATTAAAATATAGTTTCACTAGAGATGACCTGATAAGTTGCTGATGAAGAAGGGGATGCCTTGGGCATCCCCAAGCTTAGACGCTTGAGTCTTCTTGAAATATGCTGGGGTGATCCATGGGAGCATCCCCAAGCTTAAGCTCTTCACTCTTCTTGATCACATTATATCATCCTTCTCTCTTGACCCTTGAAAACTTCCGCCACACCAAACTCAAAGTAATTCTCATTAGAGGGTTAGTGCACAATCAAAAACTCACATGTTCTATAAGGACACAAACATGACCGTTACTTTTAACATTAGCTACTGCCACTGATGTTATGTGAAGCTCTTCACCCTAAAAAAGAATTCCACTCAACACTAGTAAAAGAGAGAATGCGAAAAATAAAAGACAGAATCTGTCTAAACAGAACAGTCCGCAAAGACGAATTTTTTCGAGGCACTTACGTTGCTCAGATCGAAAAACTTTAAACTAACGAAAGATGCGTACATATCTGAGGATCACGCACAAAAATTTGCAGATTTAAATAATTTTTCTGTGATTTTACAGAATTAAAACGGTGAACAGCAGAAATCTGTTCCTGCGCAGAAATCCAAATCTAGCATCATCTTCCTATTAGAGGCAATACTTGGCACAACAATGCGATAAAATAAAGATACAAAGGAATTGTTACAGAAGTAAACAACTCCTTGACTCAAAAAAAAAGAAAAATTGCAGAAATAAAATAATGGGTTGTCTCCCATAAGCGCTTTTCTTTAAGCCTTTTAGCTAGGCTGATAATTTTGATGCTCTCATAAGATGAGTTGAATAAGAGCATCAAAAGCAAATTCGAAACAAATTTAAGTCTAACCCACTTCCTATGCATAGGAATCTTGTAACAAATAAATTCATAAAGAACAAAGTGACAAGCATAGGAAGATAAAACAAGAACAATTCAACTTTAAATATAGAGAGGTGTTTTAGTACATGAAAATTTCTACAATCATATTTTCCTCTCTCATAATAATTTTCAGTAGCATCATGAACAAACTCAACAATATAACTATCACATAAAGCATGCTTTTCATGATCTACAAACACATAATTTTTATCAAGCTCAAAATAGTGGGATTAAAACTTTCAAACCCACTTTTAACATTTTATAACAAGATGATTGATCACTCTCAAAGGTATGGGACTCCATTATAAAGTCAAGACCTCTCCTATCCCATTTTCATTAGTAGTACAATAATATTATCAAGCAATATAGGACCATCATCTAGAGCTTTATCATAAACATTTTCTAAACAAACTTTCTCATTACCATGCATTTCGAAATTACGCACAAATAAAGGATTATCATAAGATTTATCAAAATAGCATGGATTATCATAAATAACAGTAGCATACTCATTTCCACAAGTTTTACTCATAGGGAATATTTCAAGAGAATCCACAGGAACATAACATTCATCCTCCTTTGATAAGGATGGAGGGTGATCAAATAATGTAAGAGGTAAAGAGTTACTCTCATTAGAAGGTAGGCATGGGTAGCTAATCCATTCTTCCTTCTTTTGTTCATCACTCTCCTCCTCTTTTTCATCCAATGAGCTTTCAGCTTCAGCAGTAGTTTCTTCTTCTACAGGTTCCTGCAAGACAATGGTCTCTTCTTTTTGAGGATGTCTTTTCTCAAGAAATTCAGTAATATAAGGATTATCATTATAATACTCAAGGCAATATCCAAGCATAGCAAAAGTATCAGATCTATAAGGAGCATCATCATCTTGAATATAACCAGCAATTTCATAGGCACCTTAAAAACAAAAAATTCTTCAATTTGTTCAAGATTAACAAAGTCATAGTTTCCTTTAGCATAAGCAGCCAAGGTTTCATTATCATTATAATCACATTGGAAAGGGAGGTGTTTATGCCTTCTACAACATAAAGATTCATTAAAGCAGTAGGATTCATCATAAGTAGAGCACAAGTTTTTAGCAAAATAATTCAATCTACTTATTTGTTCCCATAAATATTTCCCTTTTTGAGATAAGCGGTATTCCTTATAATAATTTTGTTGTTCCTCTATGAACCCACTTAGCCAATAAGATTTCGCTTCAGAGAGACCAACCATTGATAGCAAGTAAACAACTAGACATAATAACAAACCGAAATAAACTAGATGCAGAAAACTAATTTTTTGTGTTTTTGATAAATAAAGCAAACAAGACAAATAAAAATAAACTAAGCAAGACAATAACAAAGTAAAGAGATTGGAAGCGTGAAACTCCCCTTGCAGAAATCCTCTTGCTCCCGGCAACGGCGCCAGAAAATATGGCGTGTGGAAGGGGAGTAAGGAGATTTCTGAACCGAAGTGCTTCCACTCCCCGGCAACGGCGCCAGAAAATATGCTTGATTGCGTGGATCACACGTTCGTTGGGAGACCCCAAGAGGAAGGTATGATGCAGTGTAGCAGCAGTTTTCCCTCAGTATGAAACCAAGGTTTAATCGAACCAGTAGGAGCAAGAAATCACTTCTGAAGGTTGTTGGTGGCGGAATATGGCACGGCGCAACACCAGGGAATCCGGCGCCGACGTGGAATCTGCACACAACACAATCAAACTACTTTGCCCCAACGAAATAGTGAGGTTGTCAATCTCACCGGCTTGCTGAAAACAAAGGATTAAACGTATGGTGTGGAAAACAGTAGTAAATTGCAGAGAATGAAAAGGAACAGTGTTTGCAGTTGGTTGTATTATCAGTGTAAAAGAATGGACCGGGGTCCACAGTTCACTAGTGGTGTCTCTCCATAAAAGATAACTAACATGCTGGGTGAACAAATTACAGCTGGGCAATTGACAAAATATTGAGCGCATGACAATGCATATATATGACATGATGATTACTATGATATTCATGTGGGCATTACGACAAAATACATAGACCGTTATCCAACAGCGTCTATGACTAATAATCCACCGCCAGGTTGTCATACCGAGTTCCCCGTTGGTATTAAGTTGCAAGCAACGGATAATTGCATTAAGTAATGTGCGTAATGTAAACAAATGCAATAGACCTAACGGCGCACCCTTAAGCAAGCATCGGTTATTTTATCCTAGTGGCAACAGCACATCCACAATCTTAGAAGTTATTGTCACTCTCCCAGATTACCGGAGGCATGAACCCACTATCTAGCATAAATACTCACTCTTGGAGTTACAAGCATCTACTTGGCCAAAGCATCTACTAGTAACGAAAGCATGCAAGATCATAAATAACATATAAGATAGATTGATAATCAACTTGACATAGTATTCAATATTCATCGGATCCCAGCAAACACAACATGTAGCATTACAATAAGATGATCTTGATCATGATAGGCAGCTCACAAGATCTAAACATGATAGCATAAAGTGGAGAGACAACCATCTATCTACTGCCATGGACCCGTAGTCCAAGGATGAACTACTCGTGCATCACTCCGGAGGCAGGCATGGTGATGTAGAGCCCTCCGGTGATGATTCCCCTCTCCGGCAGGGTGCCGGGAAGAGCTTCTGAACCCTCCCGAGCTTGGGTTGACGACGGCGGCGTCTCTGGAACTTTTCGTGGATAATGGCTCGGGTATTTAGGGTTTTCGTGTCGGGAAGAATAAATAGGCGAAAGGGCGGTGGCTGCAGAGCCACGAGGGCCCCACACCTCCCCACGGCGTGGCGGGAGGGCCGCCTGGCCCCATGGTGTGGGTGCCACGTGGCCCTCCTCCGTCTCTCCTCTGGACTCCGTCTTCGTGTTGGAAAAATAGGAGGTTCTGTCCAAGTTTCGTCCAATTCCGAGAATATTTCCAGACTAGCTTTTCTGGAATACAAAAATAGTAGAAAGCAGGAACTGGCACTGTGGCATCTTGTTAATAGGTTAGTCCCAGAAAATGCATAAAAATGCTATGAAGTGTATATAAAACATGTAACAATTGGTATAATATCAACATGGAACATTAGAAATTATAGATACGTTCGAGACGTATCACCTAACATGATCAAGATCATCTTATTGTAATGCTACATGTTGTGCTTGCTGGGATCCGATGAATAGTGATGTTATGATCAAGTTGTTTATAAATATATCTACTGTTTTATTTATGTTCTTGCATGCTCTCCGTTGCTAGCAGATGCTTTGGCCAAGTACATGCTTGTGACTCCAAGAGGAAGTATTTATGCTCGATAGTTGGTTCATGCCTCCAGAAATCTGGGCTCGAGCGACAGAAACGACTAAGGTTGTGGATGTGCTATTGCCACTAGGGATAAAACAACTAATGCTTAGCTTAAGGGTACTGTTGTTAAGTCTAATGCGTTTGTTTACATTACACACTCTGCTTAATGCAATTATCCGTTGCTTGCAACTTAATACTGACGGGAGACACATATGCTATCCTGGAGGTGGATTATTAGTCATGGATGCAGCCAGTAAGCGGTCCATGTATTATGATGTAATGCCCAATAAATACTACAATAAACAATCATGTTTGCATTGTCATGCGCTTGCTATTTGTCAACTACCTAGCTGTAATTTGTTTACCCAACATGTATGCTATCTTTTATGGAGAGACACCACTAGTGAACTGTGGACCCCGGTCCATTCTTTTACACTGATAAAAACACCGTTTCCATCACGCACTGCAATCATTTGTTCTATACACCATACATTTAATCCTTTGTATTCAGCAAGCCGGGAGATTGACAACCTTCTTGTTTCGTTGGGGCAAAGTAGTTTTATTGTGTTGTCTGCAGGTCCACGACAACCACCATATTTTCTGGCGCTGTTAGGAGGCTTCTCTCCCATCAAGACGCTATATTTTCTGGTGCCGTTGTCAACCTTATAAAGCTCTCTTGACTCCTACTGGTTCGATAACCTTGGTAGAATTACAAGGGAAAATTGCTGGTACACTACATAATACTTTCCTCTTGGGGTCTCCCAACGAACATGTGTTTTCACGTCATCAAGCACATTTTCTGGCACCGTTGCCGGGGAGTCAAAAGCTACAGGAAGGGAAGTTTCACACTTCCAATCTCATTACTTTGTTTTTGTCTTGCTTAGTTTATTTTTATTTTATCTTGTTTGCTTTTAAAAATCAAAACACAAAAAAAAATTCTTGCATCTAGTTAAATTTCAAATTGTCATTTTTCTGTCTTGTTTTAATTTTGCTAACATGAGTAATCTTGAAAACACCAAGTTGTGTGACTTCACTAGCACAAACAACAATGATTTTATATGCACACCTATTGCTCCACCTGCTTCAAAAGTAGAGTTTTATGAAATAAAACCTGCACTGTTAAATCTTGTTATGAAGGAACAATTTTCTGGTGTTAGTACTGATGATGCTGCCTCTCACCTTAATAATTTCGTTGAACTTTGTGACATGCAAAAATATAACGAGGTAGAAGGTGACATTATAAAACTGAAACTTTTTCCTTTCTCCTTGAGAGGACGTGCTAAAGAATGGTTGCTATCTTTGCCTAGAAATAGTATTGATTCATGGACTAAGTGCAAAGATGCTTTTATTGGAAAATACTATCCTCCTGCTAAAATTATATCTTTGAGAAGTGGAATTATGAATTTTAAGCAATATGATAATGAACATGTTACTCAATCTTGGGAAAGAATGAAAGCAATGGTTAAAAACTGTCCCACTCATGGACTGACTATTTGGATGATCATCCAAACTTTTTATGCAGGGTTAAATTTTTCTTCAAGGAATTTATTAGATTCAACTGCTGGAGGGACCTTTATGTCCATCACTTTGGGTGCAGCAACAAAGCTCTTAGATGATATGATGGTAAATTATTCAGAATGGCACACCGAAAGGGCTCCAACTGGTAAGAAGGTAAATTCTGTTGAAGAAATCTCTTCCTGAGTGATAAAGTTGATACTATTATGTCTATACTTGCAAATAATCAAGTCCATTTTGATCCAAATAATGTTCCTTTAGCTTCATTGGTTGCTCAAGAAGAGCATGTTGATGTGAACTTCATTAAATAATAATTTCAACAACAATGCTTATAGGAACAATTTTGGTAATAGTAATTATAAGTCATATCCTTCTAATAGTGGCAATGCTTATGGTAATTCCTACAACAATAATAGAAATGTGCCCTCTGATCTTGAAGTTATGCTTAAAGATTTTATTGGTTCGCAAAAAGCTTTCAATAAAACTGTTGAGGAAAAACTAGAAACTTGATAGTCTTGCTTCTAAAGTTGATAATCTTGAGCTTGATGTTGAATTTTTGAAAATAAAGAATATGCCTCATGATGTTAAAGAGAGCAAAACTCTCAATGCTATACAAATTAAAATTGATAACAATGTTAGGATGCTAGCTGAGTTGCATGCTAGGTGGGAAAGAGAGGAAAAAGAAGCTGAAATTGCTGAAAAAAGTAGGATTGCTAGAGTTTGCACTATTTCTACTACTGAAAATGTTAAAACCGTGTGCCCTAGTAAATTACCTACAGGACCTAATCATGCTAGTAATAAGAAGATTAAAATTGGAGAGATTTCTACATTGGTTGAAAATAATTCTAAACTGCCTGATAGCACTAAAACTGTTACTGATAAAAGTGCTGAAATTTTTGTGGTAAAGGAGATAATGGTCCCATTACTTTTGATGATAATAATTTTGATTTTGATGGTTGTAATATCACTGAAGTTATTAAGTTCTTGCAAAAGTTAGCTGAGAATCCTAATGCTAGTAAAATAAACATGGCTTTTACTAAGCATATTAGCAATGCTCTTATTCATGCTAGGGAAGAGAAACTTAAACATGAAGCATCTATTCCTAGAAAGTTAGAAGATGGTTGGGATCCCACCATTAAAATGAGAGTGAATGATTTTGATTGCAATGCCTTGTGTGATCTTGGTGCTAGTATTTCTGTTATGCCTAAGAAACTTTATGATATGCTTGATCTAGCACCATTAGATAATTGTTATTTGAATGTTCATTTTGCTGATTCTACTGTGAAGAAACCTGTGGGGAGGATTGATGATGTTCTTATCATGGTTAACAATAATTATGTCCTGTTGATTTTGTTGTTTTGGATATTGAATGCAAATCCTCTTGTCCTATTATGTTGGGAAGACCTTTTCTTAGAACTGTTGGTGCTATTATTGATATGAGAGAAGGTAATATTAAATTTCAATTCCCACTCAAGAAAGGTATGGAACATTTCCCTACTAAGAGGATGAAACAACCTTTTGATTCTATTGTTCGAACAAGCTATAATTTTGATGTTTCCACTTTTTTTTTATTACAATGTTTCCACTATTGATAATACTTGATTCTGCTGTGAGCCTAGCTAAAAGACGTTAAAGAGAAGCGCTTATGGGAGGCAACCCATTTTATTTTATGTTATTTTATTTTGTTGAGTCAAGGAATTTGTTTACTTCTGTAACAATTCCTTTGTATCTTTTATTTTTTTTGTTTTGTTGTGCCAAGAAGAGCCTCTAATAGCAAGATATGCTAAAAGTTTAGTTTGCTGCCCAGAAACAGATTTTGTGTCTCGCGGTAAAAATTCGTGAAAAAGCACGGAAAACTATTTTAATCTGCAAGTTTTTGTGAAGGATCCTGAGCTATTTACCTATCTTTCGTTAGTTCAGCGTTTTTTTATTTGAGTGACGTAAGTGCCTCGAAAAATTCGTCTTTACGGACTGTTCTGGTTTTGGCAGATTCTGTCTTTGTTTTGCATTCTCTCTTTTACAAGTGTTAAGTGAAATTCTTTAAAGGTGGAAGAGCTTCACATAAGGGATAGTAAACAGTAGCTAATGTTTAAAATTATGTTTATGATGCATCTTACAGAACCAAGTGAGATTATGTTTGATGCACTAACCCGCTAATGATATTTATGCTGAGTTTGGTGTGAAGAAAGTTTTCAAGTATTAAGAGAGAAGGATGATAAAAGAAGATCAAGAAGAGAGAAGAGCTTAAGCTTGGGGAGGCTCCCCTGGACCTCCCCAACATATTTCAAGAAGACTCAAGCGTCTAAGCTTGGGGATGCCCAAGGCATCCCCTTCTTCATCAAACAATTATCAGGTCATCTCTAGTGAGACTATATTTTTATTTCTTCACATTATAAGTGATGTTCTTGGAGCGTCTATGTGTTTTTATTTTCAGTTTGTTTATGTTTTGTTCTCTGGTCATAACTAGTTGGACCCTAGCACTCTTGTTTGGGAGAGAGATACGCTCCGCTTTTTCATTAGAATACTCCTGTTCTTCACTTATACTTGTTGAGTATTCTTGTCTATCGCTGCTATGCTTCTAGCTCTTGTTTTTCATGTATCTCTTGTTCAGAGCTATTAGTCCTTTTGAAGAAAGTACTCTCTTGCTTCACTTATATTTGTTTGGAGAGTTGTTAAATAAGTTGATTGGTGTTTGGTTGGAACAGAAAATGCTATGCATGTGATAATGGTATAAAGAAAATGCTTACATAGTCTTGTAGATCATTTGTCTTGAGTAACTTGATGTTTGTCAATTGTTTTGAGTTATCAAGTAAGTGATGTTTAAACTTGTGTATCATGTAAGTAAAGGCTCATTAGTGAAGAACTACCGTAAAGTTTGTAATTATTTGATTTGTCATAATTGGTAGTTCCAAAGTCTAGATATTTTCTGGTTAAAAGGATGTTTTGGTTAACAAGGAAGACAGTGTGGAGTCTTATAGTTTCTCTTATATGTTCATCATATGGTTCTTTTTGTACCAGTTGACGTTATGTGTTTGCTTAAAATAACCTTGCTAGCCTAAACTCTGTACTGAGAGGGAATGCTTCTCGTGCATCCAAAACCCTGAGCCAAAATCCATGCCATCTGTGTCCACCATACCTACCTATATGTGGTATTTTCCTGCCACTCCAAGTAAACTTGTCATGTGCTACCTTTAAATTATTCAAAATTGTTACTCCTTTTTGTGTCTCTATTTACCAGCTACGAGGAAGGGGTAAATGGTCTTTATTACACTTGTCAAACAGACTTTACTCCAGACTAGCAGCTTACATCTACTTATCTATAATTTTGCAAAAAGAGCTGGCAGCGGGGTGCCCTGCCCCATAAAAGATAATTTACAACTTTCACCTATAATTCTCTTCACATTTTGTTCCTGAGCAATCAGTCAAACATCTGCATGTGTAAAACAAAGAGAAAAGGGATGATCTGCGTGCTGCAGAAATAACGTTCCTCAATGGGAGCCGCTCTTAAAAAGTCTGCTTGGCATGGGTAATACTATATTGTCTACTTCCATTCGTTGACCATTAACATGCACCTCTCAAAATATATTTTTACTCTCTATATGATTTCAAAAACTAAAAAGCTCTAGCACATGACATAATCCCTGCTTCCCCCGCGAAGGGCCTTTCTTTTATTTTTATGTTGAGTCAGTTTTCCTACTCCTGTCTATTCTCCACAAGCAAACACTAGTGTCAAATTTGGTACAAGAATTGTTATATGTTAGCATATTTGACTGATTATGCTACTTTGTGTTGACAATATCCATGAGATAAATATGTTGAAAGTTGAAGCAGATGCTGAAACTTAAATCTTCCTTTGTGTTGGTCAAACACTTTTGATTCGAAAATGTTGCTTGGTGAGCTAACTCTTATGCAAATTCTTATAGCTCCATGTCTCCAAAGTACTATCCATGAAAAGTTTTTACTTGTATGATGCGTTTTGTTTGCTCATTGTTTACTTTATAGCAACTATAGATAATTGACTTGTATCGCTTCATTCAGTTCATGTGCTTTACACTACTATTTGATCAAGATTGTGTTGGTAGCATGTCACTCCAAAAATTATATTATTATCGTTTACCTACTCGAGGACGAGTAGGAACTAAGCTTGATACACTTCATATCATTTTTATGCATTTTCTGGGACTAACCTATTAACAAGATGCCACATTGCCAGTTCCTGTTTTCTGCTGTTTTTCCGTTTCAGAAAAGCTAGTCGGGAAATATTCTCGGAATTGGACGAAAATCAACGGAGCCCAGTTTTTCACCGACACGAAGACGAAGTCCGAAGGGCACACGAAGAGGCGACCCATGGCGGCCAAACACCACTAGGGCGCGGCCCTCTTGGCCGGCGCGCCTAGGTGGTGTGTGGGGCCCTCGGCTAGCCCCACGCGCCGCCCTTTCGCCCATATAATCTCCTCGTCCCGAAAACCCTAAACACCCGATCATTACTCCACGAAAAGTTCGTCGTCGCCGCCGTCGTCAACCCTAGATCGGGAGGGTTCTTAAGCTCTTCCCGGCACCCTGCTGGAGAGGGAGATCATCACCGGAGGGCTCTACATCACCATGCCTGCCTCCGGAGTGATGCGTGAGTAGTTCAGCCTTGGACTACGGGTCCATAGCAGTAGCTAGATGGTTGTCTCTCCACTTTGTGCCATCATGTTTAGATCTTGTGAGCTGCCTAACATGATCAAGATCATCTTATTGTAATGCTACATGTTGTGTCTGCTGGGATCTGATAAATAGTGATGTTATTATCAAGTTGTTTATCAATATATCTACTGTTTTATTTATGTTCTTGCATGCTCTTCGTTGCCAGTAGATGCTTTGGCCAAGTAGATGCATGTGACTCCAAGAGGCAGTATTTATGCTTGATAGTGGGTTCATGCCTCCAGAAATCTAGGCTCGAGCGACAGAAACGACTAAGGTTGTGGATGTGCTGTTGCCACTAGGGATAAAACAACTAATGCTTCGCTTAAGGGTACTGCTGTTAAGTCTAATGCGTTTATTTACATTACACACTTTGCTTAATGCAATTATCCTTGCTTGCAACTTAATACTGACGGGAGACACGGATGCTATCCCGGAGGTGGATTATTAGTCATGGATGCAGCTAGTAAGCGGTCTATGTATTATGATGTAATGCCCAATAAATACTACAATAAACAATCATGTCATATATTGCATTGTCATGCGCTTGCTATTTGTCAATTGCCCAGCTGTAATTTGTTTATCCAACATGTATGCTATCTTGTATGGAGAGACACCACTAGTGAACTGTGGACCCCGGTCCATTCTTTTACACCGATAAAAACACCGTTTCCATCACGCTCTGCAATCATTTGTTCTATGTTATTTTCTGCAATTATAATTGTCCTCCACACCATACGTTTAATCCTTTGTATTCAGCAAGCTAGGGAGATTGACAACCTTCCTGTTTCGTTGGGACAAAGTAGTTTTATTGTGTTGTGTGCAGGTCCACGACAACCACCATATTTTCTGGTGCTGTTAGGAGGCTTCTCTCCCATCAAGACGCTACATTTTCTGGTGCCGTTGTCAATCTTCTAAAGCTCTCTTGACTCCTACTGGTTCAATAACCTTGGTATAATTACAAGGGAAAATTGCTGCTGCACTACATCATACCATCCTCTTGGGGTCTCCCAACGAACGTGTGTTTTCACGTCATCGGACAACCTCTCCGAACGGAGAAATAGAGCTGGTGCCAACATTTTGAACTCCGGGAAACAAATTATATCTTCATTCCAACTCATACTCTCATATATACATTTTTCCATAATTAGATCGAGCCTGATCTTGTTAAACCATCATAGTTGATAATTTATCCTTCTGATCTTGGTTGACCTTGTTGTCCTCCTCAACCTACACTTGCTCTGTTGATCTGCACTCACTCGTAATTACTTTGTGGCACATACCTTTCATGCTTTACTTCAGCATGCTCTTGAATGCTCATTTTTTATACTCAGACGAAGCATGTGCCAGTCGCATAAAGTGCCTTGTAGTTGGTTCAAGTTTGATCTCAAGATCATCCTTATCTGCTTCAATCAACTCTTCATCAGTATATGTCCTGAATTGCAAGTGCTTCTCTTCAAGCATGTTATTCTCTTCTTATAGCTTACATTCGCTTGAAGTATGCACTCTTCATCTTGAGTACTCTCCATTACATTGAAAAAGTTTTTACCTATGCAGACTCATGTGCATCGATATATGTTTCAATCCAATAGCCATCAATCCAAGCACATAACTCAAAGTAACTCTTCAAGACATGCACATCTATCCTGCTACCTCTTAATTGCTTGAATGTTCCTTCTTTTAGGTGTCATTCGCTGCAATATTTATGAACTCCTATTCACCCCCCTCTAGTCGACATATCACAATCCTTCAATTGGTATCACATTAGGGTCTCCCGGTCCCTTGTTGTTGATTTGGTTTAACCACCAAGGAAGTTAATGATATGAAGGTCCTAAAGAATTCCAAGAGTACTCGTTGACACACGATTGATAGCATCTACACCTCTAAAAAATCAGGTGAATAAGATGACAATGTAGTTACGAACACTAAAGATTGATGAGCAAAGATTCATCAGCAAAGAAAACATATTCTCATCACCAAAATTCTTCAAGTCTTCAGCCAGGAAAAACATCAATGGATTCATCACAACGAGAGCTAAAAAAACATAAATGCTCCTTCACCTCCGAGGAAGTCGAGTAAAGGATCTGGCAGCAAAAGAATGAGTGGAAAGTGGAGATGACTGTAGGCTATGACTACCAACAAAGACGAAAATGTTACTCTAATCAACGGTGCAACTGAAGCCATCAAGAAGGAAATGTTGGGTTACGTGCAGAAATATAGAATTTTCGCCTTATACGTAATTACCAGGATCTATCTATGAAGAAACAACCGAGAGATGATCTAGCAAGCATACTAACACCCTGAAGTGGAAGAAGATGTTGATGACGATGTCGATGAAGCCTAATGAAGATTCTCATGACCAAGCCTGGTGGTGAGAGTGTCGCCGACTCCCGTTTCCAGCCTTATGGATCCAACCGAGCAAGGATCAAAGATATGATCCCTTTGAGAGTACGCACACGTACGTCCTCCCAGTCTAGCAGAACTTCATCATCCAGGACTCAGCTTCTACTAGTGTATATGAGATGGAGATCCCAACACATGGGAGAGATAGAGAGAAAGATCTCGGAGAGGACTCCTCAAAAGCCCAATAACGTGAACTCACTAACTAAAGTTTCAACTCAAGACTAAACAAAGTACAATAATGTGAACTTCAAGATATTTATCCGAAAGAAACCTCTAGGAGTAAGACCACACTTGAGGATGAAGAACTACAATGCATGACTGCCTCAATATGCTATTGTTCCTCCAAGTCCAAACACATCCACGGTAGAAGATCCACACAAGAGGATGTCTCGGCATCAAGCTATCATAAGGGTGTGGAAGAAACACATCATATGCGTGATTTTTGTCCGTAATTGGTGATGAATGGTTTGCTCAAACAATGTCAAGTAGTTTTTTAACAAAAATCAAGCCAGAAAAGCAAAGAAAACAGCAGGACATAGACTTAATGCAATAACAAAACATGCCATGACATTCACCGAAAAGAAGATAAATTGTTAGTTTTTTTGAGGGTTTAGATAAATTGTTAGTTGATACCATGCTTGTATTCAATTCTACAATCCCCCAATTGTGCGATCCATTGGCTGAAGGAACCTCAACTAGCCTATCTCTCAATGTTATGATAAGAAGATCACTATGCTGATACTAAGGGATCATCACCATCAGAGGAAACTAGATAGTCAAAACGAAAAACAAGCAAAGGGAAGAAGCCGAAGGTTGAGATCTCTCCATTTAGAAGAAATATGCCAGGAGGAATCGCTTCAAAACTCAATCTATCAAAGTAGCTCTTTCTTTTACCTCATCTCCAGAGTTACCTCAAGATTCTTTTGAAGAAAGCATCCCAAACAAGCTTGCGGTACTTGAAGACACTACAACAATGGCTGAAGAAAAAGAAGCAACAAAAATGTTCTTCTCAAATATGCTAAGGATGCAACCACCTGTTCCAACAAACTCCTAATTCAGATTCTGCAACATCAAGCTGCCCAAAATACAAGGCTACTAATAATAGATCGAAATTTGGATCAAGTATTTATGGATCACTGATGTCTACGCACGCTTCTATTCTTGTAGATAGTGTTGGGCCTCAAAGTGCAGAGGTTTGTAGAACAGCAGCAAGTTTCCCTTAAGTGAATAACCCAAGGTATATCGAACTCAGGGAGGTAGAGGTCAAAGATATCCCTCTCAAGCAACCCTGCAATTAAGATACAAGAAGTCTCTTGTGTCCCCAACACACCCAATACACTTGTCAGGTGTATAGGTGCACTAGTTCGGCGAAGAGATATTAAAATACAAATGATATGGATGATTATAAGTGGTAATTGCAATCTGAAATAAAAATGGCAGCGAGCAAACATGTAGCAGAATTGGTTGTAAACGGTGTTTCAATGCTTGGAAACAAGGCTTAGGGATCATACTTTCACTAGTGGACACTCTCAACAATAATAATATAATTGAATACGTAGATACTTCCTCTTCACTCTGCTACCCCGAACTACTCTCCCGTTGGATAACGAACACCAATCCACTACGTAGGGCTGTAAACGCACGCCTCAAGTCTGTATTCCACCTCTGGGGCACCCCACGGTGTCACTATGAGCGCCCCAAATTAGTACTAAACAAACGCCACAATATCATAGAGACATCCAACACAAAGAACAACTCATGGCAAGTATTCGCATAAACTTTAATCCAAAGAGTCACACACGGTGCGCACACTGTCAACTTCGCACCGTGGGACAAAGGTGACTCCGGAGTTTACATTAATAAAACCACTTGAGTAGCATATTCATAAGATTAAGAAGACTAACATCTATATATGGATTCAACTAGATTACAAAGCTCACGATCACATAAAGATCACACCATGGGAGAGAGAGATAAACCACATAGTTACCGTACGAGCCCTCAGCCCCGAGGGAAACTACTCCCTCCTCATCATGGGAGACAGCAACGGCGATGATGAAGGCGGTGGAGTCGATGAAGATGGCTCCGGGGGCACTTCCCCGTCCCGGCAGGGTGCCGGAACAGAGACTTCTATCCCCCAAATTAGGGTTTTTGGTGGCGGCGGCGCTACAGAGCTTTTCTGGAGAAATCGTCCTCCTCTTTAGGGTTTTCCAGAAGGGAGGAGTAAATAGGCGAAAGGGCGGCGTCAGCGGGCACCCGAGGGGCCCACACCACCCCTCGGCATGGCAGCACTGTAGCTGGCGCCGAGCCCTGGTGTGTCTGCCTCGTGGCTCAGCTCCGTCTCCCCTTTGGACTTCGTGGACGTGTCGGTGAAATAGGGACCTCCGTTGATTTTTGTCCAATTCCGAGAATATTTCCTTAATAGCTTTTCTGAAATACAAAAACAGCAGAAAACAGGAACTGGCACTGTGGCATCTTGTTAATAGGTTAGTCCCAGAAAATGTATAAAAATGATATGAAGTGTATATAAAACATGTAACAATTGGTATAATATCAGCATGGAACATCAAAAATTATAGATACGTTTGAGACGTATCAATCACCTATCCAAGAACACATAGGATCCCACCTCACAAGATCCTCCTTCATCTCCGAAGTATGTAGGCTACTAGCTACTGCATTAAGACATCTCCAAACTGGTTGTAAACTTTTTGCAGTGGCACCTTTCCCATCTTTTTGAGGTCGATCAATGACGCTGGGGGGGGGGGGGGGGTTAAGACTTAAACTTGAAGAATGCATGTGTGTGGATAAGCTCGTTTAAGTTGAATCCTTGCTTTTAAGTTCTCTTTGTTGTAACATCTTGTAAAACCTCTAAGCTTTAATACTTTCTTAACCCTCTTAGGCTCTCAGTATCATACCAATATATCTATCTCATTTTAGCTTATGACTTCCATGGTGCATTTGAACTACCACTTGGCCGCACTTGTGGACCTCCAGGTCCGCCAGGTGATAACCTAAGTGAGTTCCGGTTCTAGGCTTCGTATTCGAAAAATATGAACATCTAGTTTCCCCAAATTATTTGGATTCTAGAAGGCATGAAAATACGAAAAGAGAAGTTTCATGTCTTCTAAAATTAAATAACAAAATAAAATCCCGTAAATCAATAAAACATAATAATTGTTTCAAATATTGATGAAAACAACACAATAAACTTCAAAATTCATATATATACGATTTTACCATATCATGGTCCTAAATGTACATTTTATGTTCTAAGAGACAACTTGCTATGTCAATGATGCTTTACAGCTTTATATGCGCACGGCTAGTACTAGTATATGCATCATCACTTTACGGCAATTTGTACTCTTGGTAATTCTAAGGACTAAAATATTACCTCCATGTAAGGGTCTGAAACGACAATCGACAAACTTGCCTCCATGTAAGGGTCGATATCAAACTAGGAATGATACTTCTCGTAAAAATATGTTTCAGCTAACCCTTTGCACTTGGTGGTTCATTTTGGATTGTTATTTTGGCTTTATCTGCAAACTATATAGCCATTAATAATAGATATTTATTTCTAAAACCATTTAAAATGAACCATGGACCTACCGATTAAAATAAGTGTTGCCAAATATTTCGTCCTTCCAGAATGTGACTACTCATGAATATATGGATGCTGTTAAATGATGACCCACAAGATCGTACAAAAAGACGACTATTTATGCCATGTGAAGAAATGAAAAGAAAAGCTCATGTTTTGTTTTTGTTTAGTATAAGACATATGATCATATTGGTTAATGTTTCCTCTTACTATTGAATTGTCCACTAAATATTTTTGCTATATGTTTGGGATAAGCAATCATGTGTTTTTTTGTACTATTTGATCCAAACTTCGAGAACAAGTCATTCGATCAAATGTCTAACTATGTATTTGTTCATAAGAATTCCCTAAGGTGCCTGGCCCACGGAACAGGTAGGTTGACCCATATAACTGAGAAGCCTATGAAAACAAACCCATGATAGGCCCATGAAAGCGTATACTTTTGGAACCCTAAATTCCAATTATAAAACCGGAACATGCACCACAATCTATTTCGCAACTTCGCCCGCCGCCTCAAACATCCTCCCCTTTTGACATCCATTGTCTTCCTCGTTCTGCTCTCCCTAGTCGTATTGTTGTTATCCCCACCATGATACTTCTCTAGTCACACCAGGCAATGATTTCTCGTTGTCCAATTTACATTTAATCATACATCCACCCACAAATCCGCCACAAGATTCGCTTTAGGCTATATTTGCCTCCGGTTAGAACCACATCCTATAGAATTGACATTCCCATAATGAAAAATTGACGCTTTTTTCGAGATCTAGCATCGCATGTGAAACATACACCACCCGTTGTAGCCGTCATTGCCGGGGATCCAAATTCCTAAGCAACCACACCTTATACATCTTACTAAGGTCCATCTGTCAGTCACGATACCATCGACTCGCCATGAGCTACTCGACCGACGACGATTGGTCGATGAACTGTGATGTCAGGAAGCAGTATAAATCGCTTCTAAATAAGTAAGTGATGCTCCAAATTGTTTGTTACTCTGAACTTGATCCAAGTAAATTATATTTCAGATCCTATGTTGTTACTCAAATGTTTTCAGTCTCAATCAAGCCATAGTAGGTGGTTGCACGATTGTTATTGTTAATAAAAAGAGATTTGGTCAGCCTGATTATTTCCAAAATAAAATGTTAAGCCAAAATATTGCGTCAATCAACAAGTGTGAATCTCATGATAACCATGGTGCATAGTAGTTTGCGTGATTTTTTTTTCTCATAGTGGGAAATCTAATGACACAACTCTTGAAATGATGATTGAATCAAAATCCAGGTGCAACATGTTGTCGTGCAACTAATTCTTCTGCTGCAGTAGAGCTCTCAGTTCGCATGAACATATAAATGTTACTTGGATCTTAAAGTACAAATTCGCATAAAAGAATTCAAACATATCTCTGCAACATCAACAATGAGCCTGTTCTATAAGAGGGGGCTAATTTGGATGCATATCCAGCTGTTTATATATGATTAATTGCATTGAGTACAATCCAAATTCACTTTTATAACTTGCCTATAGGTGCGTTATTAATTGTTTCTACTGTATATATATATACGATTAATTGCATTGAGTATAGTCCAAATTCACCTGTAAGCTGCAAACTGGCATCCAAACCCAGCTGTATATATAGGTTAATTGCAAACTGGCATCCAATTCCAGCTGTACATATAGGATTT
Organism: Poa pratensis; assembly: GCA_947311845.1. NCBI lineage: Eukaryota > Viridiplantae > Streptophyta > Magnoliopsida > Poales > Poaceae > Poa > Poa pratensis. The sequence goes on from CAMZMU010000070.1 coordinate 38,652,176, forward strand.
ATTGCATTGAGTACAATCCAAATTCACCTTTATAACTTGCCTATAGGTGCGTTATTAATTGTTTCTACTGATATGTCAGGGTGCCAGTTTGCAATTAATCCTATATATATACAAGTGTTTTCAGTCTCAATCAAGCCATAGTAGGTGGTTGCGTGATTGTTATTGTTAATCAGTTAATAGGAAGTTTTTGGTTCACCTGATTAGTTCCAAAATAAAATTTTAAGCTAAAATATTGCGTCAATCAACTAGTATGAATACCGTGATAACAATGGTGCATGCTGGTAGTTTGTGTGATTTTTTTTTCTCATGGTGGGAAATCTAATGACACAACTCTTCAAATGACGGTTGAATCAAAATCCAGGTGCAACAAACATGTTGTACCAACTATTCTTCTGCTGCAGGAGAGCTCTGAGTTCGCATGAACCTTAAAAATGTAAACATTACAACATGTTGGACCTTAGAGTACAAATTCGTGTAAAAGAATTCAAACATATCTCTGCAACATCAACAATGAGCCTCTTCCATAAGAGATGGCTAATTTGGATGCAAATCCAGCTGTATATATTGGATTAATTGCATTGAGTACAATCCAAATTCACTTTTATAGCTGTACATATAGGATTAATTGCATTGAGTACAATCCAAATTCCCTTTTATAACTTGCCTATAGGTGCGTAATTAATTGTTTCTACTGATATATCAGGGTGCCAGTTTGCAGTTTGAAAATATCCCATATCAAGCGGTAGCCTAAGAACTCAATACCATAAAAGAGTACTCCCTCCGTTCCAAATTAGATGACAATTTGGAACGGAGGGAGTACAATATTGACTGTAAATCCAGCTGTCTGCTATAGGTGCACAATTAATTACTTCCATCGATAGCCGATTTCCATAAAATTGACAAGTAAATCTGATTTCCACGCCCTGCTTAAACCCCCAATCTCTGAACTCTGCAGCGCAACCACTCCCGAGCCTGACACGCTCCGGAGGTCAGAGCGAAGACCCGCCACTGCCGCCGCCACCGCCGCCTCTGCCGCTGCTGCTGCCGCTGCCGCCGCTGCCAAGGCTTCGTACGAGAGGAAGGCGAAGGAGAAGAGGAAGGAGAAGGAGGACGAGAAGGAGAAGGGAGAGGAGGAGGAGGCGCCGGAGCCCCAGCCTCTGGCAGCGCGCATGGCGAGGGTGGCCCCAGCGCAGGGGCTAGGGTGCGAGGTGGCGGTGGGGTCGCTGAACCCCAGCAAGTCCCGGGAGTACAAGCTCTGCAGTAAGCACGCCGAGGGCAAGCGCCCGCTCTACGCCATCGGCTTCAACTTCATCGACGCCCGCTACTACGACGTCTTCGCCACCGTCGGCGGCAACCGCGTAAGCCTTCTCTACTTGTTTGGTCTCTTGCCCAATCCTTAGATTTGGGGGTTGCTTTTTAATCGTGAGTGATTGAGGGGGAAAGCTGGGGTTCGACGCGCGCGACTCCTTGTGGATTCTCCGGCAGATTTTGATTCAGAACATGGGACTTTTGATTGTCTACTTGTTTATCAAATAAAGTGGTTGATTTTAGGGAAGCAGGGTACAATCAGTTACAGTTCTTGACATATCTGATAAAAAATTGCAAATTTGATCCTAATTTGATTGGGAAATTCATTGCTTTGGTGTGCTCCTGTCAACAAGTTGATTATTTTGATCTTGCAGGTGACAACTTACCGTGGTCTCCCAGACGGTAACCTGGCTATTCTGCAATCTTACGTTGACGAGGATGTAGGCTCCGTTACAGTCTCTAGTGTCTTCAGTTTCTTACATTAGTTTCCATTTTCTGATGCTTATGAGGTCTGACATCCTATCTCAGAATCTCCAGTCATTCTACACTCTGAGCTGGGCTAGCGACCTTATCGGAACACCACTATTAGTGGCAGCAGGAAGCAATGGAGTCATTCGGGTCATCAACTGTGCCACCGAGAAGTTGTTTAAGGTCCAATAGTGCCATACTTTTCCTACTTGGTTACTGTTGCCAACATGGATGAAGTTTCATTTGCTTATTTCAAAATTGTTGGTTTCTCTGTATAGTCCATTCAGATGGTCATTTGCATTTTTCCATGATTAGGAAATGGTTTTTTTTTTGTGCTATATAGTATTTATTTTACTCCACAACAGATTGTATGACAACATGTACAGTCTAGCAGATCTGTTCATGTGAGGTAGTCATGAAATCGGGCATATATATGATTATTTATTATCCTATACCATTGATTATGAACGTGGAGTGAGCTTCTTTTTTGTGCTTGCAAATTACTCAGAGTTTTGTTGGCCATGGTGATTCGATAAATGAGATAAGAACTCAACCATTGAAGCCTTCACTCATCATTTCTGCAAGCAAGGTTGGTAGATAACCTGGTGTGAAGCTGGATATACCTATACTTTTTATTTTTCTGATGACGTTTCATATGGCATTGTATAGGATGAGTCTGTTAGGCTATGGAATGTCCATACAGGGATCTGTATTTTGATTTTTGCTGGAGGAGGAGGTCACAGGAATGAAGTATTGAGTGTTGTAAGTTGCTTCTGCCTCCTAGTGTGACATTGCTTTGTATTACCACTCACTTGACACTGCCCTAAATATAGCTGTCTTCAGCTTCTGATGTTATTGAGGGGATAAAATTGTATTTAGTACCATTGAAAGATTTGTCTCCACACTAACTGTGTTATCATTCATACTTCCATTATATCAGGACTTCCACCCTTCTGATATATACCGCATTGCCAGTTGTGGCATGGACAACACTGTTAAAATCTGGTCAATGAAAGGTTAGTGAACCATTTCAATGTAGCTATTTACATTTGCATACTGCCTATCACTGACACAGACTGCTAATGTTATCATAGAGTTTTGGCCATATGTTGAGAAATCCTTTACATGGACTGACCTTCCATCAAAATTTCCAACGAAATATATCCAATTTCCGGTATGTTAAGTATCGGTCATCTTTGAACCTGTTCTTATGCAAACTATTATTACTTTTCTTAAGCTTCTCAGCATCTCATAACAATCTAGTTATCTCTCAGCTTATGACTGCCCTGGTGCATTCAAACTACGTTGACTGTACTAGGTGGCTTGGTGACTTCGTCCTCTCCAAGGTAAATTTCTCCTCTTTTTTTCCAAGAAATGAATTTGTGCATATACAATGGGGTGCAGAATTTCATACTATACTTAGAGCCTGTAATATCATACTTTACAGTTTTTTCGATCACTAGATTGGTGTTCCCACCTGTTTTTTCTAATGCTAATTGGTTATTGCCTGAAGGATGAGAACATCTGATATGTGTTGCCTTGAGCTTGCAGAGCGTTGACAATGAAATTGTGCTGTGGGAGCCAAAAACAAAAGATCAAATTTCTGGCGAGGTGATATAGTTTAACTTCTATTAAAGTCTAGAGCTTAGCACATTATACTTTTATACTGATCTAAACTAAGTGTGGTTCTTCGCTTTATTTAATGGCCCTTACCATACTATGTCTTCTTCTGAAGTGATTCTCCATTTTATCTGCAGGGTAGCATTGATGTTCTACAGAAGTACCCTGTGCCAGACTGTGACATTTGGTTTATCAAGTTCTCATGTGATTTTCACTTCAATCAATTAGCAATAGGTAACACTTGTTATTTACAGTGTTATCCGAGGAATTATTTCTGTAAGGTTACGTCACCTCTATATCTGTCAATACTATCAATTCTACACACCACAAGTTTCTGAAGATGTCCATACTTGTGCATGTGAAATATTGTTTTCAGAAAAATGCTAGGAACAATGCTAGTCTTGCGTTTTTGTTGCATAAAGTGTAAACCAACTCCATGCCCCCTTCGATGAATTCAAAAAGTATAACTATTGAAGTTATCTTGTAAACAGGCAACCGTGAAGGCAAAATCTATGTCTGGGAAGTACAGACAAGCCCCCCTGTTCTAATTACCAGGTAAGTTCAACCACAACACCTTCAGCTATTCCCAATTTCACATGCTTTTCATGTGGTGTTGCCTGCTAGCTACTAACTTTTATGCTTGCATGTACACGCTCATAAATTTCCAGGCTGAGTAGTCCACAATGCAAATCACCAATAAGGCAGACTGCAGTTTCGTTTGATGGAAGGTACATTACCGCACTTCGTCGCGATGATGCTATATCTACTCTACCATTTATCTATCCTGTTTTTTTCATGGAAATAGCTTCTCATGTGTGTTGTGTGCACACGTTATTGTTTTTCCTTAAAATCCCCATTTTTCTTTGATGCATAAGAATCTTGACATTCTTCTTGTTCCCCCTTGTTCAGCACGATCCTTGCCTGCTGTGAGGACGGCTGCATATACCGCTGGGATGAAGTGGACCATCCAACCGCGAAAAACTGAAGCAGCCGAATGTCGCCGCGTCGTGCCGCCTGTGGCAATGCCAGCCAGTCTATAAGCCTGAATTGGGGATTTGTTATGTGCTTACTCTGTTGTTACTTGTTATAGCCTTATTGTCGCGTGGAACCGCAATATGTTCCTGCTGATGCAGAAGCTGGGGGTCCATAACCGAATGTTGTAAGTTTAGGATGTCAGATTCAGTGACTTGATGGATGTTTCGGTTTACCATGTTGGCTCTATCATGTAGTGTGTTGAAATTGTACTCAGTCCTTGGTTCTGCTAGCTTGTTCTGCATCCTCGTTAAGTTGGTGACCTGCCTGAATTTGAAAAAACTGCTCCTGCCTTGTTTTCCCCTGTTAATTTGGTGGTAACAGATAACCGAAATGAAATAAACACCTTGTTGGCAGAGGAAGAAGAATGAATAAGCTCCATGAAAGCGCTCATCATAATCATTGCTGTTGTACCAATCTTCGCATTATGTTTGGAATGCATGAATTTCATGGAACTGTGTGGAACCTTGGCAAAAATCATCTCTACCCTCCGTCAGTCTGGGAACTCATTTCGCTCCTGAAGCCAATGTATCCTTTTATTTTTCTTCCAATGTTTTCTGAACACGAATCACCTGTCTGTGCTGCGAGCTTTGTCGGAGTGAAGACAAAGAGGACGAACGAGGCTCCGACGGCACGGCCGCCGTTTCGCGCCAAATCGTGCCGTTGTCGAGTCGTCGTGATCGCAGCATCGTCTTGTTCCTCGCAGCCATTGGCCGCATGACGTCTGTGAGTAGACAGATGAACTTTAACAAAGAGACGAGGGAGGACGCATCCCGGAGTGGACCACCTTTCGCTTCTGATTCTCGGAGGAGGAGTGCCACCGGCGACTTCCTCCACTTCACCTCTGGACGATACGGTAGATTCTTTTATTTACGGAAACATTTTATTTCGATCGCTTCTGCCATGTCTCCTGGAACAAAACAGGGAATTCTGTTATGGCGTGATAAATATAGTAGAAATTAATTAAATCGTTCTTAATTTGGAGGTCTATCCGTGGGCGGATTGATATTTTTCCATCCTTGCCAAAAGGAGAAAAGTTAAAAAAAATGGAAATAACGTGAATGACGCGTGTCTCTAGGAAACTGATTTGAAAAGGATTCCACTCGTCGGAGACGGTTTGGTGCCTTTTCTTCCGTTTGCTGAACCTCCACTTTCCCACCTTGCGGCCGGGCCGGCGTCCATGGCGCCCCCGTCGCCGCGCGGGCTCCGCTTCGCGCCTCTCCGCGTTCTCCTGCTCGCCCTCCCGATCCTGTCGCTCCTCCTCCTCCTCACGCTCCACCTCCCGTCCCGCCACCGCCCGACCCCTCCTGCTCCCCTAATCCTCCCCACGGCGCCCCTCCTCCGGACCACCCAGAGCGCGGCGAAGGCTGACCCCTCCTCCTCCTCCCCGACGCCCTCGCCGACGACGCTCTCGCACGTGGTGTTCGGCATCGCCTCCACCCGCCGCACGCTGCCGCTGCGCCTCCCTCTCCTCCGCGCCTGGCTCCGCGCGCCCGCGCGCGCCTTCCTCTTCCTCGACGCGCCGCCTCGCGCCGCCGCCTCCCTCCCGTCCAACCTCCACCTCCGCGTCTCCCGCAACGCCTCCCGCTTCCCCTACACCCACCGCCGGGGCCTCCCCTCCGCGGTCCGCGTCGCGCGCATCGCCAAGGAGCTCCTCCTCGACCTCCGCCAGCAGCACCATTCGCCGCCGCCGAGGTGGCTCGTGCTCGGAGACGACGACACCGCCTTCGTCCTCCCCAACCTCCTCCACACCCTCTCCAAGTACGACTGGCGGGAGCCCTGGTACCTCGGCGCGCGCTCCGAGTCCGCCGCGCAGAACGCGCTGCACGGTTACGCCATGGCCTTCGGCGGCGGCGGCATCGCCATCAGCTGGCCCCTCGCCGACCGCCTCGCCCGCGTACTCGACTCCTGCATCATCAGGTACCCGCACCTCTACGGCAGCGACGGCAGGATCTACGCGTGCCTCGCCGAGCTCGGCGTCGAGCTCACCCACGAGCCAGGGTTCCACCAGGTGCGTGCACCTTCTTGCTTTGTTTTTTTATATATTTCTTCTCAGGGCTCTCCATCTGTTTCGATAGACATTTTTTCTGCGAAATCAACTACTAGCTCAGTGTAATCCGCTGTGAACTTCTATTGGATAGTCATGTGGGAAATTGCTAAACAATTGGTACTCCTGGTCTTTGATTATGTTCCAATCGCAATCATGGCTGTAATAGCAACGATGATTGTTCTCCGGCGTTATCGAACTCTATATGGTATTGTCATGTTGCTGTTCTGCAATTCAGTCTTCCTTGTTTCATCCTAGGATTGTGTTGAGAGAGCAACATGTCAAGTTTTAAATAAATAGAAGAGAATTCATTGTTGGTCAGAGACTGAAAGGGTAGGTATCAAGTTTCGGTTTCGTTGCCACCGCACATCTTTAGGTGTAACCATAAATTCATTGCGTCCAGCCAAATTTTATCCTCTAGGTTTCTCTCAAGAATTGTTTGAACCACAAGACACCAATCCTGTGGGATGCCCTTTTGAAATGTACAACCATAACCGCACCAGGTGATGGTTACTGGCTAACCGCTGCAGCCTCAGAGTCCTAGTGCTAAATTCGTGCGAAAATCGGTGTCACTGGATTTAGTGATCCTGGTACATCTACAGATTCTGACGTGATGGCACTTGAGAGTGGGCGTTCTGGTCCACATTGCAGTACCGGGCGACCATGGTGGCATACTGGAATATGTCCCTTTCAGACAAGTTAAAGGTTTGGGCATTGCTAACTGAATGAACTGAAAAGGCATTTTTCGACAAAATAAATGGTAGTGTGAGCCGTACAACAGTTGACATGGTTGCAGTAGCCATTTTCTTTTGCTACATTGACTTCTGTATTTCACAGTTTGCAGGACCGAAATTATGTATAAGGTCTTGCTTTCTCTGTATTTCACAGCGGCTGAAATCTAGAGGATGGATCTTTATTAAATCTTTGTAACATGGAATTAGCTTGTGACGGTACTTGAAATTATGCAGAGACACGAAAATTCACGATTCTGAACTTATGTGCGTTGTTCCATTTTATTCTCACCAGATCGACCTTCGTGGGGATATATCTGGGCTCCTTAGAGCACATCCACTTGCTCCTTTAGTGTCACTTCACCACCTTGATCAGGTCTATCCTCTTTACCCTGGCATGGATCGTTCAAAGGCGGTCAAGCATTTCTTCAGAGCTGCTAATGCTGATCCAGCGAGGATCCTTCAGCAAACAGTGTGCTACGACCATTCAAGATCACTTACTGCTTCAGTAGCATGGGGCTACTCGGTTCAGGTTTTCAAAGGCAATGTACCGCTTCTTGACCTCCTTGCTGTGCAGAAAACCTTTGTGCCATGGAGAAAGGCTCGCAATGTTACAGTTACAGATGCTTTTATGTTCAATACCAAGCACTATCCAAGGGACGAGTGCAAAAGAGCCGCCCTCTTCTTCCTAAAAAGTATTTCTTCACACGAAGGCAAGACGGAAAGCAATTACAATAGGCAGCTGCCTGCAAAATGCTTACCAAACTTAATTCCATTGAGGAATCTGCATCAAATACAAGTGACAGCAGAGCTACTGCATCTGGTTCCTGGGAAGGTATGACTAGGAATAGGATGATGTTATTATTACCGGTGGCTTAAACTGTATTTTTTACCATTAAATAAAATATAGGTTGTTTATACTGATTTATCTTTTCAGGCTTTCAGACGACACTGCTGTGATATCTTACCTTCTTCATCTGAAATTTCCGTGGACATTAACATAAGGATATGCAAAGATGATGAATTGATCGCGATGCACTCGTAGTAATTCTATCGGATATCCGTCTGTTGTCGTAAGTTCCTCCTAGCCGTTTCTATTTCTGTAAATAATTCTTTATCTAAAAAATTTCTGTAAATAATTTACAGCATGCTCTTGAACACCCCTGATTTGCTTTTGTTATACGGACCACACTATCCCATTTGAATTGGGCTTGTGTAGGTAGGTCTACGTACAGTTGAAAGCAGCATCTTGTAATGCATGACCTGCCCAAAGTAATAATAGTGCACCATTTACATATTTGATATGTGATCTAGCTTGTGATTTATCTGACTAATACAGAGCAAGATACACCTATAAATTCATGGCGCTTTGAATATTATATTCATTTGGTAGGTTCAAAGAAACATCAGAAAGTAATATAGAATTGACCAGTATGGTTGCAAAATATTGGGAAACCAGATATACTTTGAGATATGTGTACCAAACTCTGTTTCAACCTATCACTCAACATCTCCATGCTTGTGAAATTGCTGCCATCCCAGATGATTTTACCATCTCAGATGATTAAATTATTAACACAAGTAATATTATATCTTACTGCAAGGAAATTTACAAGTAGTATTAGATGATTAAATTATTAACACAAGTAGATGGCTGAAGTAAAAGAAGTTGAGTTGAGAGGATTGCAGACACAAGAATGTGAACCCGAGGTTTGGATTGTTGGCGCAATCCTACGTCTTCATTGAAGACGTTCGGGCATAAAGTCCTAAGGTCACAAAGACTTCAGCCACAAAGGCCCATTGTGAAAGGCACCGCGGCTGCCTATCTTGGCGACGGCGTTACTCCGCGGTTGAACTGGTGCATTTGGCTCGGGCAAATGGAGAAGTCAGCACACTTGGTGGAGGTGAAGCAGAGGAGAACGGCGGCTAGTGACAATATTGGAGCGATTTGGGAGAAACTGCCGGGGGAGGAAGATGTGAGCTTATGGGTTTTATTTGTGCGGGGTTAGCGGCAAGTGGAATGAGGTATTATTGGAACCTCCCGGTGCGACGGAATAGAAATGAAAACTTTACCTGAGGTAATAGTGTATTCGCTGGCTAGAATCAATGTGTTGGTCGCAATTTGTATCGACTAAAGAAACAGTAGGAATCCCTAAAATGGCAAATTTCCAAAGAGCTATATCCTCATTCTGCGGATCAAGACGATCACAGCGTCTAGCAAATTCGTCATATATTTGATCGCTCCGAGATATCTTTGCAAAGGTAGATACTTTTCTCTTCTAAATTGCCACATCTCTTTTTGGGAGATGTTGGAATTTCCCCATTATTTCTTCGTGCACACAAATTAATGAAAATATTTTTCTTTTAAAACACACAAGTTCAGAAAAGGGGAATGCATACAAATAAATACTACTCGCTCATAAGTCACGATGAAGTTGAACCTTTCCTTACAAATTGCAGAGTACTCCGATCGAGAGGAAGTTACACGACGACAGCATTGTTTGTGCTGAGCTCCTTGATGAAACCCACGAGCCGTTGGAACTCCAACGACGACGACCCGCCTTCACCAATGTCCCGCCTCACCTGCCGCGCCAGCGCTTCAGCCGAGCTCCTTATCTCGCCGGACTCCATGGCCTCCCTCACCATCTTCTCCACCACGGCCCTCTCGCACACATCCTTCATATCCAGCCCCGTCCTCCACACGGCGCCCACGAACCGGCTGTTGATGTGCTGGTCCACGAAGAAGGGCCAGCACACCATCGGCACGCCCTCCACGACGCCTTCCACGGTCGAGTTCCACCCCGCGTGCGTCAGGAAGCAGCCCAGGGCGCGATGCCGCAGCACGTCTCGCTGCGGCGCCCACTCCACGACGCGCCCCTTGCCGCTGTTCCTCGCCGCCTCCACGGCTTCCCGGAGGACGGCAGCGCCCTGGGTCGCTCCGAACATGTCAGGCCGGAGCACCCACAGGAAAGCGTAGCCGGCGCTGACGAGTCCGGACAGGAACTCCGTGAACTGCCCATGGGAAATGACAGCGTTGCTGCCCAGGCTCACGTACACGACGGACCGGCCCGGCTGGCCATCGAGCCACGCGATGCACCCGTTGTCCTCTTGCCACAGGCTGCCGGCCGGCGTCGGCGACGACGCGCGCGCGGCGTGGAGAGGGCCTATGGCGAAGACGTCGCGCATGCGCGGAGCGATGTGCGCGAGCGCCGACCGCTCCATGGACATGGCCGTGTTGAGTATGAGCGCCCGTGCGGCCTTGCCGCTATGAGCGCTGTGCTTGGCGAGAATCTGTAGCATGGGGTGCACGTCGTGCCGGCGGCAGGAAGTAGGAAGATCTCGCCGTCGTAGGAAACCCTCCATGCCTGGAACGCCACGGATCGGCTCGTCCAGGTCGCCGCCTACAGGGCAAGGCACCTCGCCGAGCTCGAGGAGATTGGGCACGGAAAGGTAAGCCAGGAAGCTGCACGCGCTCGCCGTACGGAAAGCGAGCGCGGGAACGCCGAGCTCCTCGGCGACGTCGATCGCGAACGGCAGTATCCCATCGGCGACCACGCAGGTCACGGGGCCATTGGTGTCACCACGGCTCCCTGTGCCTGCAGACAACAAGGACACGAGCAGAGCACGGTACGCGACGGCGCCCGTCCTGAGCAGGGACTGGGAGAGGTCCATCTGGTCGGCCACCGCGCGGTGGTTATCGTCGGGGAGACCGTCCGGTAGGGACATGAAGCGGAGGCGCCGCGTCGAAGAAGCATCGTCGGCGGCTCGGTTGAGACGGCGGAGGTTGTGTTCGGTGTGCAGGAAGGTGACGTGGAAGCCGGCGTCGAGGAGGCCCGCGGATAAATGGAGCATGCAGTTGATGTGCCCCTGCTCCGGCCACGGGAACACCAGGACGTGCACCTGCGTCGTGTCCATCTCCATTAACTGCCGTCGGTCCTTGGCTCTTTTCTGGTTTCCTCTCCTCGGATCTGCGCACTACTCCACTCAGCGAACAGAGGTTTTAAAATCGATAGCATGAATCACATTGGTTGGTTGATGCAATCGATTAGTGGAATGAGTTGACCGAGAGCCATGTGCTGTTGGGATCTTGATTATTCCATTGCTTACCCCATCTTCAGGATCTGCCGTTTGGAGTTTTTGCGTTTGTATACTGTAGATGTCACCTCCGTTATCATACTCCAGATACAAAGGATACTGACAGATATACAAAAGAATCAGCAGCGATCTTATTCGCCCTGACAGATACTCCGTATACAAACAGATACCGACTCTCCATATTGTTGGGCGCATCGACTTGGTGACTTGATGTAATCATGTTTTTTTTTCGAAACACAGTACAACACAGACGCTTATATACACGTACACACTCACCCCTATGAACGCACGCACGCACACCCTACCCTATGAGCACCTCCGAAAGATTATGCCGGCGGTCGGGTCTTGAGATCGACGAAGTCATCACAGGCGCCTCGCTGTCGATGGAACGTCACCTTGCACTGAAGAATATTCCGGCTAAATGAGAAACCCTGGTGTCAAACCTGGCTTTGAACTCTGGTGGGCTAGGGGTACAAACACCCTCCTAATCATCTTGTCATAGACAAGTTCTCTAATCATGGGTTTAAATAGCGCAACACTTTAAAGTTTTGAGGAAAAATAGACTTTCTCTACAATGGCAACATATCCTGTGAATCCTACCCATATCGTGCATCCTTGCATCTGCTCATTTCCGGCCGAACAATCTAAATCTATCGCATCACAGTTAGTCTGCTATAATTTGCAATAAAACGCCGGACGTGGCTACACAGTGCCCGGGCACTGGTTTGCGCTTCGCGGTGCCCCACCCGGAAAAGGAAAGAGCGGTCCAACCTTTCCAAAAAAGGAAAGGACCACCTCCCCGCGCGGTCCAGCGCTTGATTTTGTCGTTTTGTGCACCCCGCGCCCCGCATGCTTTTGTCGCCACGCGCACATACCGCGCGCTCCGCGTGGTTGGCCTAGCGCGCCCAGGCCCAGACGCCAACGATTAAACTACATTTGGGAAATCCCCAAGCAACCTTACCTGCTACCCCATCTCTTTTTCCTCCTGCGCAGCCGCCTGGGAGAGATTCTTCTCTTCTTCCTAGAGCAGCTGCCATGGAACTTCCAGCAGCCGCCATGGAACTTTAAGCAGGAAATTGCTTTAAAGACTGAAAAACAGAAGCTGAGACACGAAAAGATCCAAACACCCCTCCCCCACGCCCCAGTAGCTCCATCGGCCAAAAAGAAAACATCAGGATCTTCAGGGGAGTAACCAAAAGAAACATCCATGAGAATAGCAGCTAAGATAATCACATCATCCAGAGCTCCAGGAAACCTCCAGGAACGGAACATTGCAGTATTTCAACTTTTTCAGATGTAAAAAGCATGAACTAGTTCAAATTCGAAGCAAACATTTGAGGAAAAGCATGTAGGTCAGGAAAACCACTCTGGTTCAGGTCGAACTGGAACTTATGACAAAAACTACAGTCTAAAAAACAAGAAACTTAATGCCATTGCAGTCATGTTGCTAACAGATGATCAAAAACAGGGACTTGATGACATTCTCCCCAAAAACTTCTTCCACGAGTACCCAAACTGCATTTCATAAAAGTTGTAGCTGGTTGAACTTGGATCTAGGCTTGGGAAAACTCTTAGGTATCCGGGAACGTCTCTTAGGTACAAGTGGAATCATCATATACGTCTGTAGGATTCGCTGCTGAAAATGAAAAGGTAAAGCATGTTACTGAGACTATATTTTCCAAAATGCTAGAAAATTATTAAAAATACATCCATAAAAACCGTATGGAACCTGACATGGAGTTTTCATCTAATTGGAGAAAATTTAACAAGAATGGTTTCATCAAAAACATTCATGCATGAGATAAAAAATACATATGGAGCCTATACATGGAGTTTTCATCTAATTTATACATTATGGGTGAGGAAACTACAAACAAAACTTCGGAAACCTCAGGATAACTACATGTAGTCTGTAAACATATACATGTGCTTTATACACCGAAAATACCTCACATCCAGTATTCCAGGAGCTACATCAATTATGGATGAGAACTTACATGCTAACAATCAAAACAAACTGAGCAACAAAAATAGTAACTTACATGCTACAATAACAAAAATGAGAGTGATAATTACATGAACTGAATATCTATGTTAACTCTTCAAAAAGTCATGCATACAAATTACATATGGAGCCTATACATGGAGTTTTCATCTAATTTATACATTATGAGTTAGGAAACAACAAACGAAATTTCGGAACCTCGGGATAACTACATGTAGTCGGTAAACATATACATGTGTTCGGGATAACTACATGTAGTCTGTAAACATATACATGTGCTTTATACACCGAAAATACCTCACATCCAGTATTCCAGGAGCTACATCAATTATGGATGAGAACTTACATGCTAACAATCAAAACAACTGAGCAACAAAATAGTAACTTACATGCTACAATAACAAAAATGAGAGTGATAATTACATGAACTAAATATCTATGTTAACTCTTCAAAAAGTCATGCATAAAAATTTACATATGGAGCCTATACATGGAGTTTTCATCTAATTTATACATTATGGGTTAGGAAACTACAAACGAAACTTCGGAACCTCGGGACAACTACATGTAGTCTATAAAACATATACATGTGTTTTATACACCGAAAAATGAAAATACCTCACATCCAGTATTCCAGGAGCTACATCAATTATGGATGAGAACTTACATGCTAACAATCATAACAAATGAGCAACAAAATAGAAACTTACATGCTACAAAAACAAAAATAAGAGTGATAAATACATGAACAAAATATCTGTGTTAACTCTCCAAAATCAGGCACCTAGTGATAATTACATGCACAAACATTGTGACAGACTTACATGCTACCACAAAACACAGGTGCCATAGTCGAATCAGTTCAGTAGCTACTCAAACAAAAAAGCAACATCCAGTACGTATTATCTGTCCAGAGTTCATAAGCATCTTATTTTTCATGGAACTACATGGATTTTTAAAAGTAAGTTGAAGTGAACTAGATCTGGCATTTCTTATTGAATGCTAACTGCATAGGTAGGGACACAGGGTAATAAAGTTCTCTCGGACTTAAGTGCATCAGTAGTTTAACTACATTGTGCTTTACAAAAATTCAGAATAAAAGAGATGGTCTCTTACATCTTCAGTGTGGTCCCCCGAGACATGGGTTTTAATGAACATGTCCAGAGCTGACGGTCCTATGGAGAATAATGTCATCTTATTCATGCAACATGGCTTCAACTGTAACAAGAAAAAAGAGAGAAAAAAGTAAACAAAGTCAGGTATTAATTTTGAAAAGCTTGATGTTTAGCCTGAACAACAGCTAGATATACATAGAACAACCTACAACTCCTATCCATATTCTGCAATAAAAATAATAAATGTAACAGGGAAAAAATACACACTATGAGCTAGGTCAAATTACAAACCCTATCCCCATCCATATTGCAGGAGCATAAAAATACAACCCCGCAAAAAAGGAGATATTCACAGCATTGGTGTAAAGTACATTCTGCTGAAAAAAAGACCACCTACACAGATATATATATTGAACTACCTACTACACCATCCATATTTTGCAAAATAAATAAATACATGTAACAGGAAAACACATAGTATGAGCTAGCTCAAATTACAAACCCTATCACATCCATATTGCAGGAGCGTGAAACACAAAAATACATCTACCATGAGCAAAACAAACATTGAATAGTTATGGGGCGTGGGCATGTAGGTTGGAACTCACCGATGCATCTAGTCACCGACGCAAAAAAAAATACAACAACAAAACTGTAGATGCGCATGCAGATTTGGGCTCACGAGGATAACATCTACAGTTATGTATATGGGTATGAGATGAGCATCTAGCAAAACTACATCTATGCAAAAAAGTTCAGCACGAAATCACGCATAACCAGCTGAAACCAAATTGAATTAGGGCTCGACCGTCGCTCACCAGGTCAGGGACGGAGTGAATCGAGAGCACGGTATAGTTGAAGAAGGAACCCTCTTACGCCAATCCCTTCCAGCAAGTAACGCCCCTAATCCCCCATCGGATGCGACGGAGAGATTCGGGAACTCCACCGCTCAACAACTGCCCAGATCGAGACCAAGTACACGACGGAGAGGCTCGCCGCACAATAATAGGCCGGTAGATGGTGGTCAACACCGGGGAGAATCGCCGGAATTTATGGGGATTTCGCAGGCGGACGAGGGAGGAGACCAGAGAGAAGGAAATCCGCTTACTCCCTACACCAGCAAAAACGCCTAGCACCCGCCACCAACTCATTCGTGAAATCGTCGGTAGGTGGTGGTAATCGCCGGCGGAATCGCCTGTCTCCTTCCGCCGGAGAAGGAGCGAGAAGGGGGCAGGGAAGCGAGGCACGGGGGAGAGCTAAAAGAACGACACGTTTCCTGAATTTGAGCATCGGTGTGTTTTGTCCGGACGCGACACACGGAGGGAAGCGACGAGAACCGCCAGATGCCGATCGGACGACGCGCGCGAGGGAGCACCGTGTAAGAGATAGAGAGTGCCCGGGCAACGAATAGATTTTGCGTAAAACGCCCGCTTCCAACGTAACTGAGCTCCTCCTTTTACACAAACACCCCTTGCCGCAATCAAGCACATCCAGACAGTTTGCACAGAGCCTTGTCCACGATCTCCGCCATTGTCCACGATTTCCAATCTCTCCAAATTTTCTCTCACCGTCGAAAGTTGTGAACAGATATGCCGCGGCGCCGGCCCTGCCGAGCCGTGTCGAGCTAGCCGTGCTGGCCGCACCTCGCCGTCGGCCGCCCGATGCACACCTAGTGGTTTTTATTGCAAATCCTAGTGTTGTCATCTAACACCAAAAAGGGGGAGATTGAAATGACATTTGTTTACCCCTCTGAGTTTTGTGTGTTAGATAACAACACTGGTGATATTTTAATGTGTTGCTAAGTGTTTACAGGAAATATTAAGTTTTATGATAAAGTGATAAAGGTTATCTCTCCATTCAAAAAGAAGAAAGAAATTGAAAAGGAGTTTCACGAAACCCTGGACAAGAAACTCGCCCGGAATTGAAGACACCATTATTGCAAGCTCAAGAAACATCTAGATCTCCCAATCCCTCCACCCAAACTCGTTGATCTTTGGAGGATTGAAGGAGAAGGCACGGATCTACTACTTCACCAAAGCGTTCTTCATTTCCCCCTCATTCACTTGAGAGATTCGATCCTAGGGTTTCCACTAGGAAAACCTAGGCATCTTGCTGTACTTACTTGCTTGTTACTTTTGTGTAGCAGGTGTTGTGGTGCTTGGGAGCTCCCAATCCTTTTGTGGGTTGAGCCTCAAGTTTGTTGTAAGGGCTCCGGATTCCGTCTTGAAAGATTCCGATAGTGGAAGGTGAACCGAGCTTTTGGGCAAGGTTCATCGGAGAATAGAGTGAGGCCATTTGTAGCGTTTGAGTTTGAAACTCACACTCCTCCAACGAGACGTACTCCCCTAAAAAGGAGGAACTCGGGAATACATCCTTGTCTCCACGTGGTTCCCGTTCGGTTACTCCTTACTCGCTAGCTCTTACTTGTATCGTGCCTAGTCTAGTGTTAACTTGACATATAGGTAAATTCACCGTCGCGAATTTGGCATTTGACCACACTGTGGATGCTCTTTACGCGTCTCTTTGGCTATTCCGTTTGGCTGCATAGGGATCAAAATAATGCTCTCTCCTATTTCTGATTTCGGAAAAATTTACTCCCTCCGTTCACAAAAGGATGTCTCAACCTAACTCAAATTTGTATGTATCTACATACTAAATCATGTCTAGATACATGCAAATTTGAAATAGCTTGAGACATCCTTTTATGAACGGATGGAGTAGTTTATTTCTGATTTCTTAACACGACCATCGATGATCATTACTTATATGTTTTCCGAAAATTTAGTTTATTTCTTAACACGACCATCTCTTTAGCTTGTCTCGTCCAAGTGCAAGGAGAAGTGCAGGCCCTATGCAGTATGCACCAACCCTGCACCTGCAGCTGTTCTGAAGTCTGAACAGCCTCACTCACAATTTCCCGCTAGCATTTAATGCAGTCGATTTGATCTGATCTGATCTGAAGTTCAACCAAGAAAATACTACGGACCGTCGATGGCCTCATCTGGCGGCCGTCCGAAACCCTGCTGTATCTAACTTTAATTAATTCTCTGATCCTCTTGTTACGCTAGCTAGCTAGAGCTATAGTTGCGGGCATGGACCACTGCCCTCTGGATAGCTAGATATGAACATGACATGATCCAGTAACAACCACACAAGACCATCCTACGCTATTGTCATTAAGTGCTCGATCTAGCTAATCAAGTTAGTTGCATATGCATGTATATAGTATCAGCTGAGAGCTAAGCTCCTAACCAGCAACTCCGCGCTGATTCTTTCTCCCTCTTCTGCTTTGCCTATTCCACACTCAGTCGATCGATATCGTGTTCCACTTCCATATGGAGATCAGGCGGCATGCTCTGGTGGTTATGGCCGTGGCGGTGGTGGCCGCTGTTGCTCGGGTGGGTGCGGCGGCGACGAGCTACACGGTGGGAGCGCCCGACGGGCTGTGGGACATGCACACCGACTACGCCGAGTGGGTTGCCGCCAGGACGTTCCACCCCGGCGACAACATCAGTAAGCTATACTAGATACGGCACTGGTTAATTCATACACCTATCGACTGCGCAGATTTTGAAGTGATACAAGTTTAAGAACATTCAACGAGTTTCTGCTTAAACCCTTTATATATATAGATAAATTTAGATCGAATGTGCCGTGACTAATCAAACTCCTGGCAATTAGTTAATTACCGCGTGTGCTGCAGCGTTCACGTACTCGCGGGAATTGCACGACGTGGTGGAGGTGGGCAAGGCCGGCTACGACGTCTGCTCCAACGCCAACAATGTCTCCGCCTTCCGCTCTGGCAACGACGTCGTCGCCCTCACCGCTATTGGCACGCGCTACTTCCTCTGCGGCCTCACCGGCCACTGCGACAGCGGCATGAAGATCAGGATCGACGTCGTGGAAGCGACCACCGGTCCCACGGCCGCGCCGCCAGCGGTTATGTCTGCCGCCGGGAGCATCATCCCTGCAGCTGGCCTTGCCGCGGTCGTGGTGGCGCAGACTCTCCTTGGCAGCATGACCTTCTGGTGACCTGTCCTCCAGTGTGCCTGATATTTTTTAGTTGTTGTTTTAAACGTGGATTTTGAGCTCGATATAAGATTCGGGAGTGAGGTCTTTGCTCCCGAACTCATATGCTCCTGCGATAATTAGGAAATTTTAAAACACAGTAAAACATTTCAAAACGTTCTGATGGAAAAAGTGGTGATGAAAATATCCCAGTATACTAAAACATGTAAAGTTTCGTAATGAAATAACATTTGTGATGCTTTATGCGAAAAAATCAATCTTTAAAAATATATTTTTAAATCCCATGCAGTGATTTATTTATCACGAAATTTGCACGTATGTAGACCACTTGAATACATGGTCTCCGCTTTAAAAAATATATATTACTTTTTGAATTATCTAATCCGTCATATGAGCTCGGGATACGTTTTTTAATTTCCGGAGTATATATGGGAAAGTTGCTGTTAAGCTTATGTTCACCTTAATATCATTGACTAATAAGAGCATCTCCAATCGGACTGAGAATTTGATTCCTATAAGTCCGAGGACACATCCGGACATAGCCGGCCACCCCATTTGTCTGCTTCGTCAACCACAACCTCAACCTCTCAACCCTTAAAAACATGTCAACACATACATGTCGATCTCATCAATCAATTCATCACAAATTTAACAATTAAACAACTGAAATATATCGCGATGCAACACAGGTCAAAATAAAATTCAACAATTTATAGATAATGATCCTTAGTGCCATGTCGCGTTAATGTGGCACATCAACATACATCAACCACCACCTTAGCAACACCCATACTGTGGGAAAGGTTCTCTGAAAAAGACGTCGCTAAGAAAGGGAATGATGAGCGAGCTCTGCCAACATGTTGTCCAACCATTAAACTGAATCATAGTTTTCACCATGACTTATAGGTTTCACCATGTTCTCTTATGTTCTGAGTATAATCGTCTTTCTTGAGGAACACCACGGATCCGATGCAACAGAACGGTATTATTTCAATGTCTTCAATAAGAGAACGACGTGTAAACAATTCTATTTGAGGTACAACAAATGAGGGTTTGCCTTCGAGTTTTCACCCTGAATCTTAAGACCGGTTCTTGAAAAAGACCACCAAACATATGTCACCTTAGTTTACCACTCCAACTTGTCGAACCGACACTATACATCACCTGACTGGATGGCCATGTGCCAGCTTACAAGCCTTAACGGGGGCCACTCTATAGCGATAGATTCATATGAATTTATAGGATGAAAATGGTATGAATCATTTTCGATCCACGACTCGTGGGTGGAAGATATCAAATAGTTGACGATCGAATACAGTCACGAAAACAAATAGTAATTCTATTATTTTTCCACATCACAAGATATACGATATTTCGGGATATAGTCTCCAACTATCCAAAAGAAAACATGGCAACTAATATGTCGAACCATAGGCAAACTAACATATAAATTGTTACCAAATGCAAACCGGTGACCAAATGTGGTTAGTCCATGAACCAAAACAATTTATTTCAGTTATTTCAACAAGGAAATGACGTGTAAACAATTTAATTGTGATCTACATCCAATGAAGATGGGCCTTCGAGTTTTCACATCGGAGCTCGAGATCGGTCCTTGAAAATCACCACTAAAATGATGTCACCTTGATCGTCCCATTTGTTGAGTCGACGCCGTCATACATCCAAGTTTTGATAATCCCCAACATGGATTGAATGCCCATATTTTGACTTAGGAGCCGTACCGGGGACCACTCGGCAACGATTGAACCAGGGGCGGACCCAAGTACATCCATGTGGGGGCCTATGCCCCCACTCAAAATTTTGAATTCCTTTAGTATTTGTACATATTTTCAAAGAATTATTTACAAATCATGCAACTTAATAGAAGGAGTGCCCCCAGTCAAATGATGTGCCCCCAGTCGGAATTTCTTCTGGGTCCGCCCCTGGATTGAACTATAGGACTCTCAAGGTGAAGATAGAACGGATCATTTCCAACCAATCATCTAACCGGAGGCTCATATATATATATATATATATGCCAAAATCGGATTCGGTCGGATAGTTGCCAGATATATGGTTACCACTACATATTGTAATAATGGATACCGAAGAGAAAGTGGCCTAATTTACCAATATCCATACCTATTATCGTATTTTATATGGAAAACTATCTGGCAACTAATACCTTGAATCATCGTGACCTATGTCAACATCGCGGTAGCCTTGCCGACGAGTCCCTCCGCCCTCCTGAGCTCTGCCTCCCGCCGGAATAACCAGACTGGTTGCCCCACCCATTGACGCCATCGAACTCTACATACAAAAAAATCCTATTTCTACATGACATCCGACTAAATGTTTATCCACGGTCAGGACTTATTCGTCCCGTATTATTCCCTACGAGCTCGAGTTTTACCCTCTAAGTATGAGTATGACGTATTGGTTGGATACTTTGCAAAAAAAAATGAATATGCAATTATATTGAATTTAATTACATCTAGCCAAAAGAATTTGATACGTCGTAGTGCAAAGAAGCAACGACGATCGGTCACACACCTCACAAAAGAAAAACTTCAGTATATGCAAGTAGCCCTGAGCCCCTGACTCTAGAAGAGTAGCACCGTACCAACCACGAAGGTGGCCAGACAGAGCCGCGCCACCCCAAACGGACCAACGCTAGTCGTCGACGAGCTTACCGAAGGCTGGGACTGGCACCGCCGTCTGATCCCTCTCCCCCTGCACCGCACTACCTTCGACTTGATGTCAACCTGTACCTTCATGCCAGCGGAGCAGTGCCCGGGGACGCCGCAGATGAAGTACCGTGAGACGGCGGCCGCGAGAGGGATGGCGTCGTTGCCGGTCCGGTAGGTCGCTATGGGGCTCGAGCTGTTGCATGCGTCGTAGCCCGCCTTGCTCACCTCCACCACGCTATGCGCCGCGGCGGAATACTGGAACCGGAGCTCGTCCCCGGTGTAGAACGACCTGATGGCGGAGGCCCACCGCGTGTAGTTGGTTTTGAGGTCCCACGACCCGCCCGGTGCGCCGACGGTGTAGGTGGCACCGAGAGCCGTCCCGAACGCTGTCGCTGCGACTATGATCTGGAACAGAGCTTTGGCTGCCATGGATATATATGGCCGATTGACAATAATATGAGTAGTAATTAATAAAGAAGATGATCCAAGGCTTGGACTTAGAGTGATTAGATCAGATGACCGGAATCGTGGATGCTGTTGTGACTTGTAAATTGTAATGGATGGTCCAAGATGGCTTGGAGTGATGAGATGACTGGAGGTGAGAGCTAAGAGAGAAGTGGCTCCAGGGATGTATTGTGTTGTAACTTGTAAGATGGATAATATATATTGTGTTGAGTTATATAGGCGATTAATGGCATGCACATCATCTCGTGTTTACGCGTTGACGAGTTCGTCAAACTAATGTTTGACTCGATATATTTTAGTGGTAGCTCATGAAAGACGAATGCTCTGCCCTTAACCATGCTGATGATGAAATGTTGATTACTACTCGTCGATGGACCTGGTCAGTAAAGACAATATGACTACTTCTGGAGAGTATGAACCTTCTGAATAATAAGGCTGCTTTTGGTGCTTGCACGCACGAACGTTGATTAACTGAATACTAGTCTGCCACTAGATGCTGCATGTGCGTTCAAATCAAAAATATGTCCGAGAACTTGCCTGTGGCAAGATGGTTAGGAGGGTGATTGTACCCTCAGCCAACCAGAGTTCAAATCCTAGTTTTGACACTGGTGTTTCTCATTTAGGCGGAATATTATTCAGTGGGAGGCGACGTTTCCGTCGACAGCGAGGTGACTGTGGTGACTTCGTCAATCTCAAGACTCGACCCGCTGGCTCAGTCTATCAGAGATGCTCATAGGGGTAAGGTGTGCGTGCGAGTGTGTGCATGTGAGCGTCTGTGTACATCCGCCCCGAGGCGAGCTCCGTCGGAGATCCCTTCCGGGCAATGCGGCATGGAAAATACTAAAGGGAAAAAAAGGCAACACCGAGCCGGTGACAAACATGTCACATGTGTCGTTGGATACATAAAAGAAAATAGAAGCAGAAATTCCATCATGACTAGGAAGATGTCTAGGAGATGATGCGGGCGGATTCTGGCCTATGCAAAGTATTCCATTCTTTGAAGAATAGACCACGATTGCATCCAATGTGCAAAATGGAAAATAACCTGCATATCAGATTAATTTGTTGCGATTAAAAATCATGTCATTTTTATGTAAGCATCGCGACAATAATAAGGCAGTCACTCCCACCCGTATTAGAGGATTATGTCCTTGTGATCAATGGCTCGCAACTAGTTGACAAAATCTTTACAAAACTGAAAGATTGATCATGTTCGAATACACTGAATGACTGACATATAGAAAGTGCAAACTTGAATAGAAAGAATAAATGTGTCGCAAAAGTGGAACATAGGGTTTCCCTACTTCAGCCAAAGTGGGTCCACCGCCAGTGGGCCCACCTCGAAGATGGACAAGATCAAGCCAAGTCAATCTGACAAGTGTGGCAGCCCACTTGCCCCATGGTGATCCACCAAGATCTGCACCAATACTCAGACGGCTAGGGATTCCAACCCGGGAAGCCATCCAGGGATGCGACCCGGGTAGCAAGGCCAAGACGTGCGAGGAGCCAAGCTCGGAGGCTAGTTGGACTCATTCCTTGCCCAGACATGGAATGGGTGCCTATTCCATACCTCCAGAAGATCAGCACGCCATCGTCAGCAGAGGGAAAAGATCAAGGGAAGGCTTAGGCTCCAAAAAAGAAAAGAAGGAAGATCACACCGAACAAGGTATCACCCAGGGGACAGTTGTGGTGGTGATGCCAAGCCCGCCTGCCGCCATGTCCGTGCTTTTGGGATCCTACCAACCCAAGGTTGAGACCAAGCCACGTGTTGCCACGGTCTAGTTCCACCTTTTGGCTTTCCCACCTAAACAACAGCATGCCTCTCGCGTGATCGCCAGTGGCAACCCCCGACCTATAAAGGGAGGTCCAAATCCATCGAGAGGAAGGACGGATTAGTTTGGACTCCAAGCCAGAGTAGAGCTGGCCATTGCTACGGTAGAGGAAGAGAGAGGTGATCTCCTCCGGGTTAGGATCTGCTCTTCCTCCTACTCCAGCCAACCACCCTCTGGGTCAAGACCGGGAACCACTATGTAGCCACACCATGATGAACTCTTCAATCCAGACATGTAGGAGTAGGGCTTTTAGCCTACGGTCGGCCCGAACATGGGTAACTGCCCGTGTCTCTGTGTTGTTCGTTGGAGCTTGCTCGACTAGGACGATCTCACCCTCACCCGGAAGCCGACGATCGTAAGCCTCCTTCGCGTCTGATACGTCTCAAACGTATCTATAATTTCTGATGTTTCATGCTTGTTTTATATATCAATGTCACATGTTTTATATGCATTATACATCATTTTTATGTATTTTCTGAGACTAACCTATTAACAAGATGCCACAGTGTCAGTTCATGTTTTCTGCTGTTTTTCTTTTCCAGATAATTACTTAAGTAAATATTCTCGGAATTGGACGAAACAAAAGCCTAACCTCCTATTTTTTCACGACACATACACGGAGCCAAAAGGGCAAGCCCGGGGGAGGCCCACGGCCTCCTCACCATGTCCCCGCGCGGCCTGGAGGGGGGTGGCGCCACCACGTGGTGAGGCCGACTCGGCCACCCCCTCGCGCCGTCCTTTCGCCTATATAATCCTCCTGCCTCGAAAACCATTCCGCAGCTCCGCCGCCATCGAAGACAAGTTTCGGGGGTTAGAAGTTCCTGTTCCGGCACCTTGCCTTTATCTAGGAGTCCCATATCTTTTGAGATTGATCAATCATCTTGGTATATTATTGTTAAAAGTGGGTTTGAAAGTTTTAATCCACCTATTTTTGAGCTTGATAAAAATTATGTGTTTGTAGATCATGAAAAGCATGCTTTATGTGATAGTTATATTGTTGAGTTTTTCATGATGCTACTAAAAATTATTATGAGAGAGGAGAATATGGTTGTAGAAATTTTCATGGTATTAAAACACCTCTCTATATGCTGAAATTTTGAAGTTACTCTTGTTTTATCTTCCTATGCTTGTCACTTTGTTCTTTATGGATTTATTTGTGTACAAGATTCCTATGCATAGGAAGTGGGTTAACTTAAATGTGTTTTGAATTTGCTTCTTGATGCTCCTTTTTGCTTCATTTTCTATTTTCATGAGAGCATCATTAAAACTATCAAGCCTAGCTAAAAGGCATTAAAGAAAAGCGCTCTTGGGAGACAACCCATGTTTTATTTCTGAAATTTTCTTTGCTTTTTGAGTCAAGGAGCTGCTTACTTCTGTAACAACTCCTTTGTATCTTTACTTTTTTGAATTGTTGTGCCAAGAAGAGTCTCTAATGATTAGATGATGCTAGATTTGGATTTCTGCACAGGGACAGATTTTTGCTGTCCACCATTTTGAGCTTTATAAATTCCAGAAAAATTGAAAAATTCTGAAAAAATTTGTGCGTGATCCTCAGATATGTACGCATCTTTTGTTAGTTTCGCGTTTTCTGATTTGAGCAACGGAAGTGCCTCGAAAAAATTCATCTTTACTGGCTGTTCTGTTTTGACAGATTCTGTCTCTGTTTTTTTTTGCATTGTCTCTTGTGGACTTTAAGTAAGGCTTTCTAGACGTGGAGGGCTGTAGCTAATGTTTTATTGAGTTCTTGCAATGTGTCACAACAGAACCAAAGTGGATTAATGTTTTTGAGTACTAACCCCTCTAATGAGTTTATGAGAAGTTTGGTGTGGCGGAAGTTTTCAAGGGTCAAGAGAGAAGGATGATATAATGTGATCAAGAAGAGTGAAGAGCCTAAGCTTGGGGATGCCCCGTGGGTCACCCAAGCATATTTCAAGAAGACTCAAGCATCTAATCTTATCAGGTCATCTCTAGTGAAACTATATTTTAATTCTTTCACATCATATGTGCTGTTCTTGGAGCGTCTGTGTGCTTTTATTTTTAGTTTGTTATTTTTATTTTCTGATCATACAATATTGGATCCTATCTATCTTGTTTGGGAGAGAGACACGCTCCGCTTTTTCATTTGAATACTCCTATTCTTCACTTATATTTGTTGAGTATTCAGTTTTCGCACTGTTTAGCTTCTAGCTCTTGGTTTTCATGTATCTCTTGTTCAGAGCTATTAGTTCTTTTGTAGAAAGTACTCTCTTACTTCACTTATATTTGTTTGGAGAGTTGCTTGGTTGATGTGTTGGTTCAGAAAATGTTGCATGTGGTAGTGGTATAATGAAAAAACTTGCATAATCTCGTAGATCATTGAACTTTGATAACCTGATTCTTTGCAAACGTTTTGAGGTAATAAGTAATAGATGGTAAATCTTGCTGGTTAATTAAGTTAAAATCATTAGTGGATTGTTGTCTTTAAGCTTGTACCGTACTACAAACTCTACTTAAATTGTTGAAGGTGTAGTTGGACTTGATAGCTTTCCATGTCTAAAGGTTCATCGTAATGACTGAGTTGTGCTGAAGGTCGAGGGATCTAGCGGGGTACTTGTGCCGCCGTGAACGGCCCTTCTTGGAGTGAATTTTAATCATGCTCTTAATGTTGAACCTGCTAGTTGTTTGCAATAAGCTTGTGAGTTCTTTTTGACTAATGTTAAGCTACGGTTTTTGGCACTTCCACCATCCAAATTTGCTAGCCTCTTCGGTGCTGTGCATTGCCTTCTGCTCACATTGAGAGTTGTGCATACTTCGCCAGTACATCCAAACCCGTGGGAGGACTTTCTCTGTTCTCCTACACATAAGCCCATACATCTTCCTCAAAACAGCCACCATACCTACCTACCACAGCATTTCCATAGCTGTTCCGAGATATATTGCCATGCAACTTCCATTTTACATTACATGACTTGTTGTCATTATTCATTTATATATTGCTTTGCGTGATTCTATACAGCTGATGTGTGGTTTACCCATGTTACGCTAGATCATTGCACATCCTGCTACACTGGCAGAGGCATACCGTTTCATACATCATGTTTTGTTCATTATGAGTTATTTGTACCAAAAAGTGTGTTGTCATATTAGAATGTTGCCCCTAAAAGTGAAAAGAGCCATGGAGGCCATCGAAAAGAGAAACAGAAAAAGAAAAAAATAGAAAAAAAGGAAAAAAGAAAAAAAAAAGAATAAAGAAAAAGGGGGCAACATTACTATCCTTTATCCACACTTGTGCTCATGTTTCAGCACCTGCAGTATTCATAGTCATCATTTGTGCTCATGTTTAGCACCTATACTCCATGTGAGAGAGTTTTCATGTTTTACTAGTATAACTATGTGGGGAATTTACACTATAGAACTTGGGTTGTATATTCCAATGATGAGCTTCCTCAAAAGTGCTCTAGGTCTTCGTGAGCAACCAAGTTGGATGCACCCCCACTAGTTCCATTGGAGAGCTTTCATACACATATAGCTCTATGTGCATCCGTTGCATGGCAATCACTACTCCTTACATAGCTTCGATTATAAGACTTCCTCTTGTCTAATGATCACCTATAGCTTTGTGAGACTATCTTCCATTGGCCTTCCAAACCCCCATTAATGTTCTCTTAGCCATAACATCCTGGTGCCAATACCAAATGCTTACGCTCACCGGTTGAGTAGGCTTCGAAACAGTTGATTCATGACGTTCATGTTTATGTTTACTTGACTGGATCCGTACTCTATGTTGTGAAAATTTACTTGATGCTTGGAATTGAAGGATAGAACTCCTACACTGGATACTTAAAACATCTTTAATGAACCTTGTACGGTTTCATGTCTTTAAAGCAATCATTCATGAAAACTTTTAGCTTGTTTAACTATCTTGCTTTATTATCTCTTATTTAATATCAATTATAGACATTTGCTTTGAATGATTTGATCTCAGCTCACATGCCTTACATCACTATTGGATCAAGATTATGTTGGTAGCATGTCACTTCAGAAATTATTTTGTTTTTATCGTTTACCTACTCGAGGACGAGTAGGAACTAAGCTTGGGGATGCTTGATACGTCTCAAACGTATCTATAATTTCTGATGTTTCATGCTTGTTTTATATATCAATGTCACATGTTTTATATGCATTATACATCATTTTTATGTATTTTCTGGGACTAACCTATTAACAAGATGCCACAGTGCCAGTTCCTGTTTTCTGCTGTTTTTCTATTCCAGATAATTACTTAAGGAAATATTCTCGGAATTGGACGAAACAAAAGCCTAACCTCCTATTTTCCCGACACGTACACGGAGCCAGAAGGGCAAGCCCGGGGAGGCCCACGGCCTCCTCACCATGTCCCCGCGCGGCCTGGAGGGGGGTGGCGCCACCACGTGGTGAGGCCGACTCGGCCACCCCCTCGCGCCGCCCTTTCGCCTATATAATCCTCCTGCCTCGAAAACCCTAAAAATCAGCCATATTCCAGAAAGAGTTCCGCAGCTCCGCCGCCATCGAAGACAAGTTTCGGGGGTCAGAAGTTCCTGTTCCGGCACCTTGCCGGGACGGGGATTGACCCCCGGAGCCATCTCCATCGACTCCACCGCCTCCACTTCGACTCCATGATGGTTTGTGAGTAGTTCCCCCATGGACTACGGGTTCTAGCTGTAGCTAGTTGGTACTCTCTCTCCCATGTACTTCAATACAATGATCTCATGAGCTGCCTTACATGATTGAGATCCATCTGATGTAATCGGTGTTGTGTTTGTTGGGATCCGATGAATTGTTACATTATGATCAGTCTATCTATAAGTTTGTGAAGTTATTGTTGCTGCAATCTTGTTGTGTTTAATGCTTGTCACTAGTGCACGAGTGGCATGATCTTAGATTTAAGCTCTATAATTATTGCTTAGATTGTATCTACAAGTTGTTTGCACATGTCTCTGTCCGGAACCCGAGGCCCCAGAGTGACAGCAACTGGGATAACTGGAGGGGATGGTTTAGATATGAGGATCACATGTTTTCACTAAGTGCTAATGCTTTGCTCCGGTGCTCTATTAAAAGGAGTACCTTAATTACCAGTAGATTCCCTTGAGGCCCCGCTGCAAACGGGCTGGTAGGACAAAAGATGTTGTGCAAGTTTCTCATTGCGAGCACGTATGACTATATATGGAAAACATGCCTACGTATGATTAATAGACTAGATGTTCTGTCTTAATGCTATTTCAATTCTATCAATTGCCCAACTGTAATTTGTTCACCCAACACTTGTTATTGGAGAGTTACCTCTAGTGTAGATAGCTGGGAACCCCGGTCCATCTGTCATCATCAAATACTCATTCGGTCCTATATGCCATTAGAAGTAGTATCAACTATTTTCTGGTGCCATTGCCTCTGTGTTACTAATACTGCTGCTGTGTTACTGTTACTATTGCTCTCATATTACTGCTGCTTTCACATCACCCCTGTTACTAGTGCTTTTCCAGGTGCAGCTGAATTGACAACTCCGCTGTTAAGGCTTATAAGTATTCTTTGTCTCCCCTTGTGTCGAATCAATAAATTTGGGTTTTACTTCCCTCGAAGACTGTTGCGATCCCCTATACTTGTGGGTTATCAGCGTCCTATGCCTAACCAACTAAAAGGTTGTATCGAGTATCCCGGTGTCCATCGTGATACGACAACATGTTTTGTAATCTCGTCATGATGATAAAATCAACATTTTGTACTAACTCGCAAATTGTGTTTTTTGAGGTTGTGTTTTGTTAAAATAACACCTCCACGAAGATACCACGTAAAGATTTTAATTTCCAGTGTGACCCTAACATTCCAAATGTGCTTATTGTTAGTTAAGGCTCATCGGAATGGACTAGTGATTTGTACATGAAATCCACCGAGAATTGATCATCCTCATTTAAATTCCCTCAAAGTTTATCTTGTCCTTGCGATAATTGGACTAGGCCAATTGCCCATGGAAGGAATTCCATGTGGCAAGACATGCACCGACTAAATCCCGTCTATATATAGGTCAGCGCGCGTTAGGCTTTGCTATGTGCAATATGGTCTACACCTCCCGCCAACAAGTGCCACGAATGGGCGCGGACTGTCCTATTCACTGCGTCATGGTCTACATATAAGGGCACATTAAAATGCCCCAAAATGTCATCCATGTGCCCCAAAAACCTTTTTGGGCATTTAAACAAAATGCCCAATATACTGGTGATTGGAAAGGTTATTAGGGCATTTTGTTTAAGTGCCCCCAAAAAGTTACAATTTGGGGCAGTTTTAGAAATGCCCTAAAAGGTTTTTGGGGCAGTATTGTGAAATGCCCTAAAAACTTTTAGAGGCATTATTGTGAAATGCCCCAAAAACCTTTTAGGGCATTTCGCAATACTACCTCGAATAGCTTTTTGGGCATTTCGCAGAACTGTCTGGAAAAGCTTTTAGGGCATTTTGCAGTACTGCCTCAAAAAGCTTTTAGGGCATTTCAGAATAATGCCCCAAAAACTATTCCAGGCATCAATACAATAATAAGCATTACAATAACAATACACGACAGTGCATTAGTAGAACATTCAGTTGTAGCATCAATACACGACAGTGCATCAGTAGCATTACAAGGTTCAGAACATGCAGTAAACATGCAGAAAGTATACATGAAGGTTCAGAGTATAGTTTCAGAACAATCTACATCATGCAAAACAAGTATCTGGCAAAATGACAGTAGTTTCAGAACAATCTACGACAGTGCATCAAATCCTGGCAAAATGAGGACAGCATCTGGTATCATCAGCATCAAATCAGTAGCATCAAATGAGGACATTCATCTGTAGCATCTGGCATCATCAGCATCAAATCAGTAGCATCAAATCCTGGGCAGTGGCTTCATCAACATCTGGGAGTGTCATCTGCCAAGTGGAATAGAAGTACATATAAACAAACAGGACATGATACAAGTACATATGGCAAGTACATATAAACAAACAGGACAGGATACAAGTACCATCTTGTGTGTTCATCACGTCTGTAATGCTTCTCTTTTGTCGGAGAATGACTCCCACGAAACAGGGATAGTCAAGCTCACGAAGAGAGTTCGTGTAAGGGGCTGAACACGTTGGTCAAACAACCCTCAACCTGCACGGCGACGGTGCTCATTGAGCAAGTGGAGGGACATCACGACAGAGATAAACACCAGCCCGTACCCAGGTTCACGGCCCTCGTGTGGAGGTAACACCGCTACTCCTGCTTGTCTGTATTGCACTCTGCGGCCGCTGCAGAGCCCATGTGCGCTCTGCAGAGGTTGCTTTGCAGCGAAGCGATCCCCACGAGGGCCTGGATGCCCTGTAGAGGATTCGGCGTTGACCTCTCTCCAGGGGAGATCACCTTGAAGAGGGGGCAGCAGTGAAGAGGGCCTCTGTAGGCCTCTGCTGCCTCCAAAGCCCTCGCGAGGCAATTTGCCTCATGAGGCTCTCCAAGCCGTAGGTTTGGTCCTTAGCGAAAATTGGCCATCAAGTATCGAGGGCCGTGGCGGGCAGGCCCAGCACACCCTGGTTCTCACTGGGCCGACATCTTTCTTTTCTTTTTGATCTTGTCTGCTTCTGCTTGGGCTTGCTTGTCTGCTTTTGTCACTGATGAACCTGCACATAGAGCACACATTATAGTTGTAGCATATGGTAGCATGCATCATAGTACTTACACTTGTGAATTTGTTTGTAGTGGTTTATTTCTTACATTAATCCTTGGCCAATTAATACATTTTGACTTTGCATTGGCCAGTTCCTTGAGTCTCCCTTGTGCGTGTGGTAGCTTTGTATTCTTCTTCACAACTAGGTTTATAAGGACCTCCACATACTCATCGTGTTCAGCATTTTGAACGGTGCCCATTGCAGCAATGCACAAGCTATTAGGTGATCGAATAGTCACTTCCATGCCTTTCTTCACACCCTCTCTTCTTCTCTGATCCTTTATCTTTTCAGTTCTGCACTGATCTAGTTTCTCAACCTTTATCTTTTTGAACTGTGTTTGATCTGCAAGTAACTTGCTGTAACTTGTCTTCTCACCAGCTCCTTGAGTTTCATTAGCCACATGTTTTTGCTTGGTACCTGACACTTCTAAAGCTACTCTAGCAAGAGTACGAAGTTTTTCATTTAAGGATTCAGTTGCTTCTGTTGCATCTCTGCTTCGTTTTAGTTGCTTTCCAGATGTAACTTGGCTTGAGTTAACTTGTGATTCCCCTGGTAGTTTCTGTTGCTTGGCTCCAGCAGGTGTTTTCTTGCAGCAGATTGTGATTCTCTTGGTAGTTTTTGCTGCCCGCCTCCAACTGGTGATTTGCTTGCAGCAGATGGTGCTTGGTTTGCTTCTTTCTGTAGCTTGGCTCCAACAGGTCCTTTTCTTGCAGCAGATTGTGATTGTGATTCTCTTGCTTCTTGCTGTAGCTTGGCTCCAACTGGTGCTTTTCTTCCAGCAGATGGTGCTTGGTTTGCTACTTTCTGTAGCTTGGCTCCAACATGTCCTTTGCTTGCAGCAGATTGTGATTGTGATTCTCTTGCTTCTTGCTGTAGCTTGGCTCCAACTGGTGCTTTTCTTCCAGCAGATGGTGCTTGGTTTGCTACTTTCTGTTGCCTGCCTCCAACAGGTAGTTTCGGTGGAGTAGCTGATTTCCTTGCAGCAGATGGTGCTTCTGTGGTTTGAAATTGTTGTTTCGGTGGAGTAGCTGATTTCCTTGCAGCAGAT
Organism: Poa pratensis; assembly: GCA_947311845.1. NCBI lineage: Eukaryota > Viridiplantae > Streptophyta > Magnoliopsida > Poales > Poaceae > Poa > Poa pratensis. The sequence goes on from CAMZMU010000070.1 coordinate 38,684,355, forward strand.
GGTGCTTCTGTGGTTTGAGATTGTTGCTTCGATGGAGGAGGTGATTTCCTGGCAGCAGATGGTGCATCTGTTCTTATTGCATCTGTGTTATCAACATTGGCTCCAACAGGAGTTCTTATTGCATCTGTTGTTACTGTGTGACCTGCTTCTTCTGTGATATCAACATCTGTGCTATCAACTTTCCTGGAAGCAGATGGTGCTTCTGTGCTATCAACTTTACTGGGAGCAGATGGTGCTTCTGTGCTATCAACTTTTCTGGGAGCAGATGTTTGTTGTTGACTTAGCAGCAAATTCAGTTTCTCTTCCATTTCTTGACTCTTCACCACCCATTGCCTCTGGTAACGTGCCATATGGCTAACCATGTTTCTAAGCTCCAAGTTCTCCTCTCTAGCATCTCGTAGGGCAACAATTGCTTGGTCAAGCAGCTTCGAACCTTTTCCACCCACTATTAGCCCAAAACCATGCATTCTTGATTTTCTTGCATTTTCGAACACTTCAGAGTACAGATCACCTTCTCCATGATCCTCACCAATGCGTGATGGATGGAGTTCCAACTGCTCTCTTATAGTATCCTGCAAGAACAACATTAAATTAATAATTTCAATCACTTGTACAGTTAGTTATGAGTTGCAAGTAATACATTCAGCTTACCATTTTAGTGGAAGAATAATCATCTACTGGTTGTCCTTCCTTGTTTGTGTGTGTAATTTGGTAAAGTTCTGCTCTGGATACTGTTCTCCTCCGCTTTAGTTCCTGTAGTTAGCAATTTATCTTCAGTTAGTTTCACAAATGGAAGGTAGTACTCACAGCACTTTAGGTTCAACAAGGAAACAAACCTCCTGATCATGCACAACTGCAAAACTTCTGGAACCAGCAGTGTGAGATGCATTTGCTTGGTTCTCCCTAGCAATTTTATTCCTGTTTGACAATTCCTGCAGTTAACACCCAACTGTCAGTAAGCATGCATCCTCTCAACACTCAACTGTCAGTTAACACTCAACTTCACCAATTATTAGTTGTTACAAAGAAGTACTCACCCGTATTTATGTGATCTCCAATGGCCGACTAACCATTTCCGCTGTTTTTCATGTATCCTTTCTTCACATCCATTAGCAATGTTTTCCTCGATTGTCAGCTCTTCATCATAGTATTTGCTCCTTAGGAAATTCTTGAATGCTCTCCACTTTTTGCCAGCTGACCTTAGAACCCAGCATTTGTAAGAATCTTCTATGTTAAAGAACCCCTTAACAATCATCCATAGTCTATCTTTCTCTGTATGAGGGACCTTCCTCCAGTTCACATGAGCAACCGAAACTTCTTTCCCTTTGACACAAGATCCTACAAAGTTTGTTAGTTTCGAAGTCTTCAACCCACATGGTTGCCCAAGGTGGTTGAAGACCAGATTAACCTTGTTATTTGGACCATGCTTCTTCCAGAATTTTCTCATTTCTGTTGGACCTCTACCACCTATTTTTGTGTTCCCTGTACCAAAGATGAGCACATATTATCTTTTGTACAGTAGTTTCATTAACAATTATCTTTTGCATCTCAATTGACATTAGAGTTTCCTTTTACCTTTTGCGGCTTCAGCCGCCTTCTGCTGTTCATATGCCTCCTGTTCTTCCACTACTTGATCTTCATTCTAGTTCCCCTTCTCATCATCCACTCCTTGCTCTTCATTGTAGTTCCCGTGCTCATCATCAACTCCTTGCTCTTCATTGTAGTTCCCGTGCTCATCATCAACTCCTTGCTCTTCATTGTAGTTCCCGTGCTCATCATCAACTCCTTGCTCATCATCATGGTACCCCTCCCCACCATGCTCTTCATAGTAGTTCCCCTGATCATAGTACCTCTGCCTTTCAAGCTCCTCATCAGATTTCTCATACTCTGGACTGTCATAATGCCTTTCGGACTGCAGTTAACAATTAATTCATTATTAATTAATAATCAACCTGACAACAGAACATAAAAATATGTTACACCAACAGAATGATGTAATGAACATCTTACCTCCAGCTGTGAATAGTACTCCTCTCTGTTCTTTGACTCTTTTAAGTGTTTAATTCTCATTATCTCTTCTGTTGGTAGATTGGCTGGTGGCAAGTCCAGCATTTTCAACCACTGGTTCAATTCATGAAGTCTCCTTGGCTGGAAATCAAGATTGGTAGTACCTGCAAAAATATTTAAAATGTTATTTCATAACTCAATGTACAGCATGATACATTCAACAGAATCACTTGCAGGTTACAATAAATCATCACTCACTAATAATATACTAGCTTTCGTAGTCATCATTTGCAGGATGCATATCATAGTAGTCTCGGGGGGTCGGGCAAACTACAGCATGCCAATCATTTTCAACAGGGTCTTCCAAGTAATAAACCTGTTTTGCGTGACTTGCAAGAATGAATGGTTCAGAGTTTATGTCCTCTGAATTCTGAATATGATTAAAATTGACTTGCCTAATTCCAAAGGGTTCAAGATCCCTAACCCCAATGCTTTTAACTTCACACTTGAATAGCACAACACTTGCTTCATTCGAATAGTTTAACTCTACAATATCAATTATTCTACCGTAGTATGTGATTTCTCCTGATTTTGGGTTCTTATCCTTCGCACTAGAATAACTGGATGTTCTTGCAAGCACTGATACTCCAAAACACTGGGTAGCTTTCCCATGACCATAAGAGTAAGTATGGTAGTTGCAACCATTAATAGTGTAACTACTGTATGATCTTGCCATCTTATATGGCTTCTGAGTCATAATCCAAACTTCAGGGGAAATCACAACTCCCTGCTGTTTGAGACTTTGTACCTACAAGGATAGAGCACTTATTAAGGTGTTTTCTTGTACTATGTATTTTAGTTTTGAAAGTTTGTAGCACTTACATGCTCAGCTATCCAGTCATGAAAAGTGTTGTGATGAATATTTTCAATTTCCCTCTTTGTTTTTTTCCTACCAGAAGAGATGGTTTCTTGGTGCTTCCTACAGAGAAAATTATGTGGTCACTTGATGGCAGGATTTACATACTATTTGTAAGTGATTTATCCATGGCATTAACTTACTCAGCAAATTTATCAATGCTTGGACAGTTCATCAGGACACACGTATGAGCTTGAGTCCACGATTTGTAATTCAGCTGAGTTGCAGCAAACCCTGACTATGGCCTACCAAATATCCTCAAATATGGTAGACTGCTGGTTTCATGAATAGGACCAGCATTGTCGTCATGTCTTGGAGCTTTATTGAACTTGGTCTTACTATCATGCAAATTCCTTGAGCAATATGTGAGACTCTCATCAAAAATGTATCCTTCAGCTATTGATCCTTCAGGATAATTATAGTTGTGTACCATACTTTTCAGTTTTCCTATGTACCTTTCAACTGACCACATTGATCTGTAATGGATAGGTCCCGCAGTTTGCACTTCGGACACCTGGTGTATAATCAGATGAACCATTATATCAAAGAAAGAAGGAGGGAACAACTTCTCCAGTTCGCACAGAATCAGTGGAATTTCTTCTTCCCACTTCATCATTTCTCTAACATCTATCACTTTGCCATTCAGTGCCTTGAAGTATTTGCTGATCCGTATGAGTGGTACAGATACAGAGGCAGGTAGTGATCTACATATAGCCATAGGAAATAAATCCAGCAAGATTATGTGACAGTCATGTGTCTTTAAGCCAACAATTGTATTGTCAGCTAAGTTGACCTTGTTGAACAGGTTGGAAGCATGACCATCAGGGAATCGAGCATACTTCAAAACCATTAGGAAGTTCTTCTTTCCTTGTTTTTCCATCTGGTAAATGGCCCTGGGTATCACTGCTTTTTTACCAGTCAAGTTGGCATGAAGACCAACTCTGATATTCATAACTTTTAGGTCCAGCCTTGAGTTCAGATTGTCTTTGGTTCTCTTATCAACATCAAGAATTGTATTCACTATATTATCATATACATTTTTTTCTATGTGCATAATGTCCAAGTTATTTCTCACCAACAGTGTATCCCAGTAATCCAATTGGAGAAATACACTCCTTTTCTTGAATGTTTTCTCTACGTTGTGCTCATATATGTCTTCATGTTCCTGGTCCTCTTCATTCACTATCCTTCTTTTCTTCTGGCTCTTCTTTTTTTGCAACTTTCCATATTCAGTCCGAATAGGCTTAGTCATTCGAGATATAGCTTTCCCTTTTGGTTGGACTGGAGGTTCTCTCAATTCAGTTCTACCATTGAAAGAAACCTCATCATATATGTATTCATGTTCTTCATGTAGAAATCTCCTATGACCTAAGTAGCAAGTTTTTTTCCCATTTTGTAGCCACCTTGTATGTGTATTCATTAAACAGTGAGAGCATGTAGATAAGCTCTCACCACTTAAACAACCCCTGGCCACCCAGTCACTGATAGTCCAAAGCAAAGCTGCATGAACCCTGAACTTATCCCCAACCACTGAATCATAGACCATCACCCCTGGTTTCCAGAACTCCTTGAGATCATCAATGGTTAGCTGCATGTATATATCCATCTCCTTCCCAGGAGATTTCCTTCCAGGTACTATCACATTCAAGATAAAATTAGATTGTTTCATACATATCCATGGAGGGAGGTTGTATGGGATCAGAACTATGGGCCATATGTTGTATGCTAAGTTCATGTTTCTGAATGGATTGAAACCGTCACTTGCCAATGCAAACCTGATGTTTCTTGGCTCTTCACTGAACAACATGTGCTTCCCATCGAAATGCTTCCATGCTGGGGAGTCTGCTGGATGCCTCATCAGCCCATCCTTTGTTCTACCATTTGCATGCCAACTCATATGCTCTGCTGTCTTTGAAGACAAGAACAGCCTTCTAACTCTGTGCTTCAGTGGAAAATGCCTAATAACCTTGTTTGCAACCTTGTATGTTCTTTTCCCATCAGCACCAGTCTTCTGACTCCTCCATCTGCTTGTGTGACATACTGGACACTCACTTTCTTCTGAGTGGATTCCTCTGAACATAACACAGTCATATTGGCATGCATCGATACTTTCATATCCTAACCCTACATCTCTGATGTACTTCTTGCAGGCATAAAAGTTTTTAGGCAAGTCTTGACCTTTAGGAAGTGCATCTCTGAGTAAGGATAATGTCTCATCGAAACTACCATTTGGCACCCCCAAATGTTCTTGATGTTCATGAGTTTTACTAGGAAGTGTAGCTTTGAGAATTTTTTACACCTAGGGTATAACTCCTTGCTCCCATCTAACACCAACTTCCTGTATGCTTCAGAATCAAAGTGCAGCTCATCTTCATTTTCAGACTCATATCCATCTTCATCTTCTGCTACTCCTGCAGCTGTACTGTCATACATTCCAAATCCTTCTAATAGCATGTCATTCATTTCATCACTGTCAGCATACTCTTCATCTGGTTCATCTTCGGATTCAGGTCCTGAGATATCTTCTCCATGGAAAATCCATGTGGTGTATCCATCCATAAAACCTTCGCATATCAAATGGTCTCTAACCGTACTCTCACTTAGCCAAAATCGGTTGGTACAAGATGCACAGGGACAGAGAAACCTATGCCTCATTCCAGCTCTTTCAGAAGCAAATTCTAAGAACATGCTAACTCCTTCACCATATACAACTGTGGACCTAGGGACACTCATCCAGCTCTTGTCCATACTGGCCTTCAGTCAGCTTACTGACTCACTATATTATACTTACAGGGCACCTAAATTAAGTAACAATTTATTCAGGCAATTTATTCAGTCAATATTTACTAAGTCAAATTAGCACATCCAGCAAATTAACACTGCAATTCATGCAGTTCAAGCAGCATAAGCAAGCGCAGATCACTCAGTGAGAGCATGTAGTACAAGCGCAGATCAAGCAGCACATGCAATTCATGCAGTTCAAGCAGCATAAGCAATTCATGCAGTTCAGATCAAGCAGTGGCAAGCAATTCAGGAAGTGCAGTACAGAGAGGGAACAGAGCACTAACCAGAGGAACTACCAACGTTGCGAGGTGGACGGGCCAGGTAGCTGTTGCGCGGATCCATGTACGCGCACGGTGGACTTGGCGACGCGGAGGACTTGGCGACGCGCAGGATTTGGCGACGCGAGGGCGACCGAGCAGCGGCGGTGGTGGCCCCAGTACGTGCACGGCGACGCGGAAGACTTGGTGGAGCAGCGGCGACGCGGAGGACTTGGCGACGCGAGGGCGACCAAGCAGCAGCAGCGGTACGTGCACGGCGACGCGGTGGAGCAGCGGCGACGCGGAGAGGGCGACCGAGCAGCGGCGACGCCGTCTAGGAGCAGCGGTGGCGTCGGCGGTCGTTGTCTAGCGACGGAGCTAGGGTTTCGCCGTCGCCGTCACCGCCGCGATTTGATTTGGGAATTTTGGTGGCGTCGCTGTCGCTGTCTGAATTTTGGTGCGACGACCGTTTCTTCTTGGGGAAGAAGGAATTCGCGAGGGGTTTTTCCGAAAAATAGTCTCTGGGAAATGCAAAATGGTAATCATATATGAAACACCATGAAGTGATTTTGATCTTTGTTATACATTCCAAAGCTGCTCTAATCCTAAAACAATTTCTTTCATGACAGACTATTGCAGCAAAATTCAGTAGAAGGTACCTACATAAGTACCTCAAAACTCCAATAATGATACCAGTGCAGAGCAGTGCAAGCCAGGAAGAATTCACCATGAAGATGAATGTTGGAACTGGAAGTAACAGTGTTACTATTACAACTGGTTGGGGCAAAGCACTGAAAGCATACAAGATAGAGAAGAACAGCATCGTCCTTTTCAACTTTGGCCTCGATGCAGAGGGTAAACTGGGCCTGAAGATGGAGCCCATTCCTGACTTCAACTGATGGTGCAGACATGATGCCTCTGTTATGATCGACCTGCATTTTGGTGGAATCTGTTATGATTCTGAACTTAAGTGGAATCTGTTATGATTCTGAACTGAAGTGTCTATGTGTCGTACTAAGTGTAGTACTAAGTAATGTGTATGTGTGAACCTGGTATGTATGGTTGTGATTTGTGAACCTACTTGTGTAAGTAATGTGTAAGTTGTGAACCTAAGTGTTAACTACTGTAAGTGAACTTGTTATGCTAAGTGCTATGAAGTCTATTCAGTAAGTACATGCAAGTGTGATGTGAATTGCTATAGGCTATTTATTCAAGTCTATTAGTTGGTACTTGTTCAAGATGCTGCCAACACCATGTGAGTGAGTTGGTACTTGTTCAAGATGCCGCCAACACCATGTGAGCTGCTATTTATGTGAGCTGGTACTCTATTTTTAGGCTAGGTCCAACACGTATCCTGCAGGACTCTCCTAACAACACTGATATATATGACTTAGGTCTCACTCTTCAGTTCATCTCATCTTCTTCTCTTTCAAACTCTGGTGCTCACATAAACACAATCCCCCTCACGGCGATGGCAGAGCAGAAAGAGACGGCAAGTAGGTCTGCTGCACCCTCGTCGGAGCACAGAGAGAGGGCAAGGCAGGAGAAGCTATATAGAAAGGTGTTTCTACTCCATGCTAGGCTTGCGGATGAGGAGACGAGGAAGGCCATGGCAGAGCCTACAGGTTGGAGACCAGATATCCCAAAGGACATAAAAAGCCTGGAAGAACAAATTCGCATCCTGCAGGCTCGTCTCGATAACATGTAGCTATGTAAATAATGTGTGGGAGTTGCTACTATGAGTTTGCAGTAGTCTCAAATAATGTGTGGAAGTTTCAGTAGCCTCAAATAATATGTGTAAGTTTCAGTAGCCTCAAATATATGTGTAATACTTTTAATAGTGGTTCAAAAAAGACGATTGCTTTTTAAATATTGCTTGTAACCTCAAAAAATATTGGTTCAAAAAATATTGCTTCAAAAAATATTGCTTCTAAAAATATTGCCTCAAAAAAATATTGATGCTTGCTTTTTAAATATTGCTTGTAGCCTGAAAAAATATTGCTTCAAATAATATATTGATGATTGCTTTTCAAATATTGCTTGTAGCATCTAAAAAAATATTGCTTCAAAAAATATATTGATGATTGCTTTTCAAATATTGCTAGTATCATCTAAAAAAATATTGCTTGTAGCATCTGAAAATATATTGATGATTGCTTTTAGCATCTACAAAAATATATTGGGGTCTTTTGCGTAAAAAAATAGCTGGGTGGACTAAATAGCAAAAAAATGGGGTTTTTAGTCCCTTCTAGGACATGTCGGAATAGTAGGGGTTCCAACGAGAAACGAGAAACTCCTCCGCCGGCGTCAGATGTCGCCGCCGCCGTCTGGACCGCCTCGCCCTCCGCCGACGACCTCCTCCTGGTCCTCCGCGCACTCGTTTCGTCCGCCTCGCCCTACGCATGGACCGCCTCGCCCTTCGCCAACTGGTCCGCCTCGCCCTTCGCCTGGTGCGTCGCCCTGGTCCGCCTCGCCATCCTTTGGTGCGCCTGCAGCACGAAGCTCCAATTCCAAAGATCCACCGTCCAGAGCTACTGTCAGGTTAGTAGATCGAGATCCACCTTCCAGAGCTACTGTCACTTGTTGATCGACATCAAATAGTTTCGGTTCTACTATTACGATGGATGGCAGTGAGCAGTTGTTCATGTTGATCGAAAGTCATGAGCAGTGTGGTTGTACTGTCAGTTGTTAATGTCTCAAGGACTAGTTAAATTGTGGGTAAGAGGGCAAGGCAAGATATGTTTATTGCAGCAGTTGTGCAAGATTTGTCTGTTAGGGTTCAGAGTTATTTTACCTCCCTCTTTGCAGCAGTACTGCTTAGGTTCAGAGTAATTGTAGGATATTAAAATTTTGTCTAGTAAAACATGTTTTCCCCCATTTCAGGGACAGTATGGATAGCAACGACAACAACCTCGAAGCTGAGGACAGCTATGAGTGTGATGAGTATTTCGAGCCGGAAGATGACTACTATGAGTCAGAAGATTACTACCTTGAACCTAAGGACAGCTACATGGAACCAGAAGATGACTACGTTGAAGATGATGATGATATAGTCAGTGAGTTGCAAAAGATATTTGTCAGAGGTATGTCCTTTAGTATACTAGTTCGGGCAACATTTTGTTTGAGAGTTTCTGTACATATTGTGAAAGGTTTCACTGTTTGTTGTGTAGGACCTGGACACTCAGGAAATGAACCATTCGATAGGCACTGCATCTTTGGAAATGAGGTCGAAATGACTTATAGCAGATGTTCCAACTATCTTGCTATGTTGAGGAGTTTACAACACCACCTATGAAACACTATGTCAGCAGGTTGGTTACATCGCAGATAAAAAAATGGGACTGTAAGATGGTAAGTTTGACAGTACATTATAAGTGATGCAAATTCTGATGTGTTGTTGAGTTTTATAGTGTATCACTGAATATCAAGTTTTAATAAATTTTATTTATACATGTTTCTCCCAGGACTTCTCAACTGAGTTCACATGTCAGTGCCTAATGCCATTACTAAAACCACCACATAGCCCTGATCCTCTGTCAAGTTTGGTTGTCTAGAAGGCAGGAAGCCCTGACTTCTCAACAGACTCAAGTACTGTAGGATGAAACTTGAAAGTGGAAAAGGAATAATAACCGCTGGATGGATTGCTGCTGTACAAGGCTTTGGTTTAAAGGAAGGAGATATATATGTCTTTAGTTTTCAGGATGAAAGGGGAGTATTACCACGAAGAGATCCGTTTGGGGTCAAGACAAGAATGTTGATACTGAAGCTTAAGGAGTAATACCTTCTGTTCTCAATATAGTAATATATGCATGTTCCTATATGTGTCTACCTGTAGTTTGACCTTAATAATGTTGTACCCCATTGCAGTGACAGTATTGCTACTAACAGTACCAATGAAGATGATGTTAAGAAGAAGATAACCATCAGAGGTATGGTTATAACATATATGGTTCATCTATGACTATTAGGTGGTTGCATTGTTCATATACGACCCCTAAACACTTGCATTGTTTATGTAGGGCCTGGACATGCTGGAGATGAGTCTTTCGACAGGGAATGCATCTTTGCAAATGAAGTACATATGACCTACAACATGTCGAAGCAACTTAGAAGAATGGTAGAGGTCACACCAAGACCCAAAATCAAAGAATATATACACAAGATTGTGAAATCAAATGTGCGTCCTGAGTGCAAAATGGTAAATTGCTTACTAATGTAATTGTGCCTACTTTATTATATAGATCTATTTCTTGTGCCTGGCTGCTCTATCTTGTTAAACATGTATGTTTGCTTATTCCAGGAGTTTGGAGCTGAGTTCACAAGCTATTATCTGACAGAAATATTGAGATCACCAGAAATCCTGCCTCTAGTCAGTCTAGTAGTGAACTCCACAGAGAGCACAAAGAATATGTATTGCAAGATTAAGATTGGCCAATTGGGAAAGGCAACAATAGTAGGTGGATGGCAAGCAGCTGTACAAGCATTCAAGCTGAGAGAGGGTGATATATGCGTCTTCAGTTTCAGAGATGAAAGGATCTACGGAAAACGAGCGTGGGATAGCTTGGCGTGGCTAAGGCTTATCATAACAAAGCTGGATGATTGGCTTGACGAGTGAATTATATGTCGTAAGCTCTACTATGTTTTAAGATTCAAGCCAGATGATGAACTAGCTAGCAATGGTTTGAGCTAGCAATGGTTGTGTTGGTGCGGATAGAGTTTGGAGCTAAATACTTCTAGAGCTACAGCAAAATTAAACTAACTGTGTTTGCACATGTCTATCTCTTGCATCAGAATGTTACCAATACTTGCATATTTTGCATCTATGCTCTTGCATATGTTACCAATACTTGCATATTTTGCATCTATGCTCTTGCATATGTTACCAATACTTGCATATTTTGCATCTATGCTCTTGCATCACAGCAATGGTTTCAGCTGTGTTGCAATGGGTTGAGCTATGATAATTCATCTGAGCTATTAATCAATATTAGGTCTGATTATGTCTGACATACTCAGTGGTCTTTTATGTGTGGGTTCTTGTCCATTTCTCTTCTCTGAGAGTAGTTACTCAAATTTCCAGGAACTTTTTGTTGTCTTTGTTGCTTTATATTGCACCAAAAGTTGAAATATTATGCAATAAACATTGGCGTGCACTTTCCATTGCACCAAACGTTAGTTTGTAGTCACTAAGCAGTTGTATAATTAGGGGCACTTGATAGCCCTATCTATTAGGGCATTTTGATAAAATGCCTTCTTTAAGCTACAATTTAGGGCATTTCAAAAAATGCCCCTAACAAAGTGCCCCGAAATGCCTGCCGTCCACTAGTGATTGGGAATGTGATGTCTGTAGTAGGCTAGCGGCTTCCCATCGATCCATATTTAACGAGTTAACAATACATGTTCCATCAGCTCCCAATGTTAGAAGCCTACACGAACCAACAAGTAGTAGTAAATTAATTAAGCGAGTCAAACATTAGTTTGATTGACAGAATGTTGGAAGACGCGTGCATTACCTTTCACCTATATATGCCACCCATGTTACGGCACCACCCATCCAGCCATTTCCATCTATCGCTCCATCTTGCAACTCCAATCATCTTCTCCCCGTATCACTGCCAGTTTTCAGTCGACCGGTGATATTCACGGTGGCGGCATTGACCATGGCAGCTACGAGAGCTCTCCTTCTCGTTGTGTCCACGGCGGCGCTTCTCGGGACGGCACTTGGCGCCAACTACACCGTCGGCGCGCCAGGCGGGTCGTGGGACCTCAAAACCAACTACACCCAGTGGGCTTCCGTCGTCAGGTTCTACGCCGGCGACGAGCTCAGGTTCCAGTACTCCGTCGCGGAGCACAGCGTGGTGGAGGTCACTATGTCGGGCTACGGCGTCTGCGACAGCGGCTCCAACAACACCGTCGCGACGTACCATACCGGCAACGACGCCGTCCCCCTTACCGCCGCGGGCACCCGGTACTTCATCTGCGGCATCCCCGGGCACTGCGCCGCGGGCATGAAGCTTCAGGTAAACGTCAGCTCTCAGCCGCCACTGCAATGCCGAGGGCTGAGGGATCAAGAAAAGGTGCAGCCGTCCGACGCCTCCGTCGAGCTCTACCTCGGCGGCCGTCGGCGTTGATCGCCCTGCGGTCGCGTGGCTTCCGTTAGTTGCCTTCGTGGCTACAGGTCTCGTGCTCCTGAGCTAGTGTCAACGACAGCGCCGTGTACACAGCTTCACCTTATTAATGTTTTTCTCTTTCCTTTTCTTTTTTCGTTTTCGTTAGACGTGATCGATCGTGCACGCTTGTTCGTGTAGGATTATAGTATGCTCAACTGTATTCTTTCTCTCAATACAACTGTATCATTCTTTGTTACTTCAAAACGTAATACTACAATATTTGTGTGTTGTCGGTCGAAGATACAAGAAAAGGTTCAAAAATAGAAGTTCGCAACAAAACAAAAACAGCAAAAAGACACCATGGTCATACTTTATTTGCACTATCGACGGAGTAGAGATTTCTTTCAACCGAGTTCCGGTGCTCCTGCTACTTTAGAAAAATCGAAAAATATTTTTAAAAGTTTCCAACAAATCTGAAAAACATCATGCATGTTCTCGATGATGTATTTTATATACATGCAAAATCAAAATGTGAAATACTTTATATTTTGACCTGCACAAAAATGACAATTTTACATATCTTATTTATAGTTAACAATGTATACTTTCAAATATCCCCATTTGTGTAGACTATAATATAAAGAATTTTGGATATTTTGCACGCTTTAAATATACGTCATTGAGAATATGGATGATTTTTTCTGATTTTTTTGAAACTTTTAAATATATTTTTCGATTTTTTTTAAAGTAGCAGGAGCACTGGAACTCGGGTGCAAAAACCACTTTTCGCTCTCGACGGAGCTTTTTCCACCCGTTCGTTCATATGGCCACTCTCATTCACGTTGTTGTCACTTACTCTTAGCACTGACGCCCACACTCCACTATCCCTACTCCCTCTAAACCCCTCCTAACACAACATTTTCACACTCCCACCGACCCCGGTGGCTCGGAGTATTGGTATAGGACGTAACCTCATCCTCCAACAGATCCAATCGCCGCAGTTTCATCCCACCCACCGTGCCGGCTCCATCTCCACTCCCGCTCGCCGAGGATGTTTTCTCCGACTCATCTTCTAATGAGGAGATCATTGATTCACCATCGGAGGAGGAGGACGAGAAGGAGTATGCCCTCTCCTTGGCCTCAGGCAAGGTCAAGGTCAACGTGTGTGTGGCACGCTTCACCGAGGTGGCGTCAGCCCTCCAACTCTCGATGGTTGATGTTGAGTTGGACGTCCTCGCAGCGGCGGCGTTCCAGTCGGATCCGAGGGCCACCAAGGACCTCACCTTGGTCCTCGGGAAAGGCCATGGGCTATTGATGGATGATGTGGATTGAGGAGGAGGATTCCTTGGACTTAGGCTCCTTTAAGTTACTAGATAAATATTATGTGTTTCTTTTATTTACTAGATAAAAATTAGATAAAAAATTCTCTAGTTACAAGTTATATTTAGTAATTCACAGTTAATAGTTAAGATCTAGTTAAATTTGTCACTTACTATTTAGTCACTGGATTTTTTTTAGACTAACAGGGGAGCCCCCCGGCTCCATTTTATTAAAGAACATAAACGGCACGCAGGCCTGCCGACAAAGTAAAGAGAGCGAGTTCTGGCTAAAGGGCAGTTCTCGAACACCTAATCATTACAAAACGTCGCTTTCCACCACGATAGAAACTTGCACAGAGGACGGAAAGCTAGTGAAAACCAACTCCCAGGACGTCGTGGCACCCATCAGTCGATGATGACATGAATGTTGTCTGCCTCCTCCGGGTGAGCCGCGAGATATGCCAGGGTCGCCCTCCCTCCGTGCTTGGCGCTGGAGCTCACCGTCGCCCATGTAGAAGTCCATCCAAAGCTGGTGCATGCTAGCCCGACATGATCTCCAAAGGCCATTGTAGCTTGTTTGTGAGTATCTTCACGAACTTGTCCACCAGCAGCCACTCCAGGTGCTTGAAAGGGATCTTCCAGTTCCTTAGATGGAGCAGAATCAGATGCCAAACCTGTTTAAGATTCAGCCAAGTTTTTTATGTTAAAGACTATATTGTTCTTGTTGATCCACAAGCTCCAAATAACAGCTGAAGAAACAACATTTAACTGTAAATGCTTTTTACTGCATAGCCATTTAGAAGCAAGAGAGTAGTAATCAAAAATTTCTACTTCAAAGACCTCTCTGACCACAGCCCACATCTGGCAAGCAACTAAACAGTCAAAGAACAAGTGCTTAACAGACTCAAACTTTTTGCATAGGCAGCATTCTAGCGGTTTGGGCATGCCCCTTTTCCGGAGATTGTCTGTTGTCATAATTTTATTTTTGTGACAACAACCAAAGAAAAATCTGAACCCTGGGGGGAATTTTAATTTCCCACACAGATGGTAGATAGACAGGTTGGACTCCTCGGAAGTTCACTATAGCATATAGTGATTTCGACGAGTACGCACCTTTGGATTCATATTTCAAAAGAAGATGATCCTTACCCTCAGTCAACACAACACTTGAAATGATGCCTAAAAGTTCCAACCACTGCACCATCAGGGGTTCAGTGAAGGTTCTTCTAAAAGTACATTTAAGCTCATTTCCGTCCCACGGATCAGCTATGGTAAGAGTTTGCTGATTACAAATAAAGTATAGGTCCCATAATTGGGTAGCTAAGCTCGAATTTCCGAACCAAACGTCTTCCCAAAAACGAATGGATCGGCCATTTCCAACCTGCCAACGGAATCCTAACTGGACTGCTTTAGTAGCCCACAACACACCCTTCCAGAAAATGGATGGGTTTAGTTCTTTACAACATAGAATGTTAGGGTTCTTTGTATTATATTTTGCATCAATAATTTTCCTCCAAATACTCCCTTCCCCTCTAATATATCTCTTAACCCATGACCCCAATAAACATAGGTTAAGATCTTGTAGGTTTGGAATTCCCAAGCCCCCAAAATCTTTCCTCGTGCAAATGGACTGCCAGTTGGCCAAGTGAATTTTCTTATTTCCATCCTTGTCACTCCACATGCAATTAGCAAGTTGAGTGTTGATCAGAGCCAACGCCCATTTAGGAAATTTAAAAAGCGACAAAAGGTAGATAGGGATACTAGACAGGCATGTCTGTATCAAAATCCTTTTAGCCTCTGTAGATAAGAGTTTACCTCTCCAGCCAGACATTCTTTTAAGAAGACTGTCTACTAGGGGTTGCAGGTCCTCTCTACGCAAATCATTAAAATGTAAAGGCACCCCTAGGTATTTCATAGGGAAATCTCCTTGGGTACACTGAAAAATGTCCAAAAAAGGTTGCCTTTCCTCTGCGGACATATTAATGGAGAGCAGCTCACTTTTATGATAATAATTTTCATTCCTGATAGCTGCTCAAAACAAGAGAGGACCCATTTCAAATTAATGGCTACTCTTTCATTGTTTTCTAAAAACAGGAGGGTGTCATCCGCATACTGCAGACTGACCACCCCTCCCGGAACGAAATCAGTGCATAAACCTCTGATCAGGTTTGTTTCACACCCTTTGATTAACATTATGGAGAAAACATCTACAACAAAATTAAAAAGCAGGGTAGCGAAAGGGTCCCCTTTTTAGAAAAAGGTGGATAAGCTGGCAACAAGGCGGAAAACGGAGAAGGTCGGTATCATGGGAAGATGTTTCCTCCACGGTGCACACAAGCCTTGCCCGCCCTTCTTAAAAAAAATGTGGAGCATCACATCGAAAATGAGTGTTTTTGTTAGTCCATAATTAATGTAGGTCTCCAAACTGACGGTCTATATTTAGTCATGGTCACATGGGCAACGGTTTAATGTATATTGTTTCATTTGGGACCCCACATCAGTGACAGGATTCCAGCGACGAAGCCAACCCCCATCTTCAGTGAAGGTTTTAACATCAGTGACATGTCCACTATCGCCGCACCTCGCACCGGCTCTCAACCATCTTTCTCGTCATGATACATCTCAGCTACAACCATCACTACCACTGTCAACCTTGTCTTCGCTAGCTGGACGCTAGGACGGGTGCGAATTTTAATTTAAAAATATTCAGATTTTGGATAATTTGTTTTATTGTCGTGAGGATGAAGTTATAGAAATCATCCATGGCAAGTATTCCCGGAAGAGCTTTTGGTACACATTTTGAAGATCACTAGAATGAAGCAATAGACAAGATTGATCAAATCAAAAAGTGAAACATTATCAGAGAACAAAATAGTGTACATTGTTGCTAAATATCTATTTCTTGATTGTTGCTTCAACTCGAAATTCACTATAATATTTTTGCAATCTAATAATAATAGTTGTGGTATGAAGCGTCATTTTTTTCTGGTACTCACGGTGAATATTCTCAACCATACTCATTTGCTATACTTTGAACATGAACTTTATATCACAATGTTGTTTATACATATGTAGGATGGTTATGAGTTGAGAAAGCGATTTTTGGTACATATTATGCACTATCAAGACAACGAGGCGATAAATAATATTCTTGTCTTCGAACAATACTTCTTGATCGCATAAAGAGATGGACCTTCATGAAATAGTGAAATATTTCTTAGAATTTGATTTTCAACTATCGGTTCGAACTGGTGTTAAATTGTAATATTTGTGCAAACAATAACTGTTATTTTGTGCTTGTGGATTTAAAATGGTGCATCGTGTGTGGATTTTATGTAGTTTGCACATACTTAGACAGTTTAGTCATGAAATTTATTGCTCCGGTAACAATATACCACTAAACTAAAAATGATATTTATATTTTGAAGACGTGCGTGCACGTACATGCCAACTAGTAGCTAATAAGTAGAGCGGTGGTAGCCACCAAACCACTTCGGGTCCTCGCGTCACACTCTCGACCCTAACCCTAGCACTCACCGCCGTCAGAGAAGGTCGCCGGCAAGACGCACTCGACCATGACGGCGGCGACGAGGCTTCTTCCTGCGGCGCTTCTGGCATGCAGTTTTGGATGCGGCCGGTACGGCGTCTCTGCATGGTGGACACACAACAGGCTCTACAGCGGGCTACGTGGTGTCGGTGTTGGCTACATTCCTCAGACATGTAGATGGAGGGGGCCGTGCTCCGAAGGGCTGTCTTGGTGTGAGGCTCTTCTACGGCGTATAATTGGCCCAAATTCAGATCTAGAGCGCCGGCCGAACCCCTCACCAACCACCACCGCCACCAGGGAGTAGCGCCTTCACCCTGTCGCCATCTTGCCTACGCCGGAGCGCCGCCGGCCTAACGGCACACCGACAAGACGGTGCCTCCCGAGCCGAGCTCCTACGTAGCGAGAAGAAACGAGAGACGCCGCCGCCGGCCCCGCATAACACCGCACGGGCAACGCCCGGCAGCGCCCGCCGGTGGTGGCGGCGAGAGGGAGGGGAGTGAGGCCTTACTAGAACCCTTACTCAGCTTAGGGTTAGGGACCCAGGTTGGCATCTTGGCATGAGTTGCTACAGCGACTCGTTACTGTCAATTTGATTGACACAAGGGTCTGATGAGTTTCGGTGGAACTTACGCAAGTGTGGTAAATTCTCAGTGGACTCCATGTATACAGCACTCATTCAGCCGGAGGTGCCAGTAGATAATAATAAGAAAATCTGGAAGATGAAAATTCCACTTAAAAACAAAGTTTTTGCGTGGTATCTTCGTCGAGGAGTTATTCTTACAAAAGACAACCTTGCAAAACGCAATTGGCATGGGAGTAAACAGTGTGTATTCTGTCATAAAGATGAGACAATCAAACACCTGTTCTTCGAGTGCAAATTAGCTAGTTCTATATGGTCCATCACCCAGATAGGTTCTACTATTTACCCACCTACAAGCGTTGCCAATATTTTTGGCAATTGGCTGAATGGAGTGGATAATAGGTTCAAACAACTTATTAGGGTGGCAGCGCTTGCCGTAATATGGTCGCTTTGGCTATGTAGAAATGACAAGGTTTTTAATGATAAAAATTGTTCTCTTATGCAGGTTATCTACAGGACTACTGCTACACTCCGTTCGTGGTCTCAGTTGCAACGTGTGGGGGCATCGAGACCTGTTTATGGAGGTGTGTACAAAACTGGAGGATACGGCGAGAGACTTTTTATCCCTACATGGATGACAGCATAATTTGCGGATCGGCCCTCCACCAGCATAGGCGTTTTTACAATTTCTCATACTGATATGTAATTCGCCTATTTTACTTTTCGTACTTCAGTCATGGTTCGGCTGTGTGCATCCTTGTTATGCAGAGTCTGGGTGTAATGCTTAAATAAGTAATAAAGACTCTCTTTATCTAAAAAAATGTTACCCACCCATGGTCCGTATTTGTTTTTGACAGTATAGGTTTCCATGATTGGAGTATTCGTTTCAATCGTCCGCAAAAAATATAAAAACTGATGTGGCAGCACAAAAGTTCCGTAAGTTTCTCCCGTTTTCTTCCCTATTTCCACATGTTAGGTGACTAAAATGCCGCAAACTCATCCTCACCGCCTGGAAGAGTAGGAGATCGCAACACGAGAACGGTGATTTGGAGCTCGGGCTCCATGGAGCCCTTTTTTTCAAAAAAAAAATCAAAATTTGAAAACTCATCAAAAAAATCTGAAAAAAATCATGCGCGTACCTGAGCATGGTACGCACCGCCGTGAATTTTTTCGCACCGAAATGACATCGTATGCACCCTGTGCAAAAATGACAAAATTTCTCATTTTCTGTCCGAATTTTGTCATTTTTGTACAGGGCGCATACGATGTCATTTCGGTGCGAAAAAATTCACGGCGGTGCGTACCATGCTCAGGTACGTGCATGATTTTTTTCAGATTTTTTTGATGAGTTTTCAAATTTTGAATTTTTTAAAAAAAAAACGGGCTCCATGGAGCCCGAGCTCCAAAAGGACTACGAAACTGCTTAATTATCACGTAAACAATATTCTACTCTAGTAAAACAATTTTTCTAGCGCTACACGTGCCCATCGTTGAGACATGATTTGGACGATAGTTTGCCAATGGATAAACAGACTGGATATTTGGACTTTCTAAATTAGTCACAAACTGCTACAACACCGAGTAAATGAAAAATGTAAAGATTAGTAATAAAGGGAGCTTTTCAAGTGTAAAAGGAGTTTTTATTGACTCAACACAACTACACAACAAACAAAGACAACACAGAGTAGTTAAAGTTGGTCTCCCTCTGCAGTTTTCTGTAAACATATCAGGAGCTCTGGCACTGCAGTGTGTATTGATGCAAGATACATTTCTTGTGTAGTTGATTTACCACCCGTATCATTGTGTAGTTTCCGTCAAATGCACTGTTACACGGGCCCGGCACAATGAAGTTACTGTCCAGACTTCACTGCCTTGCAACAGTCAGCAGGGCCGCAGGGGCGGATATCTAGTGGGGGTGGCACCCCCTCCAAAATACTACACTTTTTTAATTACTTACTAGTGTTTGGACTAATCCTATGTACAGTATATTTTTGGATAAATGTGAAGTCTATAAGCTAATAGTAAGCTTGGCACCCCCCACTGATTTCATACTAGATCTGCACAGTCAGAGTCACGAGCTAAGTGACCATGACCAAGTCCGCATTATTTCAACACATCACCGCGAATAAGCGCTCGATTTTGATCTGTTCCACGCGGTTAATCAGGCTAACCATTCCATCTAAGCAATCGACGGACCATTTCATACACGCACCTGAACCCGAAACTAATTAGCAACGCCCTCCGTGTGCATACATATACGTTACCACGCCCGCTAATTGATCCTATGCGGCAGAGCTCTCTCTTCGGTTCCAGTTTCTTCTTCACAACCGCGATCGGCTTCACATCGACCTCAACTCAGCTGATCTGCAGATTAATGGCGAATGTACACAATTCCTCGCTCGTCCTCGCCATTGCCGTGGCGGTGGCCACAGCATTCGCGACGACGGCGAACGGCGTTAGCTACACCGTCGGCGAGCCCCGTGGCTCGTGGGACCTGCAGACCAACTACACAGCCTGGGCTTCCTCCCATAGCTTCCGCATTGGTGACCAGCTCGGTAACTGACTAATCACCCGTGGGGATCAGGCTTGGCCGACGTTCAGAACGATATGCTGATAAACTCTTCCGTTATGTGCCTGCGATGCAGTGTTCAAGTACTCGCCGGAGGCGCACGACGTGGTGGAGGTGACCAAGGACGGCTACCTCTCCTGCACGGCGACCGAGAACATCTCCGGCACCCTCCGGACCGGCCAGGACACCGTCGACCTTGACCGCCTTGGGAGTCGCTACTTCATCTGCAACGCGCAGGGGCACTGCGCCACCGGCATGAAGCTGCAGGTCAGGGTCGTGCCAGCCGGTTGCGACAGCCCGTCGCCTGTGGTGACGAACGGGCCGCCAGGGGTAAACGGCACACCAGGTGGCGTGTGCATAGGCGGCGACGGCACAACGACGACCATCAGCGGCAGCCCCTCCTACAGTTCAGCGCCGGGGTCTTCAGGCAGCGCCGCTAGCCCTGCTGCATTTGTAATGGTTGCTGCTACAGTTCTGCTGCTTGGCCTTTCGGTTTTGTAGTTTCAAAATTATAAACTTTCCCCACTCCTTTTGTTTCATTGCAAGATTGGTACCAGTTCATTAGTAATTTGTAGCATGGCAGAAAAAGAAATGAATTTGAGTTGTCTGAAAGGAAAAGATGGCACTCAGTTGGTTATTGTTTCTGTATGGAGATTAGAGAACAAGAACGAGCATTCTTCCTTTCTCCACAAAAATTGTAGTATTGTACAGATTAAAGGGTAGTAGTAGACTCTATAGAGCGCACAGATGCCAGCATTCTCCTCAACAATTAAAAACTACCGCTGTGAGAACAATAGTCTAATTTGAATCAGAGACTATGCGCAACCAATGGATCAAACAACTATGCTGTTTTAGGTTACCACGAGTTCACACGGTTTAAACAGTCCAAGCAATCACGCAACGGGCGGGCAAGCTTCACTGTCCTTCGAGGTGTCGACTTCAGAGGGTGGCATCAACTGCCACATCGGATATCCTGGGTAACCAACAAAGGGCATCATCAGTTTCTGTGCTGAAGATGGCCCGTGGGGATGGAACGGTGCCATTGGTGCCTGCGCGAATGGGGAGGCCATCATGGTAGGATGAGGCATATAGGCTGGAGTTGCAGTCATAAGTTTCATCTGGTGCTCTAAAGCTTCTTTCTCTAGTTTCAGCTTCTGCTTCTCGTCACGAAGTTCATCCTTCTCTGCCTGGAATGTAATTAAAAAATAAAAGAGTCATGATATACATCATTACAGATGTTAGCTAACACAATTGCACTAACAGATCTGGTATTGTCCAAGAGATGAAATGCTGATCGCTCACTTGAGCCATAACAGGAATTTCACATCGTACTAAAGACAGCAAGTTCATTTATCATAACCAAATTACCATCGACAAATATTTAAAAACACTGGACAGATCAGCGGGGCAGTGAAATAAAATAGCATGGCTTTCATCATTCATCCAAAATTGGCGTTGCTTTAAAAACAATTCCCCTAAAAATGGTGTTTTGGTCAAAAGAAAATACAACGTGTTTTCTTCAGGTTAAAAGCTATTAAGTTCCAGATTCATAAGCTTTTGGATTATAGAGCATTGTGTGTATGCTAGTAGTGTGTATGTCAGGTTGCCTCACCTTCAGCTCTTTAATCTTGTCTTCAAGACTTCCATTAGTATCCTTTAGCTGCTGTGCTTCAGCACGAAGCTGAGTAACCATGTGAGTAGCATCACTTAGGATAGCAGCTTTGTCAGCTTTCACTGGCTTACCAGGATCCAAAGTAGTACCCAATTCAAGAAACCTATCAATCATAAGAATTATTAAAAATCGTAGGACAGCCTCTCTTCCATCTTGAACTAGCAAAACTGAATTTATGATGTACCTGTCATTCAGCTTGTCTCTTCTCACTTTTTCCCTACAAGCTTTAGATGTCGGCCTGCCACAGGGCTCTGACCTTAAGCTGTGATTTGAAGTAGATTCCTAATTACAGATCCCACAATGAAGCACAATAATCTGATATGCATGCTCTACTATAAAGAAAAACAGCTGCCTGACCGTTTATTGCTGCCAGAATCCTTCAAGACATCGGGAGTGTTCACATAGCTGCCTACTTCTGCACTGTAGTAATAAAGGGGGAAAGTAACTCAAAGGCACAACCGCACAAGCAAGTAGTATAATAAAAATATTAAGTCATACACAACAGACAGATATTTAAATAAGGAAAATGAAGCTTAGGCCACTTTGTGTGAATATAAATTAGCTTCCTAGAAAAATACTTAATTGAACAACCATAAATGTCCAAGCAATCATTACCTAGCATAACTATGGTTCAGCGCGAATAGAATCGATCATCCATGAGATAAGAACCAGATTAGTTTGGTACAATTGAGTTCATGTATAATAAGATGGAGTTCTTGGCCAGAAACTAGAATTACACCATAATCTTCATGCAGTTACAATCAGATTCAAAGTAAATCCTAGCATGAAAGTGTCACAAGTAACAATGAATATACCAATGCTGCACACAAGAAAAAAACATCTAGAAGACCCGAAAATAACGCACATATCCAATTATTGCAAATTTGTGTAGCTTTGGTCTATCTCACAAATATGTGATACGTACTACATAACCTACTCCGCAATCTGGATACTACAATCTTACTACACGAATATAAAACTTTTAGTGTATACAAGTAGAACAAAATTGTGTGAAGTCAAACCAAGTAGATGAAGAAAAATTAACCAGAAATCTATCTATCTCTGCCAATATACAGCATGCCATTTTCCGTAAGCTGGGATAAACTTCATTCCACGTCCTCAGAAAACCAGAAATCACTAACTACTGCAGTTATGAACACTGTGACATATATCATATATGGTCTATGTAAATTCTATCTTTAATCCTGAAGCTATCCAGAATTGGCAGTCATCACAATCCAAGACAAAACAGTTTCATCCATTTCCGAGAGAACAACATTGGGAAATTCCTGAGTCAAATATGTTAAAAGGTTAAAAAGGGTAACCAAATCATATCATACACTCCTTGCATTAAAGGAAGATGGTGCCAACGATCAGCAGAAATAAGTCAACTCGCCCCGCAGCAACATAAGAACATGCTATAACCCTATACCAAAAGTTGCCTTCCCTACCCAAAGTAACCGATCTATTCCCCAAACAACTGGAACAAACCTCGGCGCATCAATTACGACCAATAACGCACCAGAAGCCTTTGCAAAAAGAATTCATCGAAAACCCTAGGATCCAGGTAAAACAACCGCCTCGACGAGCTATGTCTAAATCATCCAAAGAGCATGTTACTATCAATCCGTACAAATCGAGCCTGAATCTAACGAATCTTCTGCAATCATCGCCCGGCGAGAGACGACGCCGTGCCTAGCAACCAATCCACGAAATCGATGCCTCTAAGATAAACAGGAACAAGAGAATCGATATGCCGAAATAGCTATACAGCTGGGGGAGCGCCGGGGCGGACCTTGGGTTGGAGGAGGCGGAGGCGTCCCACGGGAAGGCGCCGCACGCGGCGGCCGGGAGGTCCTCGAGGATGCCGCAGTCGAGGAACCAGTCGTCGCCGCCGTCCGCCGGAGGGAGAGACATCGCCGTCGCCGCCGCGTAAAGGTGGGAGACTTTTCCGCCAACCTTTTCGCTCGGTGTCTATTTTTGGTTCCTTTCTTTTCGCCCGATTTTTTGACGACTCGTGCTCGAGGGATGTTGGGTGGGCGGTGTGTGTGGATGACAGGTGGGACCATGTGGGTTTTTGTTTATTTGTTTCGTGATTAGTTTAAGGTTGGATATTTGTGTGTGGCTGGGGAAAAGATAGCAGTAGGTGAGGCGGTGGGGGGATTAACGTGGCGCCGACTGATAGGGCCGGCGAATTCCATCGGGGTGCCGCACCAGGTAGACTCTAGATTCCCCGTAGCCATGCACGTGCCTAGGAGTGCCTAGCGATAGCAAGCCTAGCACCAGTATAAGATTTTTTTGAAATATTATTTTTTAATGAAATTTCACAAGTATTATCTCCAAAAGTTTATTTTGAAAGTATTGCACGTTGGTGAGGCGTCCGACATGGCCCCGTCGCCATTGCGCGTGACAATAAGTGGTATCGTTCGACCGCGTGACGATAACAACCAGAACAGAACAAAGTGACGATAACAACCAAAACAAGTAGTCATATCGACATCTTCTTCCCCCTCTCTTTCCTCTCACACAGCGACTCCACAAGGTTGACTTCCGGCCAAAAATTGACTTTCCAACCCACAACTTTTAGCAAGCACGGAGGACCCCAATATGTAGTTGGGCTAGCTCGTGGAGTGCTCGTGTAGGCGTGCTCGAGGGGGAGCAATGGTGGACAGTGGTGGGGCTTGGGAATTTATTCTTTTCATCTAGAGAATTCCACCAGTAGCAGCAGATCATCACACTGCATATATATATGCATATGATTAACCCTGCTTATATTTTTTATACTCAGAAGAGATTGGTAGAATATTCTTTAAAAAGCTACTAGTTCGATATTGTATTCATGTTTCCTTGAAAGCGTCAATTTTTTGTCCGTGTCGACCAAATGAACTATAAATTTTATTGCATACCAAAATTCTACACGAATAAAGTGAATGAAACATATGTGATTTTTTTTGTCACGGTAAACCGATTTAACATGTAGCCATGCTCAAATCATCGGTTATGTCGAGAAGTGGTTAAGATAGCAGACCTCGCCAATCGCCATCCATGATACAAGTTCTCTATAAACGGTAATAATATTATTGATGGATATTTAAATTCAGTCTCTTGTTTTGGAGGCTTTAGTATTTGCGTGCCATGACATCTGCAACGCTATGAAGTGTCACTTGAAAACTACCGCCAAATATCTCTTCCCTCGAGCAATTTCACGGGTATACTGCACACTAACCCTATGCATAATCCCGCCCACTTGGCTTTTAGCCAGTTTTTCTTATAAACTGATCAATTCACTTTTTCTCAACGAAAGACATAGGCTTGCTTGTTGCTCTAAAAAAATCCCATTCACAAGCTTGATTATATATCAGGTTTTATTTGCTAATGACTATTGACTAGTGGGTCCCTCCAACTCCAAGAGTACACACCGCGTCACATGTCCGCAGAGCATTCCCGCGTAGGCCAGCGAGAGGGAATTATCCGCAACTAGTTGCACCCGCAACTAGTTTTCGGATACCCCACTTCCGAGTGTCCAAAAATCGCGAAAAAAATCATGGAAATGGGTTTTGTCGAATCTTCGACACCCACAAAATTTCATCCAAAAATATAAACATATGTGGCATGTGCAGAAAAGACATTTGTCTGACACTCGGAAGTGGGGTATCCGAAAACTAGTTGCGGGTGCAACTAGTTGCGGATTGTCATTTCCGTAGGCCAGCTCAAAAAAAAAAAAACTCAAACGATATCCGCTCAGCTCTCTCCTTCCTCGCTCGCGCTAAACCCAACCCAAAACCCCGACATCCTCGTCTGAAATCCACCTCCATTTCTCCAAATTTCGCTCGGTTTTCCATCCATGGAGCTGCAGCTCACGCCCCTCCGCAGCCTCCCGCTCCCCCCTCGCACCACCATCCATCCCACCAAAACCACCGCTACGGCGACGGCCAACACGGTCTCCGCATGCTCGGCAGAATCCCAGTCGCTGAAACCCCGGCCGCAGTTCCCGCGGCAGGCGCCCCTCCGCAGGCACAGGCGCAGAAGCAGCCCCGTCGACCTCCCTTCCCTCTGCGCCGCCATCGAGCAGCTGGTCGCCGCAGGGCGTCACCAGGAGGCCTGCGACGCGCTCCGGGACGCCCGCGCGGCCGCCCCGTTCGTGGGGCTGCTGGCGCCCACCTACGACGCGCTGGTCACGGCCGCCTCCGCGCTGCGGGAGCCCGGGGCCGCGGCGGCGGTGCTCTGGCACATGGAGAGCTCCGGGTTCCAGCCCGACCAGTACATGTGGAACCGGGTGCTGGGGATGTACCTGGTGTGCGGGATGCTGGCGGAGGCCCGCGAAGTGTTCGAGGGAATGCCGACCCGGAGCAGGGTCACCTGGGGGGTCATGATGGGTGGGCTGGTCGACGGGAAGCGCCCCCGCGGAGCGCTGGCGCTGTTCGGGGAGCTGTGGGAGGAGGTGGGCGTGGGTGCTGGCCCGAGGGTGCTCGTGGTGGCTGTCCGCGCGGCCACGGTGCTGGGGTCGGTGCATGCTGGACGGGAGCTTCATTGCTGCGTTGCCAAGATGGGGGTGTGCGAGGACCAGTACCTGCTATGTGCGCTCATCGACATGTATAGCAAATGCGGGCTGGTTGATGAGGCGAGGCGGGTGTTTGATGGGATACCTTGGAGAGGTGTCGTGGCGTGGAACACGATGCTGGCAGCGTACTCGCTTCATGGGTGTAGTGACCAGGCGTTGGACTTGTACCATGACATGTGCGAGAGCGGTGTTGGCTTGGATCAGTTCACGTTCTCGACGATGCTTAGGGTTTTCTCTAGGTTGGGTTTGCTGGAACATGCGAAGCAAATGCATGCTGGCTTGATTCAAAGTGGACTACAGATGGACATTGTCGGGAATACCGCGCTTGTTGATCTGTATTGCAAGTGGGGTCAGATGGAAGATGCAAGGCATGTTTTTGAGAGGATGCCTAGCAGGAACCTCATCTCTTGGAATGCTCTAATAGCAGGGTATGGCTACCATGGCATGGGGGGCAAGGCTGTCGAGATGTTTGAAAGGCTGATGGCTGAAGGGATTGCTCCAAATCATGTGACATTTCTAGGAGTACTAAATGCATGTAGGTTTTCTGGCTTCATCGACAAAGGTAAGAGGATTTTCCAGTTGATGAATCACAATCCAAAAACAAAACCACGTGCAATGCACTACGCTTGTGTTATTGAGCTTTTCGGCCGGGAGGGGCAACTAGATGAAGCCTATTCAGTCATAAGGAAAGCACCCTTCACCCCAACTGCCAACATGTGGGGAGCCTTGCTCACTGCTTGTAGGATCAACAAGAATATTCAGCTTGCTAGATTAGCCGCGGAGCAGCTCTTGGCGATGGAACCTCAGAAAGTGAACAATTACATTGTGCTTCACAACTTGTATATTAGCTCTGGGAAACGGGATGACGCTTTGAATGTGGTTAACACCTTACAGAGGGCGGGGTTGCATATGAGTGCTGCTTGTAGCTGGATCACAGTCAAGAAAAGAGATCACATGTTTTTCTTTAATGATACTCTCAACCCCAAAAGTTCAGAAATCTACCGGAGGCTAGATACATTAATGGAGGAGATAAAAGAACTTGGTTATGTCGTTGAGGAGGATGAATTGCTACCAGATATTCTTCCTGATGAGCAGGACACAATGAAAGTTTACCATAGTGAAAAACTCGCAGTTGCTTTTGGCCTTATCAGCACATCTCCATCTGCTCCCCTGACGATCAACCAAAGCCATCGGTTGTGCCGTGACTGCCACAAGGTAATCAAATTTGTGTCACAAGTTACGAAGAGAGAGATTACTGTAAGAGATGCTAGCAGGTTTCATCACTTCAAGCATGGAACATGCTCTTGTGGGGACTACTGGTAACTAGGTAATGTCCAACTGAATGATTCTTCCCCCTTGGATTTATCTAAAGCCAGGCTAATTCCTTGTTATATAGGTCGCCGCAGCTATGCTGCAATTAGATGCCACTAAAACCAAGAAATTTGCGACTAATCAGTAGCAATGCTCGTCATTTTCACTTTCTGAATTATCGAATGTGAAATATATACCAGAGTTGTTACAATTGACCTGCAGATTATTTCTCTGTTGCCCCCACTGGGATACTCGAACATGGCTTACCTGACTGTTTGCATTGTTCTTTTCATTGTTCGTCAATCAAAGCATATTCCGGTTTCATGGGATTTTCCTAAGTATTTGCCTTGCCATGTCTGTTCTTGACTATTGAGATTAATCAGATTATCTTATATACATCATCACTGCGACGGCTTATAATCAATTGAACTCTACTTTAGTATTAATTGTAGTATCTAACCACACATTTGTGTGGGGAATTCAGCTAGTTTAATATATGTGACAATATGCTCTGCTTATTTTTTTTTTTTACTTAGGTTGCATGTTGACACAATTATCCTATAGTATACTAGCCTAAAAAAAATTTGTCGAGAGCTGCTCATTCAGAGGTTCTGAAGCGAAGGCTGAACTGGTAAATCTTCGTTAGTCAGGATACAAGGCTTGAGCTTGTAAGTTCAATCTATTTCAGATTTTGTAAAATTAAATTACAACTTTGATTCTCACCGATATGCATGGTTGCCTTGTGTTTGCTTGTTATTTTACTGCCACCAAAACTTGTTTGCATGTCTTGGTGATCAGCTTCTTGTATGCTCTTATCACTCTTTGAAAAGGTGACCTTTATGACGTGCTAAGAAGAGCATGTTTTCTTTGAGCAGCTCAGACTGATACTTTCCCTTCGTTTCCAGTTTTCCACTGGCTTTACAAACCTTTGTGTAAAAGAAGAATCTGCAAAAGTAGCCTGAATATGTTATGAGGTGGCCTTCATACTGGAGATGCCAATATTTACTTGTGACCTGCAAGGAAGGAATAAAGCTCAGCTGCAACAAAGGATCGAAGGAAAGTATAACACTTTGAGCATCTTTTGACAGCTTGTTTCTAACTGGGTCATAGATGGAGAAATTCTCCTGTTGCACTTTTGCTCCGATCTCTTTATTCAGTGCTTAGCAATAAAAAGGGCCACAACTCCCTTCATTGTAAGCAGGCAATCTTTCCTCCCACAACTTCTCTTAGCTGACAGAAGTTTGAGAATACAAGATGGCTAAAATGGTAGCTGCTGTCATTGTCTGTGTGTTGGTTTTGGCCCTGGATATCACTGCTGGCATACTAGGCTTTCAGGCTCAAGCTGCACAAAACAAGGTCTGTTGCAATAAATTTTCTCAGGTTTACTTCATGAAATGTAATATTTGGAAATAAAGGTTTGATTAACTGATGTAATCTGCTATTTCTGCAGAGGTTAAAGGTGCTTGAAATGATAGTTCATCTGACGTCTTTTGTTATTGATCTTGTTGGCAGACTAAAAAAGTGACGGTGCTCTTCATCCAATGTGAGAAACCGGTGTATAAAGCATACCAGCTAGGGCTCGCGGCAGCAGTGATCCTGGTAGTTGCGCACGCAGTGGCCAACTTCCTCGGCGGCTGTGCCTGCATGTGCTCCCAGGTGGAGTTCGTCCGGGCATCCATCAATAGGAAACTCGCAGCAGCTCTTATAGTTCTCTCATGGTAACTTCGCTCTCACCATAAACATTACTTTGCAAATCTGTATGTGATGCTCCACTTGCATAAGTAGAATCATGATGAGATAGGAGGTACACTTCTTTTCTCAAGAACATGCGAGTTGCACGCCATTTGATTGTTAGAGAAAAGAGTTTCAACATGCCAGTTGTACACTTTGTTGAAAAAATAACCACACAACATGGTACTCCCTCCGATCCATATTAGTGGGCATAGCTTTGTCTAAATTCATATGTATCTAGTTAAGTATTTAGACTAGATACATGTGTATCTAGACAAAGTTGTGCCCACTAATATGGATCGGAGGGAGTATTAGAGTTGCTACAGCTTTCTTGGTAAAAATATTCTGGTCTCTAGAGTTAGTGACTAATAAACATTGTTGGATGCTCAAATAGGATCGCGCTCATCGTCGGATTCTCGCTGCTGCTCGCTGGGGCCATGTCCAATTTCAAGTCGAAGACATCGTGTGGGTTCGTGCACGGCAAGACCCTGGCCCTCGGAGGGATCATGTGCTTTGTCCATGGGGGGATCACAGTCGCCTACTACGTCACCGCCACCGCAGCAGCACACGAAATTCGTTAGGCCAGCAGGCATCGTGTGTGCTATGGTTTTGGCCAAGACATTATACAGTCTGATACTTTCTCTCACAGGAGATCACCATTCTTTCCTTGCCTTTGTTGTTTCGTATCTTTCAACTTGTGATTGGGCTTTTACTTTTTTTTACAACTCATGGAAGCATTTGACTCCATCTTGTATCGAAGTTGCAAAAAAAGAATATGATTGTGGTTTGACTGATTTGTCATTGTTTTGTTGTAAAATGCTTGCCAACCAAACAAAGCTGACGAACTTTCAGCAAATTCTTATGTAAAATTTTAAATTCTGGCAAGTGCTATCAAAGTTGGCCGATGGAATTCTGTCAATAGTTTTGATATGATATAGCATCGAATCGAAATTAACCATTTTCACTAGATAAAACTGATACGTGAGCCCTTTTTAAATGAATCCACCCTTTCCTAGGCCCACTGATCTGTGAGCGAATCTTCTTCGCATTACAGAAGATTCTTGCCTTTCCTAGGCAAATCAGTTGTTGTATGATGAAAGAACTAGACCAGTACATACCCTAAGATAACATGTACACCAGATGATGGTAACAATCAGCTTCCACTTGTAAGGTATAGTTACAGTGCAGGTCTATACAACACAGTTACTATTGACAGCCCTCAACGCTAGTCAGCACTCGCCATACACAAAACTGCTCAATACTTCACCTCCCTATCCACTAGTTCCATGCTTTGATGCTAGTACTTTTCATATCAACAAAACAGAAGAATCGCCCAAATCGAAGAAGAAAAAGTTAGCCAGGAACAACAGTAGGTGAATTTTTTGTTCGTTTCAGTCAGACATCCAGAAGTTCAGAGACACTGCCAAGAGATTCCTGTCTCTGATGGCCAGAGGCAGATGACTGATCCTCGGATGCCTCGCCATCCGTGCTGCCCACTGCAAGCTTCCTACCGTGATGATTCCTGCTGCTGCGGCTGTGTTTCGCCACTCGGATCAGTGCCTGGACAACATCTCGCATCGACGGGCGCTTCCGGGACACACGACTTACGCATTTGTAAGCTGCAGCAGCCATGTCATTGAACTCCTCCACATCAAATGCACCTTCTAACCGGGAGTCTGCGATTTCCTCCCACCCAGTCTTGCCATCAGCATCGATTGCAGCCTGATCATAGATTGCATTGTAGTCAGCATTTACAACCATAGTGTCACTGAACTTGAGAAAACATCAAGTGAAAGGGGACTTTCTTACGAGCTCAACATATTCCATTAAACCTTGTTGAGGGTTTCTGCCAGCGATCAGTTCAAATAGCAGAACACCGTAGCTGTACACATCACTCTTCTTCGTGAATGATCGCGAAGACACATACTCCGGATCAAGATATCCATAAGTTCCACGTATGTTGGCTCCATTTCGAGTAAGCATTTCTTCTCTTGACAATCCAAAGTCGGCAACCTGGCCAACAAAGAATGGTCCTCATGTGTCATGTCTAGGAATAGATGTTTCAGACAGAAGGGCAACAGAGGTAATGCTGTGCAAGAAACACTATTATATTAGAACTGCCAAATTCGTAAGATTGTTCACATAATCACCATTTACCAAATATCAGAAATATCCTCTGTCTTTATAAAAAAAGGCTAATCTAATCACATATCAGAAGATTCTTGGGAGGTATACTAAAGCTTCCATTTTCTTAAAAAAATATCAGAAGACTCCCGATGTGTATTTCATATATAAAAAAACTCGACCAACAGGAACTAGCATCCACGTTAATTAGAAAAGGCCACCATGAGCATACCCACAGAGGATAGGCCTCAACCGCGGGTGGGCTGGGCATGCACTCGCACCTGTAACCAACTGAGAAACACCAAATTATCTTTATGTGTATCCATAACTATAGGGTATTTTATAAACAGGTTGATTAAGTAAAGAATGTTTCGTGGGTTTTCTTATCTGTAACTCTGTAATAAGTATGCTAATACATTGGGCATGTCTATAGACATCAATCAGTCGGTATTTAAGTCAAAGCCCTGTCTCAGATAAAGTTCAAATGACGAAACAAAGTCCTGATGCTGCTTTCAGTGTATGGCTGTATGCAGGATCAAGTACACACCAAGTGTCGGCACTAAAAGTTAAGTATTAGAACATAGGTACAAACTGAAAAACAAATAAGAGGAAATGCTATAGCTAATTTCTGCAGAGGTGATGGATATAAGTGTTTAACATGTCATGGAGAATAATATGGATCACAGAGATGTACAACATACCCTAGCATGCATGGACTGATCCAGTAAAATGTTTGGTGATTTGATATCCCGATGAACCACCGGAGGAACAGCCTGCACTAAAGTTAAGCCAGATGAAGTAATGTATTCGCATCTCATCAAGGACCATGTTTTAGACTACGTGTCACCACAGCTTACCCCATCATGTAGGTATTCCAAACCCCTAGCAACATCCAGAGCTATGTTTACTCTCAAATCCCACCTCAATGGTGTACTGTTTTCACCTGAATCACAAACTGTCTTTAGAAACAGAACCAAATAGGTACTGTCTAAATGCAACATGTGAGATTCTGGCTGTAGGTATAGTCTCTTATAAAAAATACTTTGACAAGGAAAATCACTCCAATAGTAGTTCAAGGATACTACGGAAGCGTAATAACAAAGCTTAAATATTATCTATTGACTTAATTCATATGAAAACTACTGGCCTTCTTTTCTGATAAAAACAGCTAAAAGGGTGGTGCTTATTCTTATCAGTAATCAAGAACGATCAAGTTAAAAGGGAGAAAGCATCAAACATTGATGCATATGATGGTTGTACTTCATGAATTTTATACCACAACATTCTTACAAAACCACAAGTCCTCCTTGTACTACGTTCAAGTTAAAACAGAGTTATAGTAGCAACCAAACACAAATGTGCCTAAGTAACTACTGTAAGGAGAGTGCTCTAAATGAGTGCTATACTGTCCAAACGGAGATAATAAATACCATATAAGTGTGACGCAAGGCTCCCATTAGGCATGTATGCATATAACAGAATATGTTGCCCTTTTTCAGCACAGTAGCCGACCAAATTCACCAGGTTCCTGTGGTGCAACCGCCCAAGAAGTAAGACCTGAAATTAGTTATCCATTACATACCAGGCATGCCCGTTTCTAGTCATGTATAATCAGTAGCTTACCTCATTTTGGAACTCCTTTTCACCTTGTTTTGAATTGTTAGCAAGTACTTTAACAGCCAGTATCTCACCGGATGACATATCAGCTTTGTAAACAGGACCAAAGGCTCCTTGGCCCAATAGTGTTGTGAAATTGCTGGTAGCCTTCTGCAGTTCCCTAGACAAAAGAAAAATAATGTTGGAAGCTTAATTTGAACCAAAAGAAGACGCAGATTCGTGATCATAATTAAATTAGCGAAGTTGTGTAGAATAAACAGTTTCACGCTCATACTTCAATCAACAAAAATATGAGACAAAACTTACAAAAGGTATAAGAACAAGCTTATTTCACCTAATGTGGAAATCCTGGGGTGTGATGGCTCCTTTATGTGCTACTAGTTACTCAGGTTTAGTGTTGCATTGCAGCCCCCTTATATTTATAAACTACACCTGTGCTGTGCATATCTCACTGGCATGCATATGATATGTTTTCCTATAATTCATTCATGTTTTATATTCTCTTTCAGTGCAAACCAACCATCATTATCTTGTCCAATTGCAGTTGGTATGTCCAGGCATATATAAGTCAAAGGAGGATAACCAACCTGTGACAGGAAATACTTTTCAGAACCAACTCCTAAAACTAGATCAATTACTTGAAAGGAAATGAAGTAGGGCCCAATTAGTGATACAGCTATGAATTTTGCAACCATGAGAATACAGAAAAATCAAGGAAACCTACTTGTACGCATATTTGGGTATCCCAGAAGCTGATATTAGGCTCCTCCTTCCAGACCCTTCAATCCAAAGAGACACCCACGATCTTCAAACTCCCTTGGTGATTCTTGCCCTGTAGTTGAATTTGAGAGCTCCGCACATGTATTAACACCATTTGCACGGATGGGGACCATCGATGACCTCCTTGAGCTACTACTCCTTATTTGCGCCTGAGAACGCCGATACCTCATGCACAGGAGTATTCCAACTGCCAGCAGCAGCCCTATCGCCACACCAAGTGTGGTACCGATGATCAAACCTTCAGAAACCCCATTCATTTTCCCCCAGTTCAGTTACAGATCCTAGCACCTAGGATATTGCATCCACTTCATGGAAGCTCTGACGAGGAAGAAGACCAACAGCTATATCTTCCCTGCCAACAAGTATAAGGAATAGTAAAGTGGATGCCTTGAACAGTGACACCATGTGGCTTAAGCTTCAGGCATTAGGTGGCTCTCTGGGTCAACATCAAGAAATGGAAATGCAATCTTTAGGTAGACTTTGCCATCTCAACTGATGTCACATCAAAACATCAGATCTTTAACAACCACTGGAACACCACTGGTAAGACACGAATTTAAGAACTAATTTATTTACGCGAAGACATATTGTCATTAATAGGGACGGTGGATATTATCGGTGAACTACTTCCAAACTGAGAAAAATGTTTTTCATATACCTTTTGTCGTGAACTAATTTGTCATTAATACCACACAGGATATATCTGAATTGACATAAAATTACACTATTTGCTCATATCAAACAATCAGAGAAACAGGCGCAACTCTTAGGAACCAAATAATTTCTCCACAGTAGTTTTATACTACAACAATAACAAAGATTTGGGGAACTTTTCGTCGTAAGAACTCCGATAATGGCCTGATGGCTGATGCCCCCAAACGCTTGTCTCCACAATCACTAGAATCGCCAATACGAATAGCAAAGGTGTCAACTTCTACTTTGGAATAAGCAACAACACTTCTGACCCTGAACACTATAAAAAAAGCCAACAAACTCGGGGGAACTAGAAACGATCGAACGTTGCAACAAACACTATGCCTAGAATAGCAAGACAGAAACTGGCGGGAGAACTACGCACCCAAGAAAAGATCGCCCCAACCGATGAAACGAACGCGGAAGCGGTCGTGCTAATCCAAAGATCAATAAACCGAATCAAAGAAACGTACCAGAGCGGACTGCCCCAATGCGGGACGAGATGGAGCCACGGGCGAGCGAATCGGCGCTTGTTCGGATCGACTCCGGGTGGCGATCTAGGTCGCGGTGATCCCACCGGGGAATGCCGACGGATTGGGGTGGAATCGGTCCGGGCCGGGAAGATTTGGTGCTGGCTTGGTGTTCTGAGGGAAAGACGACTTTCGAGAGTGTAACTTCCTGTGGAGAATAAATCAAAGCAAAAGGGGATGAAAAGGAAAAGAAAAGGCCAGTTTGAAAAAAGAGAGAGCAGATAGAGGTTGAGGGTAATTGTGGCTAAGTTCAAAAAAATTCATAGTCCTCTTTAATTTACAGAATAAAAAATTCAAGTAGTCTTTAGCGCTTTGTCACTTAAAAAAAGGCAAACTGGTATTCTCAGGAGGCTAAAGGGCAATACAAGTGTGGTAAAGTGCAGTAAACCCCTTATACAATGGGGATATACAGAAGAGGACTATACACATCTACCCCCCCCTAAACTCATGGTGGGTCAACAACACTGAGTTTGGAGATGAAGAACCCATGTTACGCTCGAGTTTGTGCCTTCGTGAAGAAATCCACCAACTCTAACTCAAAGGGCACATAGTGAAAAGCGAGAGTCTGATCCTACACAGCAGCACGCACAAAGGAGGCATCCACGCCGATATGCTTGGTGAGCTCATGCTTCACCGGGTCACGCGCAGTGCTGATAGCACCGGTATTGTCTGACAATAGAGGAGTCGGTGCAACATAGCCATCGCTCGCAACTCAGCCTCTACACTCGAGCGGGAAACTGCAGTCTGTTTCTTCGTCTTCCAGGCAATGAGAGAACCTCCAAAAAAGACACATTAAGCAGACAACGAGCGGCGATCAGAAGGATCACTAGCCCACGTAGCATCAGAGTAGGCCTGGAGCTGGAGAGAGCTGGAGCGGGGAAAGAAAAGACGGTGAGAGATTGTGCCACGAAGATACCGTAGAACACGGAGGAGGTGACTATAGTGGACAGATGTGGGAGCTGAAACGAACTGACTCGGAATGTGTACAGGATATGATATATCTGGACGAGTGACAGCTAGATAGACAAGGCTCCCAACGAGGTGGCGATAGCGTGTGGGATCAGTGAGGGGATCACCATCAGTAGCACGAAGCTAAACATTGAGCTCCATAGGAGTCTCAGCAGTGCGCTCATCACCAAGCGCTGCACGAGCAAGAAGATCCTGAATATATTTTTCTTGGGAGATGAAGAAGCCATCAGAGGTCGAAGAAACCTCAGTCCCGAGAAAATAGCGAAGTGGACCAAGATCAGACATCAGGAACTGCTTGCGGAGGCGGGCCTTAACAAAAGCAATGTACTCAGAGTCGTCGCCAGTGATGATCATGTCATCAACATAGAGAAGGAGAAGAGTCCGACCACGAGGAGAGGTGTGGACAAACAACGTCGGGTCATGGTCACTAGGCGAGAAACCAACGGCAGTCACCACAGAGGCGAAACGCTCAAACCAGGCGCGAGGGGCTTGTTTAAGGCCATAGAGGGAGCGCCGAAGACGGCAAACCATACCATCAGGAACAGAGTACCCCGGTGGTGGCTGCATATAAACCTCCTCACGCAACTCACCGTTGAAAAAAGCGTTATGAACATCAAGTTGAGACACATACCAATGACGGACAGAATCCACAGCGAGAAGAGTGCGGACAGTGGTCATGTGGGCCACAGGAGCAAATGTCTCATCATAATCACATCCCTGCTCCTGCTGAAAGCCACGAGCCACAAGACGAGCTTTGTAACGCTCGAGAGAACCATCAGAGTGAGTCTTAACCTTATAGACCCACTTGCACGTGATGGGACGAACACCAGGACGAGGGGAGACCAGATCCCACGTGCCAGTGCGCTCAAGCGCAGCAATCTGCTCAGCCATCGCAAGCTGCCATTCAGGCTGAGCCATAGCATCCCGATAAGAAGTGGGCTCAGCGACAGCAGAAAGACCGTACTGGGAAGGAGAATAGCGATGAGGAGGTCGTAACGAAGGCCGATCATGGAGGTTATGAACCGGAGTAGACGGGGAAGGCGGCGCTCTGGAAGTGGAAGGCACGTCAGAAGGATCAGCAACGGCACGAGGACGACGAGTGTAGTGGAGAGGAAAGGGAGAGAGGGGAGGAGGCACCGGAGCGGTAGACGACGAGGGATGAGAGGAGGAAGGAGGGGAGGGTGGCGTCGGTGGTGTATCGGGAACAGTGGTACTCACTGGAGGTGGAGGTGTAGGAGGGGGAACATGAGGCACAGAGGGAGATGTGTCGGGTGATACGTCTCAAACGTATCTATAATTTCTAATGTTCCATGCTTATATTATACCAATTGTTACATGTTTTATATACACTTCATAGCATTTTTATGCATTTTCTGGGAATAATCTATTAACAAGATGCCACAGTGTCAGTTCCTGTTTTCTGCTGTTTTTGTATTCCAGAAAAGCTAGTCTGGAAATATTATCGGAATTGGACGAAACTTGGACAGGACCTCCTATTTTTTCCAACACGTACACGGAGTCCAAAGGAGAGACGGAGGGGGGCCGCGAGCCAGCCACACCATGGGGTGGCGCGGCCCCACCCTCTGCCGCGCCGTGGGGTGGTGTGGGCCCCACGGGCGTCTCCAGCCGCCGCCCTTTCGCCTATTTATTCATCTTCACGGGAAAACCCTAGACACCCGAGCCATTATCCACGAAAAGTTCCAGAGACGCCGCCGCCGTCAACCCTAGCTCGAGAGGGTTCAGAAGCTCTTCCCGGCACCCTGCCGGAGAGGGGAATCATCACCGGAGGGCTCTACATCACCATGCCTGCCTCCGGAGTGATGCGTGAGTAGTTCATCTTTGTACTATGGGTCCATAGCAGTAGCTATATGGTTGTCTCTCCACTTTATGCTATCATGTTTAGATCTTGTGAGCTGCCTATCATGATCAAGATCATCTTATTGTAATGCTACATGTTGTGTTTGCTGGGATCCGATGAATATTGAATACTATGTCAAGTTCATTATCAATCTATCTTATATGTTATTTATGATCTTGCATGCTTTCCGTTACTAGTAGATGCTTTGGCCAAGTAGATGCTTGTAACTCCAAGAGTTAGTATTTATGCTAGATAGTGGGTTCATGCCTCCGGTAATCTGGGAGAGTGACAGCAACTTCTAAGATTGTGGATGTGCTGTTGCCACTAGGGATAAAATAACCGATGTTTAGCTTAAGGGTGCGCCGTTAGGTCTAATGCATTTGTTTACATTACGCACATTACTTAATGCGATTATCCGTTGCTTGCAACTTAATACCAACGGGGAACTCGGTATGACAACCTGGAGGTGGATTATTAGTCATAGACGCTGTTGGATAACTGTCTATGTATTTTGTCGTAATGCCCACATGAATATCATAGTAATCATCATGTCATATATATGCATTGTCATGCGCTCAATATTTTGTCAATTGCCCAGCTGTAATTTGTTCACCCAGCATGTTAGTTATCTTTTATGGAGAGACACCACTAGTGGACCCCGGTCCATTCTTTTACACTGATAATACAACCAACTGCAATCATTGTTCCTTTTCATTCTCTGCAATTTACTACTGTTTTCCACACCATACGTTTAATCTTTTGTTTTCAGCAAGCCGGTGAGATTAACAACCTCACTGTTTTGTTGGGGCAAAGTAGTTTGATTGTGTTGTGTGCAGGTTCCACGTCAGCGCGCCACTGACAACCTTCAGAAGTGATTTCTTGCTCCTATTGGTTCGATTAAACCTTGGTTTCATACTGAGGGAAACTGCTGCTACACTGCTTCATACCTTCCTCTTGGGGTCTCCCAACGAACGTGTGATCCACGTCATCAAGCATTTTTCTGGCGCCGTTGCCGGGGAGTAAGAGGATTTCTGCAAGGGGAGTTTCACGCTTCCAATCTCTTTACTTTGTTATTGTCTTGCTTAGTTTATTTTTGTCTAGTCTTGTTTGCTTTATTTATCAAAAACAAAAACAAAATTAGTTGCTTAATTCGAATTGTTATTTTTCTGTTTTGTTTTAATTTTGCTAAAATGAGTACCCCTGAGAACACTAAGTTGTGTGATTTCACTTGCACGAACAACAATGATTTCATTAGTACACCTATTGCTCCACCTGCTTCTAAAGCAGAATTCTATGAAATTAAACCTGCACTTTTAAATCTTGTTATGAAAGAGCAATTCTCTGGTGTTAGTACTGATGATGCTGCTGCTCACCTTAATAATTTTGTTGAACTTTGTGAGATGCAAAAGTATAAGGAAGTAGATGGTGATATTATTAAACTGAAACTTTTTCCTTTCACTTTGAGAGGACGTGCTAAAGAATGGTTGCTATCTTTGACTAGAAATAGTATTGATTCATGGACTAAATGCAAAGATGCTTTCATAGGAAAATATTATCCTCCTGCTAAGATCATATCTTTGAGAAGTAGCATTATGAATTTCAAACAATTTGATAATGAGCATGTTGCTCAAGCTTGGGAGAGAATGAAATCATTGGTAAAGAATTGTCCCACCCATGGACTGACTGCTTGGATGATCATCCAAACCTTTTATGCAGGAAGAGCATGTTGATCCAAATAATGTTCCTTTAGCTTCTTTGGTTGCTCAAGAAGAGCATGTTGATGTGAACTTCATTAAAAACAATAACTTCAACAACAATGCTTATAGGAATAATTTTGGTAATAACAATTATAAGCCCTATCCTTCTAACAGTGGCAATGGTTATGCTAATTCTTATGGTAGATCTAGAATGCCTATTGAGGAAAGGATATTAGAAGTTGAAAAGGCTACTAAGAACTTTATGCAAATGCAATATGAGCAAAACCAATTGTTTACTAAAACTATGAATGAACAATCTGCTATGTTGAAGAATATAGGACATCAACTTGAGAACTTAAATAGGGAAATTTCTGGTTTGAAAATTAAGATTTCTAATGCTGAAACTTGCATTTCATCCATATCTGAAGCACAAGCTTCTTTGATTAATAGAATGGCAGCTAAACCTGAAACTATTGACAACAATACCTTTGCTACTGCCAATGCCATTCAAGTTAAAATTGACAACAATGTTAGGATGCTAGCTGAGTTGCATGCTAGGTGGGAATAAGAGGATGAAATTGCTAAAAAGAATAGTATTGCTAGAGTTTATACTATTACTACTACTGAAAATGCTGTAAACTCAAGTGTTAACAAACCTCCTACTATCAATGGTAAAGTAATTGGTGTTGGCAATGTCTCTACTTCTGTTGCAAAACGTTTAAAATTGCCTGAAAACACTGAAACTGTTCCTGATAAAAGTGCTGAAATTTTTCGAGATGTGGGAGACAATGGTCCCATTACCTTTGATAATAATGATTTGATTTTGATGGTTGCAATATTTCTGAAGTAATTAAGTTCTTGCAAAAGCTAGCTAGAAGTCCTAATGCTAGTGCTATAAACATGGCTTTTACTAAACACATTACTAATGCTCTCATGCAAGTTAGGGAAGAGAAATTAAAACATGAAGCTTCTATCCCTAGGAAGTTAGAAGATGGTTGGGAGCCCATCATTAAAATGAAGGTGAATGATTTTGATTGCAATGCTTTATGTGATCTTGGTGCTAGTATTTCTGTTATGCCTAAGAAACTTATGATATGCTTGATTTAGCACCTTTGGAACACTGTTATTTGGATGTTCACCTTGCTGATAATACTATAAAGAAACCTTTGGGGAGAGTTGATGATGTTTTTATAATGGTTAACAATAACCTTGTCCCCGTTGATTTTGTTGTTTTGGATATTGAATGCAATGCTTCTTGTCCTATTGTTTTGGGAAGACCTTTTCTTAGAACTGTTGGTGCTATTATTGATATGAGAGAGGGGAATATTAAATATCAATTCCCACTCAAGAAAGGTATGGAACACTTCCCTAGAAAGAAGATGAAGTTACCTTTTGATTCTATTGTTAGAGCAAATTATTCTGTTGATGCTTCATCACTTGGAAACACTTGATTCTTACTTTCTGCGCCTAGCTGAAAGGCGTTAAAGAAAAGCGCTTATGGGAGACAACCCATTATTTTATTTCTGCAATTTTTCTTTTCTTTTTGAGTCAAGGAGTTGTTTACTTCTGTAACAATTCCTTTGTATCTTTATTTTATCGCATTGTTGTGCCAAGTATTGCCTCTAATAGGAAGATGATGCTAGATTTGGATTTCTGCGCAGGAACAGATTTCTGCTGTTCACCGTTTTACTTCTGTAAAATCACAGAAAAATTATTTAAATCTGCAAATTTTTGTGCGTGATCCTCAGATATGTACGCATCTTTCGTTAGTTTTGTTTTTCGATCTGAGCAACGTAAGTGCCTCGAAAAAATTCGTCTTTACGGACTGTTCTGTTTAGACAGATTCTGTCTTTTATTTTTCGCATTCTCTCTTTTACTAGTGTTGAGTGGAATTCTTTTTTAGGGTGAAGAGCTTCACATAACATCAGTGGCAGTAGTTAATGTTAAAAGTAACGGTCATGTTTGTGTCCTTATAGAACATGTGAGTTTTTGATTGTGCACTAACCCTCTAATGAGAATTACTTGAGTTTGGTGTGGCGGAAGTTTTCAAGGGTCAAGAGAGAAGGATGATATAATGTGATCAAGAAGAGTGAAGAGCTTAAGCTTGGGGATGCTCCCATGGATCACCCCAGCATATTTCAAGAAGACTCAAGCGTCTAAGCTTGGGGATGCCCAAGGCATCCCCTTCTTCATCAGCAACTTATCAGGTCATCTCTAGTGAAACTATATTTTAATTCTTTCACATCATATGTGCTTTACTTGGAGCGTCTGTGTGCTTTTATTTTCAGTATTTTATTTTTCTTATGGTCAACTTGATTGGACCCTAGCATTCTTGATTGGGAGAGAGACACGCTCCGCTTTTTCATATGAATACTCCTATTCTTCACTTATACTTGTTGAGTATTCTTATCTAGCTATTGCTATGCTTTTAGCTCCTGTTTTGCATGCATCTCTTATTCAGAGCTGTTAGTTCTTTTAAAGAAAGTACTCTCTTGCTTCACTTATAATTGTTTGGAGAGTTTATGTTGAAATAAATTGATTGGTGTTTGGTTGGAACAGAAAATGTTGCATGTGGTAGATGGTATAATGGAAAAAGCTTACATATTCTTGTAGATCACTGTATTGGATAATTTGATACTTGTCAATTGTTTTGAGTTATCAAGTAGTTCATGTTTAAGCTTTTGTATCATGTAGTTAAAACCTATTAATGAAGAACTACCGTAAAGCTCGTTGAAATTTGGTTTGCATGATTGGTATCTCTAAGGTCTAGATATTTTCTAGTAAAAGGGTTTGGTTAACAAGGAAGACAGTGTAGAGTCTTATAATGCTTGCAATATGTTTTCATATAAGTCTTGCTGTGTCGGTTGATATCCTGTGTTTGCTTCAAATAACCTTGCTAGCCTAAACTCTGTACTGAGAGGGAATGCTTCTCGTGCATCCAAAACCTTGAGCCAAAATCCATGCCATCTGTGTCCACCATAACTACCTATATGTGGTATTTCCTTGCCATTCCAAGTAAATTTTTCATGTGCTACCTTTAAACTATTCAAAATTATTACTCCTATTTTGTGTCAATGTTTACCAAGCTCATGAGGACGGGGTGGATGTCTTTATGTCAACTGTCAAACAGACTTTACCACCGGACTAGCGGCATATACATCCGCTTATCCATTAATTTTGCAAAAAGAGCTGGCAAATGGGGTGCCCAGTCCCAATTAATTACAACTTTAACCGCTTAATTCTCTTCACATTTTTGCCCTGATTTATCAGTCAAGCAATGACAAACAGTGAAATATCTGCATGTGTAAACAAAAGAGAAGAGGGATGATCTGCCTTGCTGGTAGAAATAACGTCCTTCATGGGAGCCGCTCTTAAAAGTCTGGTTGGCAGGGGTCATATTGTACTTTCCATTTTCTGATTCGTTGACAATTAACAAACACCTCCAAAACTTATTTTTACTCTCTATATGATTTCAAAAACTTAAAAAGCTCTAGCACATGATTTAATCCCTGCTTCCCTCTGCGAAGGGCCT
The DNA here is from genome assembly GCA_947311845.1 of Poa pratensis. Classification (NCBI taxonomy): domain Eukaryota; kingdom Viridiplantae; phylum Streptophyta; class Magnoliopsida; order Poales; family Poaceae; genus Poa; species Poa pratensis. The sequence continues at coordinate 38,727,519 of CAMZMU010000070.1, forward strand.
TTCTTTTACTTTTATGTTGAGTCAGTTTTCCTACTTCTTTCTATCTTAGAAGCAAACACTAGTGTCAACTTTGGTGCAACAATTTTTATATGCTTGTATATTGCACTTATTATATTGCTTTGTGTTGACAAATATCCATGAGATATATATGTTGAAAGTTGAAAGCAATTGCTGAAGCTTAAATCTTCCTTTGTGTTGGTTAAATACCTTTTACTTAGAATCTATTGCTTTATGAGTTAACTCTTATGCAAAACTCTTTGATGCTTGTCTCGAAAGTACTATTCATGAAAAGTTTTTGCTTATATGATTCAGTTGTTTGCTCATTATCTACTTGCTAGCAAACTATAGACCATTGACCTGGATCACTTCATTCATAACATGTGCTTTACAATACTATTTGATCAAGATTATGATTGTAGCATGTCACCTCAGAAATTATTTTGTTTTTATCGTTTTACCTACTCGAGGACGAGTAGAACTAAGCTTGGGGATGCTTGATACGTCTCAAACGTATCTATAATTTCTGATGTTCCATGTTGATATTATACCAATTGTTACATGTTTTATATACACTTCATAGCATTTTTATGCATTTTCTGGGACTAACCTATTAACAAGATGCCACAGTGCCAGTTCCTGTTTTCTGCTGTTTTTGTATTCCAGAAAAGCTAGTCTGGAAATATTCTCGGAATTGGACGAAACTTGGACAGAACCTCCTATTTTTCCAACACGTACACGGAGTCCAAAGGAGAGACGGAGGGGGCCACGAGCAGCCACACCATGGGGGCGCGGCCCCCCTGCCGCGCCGTGGGGTGGTGTGGGCCCACGGGCGCTCCAGCCGCCGCCCTTTCGCCTATTTATTCTCTCACGGAAAACCCTAAATACCCGAGCCATTATCCACGAAAAGTTCCAGAGACGCCGCCGCCGTCAACCCTAGCTCGGGAGGGTTCAGAAGCTCTTCCCGGCACCCTGCCGGAGAGGGGAATCATCACCGGAGGGCTCTACATCACCATGCCTGCCTCCGGAGTGATGCGTGAGTAGTTCATCCTTGGACTACGGGTCCATGGCAGTAGCTAGATGGTTGTCTCTCCACTTTATGCTATCATGTTTAGATCTTGTGAGCTGCCTATCATGATCAAGATCATCTTATTGTAATGCTACATGTTGTGTTTGCTGGGATCCGATGAATATTGAATACTATGTCAAGTTGATTATCAATCTATCTTATATGTTATTTATGATCTTGCATGCTTTCCGTTACTAGTAGATGCTTTGGCCAAGTAGATGCTTGTAACTCCAAGAGTGAGTATTTATGCTAGATAGTGGGTTCATGCCTCCGGTAATCTGGGAGAGTGACACAACTTCTAAGATTGTGGATGTGCTGTTGCCACTAGGGATAAAATAACCGATGCTTAGCTTAAGGGTGCGCCGTTAGGTCTAATGCATTTGTTTACATTACGCACATTACTTAATGCAATTATCCGTTGCTTGCAACTTAATACCAACGGGGAACTCGGTATGACAACCTGGCGGTGGATTATTAGTCATAGACGCTGTTGGATAACGGTCTATGTATTTTGTCGTAATGCCCACATGAATATCATAGTAATCATCATGTCATATATATGCATTGTCATGCGCTCAATATTTTGTCAATTGCCCAGCTGTAATTTGTTCACCCAGCATGTTAGTTATCTTTTATGGAGAGACACCACTAGTGAACTGTGGACCCCGGTCCATTCTTTTACACTGATAATACAACCAACTGCAAACATTGTTCCTTTTCATTCTCTGCAATTTACTACTGTTTTCCACACCATACGTTTAATCCTTTGTTTTCAGCAAGCCGGTGAGATTGACAACCTCACTGTTTCGTTGGGGCAAAGTAGTTTGATTGTGTTGTGTGCAGGTTCCACGTCAGCGCGCCACTGACAACCTTCAGAAGTGATTTCTTGCTCCTACTGGTTCGATTAAACCTTGGTTTCATACTGAGGGAAACTGCTGCTACACTGCTTCATACCTTCCTCTTGGGGTCTCCCAACGAACGTGTGATCCACGTCATCATCGGGAAATATAAGGAAGGAGATATCCTCAACTGAAAAAGTCGAGGAGGTAGGACGCGGGTAGTATGGACGAGACTCATCAAAAGTCACATCTCACGAAATACGCAGCCGACGACCAACAGGGTCCCAACATCGATAACCCTTGTGCTCATCACTGTAGCCAAGAAAGACACACTCAACCGACTGAGCGATCAATTTGGTGCATTCTCGTGGAGCAAGAAGAACATAGCACACGCACCCAAACAGACGAAGAGCGGAGTAGTCAGGAGAACGACCGGAGAGACGCTCCATAGGGATACCACCCTGCAAGGCAGCCGAAGGTTGGGTGTTGATGAGATAGGTGGATGCAGAAACAGCCTCAGCCCAAAAGTGGGGTGGAAGAGAGGCGGCGATCATCATCGCACGAGCCGTGTCAAGGAGGTGGCGATGCTTGCGCTCGGCAACACCATTCTTAGCATGGGCACCAGGACAAGAGAACTGGGAAGAGTACCCTGCTCAGCAAGAAAACCACGCAACATCTGGGAGATATACTCACCAGCCGAGTCAGCACGAAAAACACGAATGGCGTGGAAAACTTGGTGTGAACCATGGCAGCAAATCGCTTGTATATAGAGAGAACCTCGCTGCGAGATTTCATAAAATAGAGCCAAGTGTAGCGAGAGAAATCATCAATAAATAGAACATAGTAGCGATGACCCCCTTTCGAATCGAAGGGAGCAGGACCCCATACATCAGAATGTACTAAGTCAAAAGGACGCTGAGATACTGACTCACTCGTAGGATAAGGTAACTGAGTCTGTTTGCCAAGTCTACAACCATCACAATGTAAAGAAACATCTCCAGAGACAGGGCCTAAGACACCTTGACGCACTAACGAAGACAAGCGAGAGCCACATATATGACCAAGTCGATGATGCCACTGCTGAAAGGACGCAGAAGAGGAGGCGGCAAGAGCATGTGAACTGGCGGGTGTGGTGGCAACGGAAGGAACACGAAGCCAGTCAACCTCCCAAAGGCCCTGAGTCTCACGGCGCCGAGGGCCAACGCCAACCAGAGCCTTGGTCCGACGATCCTGAACAGAGCAAGAGTCGGCATCAAGGATGACACGACAACCAGAATCAGTAAGTTGAGCAGCGGAAAAAAGATTCATGGTAAGACGAGGAACATGAGAAACGCTAGGAACAGAAAAAGACGGAGTAGAAAGGTTGCCACGACTAGCAACAGGAAGAGGTGTGCCATCGGCAGTGAGAACATTGACATGAAACTAAAGAGGACGAACAGAAGACAGAGCGGAAGAGTCAGAAGACATGTGAAAAGAAGCTCCAGAATCCAGAACCCACGAAGATGTACCTGACTATGAAGGCGGCGGTGGCAGAGTAGTGGAAGCAGTCAGCGAGGCAACAGTGCCCGTCGAGGAAGAGCCCGAGGAAGCTAGTATACGCTTGAGCCGCACAATATCCTGGTCGGTGAGTGACGGGGTCGACGAAGGCGCACGAGCCGCAGTAGAGCAGCGACTCAGGTCACGCTGCTTCTTGTGACAGTCGGACTCTGGGTGACCCGGCTTCTTACAGTAGCCACAGAAGGTGTGAGAGCGAGGCCGACCCGCTCCTGCATAAGGAGGGCGCCCGCCCACCCCCCTGAAGGAGTGGGGAGCAGCGGTGGAGAAGACGACACAGGAGCTCGGGCAGCTAGCACAGGGGGAACCGCAAGCAAACCAGCAGAACGGAGGCGTGTCTCCTCAGCTCGAAGCTCTGCAAGCACCTCTGATATAGGAACACGACCACAGGCAAGCAAGTGAGCACGCCGAGGCTCAAACTCGGCACGGAGGCGAGACAAGAACTCATGGACACGCTGAAACTCCAAATCTGACCTCACTGTCTGGCAGCATCGACAAGCACCACAAACAACAGTCCTGAGAGAGTCAAGCTGGCGCCAGATGGCAGAACTCTGTGTGTGGAACTCATCAACAGTAGAGTCTCCCTGCTGAAGATCATGCGCCTGACGAACCACAGATAGGTAGAGAGTATCACCAGAGGGCTGGCAGCGCTGACAAAGATAAGTCCACATCGCAGCAGCAGTGCCCAATCCCATAAACTCGGAAGCAAACTGAGGCAGAACACTAGCAGTGAGGACAGCAGCAGCACGAGCATCATCATTGCACCACTGAGTGTAAACAGACAGAGCATCTCGGTAAATGGAGAGAGACTCTGAGTAATTCGATACCTGCTTGTCATAAGCCTCAAGCGCAGCCTCATCAACAGTCTTGGCGGCATCTCGATCAACATGAGAAGCATCAGCGACAAGAACGGGTGGCACTGGTGAGTAGGAGCCAGCCGAGCCACAGGAGCAACGGGGCATGGCGGACACAAAACCCCGCCAGAGAGAACAACCCAAAGTAGAAGACCGCGCATGTGGATACGCATAAAGCCGACAAACTCAGCATAGTTGGTGCCATCAAAGATCACGGAGCACCGAGGAACAGCAACATAGCCCGAAGAAGACATGACGGGCTCTCGGAATTTTTTTCGATTTTTTTTTTCCAGATCGGGTCAACTCTCACACGAGGAGGAAACAGTAGCGCACAGGAATCTCGATCCCAAGTGTCAGCGGCCAGCTGAGGCCAAATCAAGCCAGCAATGGCTAGATCCGGCCGGAGGATGGGCCGGCCCTTGCCGAAATCGGCCGGATTGGGGCGGCGGCGGCCGGTACGCGGCTAAGGGCAGCCGGATCGGGGCGGCGGCTGCTGGTACGCGGCTAGGGGCGGGCGGATCGGTGCAGGGACGCGGCCAGGGACGGCCGAAACCAGCGGCAGCAGGGCAGGGACATGGCGGTGGCACGATGGCGGCCGGCTCGCGGTGGGCGAAGGCCGGGCAGAGGCGGCAGCACGGCCAGGTGCGATGGCTGGGCAGAGGAGAGCCACGCAACAAAGAGACCAAAACGAGCCAAGCTCGAGGGGGGAGACGGCCTAAATCGAGCCAAGCTCGAGGAGAGAGACGGCCGGAGAGAGGAACAATCAGCCAGCCTAGCTACGGCGGCGACGGCAAGGTGCACGGAGTTGCAGCGTGCGGGAGGAGAAGAGCTAACCAGAGCTCTGATACCATGTTGGAGAAATGAGCAACTGGTATTCTCAGGAGGCCAAAGGCCAATACATGTACAAGTGTGGTAAAGTGCAGTAAACCCCTTATACAATGGGGATATACAGAAGAGTACTATACACATCTAACACTTTGGTGGGGTTGTACATTGATGGTCATTGGCCTCTCCCATATCTCCACATGTCCTCCCCGTGCAAATATTTCATAGATGATTTGCTCATCTAACTATGGGTGTTGCATCTAACAACCTCTCATGTCGAGGTCAAACCCAAGGAGAGGCAATCGTCAATCACTAGCTGGTTGAGGTAAGGTTGTTAGCGATGTATTTGTCAACTCTAGCTACGTGACACCTTACATGTGTGAGTGACTTTGTTTATCACAATGTATGCTTGCTTATACAACAATGGGTTCTTAGACATACCACTACATAAAAGTCTTATAACATGCTAGACAGAAGCACATGGACACCGAGAACGGTGCCCTTTTAGTCAAGTTATGCTCCTCTTGTGGGAAAACATCCAATTATTTCTGGTTAAATAATTCTTCTTGTAAGCTTTTATATAACGTTGTCCAACGGTTGACATAGATACCACCCACCGCTATCGACGTGCCATGTCGACCCACGTTTTTCTCACATGCACTACTTATACTTGAGAGAGATCCATTCTACAAGTTCTAACTCTCAAATCATTTTACTATTTAACATAAAAAAATACACCCATCAATGGAACTAATTCGCGGACAGGGAAGGGAGCTCCTCCACACTCAAAATTCGAGAGTCTCCTCTTTGTCATATTGTGGCCTTCGATTTGGTCGAATGCTGCCGCTGAACTACATCGACCATTGTCATCGTCGTCTTCATCGTGTTGTCTTTCCTGTTTGTGACTCGTCCATCGACGTCGGTCCAACCGTCAGTTTCTACCACCCATGACATGCCCCCTAATCCTAAGGTTCTAATTCACTTCCACCAACGTCGGCGCCTCCATAGGAAACCACTTTTGTCTCGATCCAGTATCATGGTCTACGTCCCTCTCAATATTCTGTTGGGGCCGCTCCTCTTTGGTGCTCTCTAGTCGAAGGGATAGGAAGGAACGAGCAAAGAGATCGAGAAAGAAATAGAGATAAATGTGTGAAGGGATAATACCAACTTACCAAGGCTAGATCCTCAAATCCAGAGAGTGCTCCATGGTGAGCAGGGGCGACGTGGAGTGGAGGCCATACTAGGTTGTTGCACATCCTTGTCTCTCAATTTTTCATTAGGTTTTGGTAGAAAACCGGCCCACTGACATCAACAGGCCAGTCTACGCGAGTTGGTTCATCATTCAGGTCGTGGCACGCTCTGCCAGTGATGCTGAGGGTTGAGGGCGTGATTTTCTCTGGTTCTTCACATTGGTTGTGTCGACCACCTGAAAGGGTTTTCGTACGCTATACGCTCTATAAAACGGATTGATGATTTCTTAATTAGACAAAGTGAAGGGAACATATGGAAGTGCGAAAATTGCTCGAGACGTGTGCTCAACTCAGCCAGGTTGCCATGGGCCCACGACACTTGCACATATAAAAGGACCAAACTGCCCTCCATCTCATGTCCACTCGTTTCGGTTCGGTAGCTGTTGACTTCTTCTCCCCGACAGCAGAGAGCAGGAGGGAGAAAGTGAATCAAGTAATTAAGAGCCACGAACATGCTTCTGGTCTAGCCGCAGTAAATGACGATTGGGCCCATAGCTTTTGGGGTCGGCGTCTCATTGAGCGGGTACCCAAAATTCTAGTACCACCTCCGATCCATATTAATGGACTCAACTTTATCTAGATACGGATGTCACTTAACTAGATACATTCGTATCTAGACAATGTTGAGACCATTAATATGGATCGGAGTAGTATAATAAAGATTTGCAGTTGGAGATTGGGCCGTGGCGGCAAGTCCAGAAACTGGAGAAAATTGCACATAACACCAGGGTTTGGTGCATTTGTTGCACAAAACACAGAATCAAACAACTTGTTGCAGTGAACCCCAACTTTTTGTCTAATCAGTTGCAACCAGCCCAAATAGCTGTTTTAGAGGCTTAACACGTATCTGACTTGTGGGGCCATAACTCTGTACCGTATATCCCTTTGTATTGTATAGGCCCTGAGCCCCTGACCCACTCGCGAAAAGAGCAGAGCACTTTACCATCTCGCACGGAGCGGACGGAAGCCGGGCGGACGGGCTGCCTACGGGGATGGAGATGAGCCCCGGCGGCGCCGGCGACGGCGCCGGTGGCGGAGGCACTGGAGGTCCGGCCGTGAGGTCAATCGATGAAGGAGGCAGTGGAGGTCCGGCGGCGGAGGTTGTGGAGCGCGGAGCTGGGCTGGTGGTACCCGGAGATGAAGGAGGCGACGGGAGCGGCGGCGGCGGCGCACCGGCGGAAAGGACGACCGATTCCGACGGCCTCGTCTCATTCAATGGGTAAGTTCTCTGCAATTTGTGTTTTTCTTTGTCGATTTGGCATTGCTTGCTAGGGTTTAGCACAGGGGCTGAAGAACCCTAACTTCTCTCCCTAATTTTCGGTTCTGATCGACGTATAATTACACTAGATTTCTTGATTTCGTGATATGATGTTGTCAGTTACAAAATTAGTTAAATAATTGTGCAATTTGATGAACGAAATTGTGCAGATTGTAAGAAATTTTTAGTTTCAGGATGCAAATCAATTGTAACTTGCTGAACACATTGTTGTGTAATTTTGTAGGTTGGAGTTCTTTGTGGATTTGGAGTCTGGCCATATTCCGGGCACCCAACAGAGTGTGAATCAACCATGGGTAGAGAGTAACATGGATTGGCAGCTCACGGAAGGAGATGCACACATGGAAGAAGATGTTGATTCAGATTGTGAAGATGGAGGCGAGTTCAACAATTATGATGACTTCCTTGTGCGCTGTGAAGGTGACACTGATGTTGAGGATTGTTTCCCAACACAAATCCAAGAGGTTGCTGTAGATGAAATAAGGTCTATGGAAGAAATACCAAATGAAGGTAGAGTTAAAGATGCTAAGTATAAAGCAGAGAAGACAAGGGCAGCAAAGAAAAGGGCAATAGAAGGAGTCGTAGAGGATGAAAGCATCATATTTAGTGACCAAGATAGTGATGATTGCAAGGAGCTAATTGATTCAAGTGATGATGATCAGGCCGTGGATGGAAATGATTTGTCCAAAACAAAAAGAAAGAGCACAGCCACAAAGAGGCCGAAGAGATCTTATTATGATGAATCACGATTGAATTAAGATTATCAATTTCTGCTTTACATGTGCTTTGAAGATGTCCACCAGTTTAGAAGGGCACTTTTAAACTATCATGTTGTTCATCAAAGGGACTGAGAATATTTGAGAAATGACAAAGATAGGATCACAGTCTGTTGCAAGTCGAACAGCACATGCCCCTTTGTAGTTATGACATCAACCATTATGGGAGAGACTACCCATGTGATTCGGCAACTTGTCTTGCCTCACACTTGTGGCAAGACTAATGAATCTTCGAGGATTAATAGTGCATGGCTGAGCAAGACTTCTGAAGAGCAAATAAAAAGTGACCGTGATATGAAGATATCAGCACTATGGGACATGGTTAGGAAGGACTATGGTGTATCCATTTCTAAGCATATGGCTTACAGGGCAAAAAACAAGGCACTAGTGTCAATTGATGGACATCATGAGAAACAATACTTGAGGTTAAGAGATTACCTCCAGACCGTGCTGAACACAAATCCTGGTAGTCGCTGCATAGTAAACACTATAGTTAATCCAGACCCAAAGAAAAATCCTCGATTCCATGGCTTATTCTATTGCTTGCATGCGCAAGTGGAAGGATTCTTACAAGGCTGCAGACCATTTATTGGTAAGATGTGAACGTCACTAGATTTTTCACTTGCTAAAAATACTAGCTGCAACGGCAAGGATTCTTACCATTGTATTTTTGCAGGTGTTGATGGGTGTTTTCTGAAGCTAGGCAATGGGTTCCAAATACTAGCTGCAACGGCAAGGGACGGGAACAATAACATGTTCCCCCTCGCCTTTGGAGTAGTGGCAAAAGAAGAAACATCAACATGGTGTTGGTTTCTATGTCAGCTTAGAACTGCTCTAGGTGGTGGCACAAGTAAGCATGGGCCGTTTACTTTCATGTCTGACTGTCAGAAGGGGCTGTTAAATGCAGTACACAAGATATTTCCAGAATGTGAGCATCGGTTTTGTCTTAGACATATCTATGCTAATTTCCAGCTAGCGGGTTTTAGGGGAGGTGACCTTAAAAAGATTGTAGATGCTGCTGCTTATTCCTTCACTCTCTCTGACCATCTTACTGCTATGAATCAACTGAAAGAAGAGAGTATAGACGCATGGAAATGGCTTAGTAGAATACCGACAAAGCATTGGGCACGCCATGCTATGGATACAACATGTAAAACAGACCTAGTTGTGAACAATCTTAGCGAGGTATTCAATAGCTTCATCTTAGATCAGAGGGACAAACCCATAGTCACTATGATGGACCAAATTTTTACCAAGCTGATGTCTAGATTTCAAGTTAGAAGAGATGGTCTAGCTGCTGCTCAATGGGAAATTACACCACACTACGCTGAGAAACTTGAGACAGAAAAGTTTTGGGCTAGGTATCCATCGGCAGTCAATGCAGGAAACGGCATTTGGCAAGTAGAGACAAATTCTAAGAATATATATGCTGTGAACCTACACAACAAGACATGTGTCTGCTTCAAATGGGACTTGACTGGAGTACCATGCAAACATGCAATAACAGCCATCTATATGGCCAAAGAGTTCCCTGAAGATTATATTAGCGACTTCTTCAAGAAGCCAATGTATGCAGCTACCTACAGGCCAATGATATATCCCGTGCCAGGACAACACGATTGGGTCAAAACAGATACGGTAGACATAGAACCTCCTCCCTTTCCAACCAGACCTAGGAGGAAAAAGAAAAAGAGAAGGCCAAGTGCAGGTGAAGGTCAAGATGGAAGTGCCAAAATTGCTACTATTACTTGCTCAAATTGTAAGCTGAAAGGACACAGATACACCACCTGTACCAAACCTTTGAAGCCTCACCTCGCAATTAGGAAGGCAGGACATAAGGTAATTATATTTTAAACATTTTATTATCTCCCTTTTTGCTATTGTGTTGCATTATGTTGATGATCATAACCCTGTCTTATTTTTTCAGAGCAATCGAACTCGTCCTGATGCCACTCCTGTAGCGCCTGCACCTCCTGCACCAACACATACAGCACCCGCATCACCACAACGCCATCGTACATCGTCCACACCACCCCAACACCATCCTACACCAGCAGCTGCACCACCACGGCCACAACCTCCACCACCTCAAGCAGCAACACACAAACTACCTTCTGTTCGTGGTCGTGGGACAGGAACCAGAGGATGGCAACAACCAAGACAAAATCAGCCCAGCTCCCCAAATGGTAGGTTCTATACCTACTTCACAGCAGGCCGTGATGCGCAACGTCAGGAGGAAATGCAAGAGAGAGAGCAATGAAGCATTATGTCTTCTACTTTGTATGAGATTATGGAGAGCCATGCAATAATTGCATAATCTAAAGACTCTGTATTTTGAACCACGAGACACTTTGATTGGAATTTGTGAAGTGCCGTGAGGCTTAACTGAAGTTGTAAACTCTTATGATATAATACTTTCTGTTATATTGGAACTAGTTGATCTAATTATGCTGCCCATTTTTTTGTACAATTATGCTGCCCATTTTGACGTGTATAATCTATATATTTTGTATAGTTATGCTGCCCATTTTTAATTTGTAATTCTAAAAAAAAAATCGTATTTTTTGGTATATGGTATAAAATTTATTGTATAATTTGTTATACGGTACAAAATACCAGGCCCACGAGTCAGATACGCATTAGAGTGTCTAAAACAGCTATTTGGGCTGGTTGCAACTGATTAGACAAAAAGTTGTGGTTCATTGCAACAAGTTGTTTGATTCTGTGTTTTGTGCAACAAATGCACCAAACCCTGGTGTTATGTGCAATTTTCTCCCGGAAACTGTCCCGCTGGGTGCTGCTGTCTCCGTACGACGCATTTTCAATTGGCGAATTAATTAATGTACATGAATCACAAAAGCTGAGATCTAGTACGAACATGGAAGTTGTACTGTACCAAATTTCACATGAAACAGTCCATTGCCATATTAGACAAATTCCTCCGAAATCAGTTGGTGAGCTTCTGCGTTTGTGAACTTCTGTGATGTACTGTGTTTCTCAAAAAAAAAAAATCCTCCGAAATCAGTTTCTTTCGTGATTTTGCAAGAGAGATAACCTGATACTAGGTAATGTTCTGAGTATATTTTTGGCTATTCTCCCGAGAAAAGAAAGGCTTTGGCTGAGTTTATTATAGACCGGTTTTGACATCACGATTCGTGCACTATGAGGTGTAATTTGTGTTGCAACCGAGATATTTTCAGTTGCAACCCCAGATCGTTCTTCGTGATTCGTCCTAGTCATGAGTGTTGCAAGTGAGAAAAATGTTTGAGACCCCGTTAGATTATTTTCAATTCGTACTAATCGTGAGTTGCAACATGAGTTACAAGTGAGATTTGATGACAACAAATTAACTTAATTCTCATACCATTTTTTGTTGATGCGAAAGAACAAAAAATGGCTATTATCTTGAGAAAAAAGGCTTTGCCTGAGCTTATTATAGTCTGGTTTCTTAAATCATGATTCGTGCAATGTGAGTTGTAATTTGTGTTGCAACCGAGATATTTCTAGTTGCAAACCCCGGACTGTCAGATTTGATCGGTGATTTGTGGTAATCAGCGTAATTGAGAAAAAAATTAGACCCCGCTGGATTTTTTTAAAATTCGTTCTAATCGTGAGTTGCAACATGACCCTCAAGGGAGAGATTTGATGGCATCGGCTGATTGAGAATTAAGAATTCTCAGTCGATCAAGCATTAGTCACATTTTTTTTCTTCGCGAAAGATCACATGGTTGTTAGCCACAACGTATGCGAAAAGCGGTTCCATGCAAGTTAGGAATCGATTCAATACATTTTCTAGCATCGCTTCTTGCTGTCAGAGAAAAGAAGCGGTTCCCTGACTTGGTTCGGTTCCTAGCAAAAGAAAATCAATCTTTGGCCGAACGCTCTAGGTAAGCAGTTGCATGCACCGTTCGATCTAGCATGGCTGAGCTTAAGCTGGGCCCTACAGCAAAGATTGATCCGGTTCCATACGTTGTAGAGAAATAGTAAGTGATTCTTATCTGACACACTTTTTGGTTGAATCGGCGCAACGTTGTGGCTGGTCTTAGAAGTACACATGCATTGATGCTCGACGAACCTAAGCACGCAAGCGACATATACGTATATAACTACCTGCGATTTCCTTATACGTACACTGTACACAGTGGCGGAGCTTGACCATCTTTGCAGGAGGGGCCAAAAGAAATAAGATGACAGTTGAGGGGGCCAACTTGAAATAGTTTTTTGTTTTCTATGGTAAAAATGATAAATACATAGTAATACTATGCAAATTTTGATTGAGTTGGGGGGGCCATGGCCCATGTTGGCCTCCACAAAGCTACGCCAGTGACTGTACACACATGGTACATCCATGTGCGCGATGCGTGCATGGTTATTGCGACGGCCATACGAACGTGCATGCACGCTACGGCGGTGGCACAGTACTGCAAGTGCAAGTTGCACTTCAATGGACCGATCGATCGGCCCATGCATGCCTTCCTCGAAATGGATTGATCGGCCCATGCCTTTCCCAAATCTAATCTTTTTTGCAACAGTTCAATGGGGAAGGGAGAGAGAGGGATCAGTTTCTAAAGTCACATTTAGCATATTTTATTGTTTTTATGCTACCCCGCTCTTAGACCAGCCACACTATGGCAGTAAAGCGGTTCAAACTGCCCTTTGAACTGATTCCACACGGTGCAGAGCGTCGCTTCAAAACTTCCGACAAGAAAAGTGAACCAGCTTCTCGGTTCCATTCCTGTTAAGTATGGGCTGCTCGTGGGACCTACAATTTTTGGATTGACAGCATATGATGCAAAAAAAAAACTACTCCCTCCTTTCCAATTTAATTGACTTGCTATGCACCACATGTGGATGTATCTAGACTTGTTACATGTTTATATACATCCATATTTGGTGCATAATAAGTCAATTAAATTGGAACGGAGGGAGTAGCTCTGAGGAGGAAAAATGTCAATAAAATATAACTGCATGCTGACAACACCCATCAGGTTACAAATAAAAAGCGACTTCATACACTGCATCATAACCTTGCTGATTCCTAACTCTGACATTTTTGGTTGAACCGGCGCGACGGTGTGGCTGGTCTTAGACGTTGGATACAAATCCAGTGTCAGATTTTCCACACGTTCGGAAAGGAATTTCACTCGCCGGATTGTTAGATCCGAACGACGACTTGGGCATGAGAGGAGTAGTGTCTGATTTGATGAGTTGCCAATGCCACTGTTGAATTAATCTGGGTTGAAGCGTTGGTCAAAGAACTTGGTGTTAAACATGAGTCTTTACCAGTTTTATGGTGTGACAACATTGGCGTCACACATCTCTCTTCCAACCCAGTTTTTCATGAACGGACGAAGCATATTGAAGTTAACTTTCTCTTTGTTCGTGAATGAGTTGCTCAGAAATTGCTACAAGTTCGGTTTGTGTCCTCGAAGGGTAAGTTAGCCGACATATTCACAAAACCCTTACCTCTTCCATTGTTTCAAGAGTGTAACAACAATCTCAACATGTTTTCCATAGTTGAGATTCAGGGAGACTGATAGAATATATTGCGTCTATATGGTAGGTTAGATTAGTATGATCCCAACCATACGTGATACGTAGTTGTAATCTGTAATTGATCTCTTCAATATATATAGGTGTGAATGATGCCACGCTTGTATGGGTTGAGCATGCTCTCCCTCAAACCAATCTACATCGCATTACAACTTTTAAACTTTGTAATCCCGAATGTGGATCATGGTAGTTTATCATGCTCTTAGTGGAGAACCAAATGGTCAACTAACAACACTCAGTATTTCTATTTCAGAAGGTAGCAACTTTAGTATGTAAACACTCCATATTAATGTACATATTGTGACAAGTCACTGATTCCAATGAAGCTTGAGAGCTAACTGTCTATATGGCATTTACTTTATGGAATCTTGCCATAGTCTTGCAACATGTTCCTGCAGATCATGCAATCTCTGTCTGTTTTCTTGGACCAACCTTCTTCTTGACACTCCTGAGCAAAGACCGTACCCCAGCAAGGCAGCAATGGAGGCATTGTACATGGCATGCTGTCAAGTTTGCACTGATGGTTGCCACTCATGGGGTCTCATAAGAAGCTTCCGAATTCTGATACTACTAATTTCACTATAACTGTTTGCTGATATTAATTTCTTTCCAAAGTTTTCAGCAGGGAGCGATGCATTTTTCCAGTCTGGGATGTACTCGAATAATCATGATTTAGGATCGCGTTATGCGGTAATATGTCCCGTTGTGAATTGTCACTGTATTCCTATTCCCTTGTTCAGAACTTCAGATAAGAAGGTTCTGTTGAGTTGCTCCATTGGTTTGTATTTGATGATGCGTCTAACTAGGCAATGCCCGACAATATTGCAGGGAGTACACTTCTTGAGTTGGCTATGGTTCTTCACAAAGGTGAAACCCTGTGTCATCGGCTCGCATACGGCATATGCAATACGTTTCGTATGAACTTTTTTATTTGAAAAAGTACGAACTATGCTAGCTTTCTACTATATTTGTCACATGCGGGTTCTTGGGATACTGTGTTTCAGGTAGCTTTTTGTGCCGTACATAGTATAGAGCAATGGAATGTGTTTTCGACCCGAGAGAGGATTCTTGAATAAGCTACAGATGCTCCTTTACGACACCGCTATACAAAAGTAGTTGATTTTGCTGATATCTTTATGGTGTGAAGAACCTCCAATGTTGAACATCAGAATGCAAATAAAAATTTCACGAGGTTCGCCAAGAACATTTTCCCCTAAATTCCCCAAGGAGAAACAAGAAGCTTGGTGGTTGGTACTAGCTTACTGGGGAATTTAAAAGTTCGGAGCTACTTAGTCTGAAGAGATTTAGTTTTGCAAAACGTGTGTTCAACACTCAGAATGGAATTGCCACATATGTTCAATGACCAGGAGGAAAAGCTGTTTGTGGTGTCAGACTGCTAACTTGGGTTTGATCAGGAGGTCACTCCTGGGCATCTAGCAAAGGTTGTCTGATTCTTCCGATCACTAGCAGCGCTGCTATCGTTGAACTCGGCTCTCAGTAATCCGGATATATATTACTCTCACAATCGAGTCCATGCTCACTGGAGCCTTTTCGGGTTTAGTTGCTGTTAAGTCGAAGCCCAAGTTGGTCTCGGCATCTCTTCTATATGTACATAACATTTACACACCATGAGTTGGACGGCAGGGGATTTACAAGGTGACGCATGCATGTACAGGTACAGGGCAACATCACGTTGACAGAGACATCACCTTGATTTGCATAATAATCTATTTATAACAGCTATAGTAATCATTAATTAAGCATATATATATGTACATAACATTTACACAGGATGAGTTGGTCGACGGACGGAAGATTCACAAGGTCACACCTGCATATATATACACGCGGCATTCATAGACTTGTCAATACTAACCCAGCTCTCGCCAAGGAGCTGATTTATTCCCTGCATATGCATAGATCCTTAGTTCTGCAATATGTAGACAGTAACAGCAATCTGTATACAGATCTCCGGTTCTGGTGCTTCCTTTTCGTCGTCGCCGTCGCCGGTCGAACGACATCTTCAGAAGAGGAACGCCGTGGGCGCGAAGGCCGGCATGGACGACGCCGTCTCGATGTGCCTGCGCGTCCATAATTAAGTTTGATCGATTGATATCGCACCACGTAGGGAGAGGAGAGGGAGAGAGGGGCATGTATGTTACCGGTATTCGCGGCTGTGCGCGCGGGGCAGCACCCTGGCGCCGGGCCTGGCCGGGACGACACGCCCGCCAGCCGTTGCGGCCTTGCCGGCGGCGTCCACCGCGACGCCCTCATAGATGTCCCCAAGCGCGGGCCTCCACTGCGGCGAGCCGCCCAGCGACCTGACCCTCCTCTGCCTCCTCCTCGTCGCGGCGCCTCCGTCCCTGCAGGTGGCCGCAGCCTGCTGCTGCTGAAGCTGGTCGGCGGGCGGCGCGTCGTCGATGGGTCCAGCACGGCAGCCACAGGGCACAAACGAGAGGAGCCTCATCAGCCTCCTGCGCACCCTTCCCTCTATCTTGCTCCCCTCCCTGCCCTCTAGATTTCTCTTCCTCCTACCTCTGTCTCTCTCTCTAGATATCTCTACACTTCTCTCTCTAGACTCCGGCCGGCCGGCCGTGTACTCAGGGGAATGCCTACGAGTGGCCTCAGCTCGCTAGCTGACCACCACCCGACTAGCTAGCGGCGAGAGCGTATCTCCAGTGTCACGTGTGGAGGGTGCTAATTTATAGTGTTCTCTGGGGGTAGAAAGTGACCGAAACACCCCCGCTCCGCAGACGGGTGGCCAGGGGCAGTATCGGGAATCTTGGCCGGTGCCTCGCAGAAGAGGGGAGTATCGGAAAAACTCAGTCCACGTCGATCCGTAGATACCAACCAACTAGACCGGTGTGTATACGGCATGCAAGTGGATGGGGTGGTGGGCCCGGGCATGCGCGTGCCTGATGGAGGCGTATTCCGTCTACGTGCGTACGTACCTGATGCGAGCGAATACCAATACGGTCGTCGCCTTCTGCACGAGGGTACGGAAGCCTGAGCGTTGAGAAAAATATCCTAACCTTACAAGTGGAGTGACAAGAAGGACTTCCTTTTAACAAGAGTGGCAACCCGAAAGAACCGAGAGATAAGATTATATCGCTCACCGGGTTTCAATTGAAAATAATACTCTCTTCGATTCATATTAATTATCGTTGAATCGGATGTATCTAGTGCATTCAGCGTCAGTTAATATGGATATGCGGAGTAATCAAAATTGTGCACCAAAGACATATGACTACGGGCTTATATTAAACCGTTTTGCTAATTCTCAATCGAATAAGAATTAGCTTAGTTCTCATTTACATGACGTCATCAGTTGCAAGTGGACTTGCAACTGTTCCAGACCATTTGATTTGCTTCGTGATTCGTGTCAGTTGCAACTTGCAACTGAGATTTGATGACGTCATGCGGATGAGAATTAAGTTAATTCCCATTTGACTGAGTTGCAAGTGGACTTGCAACTGCTCCGACCATTTGATTTGCTTCGTGATTCGTGCTAATCATGAGTTGTAACTTGACTTGCAACTGTGATTGTTGACGTCATGTGAATGAGAATTAAGGTAATTCTCGTTCAACTGAGCGCTAGAGAGACCCTTATTAAACCATATTCCAACTGAAAATAATAACCAAAATTGTGCACCAAAGGCCATCAAAATTCAATGTATGTTATATTTTTGAACAAACGGTTAGGAACAGAGCGTGGGACCATAGTCACATAAGTATAACATATGCCATCGGTAACTAAGGGCAACTAACGGCAACGACATTCCCCAAATCTTTGTCCGAAATTGGTCACAATCTGTGTATTAGGACAATCTCGCGGCAATAGGGATGAGCTTGTCGCCTCCCGCGGAGACGAGCTCCTCACACGTGTGTGCCGCTAAGAGATAGAGTCACGTGCCACATCTGCTACCATGAGGCGAGGCCAAGAGAGGGACATGTGCACCTCCGTCTTCCACCGCGACAACGAGCACGCCGATTGACGCGGCCCCTCTTCTTCTACACGACCCGTTTCTCCACCCTTCAGCATCGTCCATGCGCCGCTCACCAGCGCTCAACGACACCACAATAACGCTCGTTCCTGGAGTGGATTGAGGATCTGTGTGTCTAGTGGACGTATGAAAGTGCATGAGCCCTCATGTGTGGTTTTGGTAATTAATGACAATCTCTATGGACTAATGTTTTCATTGAGATATTCTTATAGATCTTGTTCATATGATGACCAAGGTTCTATCCAAGGGTTTATATAAAGAATGGTCATCTAGAGTTGAGCTTATTGCAAGAGTGGCTTGGAAAAGGAGATTGAGTGAACATTCATGTTTATCTCCAAGCCATCATATATGTCAAGAAAAGAAGATGAAGTGCAAGTGGATACATGAAGATAGAGCTAAGCAAGGCTCTTCCATAATGGAGTATGGGGGAGTATTTGAAGAAGTCTTCATCAAGCATGTGCTAGCAAGCACAATCAAGAAAGGTTTTCCAACTTGAGGGAGTCAAGATCGTCTTCATCTAGCTCAAGTGGAATGCGTAAGGCAAAGGTATGATCTTGATAGGTTTTCTATTTTACGGTCTCATACTGTTAGTGGACACCGGGTTATAGGATAGACAGCGTACTATCAAGAGAGGCTCTCAAGTGAGTAACTTGATCGCATCTTTGTGAAGAGCTCAAACCTTTGCATACTTGGCATATCATCTTTCTTGGTTGTTATTTGGCTTTTATCCATGTGAGAATTTAGAGCTTGTGTTCATCTCCATACCAAGCTCTAGTTCATCAAAACGGATTTCATATGCATATCTTGTTGCGTTTTTTTATGTTGGAGGTTTTACCGGTTTGTCTTTTCTAAGATAAGTCAAACTCTCTTCTTGTGGTTTCCTCCTCACATGATGGATTATGATATGTATATGCATGATCTTGTAGAGCTTGTGATTATCTTCGGAACAAGCCAAGATCATAGAAAACGGAGTTCGGATAAAAAACTTGTTGGGTTCTTGATGTTGGAGGATTTACCGGTTGTTCTTTATTAGAGATGTTTTACCTTTCTATATTTTGTTTTATCCTCCCTTATTGGACTATGATGTTTCTCTATATGATCTTGTAAAGCTCGTTGTGCTGATTCCAACGAGCCCAAGAACATCGAAAACGGAGTTCGTATGCGAAAGTTATGCCCGTTTTGGTGTTGGTGTTTCTGCAGTTTTTACAAAAGGCGGTAGTACCGACCCAAGCCCGGTACTACCGCGTAACGCGGAGTCGCTACGGGTATCCGGGAGTTTTTGGCCGGTACTACCAAGCTGGCCCGGTACTACCAAGTGCACAGCACTACCGGGCCATGCCCAACACTACCGGGCATGCGCGAAAATTGTCCAACGGTCAGTTTTTCGGGGGACCTATTTAAGGGGCCTTCTTCCCCAATGGGTCCCCAACAACCACAGCTCGTTTTTTCCCTCTCTAGCCTCCATTGTTGACCTTTGAAAAGCTTGCCACCTCTCAATTCCTCCCATGATTCTTGCATATCTTTGAGGGATTTGAGAGAAGAGATCTAGATCTACAATTCCACCAATCCTTCCTCCTCTAAGTGAGGGGAACCTAGTAGATCTTGATCTTGGAGTTCCATTTGTTGAGTTCTTCTTTGTTCTTCCTCTCTTCTCCCCCACAAGCATTAGTTGCTTTTGGTGGGATTTGAGAGTGAAGGACTTGAGCACTTCTTGTGTTCTTGCCATTGCTTTTGTGCATCGGTTTGTGCTCTCCACGAGGATTCGTGGAAGTGAAAGTTCGTGAGCTTGTTACTCTTGGGTCTTTGGACCCTAGACGCCTTTTGTGGCGGTTGAGGCCTTTTGTGGCACTTGGGAGCTCCCAATCCTTTTGTGGGTTGTGCCTCAAGATTGTTGTAAGGGACTCGATTTCCGCCCAAAAGGAAATCAATAGTGGAAGGTGAACCGAGCTTTTGGGCAAGGTTCATCGGAGAATAGGGTGAGGCCATTTGTGGCGTTTGAGTTTGAAACTCACACCCCTCCAACGAGACGTACTCCCCTAAAAAGGAGGAACTCGGGAATACATCTCGTCTCCGCGTGCCTCGGTTATTTCTATACCCGAGCTCTTTACTTATGCACTTTACATTGTGATAGCCTTCGTGCTTGAAGTATTATATCTTGCTATCACTTTGTTGCTTTCTTGCTTAGCATAAGTTGTTGGTGCACATAGGTGAGCCTAGTATATTTAGGTTGTTGGCTTGTTAATTTAAACACCTAGTTTTATTCCGCAATTATCAAGCCTAAACCGGAAAAGTTTTAAATCGCCTATTCACCCCCCTCTAGGCGACATCCTTGTCCTTTCAATTGGTATCAGAGCCTGGTCTCTTTTAGGGCTTTACCGCCTAGAGAGTAAAGATGTCGTTTAGAGAATTAGTGCACGATCCCACTTTATATTCGATGGCACAAATTATGATGTTTGGAAAATTCGCATGCTTAATCTTTTTAGGGACATGGGTCCAAATTATATTGAGAGCATTGTAGATGTGGGTTTTTCTCCTCCAAAGGATTCCCAAGAATTATCTTTAGAGGATGAGGAAAACTCTCATCTCGATACTCAAGTATCTAATGGTCTCATTTGTGTTTTGAGCGATGTAGTTCTTGCATCAATCATGCCTTTTCGGAACGCTCATGAGCTTTGGACCAAGCTTCAAGATAAATATGAAGTGTCCAACATTATTGAGGATGATTGTTCTCCTTCCACCTCCGGCCGTGATGAGTTCACAACTTCTTCCACTCACCAACATGTGATTTGTCACAAGGTAATGATATGGTGAGTGGTGATAGAAATTGCTTTGTTGATGGTGAATATTCTATTGACTATACTTCATCTCTATCTCATTGCAATGTTCTATCTTTGGACTTAAACTTCTCTAGCACTTCAAATGTCCTACATGCTAGTGTTGATAGTCCTTGCATATCATGTATTAGTTGCTTAACTAAATCTCATGATGATATGCTTTCTATGTCTTGTTGCCATGAAAACAATGCTTCCATTTCCTCTAGTACTTGTGTGGCTAACAATGTAGAGGAAACCCAACATTTGTTGGAACAAGACATGGACCTCAATGGTGCTTCAAGCAATTCTTCATCATCATCGTCCATTACTCACTTTTGCCTTATGGCTAGGGATTCAAAGGTATCTCCACCTTTGGAACCCTCTACATCTTGTGATGATGAGGATGAGGATTATTATGGATTAAAAGAGGATGATATTGACTCTTAAAAGAAAGAGTGAGATGGTTTTTAGTGCTCTCCCTAAAGGTAGTAAAGCTTGCTCTTATTTGTGTGAAATTTTGACTTATGCTATTAAGTGCAAGGAAATCATTGAAGAAAAGGGAAGGATCGAAAGAGAGGATGCTATGGAAAAAGCATCCTTAGAAAATGCTCTTGAGGAAGAGCATGAGCTTCGAGTGTCTCTTGAGGAGAAACTTGAATCTCTTGATGAAACAAATGATCTTATTTTGCTAAAATCATTAAGGAAAGAGATCATGCTATTGCTAAATATAAAGTGCTTAAAAAGGAAAAAGTTGAATTTGGTGTTGGCAATGCTAGACTAATTGAGGATATAGAGAGACTTGACAAAGCTCATAAGGCTTTGGAAAGTGAACACTCTCTCCTTACCAAGTCTCATGATCAACTCCAAACTCAACTATCTAAAAATGATGTGCCTAGTTCCTCTACTCCCTCATGTGATCATGCTAATATTATTGAGGAAAATGCTAGGTTGAATGATGAGCTTGCCAAGTTGTCTTCTTCCATTTCTAATGTTAATGATGCTTGTGCTACTAACTCACTTCTCGTGAAGCATCTATTTTGAAGGAGAATGTTGAGCTAAGGGCTCAACTTGAGTTGCTAACTAGCAAGTATGGGAAATTGGAAGAAAGTCATGAAAAGCTCTCTAGCTCTAATGAGGATCTTCTAGCATCCCATGCGAAGCTAAAGTTAGCTCATGAGGCTATCACTACAAAGGTAACATCTTGTGAGCCTCATGTGGACAATGGCACTACTTCTACTCTAAATGCTTTATTGCCATGTGCTAGTCCTTGTATTCATCCACTCACAATATTGCTAAATCTTGTGATGAATTACTTTCCATGCCTTGTTGCTCTAACAATGAAGCATCTACTTCCTCTAGTGTTTTTGTTGATACTAACCATGTAGAGGAATTAAAAGAGCTCAAGGCCCAAGTCGCTTCTTTGAAGAAAGACTTGGAAAAGCGTCATGTTGGGAAGTCCACACTTGACAATGTGTTGAGTGTTCAAAGACGCCCCAATGACAAGAGTGGACTTGGATTCAACTCCAATAACAAGAACAAGTCCAAGTCTAACAAGAAGAACAAGGGCCAAGAACAAGCTAAAGATTCGGCCAAGATTGTTTGCTTCAAGTGCAAAGTTGAAGGGCACCATGTTAGATCTTGCCCTTTGAAGAAGAAGCCTCTTAGTGAGAAGCAACAAGGGAAGCGGCCTCAAGTTCTCAAGTTAAAACGGCCTCTTCCCAAGAAGAATCAAGCTACCCTCCTCAAGTCAGATTCAACTAAGAAGAAAGGAGGAAGCCAATGTTGCTACATATGCCGTGAGAAGGGCCACTTTGCTTCTTCATGCACTAATGGTACCTTATCCAACCCCATTATTATTGATGATGTTTATTCTCTTCGGAAGGATAAGGTTGGCAATGTGTTTGCCAAATATGTTGGTACTCAAAGTGGTGTCAAGAAAAGCACCATTTGGGTTGCCAAGCCTATTGTGACTAACCTCTTAGGACCCAACTTGGTTGGGGACCAACAAGCTAAAACTTGATCAATAGGTGTTGTTGGAGGGCATTGGAGACTTGGCTACATCATGAAGAATTAAGGGATCTTCATCAATTATATTCTCTCAAGCCAAGTCATTTGGATTATATTGTTCTATCTCATATCCAATGTTCCTCCTTGCGGTAACTGTTTAATCATATATACATTGAAAGTTGCTTGCACCCTTGCATGTGTTAGGTTTTGTACCTTGCTAGTGTTTGTATGTGTTGTGCTCTCTACTTACTTATCTTGAGTAATCAAGTATGTGTATGTTGGTTTGCACACCATTTACTTGTTTGAGCCTTATTGCTTTTATTTGTATCTTATCTTGTTGGCTCTCTTTTTGAGAGATTAATGGACTATCCCATTTTGGGGAGTGATGCTTCGTGCACTTCACAATCCTAAAAATGTGTATACATGAGGAATACCACTTAGTGTTGATATATCAATATTATCTACTCTCTATGTGGTATATCATTCTCATGAGAAATTCAAATTCTATAATGTCCATTAATTATCTCTAGTTGGTTTTGCTTGCCTCTTGTTAAGAAAAATTGGATTATCACATTATGGGGGAGTAATAAGCTTTGTGCATATTACAAACCTAGAAAATGTGAACATGTGAGGTATTGCCACCTAGAATTGATATTCTTCATTATCTTATTCCTATGTGGCATGTTTCTCAAACAAGTTCCATATTTGCTTAAATGCTTTTGTCTCTCTTCTTTGGATCTTGTTTGTGATGGACGTTCTTGGTACGGCTTTCCCCAAATATGTTCGCATATATCTTTTTGGGAAACCGATTGCTTCAAGCTACTCTTTGGAGTTGCTTTGCATGATCGCGTGAATATTGAAGCTATCAAGAATATCTATCTATCTAAGCATGGCTTTTAATTCTATCCTTTGCCATATGCTTATTTGTTGTGAGTTGGTCTTTAATATCATTCCTATATACCACCGAGATTATCTCCATATACTCCTTGTCCATGACAAGTGATACTCATAATTGTGGTGGAATTTGTAGACCATCTTCATTTTTGGCTCTTGCTTTGAATTGCCTTTTTTATTGCCAAGGACTTGGTTTGATCTAAATCCTCTTGTCATCCTTGTATCTTTTGGATCCTTGTTGCTCTACTCAAAATTTTTTTATTTTTCTTAGTTAGGAAAAGCAATGATCCCATTCTAGTGCATTTCATTCAAAGTCATACTTCTAGATAATGCACTATTCTTGGGGAAGCTATCCTATATTGAGTAGAACATCATTCTTTGAATTGGTTTTGTATCCTATGGCTTTCCTTGAACATGACTAGTGTTTGAATAATATGTATGGAGAGTGATGATCCCATTTATGTGCATTTTGTATTCAAATGCAAGATCATAAATAATGCACATATCTTGGGGGAGCAATCCTATATGCTTTTGAACATTAGTTGTCTTCAATTGGTATTTGATCCCGATGACGTGTCTCTTTGGAAGACAAACATTTCTCGTTGGTACTTTGTGCCATCATGAGAAGTGTAGAGGGTTTGGTTTATTCCTTGATGGTATTTTCTTCATTTGGTATCTTACTTTCATTTGGCATCTTTTCAAAGTGGTATCTTCAATCATGTGTTGATTTGGGTCTTTTGATATAATTTGGACAATTCTTTTCTTGTCACACTTGTGTGTGATTTCTTGATTTAATTGGTGTTTTGTCCAATTTGTATCTTGTTTGGTTCTTGAAAGTCTTGTGCATGCATATTTACTATATGTATATCTTATGGCATGCTTACTTTCGTTGATCCAATATATAGGGTAAACTCCATCAAATCCTAAATGGCTAAGATGTGCATGAAATTCAATTTCATATCAATATGCACATATTTATGTGGAGTTTGTCCTATGTATTGTAGTTGCTCTAACTACTTTGGACCCAATGAGTTGGGTACCATTTTGTACTTAAATTTGATTTAGGTACATTGGAGATGCATTGGAAGCTTGTCTCATATACAAGGAAGGTGGTGTCACCATGTGCTTATTGGAGCCAAGCTTGGATGATCGTGAACTCTTATCCTCTACATCACCCACTAGTAGAAAAAACGCTATCAGTGGCGCACCAAAATCAGCTATCAGTGGCGCACGGTGGTGCGCCACTAAATCTGCGCCACTGATAAGTGTTATCTTTGGCGCACCAGCGGTGCGCCACAGGTAAATGCACTATCAGTGGCGCACCGGCCCGGGCGCCACTGGTAGTCGCCTTTAGTGCGTCACAGGTAACCTTTGGGGGCACCCCATATCCGTGTCGTGCCCCCACCGTGCGCCACAGGTAATTTTTTGGTGCGCCACAGGTAATATGCACGGTGCGCCACAGGTAAGTATCTGGTGCGCCACAGGTAATATGCACGGTGTGCCACAGGTAAGGATCTGCTGCGCCACAGGTAATATCCCCGGTGCGCCAGAGGTAAGGTTCTAGTGCGCCACTGGTATAATTTGCAATTTTTTTAAAAAAATGTACCGTATTCGTATTTTCATAGGTATAACGTACACATGTAGTAAACAGTTTTTGAATAACACAAGTTCACCACATATGATATTAGAATACATATACATCACATAGTTTATGAATAACACAAAATGTTCACAAGTTCATCACATTTGATAGTAGATAACATAAAAGTTCAACGATTGCAACAAGTTTCTGAATAATGTTTACAAGACACAAATAAAAGTTCAACGATATATTGCACTCGGAGGCCATCACTGGAAGAAGAACACATGTTGATACCATCACTGCTTCTTCTTGCTCGCTTTCTTTTTCGGCTTCGGCGGGAAAGGGTCCATGCCATTTAGAGTGTTGAATGGCCTGTAGTCACCCTGATCTTCTGAGCGTCTTTCAACGTCGGCGTTAGCTGGCGGAGAACCGTAGTAGAACAGCCCCTCCTTACGGAGAACATCCTTGTTGATTGTTGTCGCAATCGTATGCTGGATGCGAACGAATTCAAGTCTGTGTTCAGAATCAGTGGCTTCCGTCATGTTCTTCAGGCACCATATGCGGAGTTGCCCTGGCAACTGTAGTTGCTTCATATCCCGTACATACTCCCGGATGAGCATTAAGACGTAGAAGGCGTCCAGCTTACTGCTTTCCGGCTGCGTGACGGATTTGTAATCCGTTTTGTGGCCGAATACCAGCTTTCCTTCTCTCGGATATTGGTTCTCCATCGGGCACCCATGGAAGGCGTATCCGATGAGAGCCTCATCCATAACACTCTTGATGGGTCCATAGTCTTTCTTCTTATGATGCCTCCCCGAGTCCAAATAAATGGCCTCCGACCTTTTTGGAAATGCAACAATGAGGACGCAGTATTTGTTCCTGCAAAAGGAGACCATCATACTCAAATTAACCATTGTATGGACAAAACTCGACGAAAAGCATGTAATGGCGGCTAGCGAATGACTTACTCAGGAAAGTATGGCATTAGAATGGCTCTCTTGTCCTGATGCTCTATGAAGAATTTTTGTATATAGAGCGCTGCTTCTCGCGCACCATCACTGTGGTTCAGGCGGCCCTCTTGCAGGTGGTAGGGGTCCATTATCGCTAGGAGCTTGGTTTCCTCTTTCATAAGCTGGTACTGCATATTGAGAGCAAGCAGGCGGACGAAGCATATGGGGAGTCGTTTCATATGGTACATGTCGAAGATCTCTTCAAATCTAACGAAGAACACATCCGCGGGGTATTCATCGGCATAGCCAAGGTTCTTTGGTACCTTTACCGGGTAAAGAGGGTATAATGGATTTGAGGAGTTGAGAAGAAGTTTCTCCACACGATGAATACCTTCATGGAGACTCCTCATATCTCCCCTTAGTAGTTTGGATAGTCTCGGCGACAGGATCGGTTTAGCCAACTCATGAAACGAATGCCATTCGGAGACGCCTACGTTGTCTTTAGCCCGTAACGGCTTTTTGATCTTCGGCGCTGGTTGGCTGCTGGAGGCAAAGTCATTCTTCACTTTTCTTTTCCGTGCTTTATTACGCCTCTTCTCTGCCGGTGTGGGAGGGATGGTCCCTTTCTCAATCTCTGGCATGACCGCCTTGAGGAGTGTCTCCTGGCTGAAAGGCTTGTTGCCTTGTTGATCCTCGGTGAAGGGGGCAGCTTCAGGCGTTCCTTGAGAATTGAACAGACGCTTAGAGCATTGAGGAGGAGCCTGAATATCGTGATCGTGGTGTAGTCCTCCGTCATCATAATCATGATCCATCAAGTCATTGTGGTCATCATCCTCGCTTTGCCTTGGCTCGATAGGATCAACCACCAGGAAAGATGGAAAGGCTAGCCCTGGAAATGGAGTCTTGTTGGCTGGTGATAGCATATCCCAGATGTACTGCACCGACTGTTCTTGATTCGCCGACCCTACCAGTGTTGGATGTGGCGGGGTGCAGGTGATAGGAGGGTCCAAACGGATCAGTGACTTTGGCCATGTCATAGGATAACCCAAGCATCCATGGAGGGTTAACTCAAAATCGGCACCTGCGGGTTGACTCGGAGGATAAAGGTCATCATAACCCGAGAGCACCCGATGAATATGTACCCGAAACACGTCAGGGGCCATAGGCAGGTTGTGCATCACGCGTTGAAGTGGTGCAATGATGCTTGCCGTTGCCACATCTCGAAGCTCATTCTCCACACGCAATAGCAACCTGCATCCCACCTCGTCGGCCTGCGAAAACATGCATGTTAAGGCATAAGAGAGGGCACCAACAGGATTAGGTATACACATAAATTTATTGAGACTTGCAACGCTTAATTACCGTGAGACCTTCGAGCTCGGCTAATGGCGTTGGACCGCAGGCGGGCGTGGAAGAGATGATGGGGGGCTGCTAAGATGCACGCTGGCTGGCGAAACCCCTTTAGCAACTTCATTGATGGCGGCCGGCGTCGCATCCTCCCTACCACAAGTAGGGTTGGCGGCTGGAACATCCATCGTAGGCGCCTGATTGTTGGAGTTGCTTGCGACAAAGCTGGGCATGTTAAACGGCCCTTGTTCCCCTTCCTCCATCCACTTCTTGAGCCCCGCCGCCAGGCTAGGAAGGATGGCATTGAGCGACTGTGACAATTGTTCTAGGACTAACCCGGGCACGGTTGCTTGCACCTCCTTATCTACAGCCGCCTTTATATCCATCTGCTCGAACCTCTTCCTCTCCTTTCGCACCTCCTTGGCCTCAATAGGATAATAGTAAGGGTGTTTGTGATGCTTACCGGCGCCTACCACACGGTCCTTGTGCGGTCGTTCTGTCGCCGGCCTGTCCTTCACCTAGTTGTACGCCATGACAAAAGGAGTGTCCCAATAGGCCTTCGACGAACCCTCGGAGGAGGTTTGAGTAGATTGCGCTTTTTGTTCCTCCTGGAGAAGTAATGCATGTGAACCGTTTAGAAACGAGACGTGAGTGCTATATAATTTAATGGACTTGATTAGAAGCATTTTAAACTGGTAAATTCCTTACCAGAATCTTCTCCTGAAGGTCCAAGACCTTCTTTCCCGTCTTGAGCTCTCTAGTTTCCTTGTCAGGCTTGTATTGGGCCCTGATCGTTCTGCGTGCCAACGGGTCCGTGAACTTATCCCAGGGGTTCTCCTCATCAGGATTACGCTTAGCGTCCTCTTCGTCCCATTTGGGCTGCTTTCCGGCATAACCACGGGTTCCAAGAGTGTGGTCCGCCGAAATTTGGGGATAGAGGCGGTGAACCTCCTCGAAACTGCAATCTTTATCAAGCATCTTCCTTAGCCTATATTTCCAAGAGCCTAAGCCTTTGCTGATCTTGCCGAGGGCAGCTGTGTTAACTATGTTGTTCTTGATATCTAGGTAATTGTACGGGTCCGGGAACTTGTACCGCTGGTGGACCCTCTGAACGAGGAGCCTTTCCGGCCATTTCTGTGACCTGATCCAAGTAGCTTGCCGAGATGCTTGTTTACGGGCAAACCAACAGGGTTCTTGAGTTCTAGAAAATTCGTGCAGAAAGAGATGCACTCTTCGGTGAGAAAGCCTTGGACGATGCTTCCATCCGGACGGGCCCTGTTACGAACAAATCCTTTGATGACCCCATTCAACCGTTCGAACGACATCATATTGTGCAGGAACAGCGGCCCGAGAAGGATTATATCATCCACGATATGGACCAATAGATGCACACAGATGTCAAAGAATGCGGGCGGAAAGTAAATCTCAAGCTCGCATAGTATCACAACGATCTCTTCCTGCAGCCTATCGAGTTGCTTCCGGGTGATCGACTTTCGAGAGATGACGTCGAAAAAGTTACAGAGGCCAAAAAGTGTTTCACGGACGTGCTTGTCCATTATCCCTCTGATCGCAACCGGAAAGATCTGCGTCATCATCACGTAACAGTCATGAGACTTCATCCCGCTGAAGCATTTTTTTCTTCGGGTCTAGGTATCTGCTTATCAACCCCGCGTAACCGATAGGCACTTTGACTCCTAGAAGGCACTTGAAGAGTTGATCGATCTCATTCTTGTGCAGAGTAAAGCTGGAGGGGGGCAATAATAGTCATTATTCCTCTTAACCATTTTGTCCCTGTGACCGTCTGTTTCCTCATCCGACTGATCTTCCCCCGGCCTTTTCTAGGGTCCCCCTTGAAGCTCTTCCCTTAAACCAAAATATATCAGGTCGCGCCTTGCTTTCGGCCCATCTTTGATCCTCTCCGCCATGTTGACCACGGTGCCAAACAAACTCTCGAACACATTCTTCGTGATATGCATTAGATCAAGGCAATTAGGCGTACCGAGAATGGGCCAGTACGGCAAGTCCCAAAACACGGACCTCGCCTTCCATACATCCAGGAGTGGTTTTGGTGCCTTCATCTTCTTTCCCGGTGCAGGGCACTCTTTCCAGTTATCCAGAAGCGTCTTGATATCTTTGCCGCTTCTCTTACGTGGAGGTCCTCGATTCTCATCTTCATTGTTGAACATGTCTCCACGCTTTCTCCACGGGTCTTTCTTATTAGCTAGCCACCTTCGGTGCCCCATGTAGACGGTTTTCGAAGACCCCTCTTTCGGTAGCTGTAGGTAACAGGTACCGTCCATGCACCTGACGCACGCATGGTGTCCCTGAACCACCTGGCCCGAGACATATCCGCAGCCGGGCAAATCGTGCACCGTACAGAGCAACGCGGCTCTCAATGGAAAATACTCTTGAGCGACGGCGTCCCATGTGATGACCCCTTCCGGCGCCCATAATGTGGTCAACTCATCTTTCAGTAGCTTCAGATACAGATTGATGTCGCTGCCTGGTTGTTTCGGCCCTTGAATGAGCATGCTCATGTGAATGTACTTCCTCTTCATGCAAAGCCAAGGGGGGAGGTTGTATATACACACAAACACTGGCCAGGTGCTATGTGTGCTGCTCTGTTTGCCAAATGGGTTGAGTCCGTCGGTGCTCGCACCCAACCTGATGTTCCTTGACTCTGACCCGAAATTTTTATCGTAACCGTCTAATGCTTTCCACTGGGTTGCATCTGAAGGGTGTGTCAGCATTGCCTTATCAATTCGCTCCGGATCTTGTAGCACTGACTTCTTTCTATCCGCGTGCCAGCGAATGAGCTTTGCTTCCTTGGGGTCCTGAAAATACCTCTGCAGACGGGGAATGAGCGGAAAGTATCACACAACTTTTCGAGGAGCTTTCCTCCCTTTCTTGTATCGAGCAGCATTGCACACTGGACATGTGGTCTTGTCCGTGTCCTCTTTCCGAAAAATGTAGCAATCATTGATACATACATGGTATCTTTCGTGCGGTAAATCAAGAGGGCACACGACTTTCTTGACCTCGTCTAGACTCTTAGGACACGTGTTCTTCTCCGGAAGGACATTCTTCCAGTATAGCAGATTAGCGTCGACGCTAGCGTCGGTCCAATGGTGTTTACCTTCATCTGCAGAACATCGAGAGCTACTTTCAAGCGGGAGTCCTCAGGCCTGCAACCTGGATACAACGGAGTATTCGAATCTATCTCAAGTTGCCCCAACTTAGATTTCTCTCTAGCAGCAGCTCTATTGTTACTCGTCGGCCTTACAAGCAGTTATTGCAAATGAGGGTCCTGCAAGAACATAGTTAGCGGCGTCGACTGCGTCTCCGCATCAACAACGTCCAGTTCTACATCGTCATGTGCGGTAGGCTGATTGCGTGGATCACACGTTCGCTGGGAGACCCCAAGAGGAAGGTATGAAGCAGTGTAGCAGCAGTTTCCCTCAGTATGAAACCAAGGTTTAATCGAACCAGTAGGAGAAAGAAATCACTTCTGAAGGTTGTTGGTGGCGGAATATGGCACGGCGCAATACCAGGGAATCCGGCGCCAACGTGGAATCTGCGCACAACACAATCAAACTGCTTTGCCCCAACGAAACAGTGAGGTTGTCAATCTCACCGGCTTGCTGAAAACAAATGATTAAACGTATGGTGTGGAAAACAGTAGTAAATTGCAGAGAATGGAAAGGAACAGTGTTTGCAGTTGGTTGTATTATCAATGTAAAATAATGGACCGGGGTCCACAGTTCACTAGTGGTGTCTCTCCATAACAGATAACTAACATGCCGGGTGAACAAATTACAGCTGGGCAATTGACAAAATATTAAGCGCATAACAATGCATATATATGACATGATGATTACTATGATATTCATGTCGGCATTACGACAAAATACATAGACCGTTATCCAACAAAGTCTATGACTAATAATCCACCGCCAGGTTGTCATACCGAGTTCCCCGTTGGTATTAAGTTGCAAGCAACGGATAATTGCATTAAGTAATGTGTGTAAAGTAAACAAATGCATTAGACCTAACGGCGTACCCTTAAGCTAAGCATCGGTTATTTTATCCCTAGTGGCAACAGCACATCCACAATCTTAGAAGTTATTGTCACTCTCCCAGATTACCGGAGGCATGAACCCACTATCTAGCATAAATATTTAATCTTGGAGTTACAAGCATCTACCTGGCCAAAGCATCTACTAGTAACGGAAAGCATGCAAGATCATAAATAACATATAAGATAGATTGATAATCAACTTGACATAGTATTCAATATTCATCGGATCCCAGCAAACACAACATGTAGCATTACAATAAGATGATCTTGATCATGATAGGCAGATCACAAGATCTAAACATGATAGCATAAAGTGGAGAGACAACCATCTAGCTACTGCCATGGACCCGTAGTCCAAGGATGAACTACTCACGCATCACTC
Source organism: Poa pratensis (assembly GCA_947311845.1). Taxonomy (NCBI): domain Eukaryota; kingdom Viridiplantae; phylum Streptophyta; class Magnoliopsida; order Poales; family Poaceae; genus Poa; species Poa pratensis. The sequence goes on from CAMZMU010000070.1 coordinate 38,759,569, forward strand.
CGGAGGCGGGCATGGTGATGTAGAGCCCTCCGGTGATGATTCCCCTCTCCGGCAGGGTGCCGGGAAGAGCTTCTGAACCCTCCCGAGCTAGGGTTGACGGCGGCAGCGTCTCTGGAACTTTTCCTGGATAATGGCTCGGGTATCTAGGGTTTTCGCATCGGGAGGAATAAATAGGCGAAAGGGCGGCGGCTGCGGAGCCACGAGGGCCCCACACCACCCCACGACGCGGCAGGGGGGGCCGCGCGGCCCCATGGTGTGGGCGCCACGTGGCTCCCTTCCGTGTCTCCTCTGGACTCCGTCTTCGTGTTGGAAAAATTGGAGGTTCTGTCCAAGTTTCGTCCAATTCTGAGAATATTTCCAGACTAGCTTTTCTGGAATACAAAAACAGCAGAAAACATGAACTGGCACTGTGGCATCTTGTTAATAGGTTAGTCCCAGAAAATGCATAAAAATGCTATGAAGTGTATATAAAACATGTAACAATTGGTATAATATCAACATGGAACATCAGAAATTATAGATACGTTTGAGACGTATCAAGCATCCCCAAGCTTAGTTCTACTCGTCCTTGAGTAGGTAAAATGATAAAAACAAAATAATTACTGAGGTGACATGCTACAATCATAATCTTGATCAAATAATACTGTAAATCACATGTTATGAATGAAGTGATCCAGGTCAATGGTCTATAGTTTGCTAGCAAGTAGATAATGAGCAAACAACTGAATCATATACGCAAAAACTTTTCATGAATAGTACTTTTGAGACAAGCATCAAGGAGTTTTGCATAAGAGTTAACTCATAAAGCAATAGATTCTAAGCAAAACGTGTTTAACCAACACAAAGGAAGATTTAAGTTTCAGCAATTGCTTTCAACTTTCAACATATATATCTCATGGATATTTGTCAACATAAAGCATATAATAAGTGCAATATATGAGCATATAAAAATTGTTGCACCAAAGTTGACACTAGTGTTTGCTTCTAAGATAGAAAGAAGTAGGTAAACTGACTCAACATAAAAGTAAAAGAAAGGCCCTTCGCAGAGGGAAGCAGGGATTAAATCATGTGCTAGAACTTTTTAAGTTTTTGAAAAACATATAGAGATTGCATAAAATATTTGACACTCCTCCCAACCTTTGCTAACACAAGCCATGGCTAACCGAATCCTCGGGTGCCTACCATCAATCACATACCATGGAGGAGTGTCTAGTTTTGAGAGGTGTTTGTTAATTGTCAACGAATGGTAGCGGATGAAAACAGTATTCTCCCTATCAAACAGACTTTTAAGAGCGGCTCCCATGAAGGACGTTATTTCTACCAGCAAGGCAGATCATCCCTCTTCTCTTCTTCTCTTTTGTTTACACATGCAGGTATTTCACTGTTTGTCATTGCTTACTGATAAGTCAGGGCAAAAATGTGAAGAGAATTAAGCGATTAAAGTTGTAATTAATTGGGACTGGGCACCCCGTTGCCAGCTATTTTTGCAAAATTATTGGATAAGCGGATGTATATGCCACTAGTCTAGGTGTAAAGTCTGTTTGACAAGTCGAATAAAGAATAACCCACTACTTCCTCATGAGCTACTAAACATTGACACAAAAAATGAATAATAACAATTTTGAATAATTTAAAGGTAGCACATGAAAAATTTACTTGGAATGGCAAGAAAATACCACATATAGCTAGTTATGGTGGACACAGATGGCATGGATTTGGCTTACACTGTGTTTGGATGCAGGGAAAATTTCCTGGGAATTGAATTGCCTGGCAATTCCATTTCCCAGATGGAAAGGAATTGGTCTTCAATTCCAATTCCCCTGTTTGGATGTGAATGTAATTTATGTCTGGAATCTAAGGATGGCAAACAATTCCAAATCCTGTTTGGATGTATGAATCCTGGAATTGCAGGTTTTGTTGAATTTGGACAATATAAAACTTGGTAAAAGTATGAAAACAATTGTGTGTGTATATATGTACATTTGAATGTTGTTATATTAAATTGCACACATAATGAGATAAAAAAATCGAAATCAAGTCACAAGTAATAACACAAGTAGACATTAATTCTTGAACAACAAATAGCACAAGTCACAAGTAGTTTTCAAGTACCAACAACAAACGGATAGTTCATGTCTTACAAATTGCACAAATGGGTAGTTCATGTCTCACACATAGTAGAACATAGATAATTCATGTCTTACAAATAGCACAAATGTTACATTAACCCAACGTTAGGAGCCATGCCTTCCTTAACCCAATGGGGAGCGCCATGAGTGCTTCAACCAAGCGCTCATTGACGATCAGCTTCCCATACGCTCTCAGCATATCATTGTCCTCCAAATCTGGTACCTTATTAAGGGCATCAAGGATTTCAGTTGGAGGAGTCACCTTTGGCATAGGAAGTGGCTCGGTTGACTTCATAGCTTCCTCAAATGTCATCTTCACATCTCCCATCATGCACAAGATAGCATCCCCAGTACGTTTCTTCTTTGGAGGCGCCTCAGGAGTTTCTTCTGGTGTGTTTTGTGGTTCTTGAATGCCCTCAGCTCCTGTCCTAGCACCTTCACCGGTCGCATGATCTTTGGAATATATGGTGCTGAGAGAGTCCCAATTGTTCACTACTTTGTTCCTGTAGGCACGTGCATCTTTATTAGCCTGCTCAGCGTCGACTTCCGGAAGCAACAAATCATCTCTCACATGCTGCCTATCCCTTGCATAATTGTGCAGCACACAACACGCATTAATAATTCGAATCTGCAAATTTTAGTTCATAGTTAATAGAGGAACACAGGATGGTCCATATGAACAATCAAATGGACATGTGTTACCTGGTCCTCTATGTCAAAGAAAGAACAAGAACGAAGTAGAGCCCATTTTTTCTTCAACAAACCGAAGGTTCTCTCTACACAGTTCCTAGCACGAGAATGGCGCAAGTTATACAACTCCTTTTCATTTTGGGGCTGTTGTTGACTAGCAACCCACTCTTTCAAGTGGTACCGAGTGGATCTGAATGGAGATAGAAATCCCGGTCCATTGGTATAGCCAGCATCAACAAGATAGTACTTTCCTATTGACAAGTACATTAGTTAGTGAGCAGGTAAATATGAGAAATGAAACGCAAAGACAAAGAGTCGTACCCTGTGGTACAACAAATGCATCTTCACGATCGATTCTCATAGCATCTTTTAGCACTCTCGAGTCTGATGCCGAACCCTCCCAACCAGGTAGAACAAAGAGAAATTTCATGTTCCAGTCTACCACACCTAGCATGTTAGTGGTGATTTCTTGGTGCCTGTTCCTATACCTCCCTTTGTCAGCAGTATTGACAAACACAGGAATATGACACCCATCTAGAGCTCCAAGTGCATTAGGAAACCACTTCCACTTGTAATCATCAGGAGGATTGGTAGAAGGATCGGGAAGCTTGATGAACTCCTTGCTTAGAGACAGGATTGCTGATAACACGGTAGAGAAGTGCCTACTGATTGTCTCAGTAGACCGACAATACGTGCCACCCAACATCCTCATTTTAATTCCATGACCAACTACTTGTAGGAACATAGCAACCAACTCTTGTTGAGACATGTTGAAAAGGCTACAATGAACATGATAAAAGAGCATTGGTCACACATATGACATTCATATTTGCAGAAGAAACTACCAACTATACATGGTCACACATATGACATTCATATTTGCACAAGAAACTACCAACTACACATGGTCACACATATGACATTCATATTTGCACAAGAAAGTACCAACTACACATGGTCACACATATGACATTCATATTTGCACAAGAAACTACCAACTACACATCAGACATTCACATTCATATTTGCTACTACTACAAGCTAGGGGCAGAGATGTGTTATACCTTCAATCAGATGGTAGGACAAGCAATTCGAATCAACAATCTGCAGTTTTGAAATGAAAAAAAAATTGTGAGAAAATTACAACCGAGCTGTGCGTGGCTCAGAGAGAGGGCGTGGCTCAGAGAGAGGGAGAGAGAGAGCGCAGCCGTGCCCATCCCGCCGCCGTCCTGCCCAGCCGCCGCCGTGCCCATCCCGCCGCCGTCCTGCCTAGCCGCCGGCCCCATCCTGCCGCCGGCGCCAAACTAGGGTTTGACAGGGTGCCGCGGCAGGGAGAGGGGAGGACGGCGCGGCCCCGGCCGGGAACGGAGAGAGGAGGACGGGGGAGAGACGGCGGCGCCGCGAAGCAGAGGAAGGGGGCGGGGGGGGGGTACCTGGTCGCGGCGACGGCGCCGCCGTTTCGCCTGGGTTCGCCGCTGGTCGCCCTTGCTCGCCCTGGACGCGAGCGAGTTGTTTCGCGAGTGAGGAGTTGCGCGACGCGCTGGCCCAATTCCACGTGATTCCCAGCCCTCAGCCTCGGAATGTTTTCGCCCGAGCGGTCAGTTGCGCGGGGTTGCGTTGGGAATTGCTCCGACTTTCCCAGGCCCAATTCTGTGACCAGTCCAAACGGCGGAAACAGCAGCCCAATTCCAGATTCCCCAATTCCAGCCCAAATTCCTTGCATCCAAACACAGTGTTAAGGTTTTGGATGCACGAGAATCATTAACTCTCAGTACAGAGTTTAGGCTAGCAAGGTTATTTGAAGCAAACATAGGATTTCAACCGACACAGCAAGGCTTATATGAAAACATATTGCAAGCATTATAAGACTCTACACTGTCTTCCTTGTTAACCAAACCCTTTTACTAGAAAATATCTTGAACTTAGAGATACCAAACATGCAAACCAAATTTCAACGAGCTTTACGGTAGTTCTTCATTAATAGGTTTAACTACATGATACAAAAGCTTAATCATGAACTACTTAATAACTCAAAACAATTGACAAGTATCAAATTATCCAATACAGCGATCTACAAGAATATGTAAGCTTTTTCCATTATACCATCTATCACATGCAACATTTTCTGTTCCAACCAAACACCAATCAATTTATTTCAACATAAACTCTCCAAACAATTATAAGTGAAGCAAGAGAGTACTTTCTTTAAAAGAACTAACAGCTCTGAATAAGAGATGCATGAAAAACAGGAGCTAAAAGCATAGCAATAGCTAGACAAGAATACTCAACAAGTATAAGTGAAGAATAGGAGTATTCATATGAAAAAGCGGAGCGTGTCTCTCTCCCAATCAAGAATGCTGGGGTCCAATCAAGTTGACCATACGAAAAATAAAATACTGAAAATAAAAGCACACAGACGCTCCAAGTAAAGCACATATGATGTGAAAGAATTAAAATATAGTTTCACTAGAGATGACCTGATAAGTTGCTGATGAAGAAGGGACGCTTGAGTCTTCTTGAAATATGCTGGGGTGATCCATGGGAGCATCCTCAAGCTTAAGCTCTTCACTCTTCTTGATCACATTATATCATCCTTCTCTCTTGACCCTTGAAAACTTCCGCCATACCAAACTCAAAGTAATTCTCATTAGAGGGTTAGTGCACAATCAAAAACTCACATGTTCTATAAGGACACAAACATGACCATTACTTTTAACATTAGCTACTGCCACTGATGTTATGTGAAGCTCTTCACCCTAAAAAAGAATTCCACTCAACACTAGTAAAAGAGAGAATGCAAAAAATAAAAGACATAATCTGTCTAAACAGAACAGTCCGCAAAGACGAATTTTTTCGAGGCACTTACGTTGCTCAGATTGAAAAACTTTAAACTAACGAAAGATGCGTACATATCTGAGGATCACGCACAAAAAATTTCAGATTTCAATAATTTTTCTGTGATTTTACAGAATTGAAACGGTGAACAGTAGAAATCTGTTCCTGCGCAGAAATCCAAATCTAGCATCATCTTCCTATTAGAGGCAATACTTGGTACAACAATGCGATAAAATAACGATACAAAGGAATTGTTACAGAAGTAAACAACTCCTTGACTCAAAATTTTTTTTTGCAGAAATAAAATAATGGGTTGTCTCCCATAACGCTTTCTTTAACGTCTTTCAGCTAGGCGCAGAAAGTAAGAATCAAGTGTTTCCAAACGATGAAGCATCAACAATCTTACGCTTAGCTCTCTTACCTTTACCCTTATCTTTAGGAAATACTTGGTTACACATAGGTGAAGAGGCGAAATTCATAGTGCCTTGGCCAACATCTATTATTGTTCCAAAGCGTTTCAACAGAGATCTTCCAAGCGTAATTTGTCCTACTCCTGCACATTCAATGACAAGATAATCAATAGATATTGTTATCCCTAGGAGTTTTGTAAATACTCCTTCGGCTACTCCTCTTGGTAATTTAATAGTATTATCACCTAAAATTATACAATCTTCGCATTTGGAAAGCTCCCAAAGATTTAAGGAATCAAAAATATCCTTGGGCATTAAACAGAATTTAGACATAATATCACAGCGAGCATGAAAAGTTTCACTATTGATAACAACTTTTTCTGAGGGAACCCATCCCGATGGTTCAAAAGTTACTGGCACATTATCATAGTGTTCACAAATTTGATTATACCCTTCTTTTAGACCAGATATGTTTGTTTCAAGAGTATTAAGTCTATCACTTATGCTTGTCAAAGCCAAATCAATTTTACTGATTGGAGGGCTAGAAATTGTAATCATTTTTTAATAGCATTAAAAGCTTGATCCCCATCATAACGAAGGAAATCTCCTCCTACCACAGCATCTAAAGCATACCTGTAGCAAAGAACAAGACCAAAATAAAAGCTACTAAGAAGCAGGCTTAAAGTCATTTTAGGTTCAGTTTTAGCATAAGACTCAAAAATTCTAGACCAAGCATCTTTAAAACTCTCCTCACTTCCTTGCTTGAAAGTAAAGATCTCTTCCTCCGGTGACATGATGACAGGAACAGGGCTAGACATGATAACAAGACTGAAAAATAACAATTCGAAAAATAAAAGTAACTAATTTTTTTGTGTTTTTGATAAAGCAAACAAGACTTAAATAAAAATAAACTAAGCAAGACAATAACAAAGTAAAGAGATTGGAAGCGTGAAACTCCCCTTGCAGAAATCCTTTTGCTCCCCGACACCAGAAAAAGAGCTGTTGCAGGGAGTTAGAGGAGCTCTCAGAAATATTTCTTCTCCCCGGCAACGGCGCCAGAAAAAGATGCTGGCGTGTGGAAGGGGAAGCAAGGAGATTTCTGAACCGAAGTGCTTCTGCTCCCCGGCAACGGCGCTAGAAAAAGAGCTTGATTGCGTGGATCACACGTTCGCTGGGAGACCCCAAGAGGAAGGTATGAAGCAGTGTAGCAGCAGTTTCCCTCAGTATGAAACCAAGGTTTAATCGAACCAGTAGGAGAAAGAAATCACTTCTGAAGGTTGTTGGTGGCGGAATATGGCACGGCGCAATACCAGGGAATCCGGCGCCAACGTGGAATCTGCACACAACACAATCAAACTACTTTGCCCCAACGAAACAGTGAGGTTGTCAATCTCACCGGCTTGCTGAAAACAAAGGATTAAACGTATGGTGTGGAAAACAGTAGTAAATTGCAGAGAATGAAAAGGAACATGTTTGCAGTTGGTTGTATTATCAGTGTAAAAGAATGGACCGGGGTCCACAGTTCACTAGTGGTGTCTCTCCATAACAGATAACTAACATGCTGGGTGAACAAATTACAGCTGGGCAATTGACAAATATTGAGCGCATAACAATGCATATATATGACATGATGATTACTATGATATTCATGTGGGCATTACGACAAAATACATAGACCGTTATCCAACAAAGTCTATGACTAATAATCCACCGCCAGGTTGTCATACCGAGTTCCCCGTTGGTATTAAGTTGCAAGCAACGGATAATTGCATTAAGTAATGCGCGTAAAGTAAACAAATGCATTAGACCTAACGGCGTACCCTTAAGCTAAGCATCGGTTATTTTATCCCTAGTGGCAACAGCACATCCACAATCTTAGAAGTTATTGTCACTCTCCCAGATTACCGGAGGCATGAACCCACTATCTAGCATAAATACTCACTCTTGGAGTTACAAGCATCTACTTGCCAAAGTATCTACAGTAACGGAAAGCATGCAAGATCATAAATAACATATAAGATAGATTGATAATCAACTTGACATAGTATTCAATATTCATCGGATCCCAGCAAACACAACATGTAGCATTACAATAAGATGATCTTGATCATGATAGGCAGCTCACAAGATCTAAACATGATAGCATAAAGTGGAGAGACAACCATCTAGCTACTACCATGGACCCGTAGTCCAAGGATGAACTACTCACGCATCACTCCGGAGGCGGCATGGTGATGTAGAGCCCTCCGGTGATGATTCCCCTCTCCGGCAGGGTGCCGGGAAGAGCTTCTGAACCCTCCCGAGCTAGGGTTGACGGCGGCGTCTCTGGAACTTTTCGTGGATAATGGCTCGGGTATCTAGGGTTTTCGCGTCGGGAGGAATAAATAGGCGAAAGCGGCGGCTGCGGAGCCACGAGGGCCCCACACCACCCCACGGCGCGGCAGGGGGGCTGCGCGGCCCCATGGTGTGGGCGCCACGTGGCTCCCCTCCGTGTCTCCTCTGGACTCCGTCTTCGTGTTGGAAAAATAGGAGGTTATGTCCAAGTTTCGTCCAATTCCGAGAATATTTCCAGACTAGCTTTTCTGGAATACAAAAACAGCAGAAAACAGGAACTGGCACTGTGGCATCTTGTTAATAGGTTAGTCCTAGAAAATGCATAAAAATGCTATGAAGTGTATATAAAACATGTAACAAGTGGTATAATATCAACACGGAACATCAGAAATTATAGATATGTTTGAGACGTATCATAGGCTCTTCGTCTTCTTCCCCCTCGTTGTTATTCTCAACAATCATCATGTCATGATCCCCTTCGTCATGATGTACTGCCATCGGCGCCGCATGGACCTTCACATCATCTTCATCATTCATCCAAGGGGCGCCATCCATGAAACCACGCATGAGCAGGTGATCCCGCACTACACCGGAATAGGGGTGGTGCAAGGTCATTAGCTTGCATTTTTGTCACGGACATCTTACCTCCTCCTCCTCATTTTTGTACATGTCATCTATCGCGTGTCTCAGATATCTGTCCGCTTTCTTTTCGCTCATGACGACCATTATCACCTGCACGTCCGACGGTACACATATAAGCAAAATAATTAGGTAGAATTACCATCTCAATAGTTGTTGTCACGCAAAATTTCGGCATGACCTCCCTACTAATGGGACCGAGAAGTTTACCAAAGTTTTGCCGAAACGGAAACGAATCAACATTTCGACAACATTTGGCAACTCATTTTCATGTCACATCATTTTCGGACGGAGAGAACGCATCACATCCACCCAAATCTCACATTTTCATTTATTTAGTGATCACATTCTCGCCCAAATCTCACAACTTCATTTATTTACTTCATCCAATTCATATAGTCACCTTACACACGAGAAGAGATGACCGCGAGACGACACGTCGACGAGCTCGAGCTTGTTGGAGAAGGGAGAGAAAAAGTAGATCTATAGATCTTGGTGTGGGTGAGATTTTAGAAGCTAGATCTATGCCATGGATGTAGGAGATGTGTGTGTGTGAGGGAGATTTACCAACTAAAAGTGGTTAGATTGACCAAATTTGGTGCAAAATGGGGAGGAAATGAGGTACGAAGCAATAGATTTCGAGCAAAGAACAAAGGGGGAAGTGAGGTTGCAATAATAGAGGGGGTGGTAGGTGGGGCGAATTTAAGCTGTCTGCACAGGTTACCAGTGGCGCACCGCGTTTGTGGTGTGCCACAGGCAATTTTATATCTGTGGCACACCGAGCATGGTGCGCCACTGGTAATCTCTCTCCACAGTTGGAAAATATCGGAAAGAACTTACCAGTGGCGCACGATGCTCGGTGCGCCACAGATAGAAAATTACCTGTGGCGCACCACAAGCCTGGTGCGCCACTGGTAGTCTCTCTCCTCCACACCGAAAATTTCAAATTTTTGATGGAACTTACCAGTGGCGCACCAGGTTTACGGTGCGCCACTGGTAAGTATATACCAGTGGCACACCAATATCTTGTGCGCCACTGGTATTTTCTGGCAAATCGCAAAACAGAGGTGAGAGACTATCAGTGGCGCACCGTAATCCTGGTGTGCCACTGATAGGATCTCACCTATAAGCTTTTTTCTACTAGTGACCAATGCCATCTCGGTAACAAGTATCTACCTCATGCCTACTTTACTAGCTTTCAACCTTGTGTAGGTTTCTTCTTGGCATGAATAGTTGCAATTGATGTGGTTCTCGCAAAGTTCTTATCAAAACATCTTTATGCAAATGTGAGCAAGCCGGGATGGCTACATATCAAGGGGAATTTATATAATCATTTTCATGATTCACCTATCCCAAATATGTTAATCTAGCAATTCTACTCAAAGTCTCTCATGTGCAATATTGATGAATTTGCAAAATCATTTGCCCTTTGTGATACTTGTTATCTTTCTCGGAGCATCCCAACTATCTTTGTTCCCTTGTGGATATTTTGGATGCTATGATGAGATTGTGTTGGAGGTTCATCTATACCCCTTTAAGATTACATTGAGCTTTGTGCTATGCTTTTAAGCAAAAATCTTAATGGTATATTTATGACTTCCTCTTGGATATCATGTTCTTTACCCTAGTACCTATTTTGTGTGTGCATGTTTCTTTGTGAACTTATATCTCATGATTGGCGTCTACTAGGAAACTTATACACATGAGAGTAGTTACATCTTTAATTGATATTCCAATTCGTTAGTGACCACCCTTTTTATTACTTTTGATTCTTTGGTGGTCCCTAAAAGGCACAAGCTTTGCTTTTCATTTGGTATTCCTTTTTGGACCTTAATAAGCTTGTGGACCTATTTGCTTCAACTTTTGGGTTGTGTTTATGGAAATACATGATATGCACTATGTGCCACTTATATTGAACGACTATGTTGATGCTACGCTCATCTTTGCAGTAGTCTCCTAAAATGTCTCTCCTTATCACACTCATCTATTTTTGGTTGAGCAAGTCATTATTTGTCGCTCCCTTCTCTTGTTGCTCAACATTTCCTTGTTGCAAGTTGTTTTGCTTCTTTTCTATTTTTAAGCCTTTTTGCACTTGTTTGTGTTTCAAAATGATCTAAGAGGGAGTGAGGATTCCATGTTGTGCATTTCATAATGAAATGCAAATCCTACTTTGTGCACGTACCTTGGGGAGCTCTCTCTTGATTGTTTAGAACACTTGGTTGATTTTATCATAATATCTTCTTGTGTCCAATTGTTTTTTTTTGGATCCTTTGATTGCTTGCCTCTTTTGTTGAGGTATATTTTTTTCTTTGCGATTTAGTTGCAATCTTTGGATTCTCACTATAGTTTGATTTCCTCCTATTATAGATCAATGGAAATGTCCATTTGATTCTACTCATTTTTATGAGAAAATTTAAACTCATGGAGGAAATCTCACTATGTTGGCCTTCCGAAGCTTTTTGCCCATTTCGGTAATTGTTGCCAATGGAGGAGAAGTTTTGGGAGGGTTTATGGAATTTGGCTTTGTACTTTGATTGGTTCTTATGTATTTGCCTTTCTTGCCTTCGTATTTGTTGCATGGTTTTGTATATAGTGGAAACTCCACCACCGATAATGGTTGACAATATATGCAATGAATTCATGTTCATACTCACGTGCATAGATTGTGGGGGAGTTTGCTCTATATATGTTGTTGGAGTAACATCACATACTTTTGTAGTATTTGATGTTAGTACAATTGGTTCTGGCTCGTTAATTTCCATATTATAAACCCTCTCAAAAGAGATTGTCATCAATTACCAAAATGGGGGAGATTGAAAGTGCATGAGCCCTCATGTGTGGTTTTGGTAATTAATGACAATCTCTATGGACTAATGTTTTCATTGAGATATTCTTATAGATCTTGTCCATATGATTACCAAGGTTCTATCCAAGGGTTTATACGAAGAATGGTCATCTAGAGTTGAGCTTATTGCAAGAGTGGCTTGGAAAAGGAGATTGAGTGAACATTCATGTTTATCTCCAAGCCATCATATATGTCAAGAAAAGAAGATGAAGTGCAAGTGGATACATGAAGATGGAGCTAAGCAAGGCTCTCCCATAATGGAGTATGGGGGAGTATTTGAAGAAGTCTTCTTCAAGCATGTGCTAGCAAGCACAATCAAGAAAGGTGTTCCAACTTGAGGGAGTCAAGATCGTCTTCATCTAGCTCAAGTGGAATGCGCAAGGCAAAGGTATGATCTTGATAGGTTTTCTATTTTACCGGTCTCATGGTGTTAGTGGGAGACCGGGTTATAGGATAGACGGCGTACTATCAAGAGGAGCTCTCAAGTGAGTAACTTGATCGCATCTTTGTGGAGAGCTCAAACCTTTGCATACTTGGCATATCATCTTTCTTGGTTGTTATTTGGCTTTTATCCATGTGAGAATTTAGAGCTTGTGTTCATCTCCATACCAAGCTCTAGTTCATCAAAAACGAATTTCATATGCATATCTTGTTGCGTTTTTTATGTTGCAGGTTTTACCGGTTTGTCTGTTCTAAGATAAGTCAAACTCTCTTCTTATGGTTTCCTCCTCACATGATGGATTATGATGTGTACATGCATGATCTTGTAGAGCTTGTGATTATCTTCGAAACAAGCCCAATATCATAGAAAACGGAGTCTGGATAAAAAACTTGTTGGATCTTGATGTTGGAGGATTTACCGGTTGTTCTTTATTAGAAAGGTTTTACCTTTCTACATTTTGCTTTATCCTCCCTTGTTGGACTATGATTTTTCTTTATATGATCTTGTAAAGCTCGTTGTGGTGATTCTAACGAGTCCAAGAACATCGAAAACGGAGTTCGTATGCGAAAGTTATGCCCGTTTTGGTGTTGGTGTTTCTGCAGTTTTTACAAAGGGCGGTAGTACCGACCCAAGCCCGGTACTACCGCATAACGCGGAGTCGCAACGGGTATCCGGGAGTTTTTGGCCGGTACTACCGATCTGGCCCGGTACTACCGAGTGCACAGCACTACCGGGCCTTGACCAGCACAATCGGGCATGCGCGAAAACTGTCCAACGGTCAGTTTTTCGGGGACCTATTTAAGGGGCCTTCTTCCCCAAAGGGTCCCCAACAACCACATCTCGTTTTCCCCTCTCTCACCTCCATTGTTGACCTTGAAAAAGCTTGCCCCCTCTCAATTCCTCCCATAATTCTTTCATATCTTTGAGAGATTTGAGAGAGGAGATCTAGATCTACAATTCCACCAATCCTTTCCTCCTCTAAGTGAGGAGAACCTAGTAGATCTTAATCTTGGAGTTCCATTTGTTGAGTTCTTCTTTGTTCTTCCTCTCTTCTCCCCCCACAAGCATTAGTTGCTTTTGGTGGGATTTGAGAGTGAAGGACTTGAACACTTCTTGTGTTCTTGCCATTGCTTTTGTGCATCGGTTTGTGCTCTCCACGAGGATTCGTGGAAGTGAAAGTTCGTGAGCTTGTTACTCTTGGGTCTTTGGACCCTAGACGCCTTTTGTGGCGGTTGAGGCCTTTTGTGGTCACTTGGGAGCTCCCAATTCTTTTGTGGGTTGTGCCTCAAGATTGTTGTAAGGGTCTCGATTTCCGCCGAAAAGAGAAATCAATAGTGGAAGGTGAACCGAGCTTTTGGGCAAGGTTCATCGGAGAATTGGGTGAGTCCATTTGTGGCGTTTGAGTTTGAAACTCACACCCCTCCAACGAGACGTACACCCCTAAAAAGGAGTAAATCGGGAATACATCCTCGTCTCCGCGTGCCTCGGTTATTTCTATACCCGAGCTCTTTACTTATGCACTTTACATTGTGATAGCTTTCGTGCTTGAAGTATTATATCTTGCTATTACTTTGTTTCTTGTCTTGCTTAGCATAAGTTATTAGTGCGCATAGGTGAGCCTAGTATATTTAGGTTGTTGGCTTGTTAATTTAAACACCTAGTTTTATTCCACAATTATCAAGCCTAAACCGGAAAAGTTTTAAATCGCCTATTCACCCCCCCCCCCCCCCCCCCCCCCTCTAGGCGACATCCTTGTAATTTCAACGTACTTATAGAGGCGACGCTACACGATTCAGGTCGGGAAGAGGCGATGTTCTTCAGCTGTTATGTCTTGTCGGCGACATGCACACGACTGTGGCGTGTTGTGTCAAAGGCGATGAGAGAGAAGAGAAAGAAGTAGATGGGATGCATGGGCAGAGGACAGCTGATATTGTCCGTTTGCCCCTAGACTAGATATTTGGGGCCAAACGGATCAAAACTGGACACATATTGTCCATCGGGTTATCATTGGGGCGTGTATTTTTGTCCGCCTGGACCAAGTGGTTTGGGGTGTCGATGGAGTTGCCCTAAGAACACCAAATTTGGCCCCCAAAATGTCCGCGGACGACAGCGACCGGATAACCCCAAAATATTGCCTCTTACAATCGTGTCCCCCAAAGACCCTCTAAATTGTGGGGTCAATTGCATGTGATTGGTGGAGAAGGAGAGAAGAATCAATGAAGGACAAAAGAAAGGAAAAGAAAGAAAAAGCGGACAGCCCGGACGCGTCCGGGCACCCCAAATCCTTCTCACATATGGTCTGGGTTTGGGGACTACCGGACAGCTTGGGGAGGGTTTGGCAACCGTGGTTGGGTGGTGTTTTCCGGCCAAATTATGTCCGGCTTGTCCGCTCGGACGTTTGGGTAGGATTTGGCAACCCTCTCTAAGGTAATAAAAATAGGAAGGTGGGTTGAAACCTTGCATTTTGTATCTTATCCTGTAAAAGCAATGATAAACTTTCCCTCCCAGAAATTTGGAAAGAACATCTGAGCCTGGTTTTAGTCACTGTTGGCACATTGAAGTCCAATTAATTCAGGCACCGGACATGCACACAATAAACGGATAGATCGGATTAGATTAGATTAGACAGATGTCCTGCATAAACCGCAAGGAGACAGCAAACGTGGCGCGACGCGGCGGTTTCCCTGCAACCCAGGGCGCCTCTCGCCATCTGAAAGGAGCCTCTGAGGCTCCCGTCGACCGAGCAGTAAAAGGCTCTCGAGCTCAACCGGATCCTCCTCGACATGCCGACGGCGACGACCAAAGATCCTGTGGCCGCGGCCGCTTCCTTGGAGGCTTCCACGTAAACTTTTGGTCAGGTTTTACAGCCGCCACAGAACGGTATAAGTGCCCGGCGTCTACAGGTGGAGCAGATATTATGATGCCACGCGAGCACGCGGCGGCGTCAGCGTCGGTGCTGGTCGGCCGTTGGCTCGCAGGCGTTCCCAGGCTTCAGGTGGGCGAATCAATATTGCTGCCTGCTACCCCTATCAGGCATTCACGCATGAACGGAAGTTGAAGCTACTTACTGAATAACTCTCGATAGGAATGCACGGCTAGAAAAGAATATGTCTGTAAGACTAACTGACATCTCCAGATTATATGTAACCGAAGATATACCAGCGTAGACTAGCACGACGCCAAGGATCACAAGTGTACCAATGATACTAAGAACAGAGGACGTGCAATGCATAAGGTAAAAAGTACAGAGACCAGACCTGAATTGTCATCTCTGATAGTTCAGATAAGACATAAGATGGAGAAAACCAAAGAAAACAGCACGCTATACACAGGACAGGTACATGCCATGTGCAGATGCACATCGCTATCAGCGGACGGATTAGATCGTGGGGAATTCGGCTTGAGATTCACTTCCAAACGTGTTGTTATTCTTAGCTCTGAGACATTATCCAGTACATACTACATGAGCAGCACGTCCCTTCAGCAGCTCAGCAGTCTGACATAACATCACCACCTTCAGGAAAACAGGTTCGACGAGTGCGGCTCCATGTAGAAACTGTAAATGACCAGTCCAACACGACAAGAATATTGGATCGGACAGGTGTGTTCACACCTGGGTGAACACGACATAGCTCTAATCCAAACGTAGAATGTGATGGCTACGCTTCTCTACAGGTGGAGGAGCAGATATTATGATGCCACGGGAGCATGCCGCAGCGTGCAAGGGCAGGCAAACTTCAGGGTTCAGGTGGACAAGTCAGCGTTGCAGCTTGTATCTCTATCAGCCAAAGCAACTTACTTTTCTTTTGAAACGAGCCAAAAGTTTTGTCTTATCCATTAATTAATAAGTTGCCCAGTTTATTAGTGTTAAACCAGGCAAAAACCGGTACAAACAGGGCCAAGCCCACTTAAACACCACAAGTACACGCCCACTCATGCCAACTACGTAGCAAAGGCGACAAAATGACACCGACCACACAAACACAAACAACGGTAGCCGCGCCTGTTATGGGAGGAGCAGACACGGGACGCTCCCGCAAAGGTGAAGAAACCAAAGTAACTTAAGGTTCATGAACGGCAGAGTGAATGCAACGAATGCACGGCTAGAAAAGGGCACCATGTCTGTGACTGATATTAAGATCAGTAACCCGTTGGTACACCTGCCAAGGCCCAAGGATCACAGGTGCACAAAGGATTAGCAAGAACAGAGGACATACAGTAAAAAGTGCAGACTAGGAAACACAAGGTCCATGTTACAGATCAGATGAGATGATAGTTCAGATAAGACCATAAGCTAGCAAACACCATATCCAAATCAAGAGAACAGCACGCGGCACACAGGTTCATGCGATGTGCAGATCCACGTCACAATCAACGGAACGGATTAGATCACAGGGAATTCGCTTTGAGATTCTCTTGCAAACGTGTTCTTATTCTGAGCCCCGAGTCATTATCCAGTACATGTGCAGCACATGCCATCAGCAGTTGATAAGGGGTACGAAAATTCAAATACAAGGTACATACTGACATAACACCACCACCTTCAGGAACAAGCAGGATAGGGTACATTATTCGCAATAGTCCGAAGCTGTTCTGTGTCTGTTGCACGTTGACAGTAATACCTGCTTGGTCCATATTTGGTTCGACTAGTGCTTCTCCATGAGGGAACCGTAAACGACCGGTCCAACACTACAAGAATATTGGATCGGACAGGGGTGTTCACACACCTGGGACAACACAATATAGCTATAATCTAGATGTAGAATGCGATGGCTAGTCGATATGCTGTCAGACCCACAGCCAGATAGAATAATTGTCCCTTCATCTACCGTGCACCCCAGGAATTAGATGGAGGGCCCCATGATTGTTGGGGCTGTGAAGTTGCCTCTCCCATCTGCGGCGGTGGTCTGGGTCTAGCATATTCAGCAAAAATAACCCATCCATCGAGAAACTGCACAGAAATACAGCTGTGTCAATACCTTAAAGAAAGAAAAGGAATTCCTATACTATTATGTTATCATACTAGCAAGGTTCTACGCATGAGTCCAAATGGACCATTGGTTGCCTTTCAGACATTCCAACTACGCCAATTGTACAATTTTTTCCTTGTATCAATATGCAATAATTTAAGACTCTAGGTTAGTTACCTAGAAGTAATAACAACCAAAAACACTCCAGTGTCATTAGGGCAGTAACTTATCGGGAAATAATTATCCAGAATGAAGAGAACAAAGTGAGCCTCCATCAGTTCATAACTACTGCATTCTTCATGAAGTCAGTGGGAGCATAGAATCCTTGATCAACAACTAAAGTGTTAAGCTTCCACTAACACCCAGTAGATAAAAACATAATGGTGCATTACGTGTGTTGTTTTCTGAATTATCTTTCAGTTATTGTTTGAAACTGATGCTTCCATATTGGTGCATTAGTTACAGGTAGCTAGTCAAGTACTCAAGTGAAACCCGAGTACAATGGAGGTAATGCTGCACTTAGTGTCTGAATATTCTTAATATGCATTAAATGTAGGCTGTACTTAAGAGAGACAAAAACCACTTGAATTACACTACTTCGATTCCCTGGATGGAATTGGGTAGTCAGGATGCTCCGGAACTGGTGGAGTTAAAATGTCATGAAAAAGTGAAAAACGCAAAGCTGTCTATAATGTTCCCCTAAGGGATGTCCAAGTTACTCAATAGTACTGCACAAAGGAAATAGCGCGTGCAGTGTGGATGGGGGTGCTATGGGCTCTTCTATTCTTCCCTACTTCTTGCAGGGACAAGACATATATATTAGTGTATGTGTCCACGGTCTCAAATTACATTCCAAAATAGATGCTACAAAGAGGCTCCTTCTAACTATTTCCCTCGATATGGTCTCAATTGGTACGGCATCAAGTAAATCTCAGATTTACAACGCTGCTGCAGTAAAATAGTTTGAGTGGGCGTTTTGAGCATCATACAGAGGCATGGAGCATACACAACTGTACAGGCAGCAGGGAAAGACAACGCGAGTTCAATTTTATCTTCAAGTGAACCTCAACTAAGTGGAGAACTGGGCATTATTTTGTGAAAAGAAATGCATTAGAATTTTGATACATGCATCTGAATGCAAAGATACATTATGATCTCGCACATTTGTTACATATCTATGCCCACATGCACATAAACTGAAATAGAGAAGAAAATAAATAAAACCAGTCAACCACTTTGTCGTGGAAACTCACCATACCATGTGCAAATGTGTAGTTGTACAACGACACTTTTAAAGGATCAGAGGGAGTAGTAAAAATGAGATAGGATCGATGAACGAGAGCCAAGAGAATAAAGTAAAATCACAGAGCCACCGGAATGGGAAGGGGAAAAAATAGACAATCAAGAACTGAGAGATCCACAGAAATGGAACAATAAGTGCAACAGAAAATCTTACTTTTCCGTCCATTCCTTCTACTCCTTTAGCTGCATCTTCAACTGTAGCATATCTTACAAAGCCAAACCCCTTAGAAAAACCAGTGACACGATCTGTGACAACTCGAGCTGCAATTGGATACAGGAATGAGAACCTTCAAGTAGAATGCCTGTGAAGTACAATTCAAATTTTAAATACATACCTTGTACGACTTCCCCAAACTTTGCAAATGCTTCTCTAAGTCCGTCAGTTGTCGTCCGCTTGCTTAACCCTAAGTTATCATTATTAGTATGAGAATTCAGATGTTGTGTGCACGAGAAGGCTAAGATGAAAAGAAGAAAAAGGGAGCACAAGTATACACTTTGAACTGTAACAAAAGAGAGTAAAATAAGGAAAACAATACTACAATGTTTCTTTTAGTTGATTGAATAAAAATATGGACAAGCTGAAAACAAATTGCAACAAATTTTGTCAAGGCTAATTGATGAATTTAAGAGTTGCATCCCGATCGATAAACGTATTGGCCTTAAATGGTTCAGCTGTACTGGCTTCAAATGTGCACCGTAGAATGTTTTACTTGTTCCACAGGCTTCGTTTAGGACCAAGCAAGAACTAACATAGTCAAAATTCTAAAGCAGAGATAATCAAAAAATTGGCCTTATTGCTGAATGTTAGAAGTTCTGTGATCCAGAGGGATTGATGCCTATTGAATATCATAATGTTGTGGTGTTAGCTCAGTTAAAGAATGAACTTCATAACCCATTTGAACAGAAAATCAATGGTCGTGTGGTGCGTTCTGATATGGCATTGATTTCACCAAAACGAGGATGGATTCAAGTATATGACTATCTTTATGCTCCATCTAAGCAAGGTACGAATTTACGTCCTCTAAAAAAATCCACATAAATTCACCTTTTCATATTTATTCAGGAATCCAGAACATACGAGTTCATTTCCCGTGGTGAAACACTCGATATCCTTACATAAGTTTGTCCATCAAATATTTTAAGCCGTTATGCTAATTCGACTGAAATTCAGTCACCTAAAATTACACATCAGTTAGCCTAAAATGCAGTACAAAAAGTGTGCAACCAGACTAAACTGCAACTTCTAGTTTTTTGGCTATATGCGGAGTGAGATGGGGATGAGGATGCTTGGCCCATTAGATGTTGATCCCAATGGCAGTTTAACAAAATATCAGGGCACTTATAACATCACATGAATAAAGTCATAAACATGTGTGTGCTAAGGTTACGATGCACGTTTTATTTTAATGAAGTTTAACAATGAACAAGGAAGCAAATCAATATCATGTCTCCGAAATCGTTGCTGCACATCTAGCAGATCGGATCAATAAGGTTATAAGCAACAACACATGATTTGCTCTGATAATTTGCTTCTGCGGCACGACATAAATGGTTGATGGATTCAGGTTAGCCGCATACTAAATGCAAACTGTGTGCACATGTGACCATAAAAATTCTCTGATTTACCAGATGTAATCTCGTAATTAAGGCATCACTGAAGAAAAGCATGATCCAAATAAGAGCTATCTGACACTAATAACTCGGATCAAAAATTTCAGCTCGCAAGACCATTTCGTAGCGCCCAGATGCGCGCTTTCGAGCTAAATCTTTGACAGGGATAATGGCCTGAGAGTGTTTACAGGACCGGAATGGAATAAGTTTAAAGGGAAGAGAGGGGAAGAATAGTACCAGAGACGAAGAGGTTTGGTGAGGGGTCGGCCTTCGGGGGAGTCGGCGGCGGGTTCTGCGGTGCGAAGGCCGGGATGGAGAACATGCGCGCGTTCGGCGTCGCGAATTCGGAGATGGAAAACATGCGTCGGAGACCGGACCTTGCCACCGCCGCCGCCATCGCCGCCGCCGGGACTATCTTCGACTGGGGAAAAGGCTTGCGTGAGGGGCTAGGGATTCGGATTTTTCCTTCCTCTCTCTTCCGGGGGTTTAAGAGTGTGTTAGGTCGTGGACTAGAAATGACTATAGTGCCCTTCGTATAGCCTATTAGTAAGCGTACAGCCTAAAGCCTATAATACAACCGTTTTGCTAAATCTCAAGCATCTTAGATTTTCTTAACTCTCAATCAACTAAAACAAGTGTCACTACAATTCAGAAAAAAGTGCAACTCACATCCAGTTTCACTCTTCTGAAAAAGTGCATGATAGAAAAGTGTAGTTGGAACGAGTTAGACAAACACAATATAAACGTGTCTTTTGAATCTTATGCTACGTTCGGATGTTCATATTGAGCCTCGATATTGGATATTCGGGAGTCTCCCGTCTCGAATATACGAAATCAGGCCGTTTGGATGCGGTAGATATTCAAGCTAGACATTGGTGCACGATATCGAGCGAGGGCTTCGGAAGGGAAAAAAGAGAAGAGCGAATGTCGAGCCCAACACCTCGACATCGCTGGATATTCGGCCGCCCCGTGACGCTTCGCGGCGGACTCAGCTTGCTCCTTTCTTCCCCACCTCGCGCTCTCGCCCGACCTAAGCAGCGGCGGCGGCGCAGCTGGTACGGGCCTCCCGCCGCACCTCCTCTCCTTCGGCATGTTTGGATGCTTGCTATGGATGCGCTCCCGTATTTGTCTAGTTGCTGTATGTACCGTAATATGTGTCTGTTTTCCACATTTTGGCATGAAAATGATCAATGTCTCGAAAACTGCTTTTATAACATCCAAACATCATTTGACATTCAAACTCAATATCTTGTCTATGTCCGAATATCTAACACATCCAAACAGAAAATATTGACATTCAAACTCAATATCAATATCTCATGATATTGATATTCAACCCAATATAATGTCTACCCTCTCAATATGAACATCCGAACGGAGCATTATTGTTTCAACGATTATTTTTACCAGAGCCGTACAACACGCCGTACAACACGTGATTCAAGCATATGTCTTCACTTAAAATTCGCGATACACAAAAACTATATTATAATAAGTTACAAAAATACTTTTAAAACAACAACTATGCATATTCTTTGATGATTCTCTCACGAAAGTCCACCTATTTATTCGATCAATAATGGTTCGTTACTTAAAGTGGATATTGTTTAATGTACTAAAAAAATCATTTTCTGCATTATACAACACTGTTATAAAAATTCATGTGCATGGTGTGTACATATATGCACCATGTAAAATACTCACCCGGGGTAATGAAAATTATAGCAAACCATTGTCTTATCGGTCCATGAAATTGCAAATAACAATAACCACACAGAGCACCGCATGTATGAAATGTTACAATGTGCGGTGAATGAATCAACTAAGATTGTAATACAGTGAGAAGCTTCATACCATATGAGTGAGTCAAAACAACAATAATAAGTTTGTGTCCCATTTAGAGACATCGTCCTTCAATGCAGGGTTTGCAAAATAGGGTTTGCAAATTGGAGGTGCAAGGCCTGTTTAGATTGTTGCTAATAGTTTTAAACATATTCTCTCTCAAAATAACTATTGAAGCTGGTCCAAAACATATAATTTTCTTATTTTGATTCAAGACGAACAATATGAATAGTCCAAAAATATCATATAAGCCAATAAAATATGGAACATTCGTTTATAATACATCAATCAATAAAACCAAAAGGGAAAACTCTCAAGAACGAAGGATTAAAATCTTACCATGTCACCCTTTGAGATATGGTTCTCATACTATCAGGCCAAGATATGAAACAACTGTACCAACCTATCAACGTCAAAATTTTAACATCAACTACAATAATAATAAGAAAACAAAAGTAATATGAGCCACAATTTAATATGTGATTATAGTAACTTACTCAAAACTTCATATCCATATAATGAACCGGAATGTCTCTGACTAGCCGGATCTTGTGACACGCTAGTATCCGCACAGGAATATTAAAGCAATCAACATCAATATGTCCATCTTCATTATGTTTCTTATTTGTCTTAGATTTAAAGTAACTAGTAATATTACACGCGTAATGCGCGTCTCCATTAATATAAATTTAGTAAAAGGCATTAAACACCTATTAATAATATCGGTCTGGCGGTGGCGGATGGGTCAACCCATCGCTATTTCTCTACTCGACCGATCCCCTCGTCACTAGCTAGTTGTCAATTTTAGTTTATTTTATTTGAAGAGGGTTGGACCTAGAGCAAAAGTGACCAGGTGCCTCACCTTTAAAAATTTAAAAACTATACTGTATTTAAAAATTTCAAAAAATCTGTAAAAGAAAGGTCACACATTGTCAATGATGTATACTACAAGCGTGCAAAATCAGCTATGCAAAATTCTTTATATTATAGGCTACACAAAAATAACAAATTTAGTAGATTGAAAATATGCATTGTTCACTATACTCAGATCAGTAGATTTACAACGTATTTCGCACTCAGCTACGCAAAATTCTTTATATTATAGGCTACACAAAAATAACAAATTTAGTAGATTGAAAATATGCATTGTTCACTATACTCAGATCAGTAGATTTACAACGTATTTCGCACTGTGGTTTTATACGCTTGTAGGATATTCATTGAGAACATGCAGTATTATTTTTGAGTATTAACTGGGTACCCACGGGTGTACCTACCCAGCTATCTAGGCACCGTTGGATGCATGCATGCATATATGGACGGCAACTAGCTAATCACGGTGCTTTAGTACATTTTGGCATTTATGTTGCTCTATTGGCTTACACCGACTAGTACACAGAGAAGACAAAGCGAGCAGGCATGCATAGGCTGCACGGAGCATGAGCTACTGTGACCGAAGTTACAAATTTGAATCGCATTCAAGGGGAGAACCAAATCACACCTGGTAGTGGTATTCGGTGAATTTGAGCGGTTTTATGCAAAATGAGACGGTTTTGCTGACGTTGACTTTGACGCTGACGTGGCGCCGTCTGCTGATGTGGCGCTGACGTGGCCGCCGCTGTACAGCTCCTCGATCGGCTTGGCCACCGTATCCTCGTCGACGATGTTGCCGCCCTCGACGACGGTCAGCACGCGGTCGGGGAACCCGCCGTCCATGCGCTCGTATGGGAGGCCGGCCGCATCATCTTGGAGCGTGCCCGCGTCGCGCGCCAACGCGTGCACGGGGCTCCCGACCACGCCCTGCACCCACGTCGCGCCCATCTCGACCTGGTGGCCGGCGAACTCGGATGTGAATACCTGGCCGCCGGCTCGGCTGCTGGCCTCCGCCACCACGAGCACATCAAAACCGTCAACCGAGCAGTTACGGCAAGGACTCGAAGTCACGAATCCAGGTGAGGAGGAGCAGACACGAGTTGCACGACGCACGTGATAATCCTCAAGAGCAAGGAATCACTGTAGCACAATTCGATAAGTATTTGAGTGTCGAACCCACGAGGAGCTGAAGGTAAACTATCTATTCTCTAAAGCCCTATAACCCTCTTATATGACCGTTTGTGCAAAGCAATAAGTTTAAATATGAAAGGAACTAACTAATGGAAGCATGTGATGTGGAATGGGTTTATCTAGTAATAAATTTCTCAATCAAGTTTCAAACGCAAGTTTCTTAGAGCAAGTTTCTCAAGCAGGTTTCTCAAAGTAGCAAGTATCAAATATCTCAAGTAGCAAATATCTCAAGGGAGCAAATGTTCTAACAATTGTTATTTCATTCGTGTGGTTGTCACAATTAGTGAAGCACATGTTTCAGTCTTAATTGTTTCTTCTAGGAAGGAGCCATAAATAGGTGTAGCCAAGTAAATGAGCAAATTACACAACTCTTATGATAGATCTCATGGCCAAGTAAATGTGCAGCACAAGAATTATTAAGACATAATTGTCCCACCATAGCCTTAAGTTCTAGGGTCCCCCATATATATCCCCCATAATGTAACTTCAAGTCTCAGACCACGGTTTCTGTCTTAGTACTCCGACCCGTCCTACTCAATCCATTACACTACGGTGATCACCTTACATGCATTCCCCAACATATGCGTGCACTCATACATTGTACATCAAGACAATCATAAAAGATAACAAAACTTGTATGCAACCAATCAACGAACTATTTCACTTTTGCCATGAACAAATCACTTCTCAAACATAGATGGGGAGGGAATAGTATATTGCATCATATATCATGTTTGCCAAGAGTTTACAGTGGAGAGATGGAGATGGTCTTGCTGTAGATGTTGATGATGAACACGCCGGAGGGGGGTGGAGCCCTCCGGAGGTGATTCCGGCGGCGTTTCCTCCCTCCGATCTTCTCCGGCGGCAGCCTTCTGACTCTCTGTTTCGTGGTTTTGTGTTTCTCCGCCGCCTCCTCGCGAAACTCCTCGGGGGACTATTTTTATAGACTTTTTTAGGTCAAGACGAAACCACGGAGACGAAAACGAATGGCATCGGAGCCACGAGGAATAAAAGAGGTGGTCCCACACGGCCAAGGAATCTGGCCGCGTGGGACCATCTATTTTCTTCCTCGGACTTCCTTTTTCGCGGATCCTTGGCTCGTACGTCTTCTTATTTCCAAATATTGGGCCCCGTAAAATATTAGGTCATTTGGACGTCGTTTGGTCCCTGAAAGTCAAAAACATGGAAAAATGGGTTTTCTGGTTCTGCAGGGTTAATTCCAAATAAATGGGGAAACTGTGAATTATCCCCTAAAATCATTATAAAACACAAATATAACTCATATATGATGCAAATAAGTTGGAATATCAAGTAATAAAATGTAAAGTTCATGTATGCATTTTACATGCATCAACATCCCCAAGCTTAACCAATACTCGTCCTCGAGTATGAAGGTGATAAAACTAACATGGACTTTGCATTTTAATACGATCAATGGATATCAAAGATGATTACTATTGCTGCATAGAGTCAAATGATTCATTCTTCAAAGGAGTAGCAATATGCAAGATAGATTATGAAGTGATATCTAGTATTTAATGCAACGATGTTCAATGATAATTCACAAAGTGTAACATGAAAGAAAGTACTATGGACCACATGTATGCATAATGAAAAGTAAGAACATCCTATAATGGTCATAGAGTATTCATGAAAATCTGAATATAAAAGGTGAACACTTTGGAAAGATATATAAATGAGTAGGGGTAAAGCATGAATAAGTTTCATCTAACTTCCAAACTCTTCTACTTAAGTTAATGATTGCAAGGTGGTAATCCTTGGTGTCAAGCTCTCATCACCCCTATCATAGCATCTTGAATGATTAAAGTTTAAAGTGAAAGCAAATATGAGTAGTGTGCTTGACAAAGTATAGGTTGAATGTCGCATGCCCCTTGAATACAAGTACCTACACCATGGTGTTACTCAACTTGGGAAACAAAGTAAGTTCAAGTTAAATATCATTGTAAGTAATAATAGCATCATTAAGAGCGTCAACTGGGGTACCTCTTGTCACAGGATAAGGAACAAGCCCATATCAATATGACAAGACAAACAAACAAAATGAACAATCTCAACACCCTTTTTATTTACCATTGGGATAGCTTTTTATTATAAGGTGTATCACTGACGGTTCACCATAGTATGTAAGTAAATTTCCACCATGAATGATGCATGGCTTAGATTAGCGACCCAGGCGTCTCTCTAACCATTTATACAAACTCATTTAACCTTGCTTTGTCTCCACATTTATTTCACCCATGATAAACATCCATAAACAAAAGTAAATGATATCAGCTAAATAAAATGAAGAGCATGTTGAAAGCTTGCCATGTGACAGCACATATGAGCTAACTCTCAACCCAAGACATTTGTCAAGCCCACAACATCATAATTTTAATCACAATGGGTCATGCTTATTTAATGCAATAAAAGTAAACACTAGTAGGGAAACCCAATATAGGTAGGTGGGCACTCTGTGGCGCACCCTTAATTGGTGCGCCACAGAAATAATTCTGTGGCGCATGGTGCCCCGTGCGCCACAGAAATCTTGCCCTTTCTATGGCGCATCTATTGCCCATGTGCCACAGAAAGCAAGAATTCTGTGGCGCATGCCATCCCATGCGCCACAGAAAATGTGTGGGACCCACGTCCAATGATTGGGCCAGATCCATCTAGGAACTTTCTGTGGCGCACTGTCCGCGGTGCGCCACAGAAAGCAAACTTTCTGTGGCGCATGCGCTTGGATGCGCCACAAAAAGAAGACTTTCTGTGGCGCACTTAGCCCGTGCGCCACAGAAATGCAGCTTTCTGTGGCGCACCGAGATCCGTGCGTCACAGAATATTGGCCCAGATCTACAAAAAGGTGGCAGCCCCACTTTTCCCATGTGACCTTCTCCATTCTCCCATCTAGCTCGAGTTCCTCCTCTCTCCCATGCCATTTTGACCATCCTATTCTCCATTATTTGTTGTTAAACCTACTTTGTTTGTTATATAATTAGTGAAGACTTAGGGAGAGCCTCCATATATACTCTCCTCCTCTCTTTTTGTCCACTATTTTCTCTCCATCACCACACACTCTCTCTCATCGATCACGGTCACGTCTCGGGAACGGATCTAGATCTACTAGGTGGGTATTGTTGGATGGATATGTTTATGCATCAAACTTGTGTGTGTGGTTTGCATGAATCTTTGCATGTTGTTGCTTGCGCCGGCGTGGTGCATGGATGTTTGCCGAAATGTTGATTCATTTCCATTTCGGTAAATTTTTGCACCACATATGTCCTACTTTTAGGGGAAGTCATGCCGAATTTTTTCGTCGAACATTTCCGACTTTCCGACTTCCCGCATGAGAAGCTTGTATGTGTGTGTGCATGTTGCGGTTAATTAATTCTAATTAATAACACATACTCTATATGTATACCGCGTAGGCGACCATGGTCATCAAGATGAGCTCCAGTCGAATCAACAACTACAAGGAAGAAGCGAAGGCGGAAATGAGTCGGTGCAACGGGCGCCAGATACGATGTCCGTGTCGAAGTTGCAAACTTGTGAGATGGATCGACCCTGATTCCGGACAATTGGAGGAACACCTGCTCAGGCGCGGTTTCATGCAAGGCTTCAACCAAGCGCCGACAGCAAATGTTGCGCCTGAAGACGAGGGCGGGCAAGATGATCGTGACGAAGGAGATGCCGACGGACATGGTCACGATGAAGGAGTAGATGGTGGTGGAGAAGACGCGAACACGCCGCAGAGCTCGCTAATGTCGGCCTTGATGGAGTCTCATGTTCAAGAACTGCTCCTCAAGGAGGCGAGCACCGTTAGAGAGAAAGCCAAGCTGGCGCAAATGGAGATAGACGGGAAGACTCCGTTGTATCCTGGGTGCCGGCCACAGGATACGCGCTTGCAAGTAACGCTTGATGCTCTGGAGATGAAGTCGGGAAACAAATGGACCGACGCGAGCTTCAACAAGAACATGCAATTCTTCCACGAGCGTCTTCCCGAGGGGAACACATTGCCAACTAGTATCGAGGAGGCCAAGAAAGTCGTGTGCCCTCTTGACCTACCGCACGTTAAATACCACGCCTGCATCAATGATTGCACAATTTATCGGGGCGAGTACGAGGACAGAACCACATGTCCGGTGTGCGGCCAAGGACGGTACAAGAGCCGTGGGAAGAAAGTTCCTCGAAAAGTGGTATGGTACTTTCCTATCACTCCCCGTCTGCAGCGGTACTTCGTGGACCCTAAGGAAGCAAAGCTCATGCAATGGCACGCGGAAAGGGAGAAGCCCGAAGAAGATCCGGAGAAGGGCAGGATCCTTACACACCCTTCAGACGCTAGCCAGTGGCAAGAGTTGGACGCCGTCGGAAATTTCGGAGGCGACGCAAGGAACGTCAGGCTCGGTATGAGCACCGATGGACTCAATCCGTTCGGCAACCAGAGTAGCACGCATAGCACCTGGCCCGTGTTTGTATGGCCTTACAACCTTCCCCCGTGGTTGTGCACGAAGCAAAGGTACATACACATGAGTATTCTCATTCAGGGGCCGAAACAAGCAGGTGTCCACATACATCTGTATCTCGCGCTGTTGAAAGAGGAGTTAGCCACGTTGTGGGAGACGCCAGCCCGTACGTGGGATGCCTACACTGGAGATTATTTCGACATGAGAGCCGCGTTGCTCACGACGGTGCAGGACTATCCTGGTTGCTCATATGTATCGGCCCAGGTAGGCCACGGATTCTGCGCATGTGTCAGGTGCATGGATAAGACCCCGCATCTCCAGCTACCAAGGAATCCCGGGTCTTCGAAAACCGTGTACCCAGGGGCTCGAAGGTGGCTTCGCATGGATCACCCGTGGAGAAAACGCGGTGACCTGTTCAATGGTAAGGACGAGATCGAAGGAGCCCCGAGCCCGAGGAGCGGCACAGAAATCGACGAGCTGTTGAAAAATTGGGAGGAGTGCCCCGCGCCGGGAAAGAAACGACCGAAGGTAGATCCGCTGCTGGGTGTATGGAAAGCGAGGTCTGTTTTCCACGACTTGGAGTACTGGAAGGTCCTCAAGACGCCACATAGCCTCGATATGATGCACATTACGAAGAATGTCACCGAGGCTCTGCTTGGCACTCTTTCCAACATGCCGGAAAAGTCCAAGGATGGGACGAAAGCAAGATACGATCTGAAATGGCTTGGTGTCAGGAAAGATCTTCAGATCCCCGATAGTGATGACGATGATGATGATGATCAGACGGAAGGGACTCAAGGTCGCCGCAAAAGGGTAAAGAAGAACACTGTGGTGCTTCCCGCTACGTGCTTCACTATGAGTCCGGAGGAGCTCGAGCAATTCTACAGGTGTCTCCTAGGAGTCAAATTTCCTCATGGTTACGCGGGGCAGATAAGCAGATATCTGGACGGAACGAAGAAGAGGTTTAGCGGGATGAAGTCTCACGACTGTCACGTGCTGTTGACGCAGATACTTCCCGTTGCGATTCGAGGGATAATGGACGAGCACGTCCGTGATACGCTGCTTGCCCTTTGCAATTTTTTCGACGTCATCAACAGGAAGTCGATCGGCGTGAAGCAGCTCGACAGGCTACAGGAAGAGATCGTGCTGATACTATGCGAGCTCGAGATTTACTTCCCGCCAGCATTCTTTGATATCTGCGTGCATCTCCTTCTCCATGTCGTTGATGACATCAGGCAGCTCGGGCCAACGTTCATGCACTACATGATGCCGTTCGAAAGGATGAACGGTGTCATGAAAGGATACGTTCGCAACAGGGCCCGTCCAGACGCAAGCATGGCCAAGGGCTTTCTAACCTACGAGTGCATCTCCTTCTGCCAGAATTATCTAAGCACCGAGAACCAGCATGTTGGTCTGCCCAGGAGGAAACACTTCGGCAGGCTCATGGATATGGTCACCGAGAGGGCACCAGCTCAATCTTTGTCAGCATGCAGGGTCGAAAGGACGACTTCGACAGGGCTCACCGGGTCGCGCTACAACACTTACAATTGATCGAAACTTGGGTGGAAGAGCACAAATGCTTACTCGAGCAACATTACATCAACTGGGCCGGCCGAGGAAGAAGGGAGACGTAACCAGAGCGCACAACTCCAGCTTCACGCGTTGGTTCAAGCAAAAGCAACTGGAGCTAGCAAAGAGCAAAACGCCATCTACGGAAGATGAAAGACTCATATTCTCCTTATCACGGGGTCCCTCGCACAACGTAAAGACCTATCAGGCGTACGACATCAACGGCTACAGATTCTACACCGAGGAAAAGGACAAGAATCGAATATCAAAACTCAGGAGTAACTATGCTATCCTACGGCGATGAGGAGGCTACTGTCAAGGAAAGATACTTCGGAAGGATTGAGGACATATGGGAGCTCAACTACTGTGGAGAGTTGGTGCCAATGTTCCGTGTAAGATGGGCCAAGGACGTCGTCAAAGAAGGCCGGTATTTCACCACCATGGTAATACCCGATGCCAAATCGAAGAACGCCTCCGCGAAAAATGAGCCATGGGTACTCGCTAGCCAAGTTGAGCAATGCTTCTTCATTACCGACCCGTCAAAGCCTAGCCGTGTTGTCGTGAGGAGGGGCAAGAGGAGCATCATCGGAATGGAAGGAGGCGCCACCGAGAAGACTTGGACAACGAGCCAAAGATCGAGGAGGAATTCGACAAGTTCTTCGACATGCCTACTACTAGTACACAAAGAAGGAAGACCTCCCTACCTACTAAAGGTTGTCCGTTCACGCGAAGAAATCTCAAGGTGACCGGCCTAAAGTTTTCAACCGCGAAGAAGGGAAAGAAGAGAAGCTAGCTCGGAACCGAGACGAAGAAGAGACTTTTTTGGTGTATTTAATTTGTGTGTCTATATATGTATTCAATGAATATGTATGAGACATTGTGTGTGAGACAATGCAAGAGCATATATATGTATTCAATGAATTGAATATGTATGAGTTAATGCAAGTTTTTGAATATGAGTCAATGAATTGAATATGTATGCATGAATTGAATATACATTGTGTGTGAGACAATGCAAGTTTTTGAACCAAATTTTAAAGAAAAAAAGTAAAAAAAAAGTGAGTTTGCCAGGATTCGAACCTGGCTATCAGGGTTAATTCGGACTGTTGGAAACCACTGGGCTTTGTTGCTGTTTGTGTCATCAAACAGCAGCACAGCTTTTTAAATTTCGTACTAGACAATTCTGTGGCGCACCGTTGGATTGGTGCGCCACAGAATCCTTCCTTTCTGTGGCGCACCTGTCCAACGGTGCGCCACAGAATCCTTTCTTTCTGTGGCACACCAGTCCAACGGTGCGCCACAGAATACTGCCTCGGTGCGCCACAGAAATGTTTTGTGCCCACTTACATGTGGGCCCGCCATCGCGCTGCGCCTCTTCATCCAAAATTCGCCAAGTCCCAAATTAACTGCGCGCGCTCGCGAACTCCGACCCTCGCCCCTACTCGCCGCCGTGAACCACCACCTCCACTGCCACCTCGACGCGCCCAGGGCCACCCGCACCAGCCGCCCCCGCCCCGGCCTACTGCCCATCCAGACGCGCCCAGCGCCCGCCCCGGACGGCCTCGCCGGCAACCCTCGCCACCGGCACGCGCGCGCATCAGGAGGTTGCAGGCGCCCGCCGCCGACGGCCTCGATACCGGCCTCGACGCCGTCCCCTTCTTCTTCGCCTGCGCAGGTCTCCCTCCTCCCCTCCCTCCTCTCTCCCGCCATCTTCCTCCTCCTCCCTCCTCTCCACCGAACTATGCACTCTAGGTGCTTGTGGAAATGCCTAACCGGACACTAGTGTGTGTCTTCAGCCCATGCTTGTTTTCTCTCTGTTGTTGCAAATTTCTACGCTGGCCGAAATGATTTGTGTGTCAATGCACTATGACCGTAACTTGTACCAATGATGCGGAGCTTTATAATGCAACACTGAACTGGTTCAAAACAAGCCTTTAATATACTACCACATTGTTATCTGCCAAGTGCCATTTGTGTTGCTTGGTTGTATATAGATAAGTAGGCTGCAAATTAACCACACTTTTAGTTTATCCCTTCAAAACCATTCTATGAGCCATAGGCACATGCTATTGTAAGCATGGTCCCTTGCCATGCCATGTCTTCACAACACATAGGCACATACTGAAACTGTTAGCACATCCTGTTGCAAGCATGCCACTTTCCTGCTATGACTCCACAATACACAGAACCTATGCACATCTATGAAGTTAGGAACTGAAGTGTCCACTGTCCCAAAACTGAAAACTTATGTGAGGTTGCTCTATTAAAAATATATTGCCAGCATGCTTGTCATTTAATTTGGCTAGGTACTGCGTGCTGCTGTGGACATATGCAGTCTAGAGACTACACCTCCTTTTCTCGCATCTATTAAAAAAATGTTGGAGCTTGTGTGTGCTAGAAATGTTGGAGCTTGTGTGTGCTAGATGTTTTGTTATATTTTGGCTCGGCTCTAGGTGCTTGCTGTTAGTTGGCTGCTGCATAGTTGCTTGCTGCATAGTTGTTAATTGCTAATGATAATGCTTGTTTGTGTTAATGCTTGTTTGTAAGAAACTAGAAGAAGTGATTTTGTGAAGTGTTAGTACATGAAAAGTTGCTACTGCCACTATGTTAATTGCTATGGTGTACTAGAAGTGATTTTTGCTACTGCCACTATTTTTGCTACTGCCACTATGGTGTACTAGAAGTGTTAATTCTTATGCTTTTCTTGTGCAGACCATCGGCTTCGACTACATCAACTACTAAACTAAAGTTCCCCTTTGGTGAGCATTTCGTCGAAAACCTCCGGTGACCATGTGTTCTGTGTTACCACGACCATCGTGTCGTGGTTGTTTGTGATGCTGTTGCCGGCCAGCTATGCCGGCGGGAAATGTGTTCATGTGATGTGTTGCCGGCCAGCGATGCCGGCGGGATATTATTTGTGAAATGCTTGTGCAGGTACCCCGTGAGGCCCTTGAGATTGCCGGAACGTCGATTAACTTCCGTTCCGGCAAATTCGGGTACTCCATATGTCCTATTTTTAGCAAAGGTCATGCCAAATTCGTGAAATTTAGCATGACTTTGCTAAAAATAGGACATATGGGGTATTGCGACTAATGCATGGGCCGGGGTATCTTAGTACTAAATTAAGTGATACTTTTGTTATATTTGTTGTACTAACTTTTTGCCTCTTTTTCAATGCAGTGCAAACATGTCCTCCGACGCCGGCCCTTCTAAGCACATCAGCGTCGAAGAACAAGCTAGAGAAAAGAACAAGTCGTACTGGGAATTCTCCCAGGAGATGGAGGATGCGGAGGCCGCCGAACTGGCTCGTGACGGCGATGGTGACTTTCTGATAGAGGATGCCGGCGGCGATGGGGACGAAACCACCACCACCGATGGCGGCGACCACACGGATGTCGGGGTGGCGACCACACGGATGTCGGGGGTGGCGACCACACGGATGGCGGTGGTGGTAGTAACCCGACCGCTAAGAGGCATAAGAAGCCGAGGAAGGACCGGACACCGCAAGCGGTGGCCCCCGTCACAGACACGTTCACTAAGGTCTCCTTAAGTGGCCAACCACAGGAGCCTAGGAACATCGCAAGCGGGTACGGCATGCAACTAGGGTGCATCCTCCGGGAAACCGTGCCGATCACCACGTATGACCTCAGGAGCAAGGACAATGAGGCTTTGCGCACAGACCTCCTCAAGAAGCTTCACCAACGATACAATTTCCCGGATGATGGAAACAAAAAGGTGGACAACTACGCCATCACGAAGATGAGCACCGCCTTGACCAGCTGGAGAGGCCGGGTGAAGGCGAAGATTGACAAGGGTCTTAGCTGGGCGGAGATCAGTGCCAAAGAGCCGTACATCGACATAGAAGAGTTCGAGGCATTCAAGTTGTCCTTGGCATCTCCGGAGGCTCAAAAATGGACCGAGTGGGGGAAGAAGATGCGGGCACTGAACTTAGGTAACCACCGTTTGGGAAGCGGCGGTTACGCAGGAAAACAGCCCGTTTGGGACAAGGAGGATGCCGAGGTTGCGAAACTTGGGAAAGAGAACCAGTGGCTTAAAATCACGGACGAGCAAGTTAGGAACTTTGTTCGGTCCCGCTACTATCTGAAGCCGGGGACGGGGGAATTCGTTACCGACTATAAAGATGTGCTGGATTTCGAGAAAACGCTGGTAAGGAACTTAATTACCGCGGATATCTCAAAGTCCATTTGCGTTGATTTCTACATGGGTTCACGTTTATTTCCTTTGTCCGCAGGAGGATCAGTTGAAGGATGAGGCTGAGGCCGGCCCGTCGTCCCAGGAGGCTCAGGCCGGCCCGTGGGACACGACTTTCAACCGGGCGATGAACGTTTACAAGGGGAGGGACAAGTCAAAGCCGCCGACGTCAGCTGGCCGTGTGACCGGCTTTGGTACGAGCATGAAGTTCCTCGAGTACTACAGCACGGACACCGAGAAGAAAAAGGAGAGGAGGAAGCCGGCTAAAGATAAAGCCGAGGTTCTCGAGCTAAGGAAGAAGCTGGAGACACTAGAGAAAGAAAAGGTGGACTCCAGCATGGTGGACAAGCTAGTGGCCGAGAAGGTGGACGAGAAGCTCCGGAGTTTCTTACCCCCTGCATTGCTGGAGGGGATAGCTGCTTGGCAAGCGGGAGGTCAACAGGGGCCGATACACGTGCCCAGCTTCGCCGGCAGCACCTCCAGCAATAACGTGTCGCCGGTCCTGGTGACCCCACCGGTGCCCCCTGTCGTGGATCAACATACACCAAGGCCGGAGAATAATGATAATGCGCACGAGCGGCCGGAGAATGATAGGCCGGCCGCCGGCACCGGCGCCCTTGTCTCGACATTAGCCGAGCTCGACGCCATCACCAAGGTAACTAATTAGTTAGTCCGCGACATCTTCTATGACTATATATGCCTTTGATGACTGCCATATCTCATGCATGGTGCCCAACATGTGTTGACTCCCAGGACATGCCTTGCATACTCCTGCATAGGGTGGGGGTCGGCGGCGAGTTGAAGGAAGTCGCAACGGCCAAGATCATACAACCTTTGACCCGCGATATGCACAACACCCGAATGAGCGAGGTCGTGATGAAAGTCAATGTGCGCGAGGTACTGCCTGAGTTCCGTGACATCGACCCCCCCACGCAACCTCCGGGAGCCGAGAAACACATGAAGCTTGGCGAATGCGGGAAGTGGATGATGGAATGGCCGAAGACCCAGATTCGTCTTGGGGATGTTCTTCATGGGGTCAGGCGCACCGGCGGCGCCACCTCGAGGCCCCGGCCCCCGGTCGTTCGGCCCCCGTCGAGGCGGCCACAAAAAGCTGTTGCGGATGAACCGGCGCCACAAGCAGCCGTCGCCACCACCCAGAAGGAACCGCCGGTCGCCGCCACCACCGGCCGGAAGCTACCGCCGGTCGTCGCCGCCACCAACCGCCACAAACAGTTGTTGGGAACGTCTTCACCGCAACCGTCCAAGGTTAGTTCTGACTTTCCGAATTCCCCGACTTTCCGACTTTCCCGACTAACGGATGTGCTATTGTTTATGTTTAGGACAAAGCCGTTGCACCTCAACTTGGTGGCAACGACGACAATGAGGAGGAGGAGAATGATGTCAACGTCGATGACTACATCAACACTGGCGCCTGCATGGATGGTATGTACATGCCTCTTGTGGATGAAGAACCCTTCCGCGACCACCGCGGTCAACCTGCTCGTCCCACTTCATGCACACAACGCCTGGCCTTCACCGACACGCCTCCGGATGCCGGCGATCATCAAGCTCAACCGGGTAACATTTTCAGCCCTAACACACTGCAAGAAACTGTTAAAGCGGGGTTCACTTCACCCCCACAATCCCCAGAGATGAAGAACAAGAAGAAGCACAGGAAGAGAAAAGGATCCTCCACCTCTGCGAGCCAGCCAGCTCCTAAGATCCGGGGTCTTGAAGACACGATTCCACCCCGTGCGGATGGCTTCCCCCGAGTTCATGAAGCTGGTAAACCTATCTTGTCTGGGGACTTGCTCCGCCTTGCAGAAGGACCCATGATTGCCTTGCAGGAATCTATCTTGCATCTAGAGGAGCTCCTTCTTAAAGACAAGCAGCCGAGTTACCCGGCGTTCGCGGTCCAGGTGCCAAAGGAGCTGGTGGACTTCGTCCAGGAAGACCCCGCGGATGTGTTCTTCATAGCGTACGAGGACATCTTCAACCTGTTTCACACTAAACGGCTGGACTATAACATGGTCCGCCTATATGCGCTCGATGTGGCGATGAAGATCAGGAGAGATGATACCCCGTACGTCGCGATAGTGGATCCCTACTACATGCGCGACAGCCATCTGGTGGAAGGATCAAAGACACGGGAAACGGCCACGGAGTACCTCGTAAGGGTCATGCTGGCCAACAAGAGGAAGAACGCCCTTCTTCTGCCTTTCTTTTTCGAGTAAGTACACATCCGCTCGCCACCGTCGTATCTTATGCCTTCTTGTACATTTCTTCCATCGCTGATCCTTTGTCCAACATTCCGTTTCAATTGTGTTGAGCAGGGACAAGTACTGCGCACTCATCTACGTATCCCCGAGGTGGTCCATTGCCACTTATTTGGACTCGGGGAATAAATCCACGCCGAGACGATACACCAGAATAAAGGGTGTTCTCGATGACGCTCTCGAGGCCTATGCCCAAAAGGGCGGCCCCTTCCATAAGAAGTCGGAATTTTTCACGGAGGACAACACACACAAGTTCCAGCATGGGACCGGATTCCATTGCATCAAGCAACTGGATGGCAGCGTGAAGGAGGCCTACTACGCCCTCCATCACATTAAAGCGATTGTCCGGGATTTCGAGAAAACGAAGATTCCATCTGGTCTCGCAGAATACACCAAAATGGCGGATGCTCTCACCGATGCTGATTACAGAACAGACTTCCATCGCATCCGGCTGCAGTTATCAACGATCATCCTCGACGATGTCATTCACAAATCAGGGTCCTTCCACTACCCCAGAGGTATTATAAAAGAAAGCCTTGCTAAGCATTACTAGTGTACTTTTTTGTAGAAGTGCATGTGTAGGGTTATATATTATATATATGCTATGCTATGAAACCCAAATAGGATAGCCATATGATTTCCAACCATGACAATTGATTGATTGTCTTGCCTCTCTACTTAGATGAATAAATTATACTCTATGTATATCACTAACCAATATATATCCCAATCCATCTTCAGGGCTTGTCAGAGGGATATCGAAGAACGACTAGAGGCCAGAATGACACCAGGGAGTGGAGGACGAAAGATGGCTTTCTACCGTTCCCGGCGCCGCTCAAGAAGAGGACTCCATGATCATGCTCCATCATCGTGGCGGTGACAACTTCATTTGTACTAAGACTTGTGTGTGACATGAGATGAACCTTTGTACCAATTAAGACTTGTGTGACATGATCGAGATGGAACTTTTGTAGACTTGTGTTTTAGCACTTGTCACTATATGTATGTATCTTGGGCTCTAAATGTTTGTGATGACATAGTAATGTGTTTGTTTTCATATACCGTGTCAAAATATATTATTGTTTCTATTATTCCTGTATTTCCTATAATATACCTATATTTGTACAGGAAAATGTGAATTTCTGTATTTCTGGAAAATCCTTTTGTGGCGCATCAATTTTTTTTTGTGGCGCACCTATTTTTGTGGCGCACGGTTTAGGGATGCGCCACAGAATTCCTCTGTTGTGTCCACGGCGACATGATTCTGTGGCGCACGGCCTGGGTGCGCCACAGAAAGTTGGTCTTGATAAAACACCAGCAAAAGTGGCGAGAATTTTAGTGGCGAGAATTCTGTGGCGCACCCAGCAAACCAGGGGTGCGCCACAGAATCCCAAATTGGTGCGCCACTAATAGCCATTTCTGTACTAGTGAAAGTGTGCATCAAGTTCGTGAGAGCTCTATAACCAACTTTTCCCATGACAATCAACAACATAAGCATTTTCATTCAGAGGTATAGATAACACAAATATCATGATAATCATACTCGGAATAGCATAAAGCTAATAGGTAGATATGGTGGACGCACTGGAAAAACTTTGGTTGAAGGTGTTGGAAAACAAGTTTTACTTGTTGGAATTTTGGGCTAGCAAGAGGGAGAAAGTGGACCGTCTAAATGCATGCATAAGTGTCCATAGAACTAATCAATCCATGTTAAACAAAGTAAAGTAACATTCAGCATCAAAACATGAATAAGAGATAGCTCTTGATAAAACACTTGCAAATTAATATTCATTAAAAGCATATGAATCATGCAACTATATGTATCTTTTTGAATCAACTCAAACATCCCTTTCCCAATATTTTTAATAGCATCCAACTTAATTCAACCCAAATTTCCAGTAGCTCTCTCATATATAAATGATAGTGGTGGTCTCAAGACAAACAAAAAAAATCAAACCGAAATAAAAAGCAAATAAAAGACGCTCCAAGTTTATGCGATAAAGTGCATTGATCGAAAAACAGAAGTTAGACGTGTGCAAACTGAGAGTGTGTTGGTCTAGTGGGGTTGTCTTCACATCCCCAAGCTTATGGTCTTCACCATCCTTGTATAGCTCTTGGTGCATCTCCTCTAATCCCTGTGAAAAAACTTCAAAACACCGTTTCTCCCATTTCTTTTCTGTGGGGGGACATTAGTAGTGATAGACAAATGAATTGCTTGCTGCATAAAATCTTTAAACAAAATTCATATGAATGTCCAGAAAGTATATAATGTTGTATGCCTACTTATAAACTCAATTGGATAAAAAAGATTCAAGTTAAAAGTTCAAAAAATGCATCAAACAAAATGGGACAGAATCTGTCCAGAAAAACAGCAGCAGCAAAACATATTTTTCTACCCTACTTAACTTTGTCGAAAATTTCCGAACAAATTCATGCATACAGAGGATGAAAGTTGCAACTACAGTTCAAATATCAGCTCATTCGGAGTTACAGAATAAGAATTAAAAATCATACCGTGCACAGATTCGTGCAGTAATAAAATCTCCGAATGCTATAAGCAACTTTTTCAAACCAAAATGGGTAAAACTTGACACTTTATTAAAAATTCCAGAAACTAAACTAAAAACTAAGTCTCTTGTTACAGCAAGAGGACACAAAGAAAATCACAAATAAAAACAACCGGGTTGCCTCCCGTAAAGCGCTTTCTTTATAGCCATATAGCTAGGCTTCTTACTTGGTATCAAGATGGTTGGAGTGAGGTGGCTTGGCATCCCAAGCTTAAATTGTTGTACTTATTTGATATATGTAGGGTGAGCCTAGGGGTAACATCCCCAAGCTTGAGTGTTTGTCCCTCTTGATATTTGTTCATCACCCTCAACTCTTCCACTTGAAAATTCTCTTTACACAAAACTCATCATAAAACTTGATTAGAGGGGTTAGTGTCTCCATAAATTAAATCCACATAAGTACAGAAAAGACATATCATGAGTTGATTCTAAACATTAACTATTGTTACTATGGTTGTGTACTGTTCTTTGATCCAAAGAACCACACAAAACTCAAGTAATGAGAGTAATGCAAAATAAAGACAGAATCTGTCAAAAACTGGACAGCCCGTAAAGAGTGAATTTTCAGAGGCACTTACGTTGCTCAAATCAGAAAACTTTGAACTAATGAAATGTGTATTAATAACTGAATATTGCTGTCGTAAAATATCAAGTCAAAATTCCTCTTCTGTGATTTTATACATTTTTCGCAGTGAAGTTCAGGAATCTGTTTTCTGGACAGCAAATCACTATTGTTTAATCCTACCTCTCAAAAGAGGTTATTCTTGTCATTAAGATGAAAAATAAGATACAAAGGTGATGTTACGGTAGTAAACAAGCACCTTGACTCAAAAAGCCAAAACTTAAGCTGATGATAAAAATAATAAAGAAACAAAAAGAACCAAGCAAGAATCAAGAGATACAATCAAAGAAGAAGGAAAATATTTTTGTTGTTTTTGATTTAGCAAAAAGGCAAAAGGAGAAGCAAATATATACAACATAAACACTAATTTTATTTGGTTTTAGCTTTGAGAAAAGTTTTAATGATAGAGACTTTGCAACGGTTCCATTGGCATGAACAACACATGTTCAAGGTCGACCCCAACTTCTCCATTACTCATCCTTCTCATTTACTTTCCCAAATCTATTATATAATTAAAACACAAGACAATTAACGGCCATGATTTACCACCTTAAAGTTAAGAGAAATCAACGATGTAGATTAATCATCTTACTTGCAATCCGCATATATAGGAGTCAATAAGATCAACGATTGGAAAAGGCATACGTTTTTTTTATTAAGCAGGTACAACTTAGCTTTAGCTTTTTGATCAAGGCACGTACGACTTAGCTAGATATATCTTTCCTGTTCGTGCACGTCACGGACTATTCTATATAATCATCACGTGCGAGCTACCGAGCTAGCGACCGATAAGAAAAATCTGATGGAAATTCTCAATCCTAGGTCTTACGGCGGCAGCTGCCATGCCCAGCTAAGAGCACGATCAGATTGCCACGCTCGGCGACGCGGCGCGCGGTGCGGAGGCGTTCGCCGGAGAGCGGTGAGCACGGAGCAGCACGACGGACTGCAGCGACGCGTCGAGTGATGCGTCCCGGATGTGTGAAAACAGAGGATCCTTAAGATTTGGCCTGAACACCTCCCCGGAGTAGGAGATGGCGAACGGGGCGCCAGCAGCCACGCCGAGGAGGACGAAAGCGGCGGAACGGAGGATGCACACCTGTACGTCGGCACAACACAGACGCCCCGACCTGGATGGCCGTTTGCCCTTTGCCGGCACCCCATACACCTGATGATTTTTCCTTTGCCGGCGGCCCCAATTGTAGATGCCGCAGTACAAAGTGATAGGCGAAAGACGCCCAGCAGATCGAAGGCAATCAATCAAGCTGACACGGCAGATAGGAGACATGGCGAAATATCTATACACATCGATGGATGATGCTCGGTAGCAAAATCAAATCGAATATCTGGTGGAAGGACGCCCAGGGAGTCAAAGGCACATCATCAAGCTGAAATCTTCAAGTAATACTGAAATTCTTAGGTAATAGCTAGCTGCAATCTTCATGTATGTTTAGCCATAATTCATCTATTTGGAGTTATAACACATAATCGGTGGAGATTAATCAACACAGATCTGCGTACGGAAGAGCTAGCATGTATACATGTATCACGTCGGCACGTTCTTATAGCTGGTCCATATGATTTACTCCCTCCGTTCCAATTTAATTGAAATCTTATACTAATTTTCACAAAATAGTAGGTAAAGATATTTTACATGTTGTAAAGATATAAAGGTGTGCTCAAACCGAATAGGAAATTAAAGCATAAGGAACACACCACAGAATATTAAACAATTTACTTTTAAGTCTAACTCTCTTCCTATGCATTGGAATTTTATATATGAATAAATAACAACAAATTTGAGGTAACCAATGCATATAATAATCAATAGCTTGCATTTTAAATAACATAGAAACATAAAGGGGATTCTTATCTCTTCCTCTCTCATAATAGTTGCAAGCATTAAAGTTAAACATACCCACATAGTTTTGAATAGAATCACCACATAAAGACTTATCATCTAATGAGCATATTGGATCATCAAACTCAATTAAATCACTTTCATCCTCAATAGTAGGGGGACTAAAAAATATCATATTCATCAAAACAAACTTCTCCAAGCTTAAGGTTTTCCTTAGCATTAGCAATAAAGGTGTTCAAAGAATTAGTACTACCACAAACATGATTATTAGGCAAATAAAATTTAATTTTCTCCTCAAACACTTCATGTCCTAACTCAAGATAGATATTATACAATTCTATAATTGTATGGTTGTTTTCCATTTTATAAATTTTTTGTGTTTTAGATTTATATGTTAGTATGCAATGCAAACAGGAATAAAAGCTTAGCACAACGCTCCCCGGCAACGGCGCCAGAAAAGTGCACGAGTTGCACGACGCACGTGATAATCCTCAAGAGCAAGGAATCACTGTAGCACAATTCGATAAGTATTTGAGTGTCGAACCCACAAGGAGCTGAAGGTAAACTATCTATTCTCTAAATCCCTATAACCCTCTTATATGGCCGTTTGTGCAAAGCAATAAGTTTAAATATGAAAGGAACTAACTAATGGAAGCAAGTGATGTGGAATGGGTTTATCT
The DNA here is from genome assembly GCA_947311845.1 of Poa pratensis. NCBI lineage: Eukaryota > Viridiplantae > Streptophyta > Magnoliopsida > Poales > Poaceae > Poa > Poa pratensis. Next base: position 38,801,929 of record CAMZMU010000070.1, read on the forward strand.
AGTAATAAGTTTCTCAATCAAGTTTCAAACGCAAGTTTCTTAGATCAAGTTTCTCAAGCAGGTTTCTCAAAGTAGCAAGTATCAAATATCTCAAGTAGCAAATATCTCAAGGGAGCAAATGTTCTAGCAATTGTTATTTCATTCGTGTGGTTGTCACAATTAGTGAAGCACATGTTTCAGTCTTAATTGTTTCTTCTAGGAAGGAGCCATAAATAGGTGTAGCCAAGTAAATGAGCAAATTACACAACTCTTATGATAGATCTCATGGCCAAGTAAATGTGCAGCACAAGAATTATTAAGACATAATTGTCCCACCATAGCCTTAAGTTCTAGGGTCCCCCATATATATCCCCCATAATGTAACTTCAAGTCTCAGACCACGGTTTCTGTCTTAGTACTCCGACCCGTCCTACTCAATCCATTACACTACGGTGATCACCTTACATGCATTCCCCAACATATGCGTGCACTCATACATTGTACATCAAGACAATCATAAAAGATAACAAAACTTGTATGCAACCAATCAACGAACTATTTCACTTTTGCCATGAACAAATCACTTCTCAAACATAGATGGGGAGGGAATAGTATATTGCATCATATATCATGTTTGCCAAGAGTTTACAGTGGAGAGATGGAGATGGTCTTGCTGTAGATGTTGATGATGAACACGCCGGAGGGGGGTGGAGCCCTCCGGAGGTGATTCCGGCGGCGTTTCCTCCCTCCGATCTTCTCCGGCGGCAGCCTTCTGACTCTCTGTTTCGTGGTTTTGTGTTTCTCCGCCGCCTCCTCGCGAAACTCCTCGGGGGACTATTTTTATAGACTTTTTTAGGTCAAGACGAAACCACGGAGACGAAAATGAATGGCATCGGAGCCACGAGGAATAAAAGAGGTGGTCCCACACGGCCAAGGAATCTGGCCGCGTGGGACCATCTATTTTCTTCCTCGGACTTCCTTTTTCGCGGATCCTTGGCTCGTACGTCTTCTTATTTCCAAATATTGGGCCCCGTAAAATATTAGGTCATTTGGACATCGTTTGGTCCCTGAAAGTCAAAACATGGAAAAATGGGTTTTCTGGTTCTGCAGGGTTAATTCCAAATAAATGGGGAAACTGTGAATTATCCCCTAAAATCATTATAAAACACAAATATAACTCATATATGATGCAAATAAGTTGGAATATCAAGTAATAAAATGTAAAGTTCATGTATGCATTTTACATGCATCAGCACGTGAGAGTGAGAGGATCTCCGGCGAGATGTATCGGCGGCGGAAAATATTCCTACTTTTTCTTTCTTTTTTCCCACCGCATCCTCATGGACCAAATTTGCTGGACGCTCGTACACACAGGAACGGCAGCGGCCGGACGCACGGACGAGGCCTTGTTCGTGCTCTTGCTGTAGGCCATCGAGCCCATCGGCTTCGTCGTGAGCTGGTGCTGCTAAATGCCAGGGGAATCGAGCCGAGGTGGTCAGCGACGTTGTCCCCGACCCCATCATCCTCCGCTCCGGTCGAGGGCCGCTGGACACCGATTCATCCCCTCCGACCTATCCCGGTCTTCTCCGATGGTCCCTACAGCTCCACGGAGTCCATCTTGTCATTTTTGGAGGAGGGACGCTCTCCCCATGTAGATAATCGAGGAGGGACGCTCGGAATCCGCCGCCTCAACCTCTTCTTCCCCAACTCCGGCGGAAGGTCGCCGTCGCTTGATCTCCGCCTACACGCGAGACCGGCCTCTCGTTTGCCTCTTGTTCAACTCCCCACGCAGATGCGTGTCAGATATGCGTGAGCGCAGGCTACCGAGCGTGCTGAATCAGGCGCCCTGGGCCTCGCCGACGTGCTGTGCTGCGCCGCCACGAGCGGTCAACATGTTGAACCTGATAACGGATCCGAACTGCTGACATGGTAGCCTTTTCCTCCCAGCGGCGACCAGATCATCGCCACGTCAGCAGACGGCGCCACGTCATCGTCAAAGTCAACGTAAGCAAAACCGCTCAAATTCACTGAATACCACTACCAGGGTGTGATTTGTGTAGAGGAATATGATGCAACGCTTGATTCTATTGATCAGGTGCAAAGCACATATATAGGAGTACAGACTTGACATACAAGTAATCTAGACTTGACATACAAGTAATCTAATACAATTATTAATTATATACTCAACACCCCCCGCAGTCGAAGCGTCGCTAGGGCCGACGCAAAGGCTGGACCTGAACTCCTCAAAGGGTGCTGTAGGTAACCGTTTGGTCATGATGTCTGCGAACTGCTGAGAGGTGGGTACGTGTAGGACACGTACATGTCCGAGAGCCACCTGTTCCCGAACAAAGTGAATGTCAAGCTCAATATGCTTTGTCCGGCAATGATGAACCGGATTAGCAGAGAGGTTGATCGCCGACACGTTATCACAGAAGACCACGGTGGCCTTGGTGATCGGACACGAGAGCTCCTGAAGTAGTTGCCGAAGCCATGAGCATTCTGCAACCGCATTAGCCACAGCGCGATACTCCGTCTCTGCACTGGAGCGAGACACCGTAGGCTGTCGCTTGGACGACCATGAGATAAGTGATGGTCCAAGATAGACGCAGTATCCCGAAGTGGAGCGACGCGTGTCGGGGCAGCTGGCCCAGTCAGCGTTAAAGTAGGCGGTGATGTCCAGGATGGCGGAGGCGTGAAGCGTGAGGCCAAGATCCAACGTGTCGCAGATGTAGCGCAAAATCCGCTTGACCGCTGTCCAATGACCATCACGAGGGGCATGCATGTGGAGGCACACCTGCTGAACAGCATACTGCAGCTCCGGTCTAGTGAGAGTGAGGTACTGGAGAGCACCAACAATAGACCGGTAGAATGCTGCGTCCAGAGCCGAAGAACCAGCGGTGGCGGAGAGCTTGTTCTTCGTGTCGACGGGCGTGGCCGCGGGTTTGCAATTAAGCATCCCGGCACAGGCAAGGAGCTCACGGGCGTACTTTCGCTGGTGGAGGAAGAAGCCATCCGCACGTCGTACCACCTCGATCCCGAGGAAGTAGTGGAGGGGCCCTAAGTCCTTGAGAGCGAACTCGGCACGGAGACGATCGGTGAGCTGTCGAAGAAGAACCGAGGTGGACGCCGTCAAGATAATGTCATCGACGTAAAGCAGCAGGTAGGCGGTGGTGTCGCCCTAGTGGTACACGAACAGCGAGGCATCGGAGCGGGTGGAGCGGAAGCCGATGCGGTGAAGAAACGCAGCGATGCGCTGGTACCAGGCGCGGGGAGCTTGCTTGAGCCCATACAGTGAGCGCGAGAGCAGGCAAACGTGGTCCGGGTTGGCGGTGTCGACGAAACCCGTGGGCTACTGGCAGAACACCTGCTCGTCGAGATGGGCATGGAGGAAGGCATTGGACATGTCCATCTGATGCACCGGCCAAGCTCGAGAGACCGCCAGCTGGAGGACGGTACGAATCGTCCCGGGTTTGACAACCGGGGCGAAGGTGTTGGTGAAGTCGATGCCGGCGTGCTGACGAAAGTCTCGAACCACCCAGCGGGACTTATGACGGTCAAGAGAGCCATCCGGATGAAGCTTGTGCTTGAAGACCCACTTCCCAGTGATGACATTGGTGTGGGGAGGGCGGGGAACCAGCGTCCATGTCTGGTTATTCTGCAGGGCGTCGAACTGGCCCTCTGGTAGTTCTGGCCGCGAAGGGCCGCTCTGGTAGAAGCCGGCAGCGGCGAAGATGCAGCAGTCGATGAAGACGCCGCTGTGGACGCGGCGTAGACGTACTCGTCCGCAGCATACCGGGTGCTCGGACGGAAGATGCCAGCACGAGCGCGGTGGCAGGACCCGCGGAAGGTGACGCTAAGGATGGCGTGGCGGCGACGGCGTCACCCGAGACGGCGCTCGAGGGTGAGGCGGCGGCAGCGTCGGCGGCGCCCGAGTCTATGCTTGAGGGCGGCGTAGGCGTCGAGGCATTGCCCGAGTCCGAACTCGAGGGAAACACAGGTGGTGGCGTGGTCGGTGCTGCCGACAGCACCACAGGAGGTGCTGCCGTAGCACCACAGGAGGTGCGAGGAGGGCCGGAGGGACACGATGCCACGGAGTCTCGACCTCAGGAGAGGGAGAGTCAGTAGTCAGGGGAACCTGTGCAAAAGGAAAGCACAACTCATCAAAGTAAACGTGCCGGGAGGTGATGACACGATGAGACGCTGGATCATAGCAACGGTATCCTTTGGTGTTAGCCGGGTAACCGAGCAAGACGCATGGCAGGGAGCGAGGGGCGAGTTTGTGGGGAGCGGTGGTGGCGATACTAGGATAACAGCAGCACCCGAAGATCCGGAGGTCATCATAGGAGGGTGGAGAACCGAATAGGAGATGATGGGGTGCATAGTTCCAGCGGGTATGACAGGACGAATGTTGATGAGCAGAGTGGCGGTGGCTAAGGCGTCGGGCCAAAAGGGGGTGGGACATGGGCGTGGAAGAGGAGGGTGCGAACACAGTCGTTAATGGTGCGGAGGACGCGTTCAGCTCGGCTGTTCTATGGGGAGGTATAGGGACAGGTGAGGCGAAAGACGGTGCCATGAGTGGAGAGGAGGGTGCGAATAGCTAGGTTATCAAATTCTTTTCCATTATCAGTTTGTAGAGCAAGTACAGGACGACCAAATTGCGTGGAGACGTAGGAATAGAACGCGGTGAGAGTGGCCGGAACATCGGTTGTCTTGCGAAGAGGGAACGTCCACACAAAGTGAGAATAATCATCCATAATAACAAGATAATAAACAAAGCCGGAATGACTGGGTATGGGAGAGGTCCAAACATCACTATGAATTATCTGAAAAGGAAAAGACGCAACTGTGGAGGAACTGCTAAAGGGGAGACGAACATGTTTGCCGACACGGCATGCTTCACAGGAGTGAGCTTCCGTTTTATTACACGAAAAAGAAAAATCCCTCAGTGTGCGATGTAGTGTGGCCGAGCTGGGATGACCAAGACGAGCATGCCAAAGATCGACGCTGGTGGAGAAGGCCCGAGGTCCAGCGGCAGGGGAAGATGATGGCTGAACGGGGTAGAGATCGCCGGGGCTCTCACATCGGTGGAGCACCATCCGTGTACATGCGTCCTTAACAGAAAAACCAAGAGCGTCAAATTCAACAGTTACGGAGTTATCACGGGAAAGTTGACGAACAGAAACCAGATTCTTAACAAGATGGGGAGAGACTATGACGTTATTTAGAGACAAAGGTTTATCGGTAGAAGGAAATTGGGTGGAACCTAGGTCAGAAATAGGAAGACTAGCACCGTTACCAACAATGATGCGGGAGGAGGTGGAGGTGGGAGATGAATGGGAGAGGTTACCGGGGTGAGCAGCCATATGACCGGAGGCGCCAGTGTCCATGAACCAGTCACCTCCTCCGAAGTAGGAGCCGGGAGGGGCGCCTGCTGAACGGCGGCGTGGAGCGCCGGGTCCCATGAAGGCGGAGCGGGCGAAGCGGGAGCGTACCCGGGGGCCGGAGCGTATCTGGGAGGGGCACCACCATAGCCCGGTTGCGGGGCGGCATAGAAGGCGTGGTGAGCCTGGGGCGCGGCCCAAGGAGGCTGAGGGCGGGGGCGCGGGGCACCGGCATGGTGTAGGCGTGCACAACCCCTGTCCAAGGGTTATGACCGCCGCTCCAGGGTGGGGTGGGCTGCGGGTTGCCGGGATGCGGGGCGGCTCCTCCGTTGCCGCGGCCACGTCGACGACGCCAGTGCGGCGGTGAGGGCGTAGGGGCGGGCGCCGTAGGTGCAGGAGGGCACGGGGTAGGGGCGCCGCGGCCAACCCCGGCGGCGAGAGCGGTGTGGATGGCGTTGGCGCGCACGTTCTTCAGCCTCCGATCCTCAAGACGGAGGTAGTCGATCGCCCGCTCGAAGGTGGGGTTGGCCATGAGGCTGAGGTTGGAGGCGGCGTTCCCGAGGTCTTCACCGAGTCCGGCGGTGAGGGTGGAGAGGAGGATCTCGTCGTCGATCTTGAACCCTAGATCGTTGAGCTCGTCAGAGATCTCTTCTGGCGCAGGCAGTAGGCGTCGAGGGAGAGGTCGTTTTGGCGACAACCGAAGAACTCCTGCTGCAAGAAGACGATGCGCTGCAGCTTGTTGTTGGTGAGGAGCCATGTGATCTTGGTCCACACCGTGTGGGCGTCGTCGCCGTCGCGGACGACGGTATGAAAGATGTCCGGCGAGACGGTGCTGAAGAACCAGCGGGTGATGGTGGCGTCGATCGCTAGCCAGTCGGCGTCGCGGCGCATGGTGAGGAAGTCGGTGGAGCCGTCGACATGGTCGAAGAGGTTGTACTCGCGGAAGAGAAGATTGAAGTAGGTTTTCCAGGCATAAAAGTTAGCGGCGTTGTGGGAGAGTTTGCCGGGGACGTGCTCGGAGATGCGCACATCACGGAGGGTGGCTGGGGTAGGGGCGGGCGAGTCGGAGCTGGAGGAGGCGAAGGGATTGCTGGAGTTGGAGAGAGACGACATGGTGGTGGGGCGGCGGAAGGTTACTAGGGTTAGGGTTTTGGAGTGGGGCGGCGGAAGCAAGGGAGGAGGCGGCGCGCGGTGAAAGAGGAGAAGGGCGCGCGCGGTGGGAAAGGAGAGGGACTAGGGCGGCGCACGAGGGAGAGAGGCGCACGAGGTTGAGGAGGGAGCGTCGGCCGTCCGGGGAAGGAAGAGAGGCGGCGGCGCGCTAGGGTTGCGGGATCTAGATCGAAGTTAGGCTGATACCATGTAGAGCAATAGGATGCAACGCTTGATTCTATTGATCAGGTGCAAAGCACATATATAGGAGTACAGACTCGACATACAAGTAATCTAGACTTGACATACAAGTAACCTAATACAATCATTAATTATATACTCAACAATTTGTCCGGTTTATCACATTTCAGGATACAAATTATCCGTTTTAGAGATTATGGTGAATTTGATGCCAAGGGTGAGATTTCAGGGTGAAATCCATTTCAAACTGAACGAGGAGGCCTGGCGAATGCTAAGCCGGCGTGCGTATGGTCCAATTAATATCTCAACTCGCTGACGCTGCTTGACTACGCGTACCGACGCCCCTTGAGGTGAGCCAAAGGATAACTCCAGTGTACGTGCCACTCAATCACCGGCTGACAGCCATGCATTCTTACACGCAGGCAAAGGCAATGACCCCGTACCACCTCTCTCCTTAATTGCATGGCCATACGTCGTACTAGTATACCTCATGCATGGCTGATCGATGCACTCATGCACAAACAAGTCTGAACGATCAACTCCTCTACTTTTCATGCATGCAGAATTTAACACTAGCTTAGAGCATCTCCAACCGGCTCCTCCAAATCGACCCAACGAAAAACGCCACCCAAGGGAGGTCCCCAAACCTAGCCCAAACGGCCGGGCGGTCCGGCAAACCCCATAGTCAGCTCATATGTGGGGAGGGTATGGGGAGGCCCAGACGCGCCCGGACGCGTCCGCCACGTCGACCCTGGCAAGGCGGACCACGCATTTTTCCCCTCAAATCGACCGGAACCAGAACTTCTTCCTCCGTGATGCTCCTATTCTGCCCACCCCTCCGATCCGCCGCCGTTTGCCGTCGTGTGTCCGCCGCCTCCCCGTACCTCCGCCACCTCCCCGCAGGTCTACACGCTCGCCGGTGCCCCGTTTCCGCAGAAACCAGGCCTATAGCCTCCGTTTCCGGTACGTTCGACATCGCTCTCCATCCACCCCGCTCTCAAAGTGTTTGTCGAATTGCCGGAGCCGGGTTGTGACGACTTTTTTATATTTGTAGCCATGGATTCATCCTCCGACGAAGAGTACGATTACTCCGCCGTAGATGAGTTCATGTATAAGGAATTCATCGACGGCTCTAGCGACGATGACATGTTGCAGGACGGAGATGAAGAGGCTATGTCGATGATTAGCATTCAAGAAGAATTGGACAAGGCGGAGCACGTTCTCAACTTCCGGGGATCGATTAAGGGCGGATTACTGTGGCCCGTGATAGGATCAAAGGATGTCGAGACCTGTATGACGACTATTTCAAACCTGATCCGGTGTTTCACGAGGGGTTCTTTCGGCGTCGGTTTCGCATGAGCTCGTCCCTTTTCAAATGCATACAAGAAGCAGTGACTAAGTATGATGATTACTTCAAGTTGAGGCATGACTGCTGTGGAAAACTTTCTTTCTCTCCATTTCAGAAATGCACCGCTGCTTTGAGAATGCTAGCCTATGGAAAGGCTGCGGATGCCATTGACGAGTATGTCCGGATGGGAGAGAGTACATGCATTGAGGCTATGGAACATTTTGCGTATGCTGTGGTCAAGGTGTTTGGCGACAAATATCTTAGAGAACGAAATGCCGAGGACACTGAAAGGCTACTGGCACTCGGAGAAGCAAGAGGATTTCCAGGTATGCTAGGGTCAGTTGATTGCATGCATTGGCAATGGAAGAACTGCCCAATAGGGTTGCGTGGGCAGTACCAAGGTCACAGCAAAGAGGCCACAATCGTACTTGAAGCAGTGGCATCTCAAGACTTGTGGATTTGGCATGCATTTTTTGGCATGCCCGGTTCTCACAACGACATCAATGTGCTTCAGCGCTCTCCTCTGTTCAAGAGGCTCTGTGATGGGAAGGCTCCACCATGCAACTACACCGTCAACAGACACGACTACACCATGGGATACTATCTTGCAGATGGTATCTATCCACAGTGGGCAGCATTTGTGAAGACTATCAGCAACCAACAGGTCCCAAAAAATGTGGATTTGCAGCAGCACAGGCGGCAGTTAGGAAAGATGTTGAGAGAGCATTTGGTGTGTTGCAAGCTCGTTGGGGTATAGTTCGTGGAGCCGCATTGATGTGGGATCCGGAGGTACTATGGCAGGTCATGACTTGTTGTGTAATTTTACACAATATGATTGTGGAGGACGAGGGAGAAGGGGCAGCTCGCACACACGATTTTGAGAAACCGGGAGAATATGTGCACCTACCTGAACAAGAAGCGGAGTATGTCATGTACTTCCTTGAGATGCACCGACAACTTCGAGATGAAAAAGTGCACACCCAACTACTTCATGATCTGGTGGAGCACATGTATGTCTTCATGGGAAAACAGTGAATTTGTCGTCCGAATAATGTGAACTATTGTTATGTTCGGCTACTTTTTATTTTTATTTGTTTAATGTGAACTATTTGTTGTAATAATGTGAACTATTGTTATGTCCAAACTAGTTGTATGATCCACGTGCATGGTTTGCATGGATTTGGGTTGTAATATTTGAACATTGTGGTGGTAGGAGGACAAGGCTGTCCGGTCGCTGTCCGCGGACACGTCCGGACGTGTCCGCGGACAGTTTGGGGGCAGATTTGGGGGTCAGACTGGAGATGCTCTTAGCCAGCCATTCGTTTTCATGTTACCCCGTACCTCCAGACTCGAGAAGACCATCATTTCCACGCCAGCATTAAATGGTACTATATCCCTCTATATATAAAGGCTCGACATGACCACGCCCTCTCCGACGCACCACGTCACCTTTTTTTCTGACCGTCGGATCGAAGCAACGGACGGCCAGGATCGAGCCACGTCGCCCCCCACGCGCGGTACTGTTCCTGGCAACAGCACACGCGCATCCACACCAACCAGAGGGCGCCACGTCACCGATTACCGGCCGGTGAAACCGGTAGCCAGCCGGTCACCCCTCTCGCACGAATTTTGGCGCAAGATTTTACACAAAACCCCCCGCAAAGGACTGACATGTAAAATCCGGAAACAACAGGGACTTCCATGCAAAAAACGTGAACACAACTCCTTTCTTCTTCCCCTCTCCTCGCGCGAGCCCGAGCTCGCCGCCACCGCCGCCGCGTGCCACCGCCGCTCCACCCCTCCCCGTTCAAATCGACTCACACGGTGATCTCCGCCCTCGCGCCCTCTCCCTCCTCGTCGACAGCCACGTCCCGGAACGCTACGAGCTCGCCGTAATCGATACCGCCGTACTCGCAGACCGCCGCCGCCTTCGGAGGCTGCCAACGACGCTCCGGCGACCCAGAAGAGGCGGCGCCGCCGCTTGCGGGCGCCCCGCGTCCGCGCGCATCCGCCCCACGTGCGCGCGCATCCCAGCTCGCGCGGATGCGCCGCCGGCGTAGTCGACGCCACCGCGGCAGATCCACCCATTGGTGACGTCATCGCGATGTCACCGTGGGCCCGACCTGTCAGCAGTTTTCCTTCCCCCCCCCCCCAAAAAAACAGAAAATACTAAAACCCTGACAAGTGGGCCCAGTTCGCCTAAAAAAAATCCAGAAAATGATTAATACTGCAAAATTAATATCTTTAAAACTATCCATCAAAAAAATATGGAAAATATATCAAAGTGATCACAAAAAAACATGCTAACTACTTATGGCACTAGTTAGTATGCACGTGCAACACACGACTTTAACATGTAACTCATTTGTTAGAGCCTACTTTCATATAAATCCTGAAAATCCGTAATTATAGCAATAACCAAGCATATACCATAGTGGCCCTAAAAACAAAATCATATACCATGCATAGTGATACTATCCAATATGTACCACATCAAAATTATGTGAATGCCTTGTTAGTCAAATATTTGTCTAATTTTTTTATTTACAACATGTTTAGATACTACGACAGCCGTAGATGAATACCTTTAGTTACAGTACATAGCACATGAAATACTCGGCAATGTGGAGAACCACATTTGCAATTCTGAGTCTACTATCAAAATTACTTCTGCAGTAAACTAAATCCCATGCATTAAGCGTAGAAGCGGACTCAAATACAACAACCAAGAAAATACTAACCACCATTTGACTGCAAAAAATTATAAAGCTATACCAAACAAAAGGCACTAAAGGTAAGGATTAATTAACTTAACTATGCTTTATCAATGTTTTGTCTTTCTAAATAACTCGATTTGTCTAATTTCATGTTGCCATGTATGCGCCAGCTGATTCAGCCCATGACTGGCGCAGTCTGTAGGATAAGTACTAGTGGAATTTGGTGCGGCGACACGCCGCACCCCCTGTATTAAAAAATGTTGAAATTTGAAAATAAAGTTAGTTCGAACGGTTTTTATTTTCTGGAAATTGTTGAAGTAAAAGGGTACCACATGTGAGAAATCTAACTTTTTTAAAAAGATTTATGTGATGCGGTTAAATATTTATTGGCTGGAACGACATGCTGCACCCGCTGTATTTAAAAATGTCGAAATTTAAAAATCAAGTTAGTTCGAACGATTTTTATTTTCTGGAAATTGTCGGAGTAAAAGGGTACCACTTGTCAGAAACTTAACTTTTTTTAAAATGTTTTAGAAAAGGATGAGATTCACGTTAATTTATCTGATGCGGTTAAATATTTATCGTCTGGAAATTATCGCGATAGTTTTTTTTTTCTTTTTTCGAATTGGCAGTGGGTAATATTGTTTGGAAATACAATGGGCATTTATTAGGTCGTGTGGAAAGTTTGATTTTTTGTTTTGAATTTGGAAATTCATCTATTTTTTTAATTGTGTACAATGGTATGTGTTTTTAAATTAGAAGTTGAAAATGGAAACATCATGAAATTGTTTAAGTTTGGAAATCATTGAAATTCAAAAAAAAAATCATTTTTAAAAAGGTCGGATTTTAGAGATTGCTCAAATTTGGGAATTGGTATGACTGGGAAAATTTACGTTTTAAAAAACGTTTAGATCTTAAAAATTGTTGAAAGTGGGAACGTACATGTCACGTTTATAAAATAATCGGGCTTCAAAGAGTTTTTTTGGAGGGTTTAAATTTGAATTTTGGATAGAAATGGTCCAAATTGGTTATTTGTTTTACTAAAATTTTGCCATATGTTGAGAAATTTGAATTTTCCAAACATATTTGTTTCTTTGCCGTGAATAACTGTTTTTATGGTTTAAAGATGTTTAGGTTTTAAAGTTGTTCAAACTAGAAAGTTTTTAAGATTTGGATACTGTAGCTGCGTAAGGAGTTTTTTTTTGGTAAGAAATGCGAGGTCTTTTCCACAAAAAGCGGTGTGCGGGGACTTTTGATGCAAAAAATTTTATTCCAGAGGGCCGATTTATGTTTTTTTGGAAAACATGATGGTTTTACTGCAAAAAATGGTGAGCGCGGTAGAAATGCATATCTATATGTCTGTCGAAATAAAAAGCCTAAAACATGAGAGTTGTTTGGAAGAGTGATGTGCGTCTGCTTGTGAAAGGAAAATCCAAACGGATGACTGAGCGCGACGAATTTGACAAAATTCGTTGAATGGGTTGACGATTTTGAATCACAAATTAAGAAGCTAGAGTGAACAAAATTCGAAACCGATCACGGGAATGGAATCTGTTCGTCGACGCGAAAAGCACGGTGTTTTTTTCTGCAAAAAAAAAAGGAAAAATGATACAGTACCGCGACACTGTATAGAGTATGCACTGAATGCACTGAGTATGCACTGTATAGAGTATGCACTGAATAGAGTCTGCAAAAAAAAAAAAAAAAGGAAAAACCGATCACGGGAATAGAGTCTACAGTGCCGGGTGGCTGACAGGCCGCGAAAGTGTCGCTCTTTAATATATATATAGAGTATGCACTGAATGCTTCATGCAAGTGGACGGACCAGTGCTTTGTCTTGCGAACTTCTTGATATTTCAACGGCTTTATGTGCACACACAGCTTGAATGGTAAAATAGTCGTTTCCTGAAAATGAAGAACACAATGAGGATGCAAATATATATAAAAAATGAATTGCCCGAAAGACAACTTACCTAAAAATAACCTTTTAGCTAAAGTTGTATTCTTGTAGAGAGAATTTACTCATTGCAACCCAGAGCTCGGTACCATGAACATATGCATTAATATGTTTCACATGTTCCGACTGAAAAATATATAAGAGAAGGAACACCACAGATGACCAGCACTGCAGATCTCTCAGCCTGAAGACTAAATTCAGATGAACCCAGTTACCGTCAAGTTCTATGAACCTCAGAAAGCTCAGCTTTATATAGCTTAACCTGGAATGGCAGTCCTAGTCTCCTAGAAAGTACTTGATGATATATGTATACAACCTAGTCAAATATACCCAGGGGCTTAAATCAACAAAATAGTCGAAAACTTCTCTTTTGTAGAAAACTACAAGAATAGTACCAAATTTCGCTACTGTTGTCTGGGAGCTCATGGCGCATTGGCATCAACAGCGCTTCGGAGCACGGCTCTGTCGGCGGCAGCGCGGCTACCGCAAGTTAAACAGCAAATATTATACCATTGCACAAATGCCAAATTGTTAGTTCTTTTTTTAACCGAAATTAGACAAATCAAAATATATGGCAGTGAATACTACACATTTAGACTTAAAAAATCGGAGACAAAAAAGATTACACGAACCTCCTGGCACACCAAATTCAGATAGAATAGAAGTGAGTGAATATTAAATCGTTGAGAACTAATAAACTATCTGAGCTCATGTTGCGGTCCTAACAGTAAACGTATATTAGTTCAGAATTGAGTTTCAGGCTACAACGCAAAATCAAGAACATAGAATTTTTGATTCAGACATTTTTCCAAATACTCTTATAATTGAAATGAAATATACATATCTTGGATTTTTTCCATATACTTACCAGATTCTTCTGTATTTATGGACTTTGATATCTGAAGAACCAAATGTCCATTGCAAATCAAAATCAAACTGTGAAAGGCCTGTAAATTCGTTCAAATCGGAATCCCATTTTGTCGGAACAAAATATAATATTGCATTGAAAATTATAATTAAAATTTCAAATGCATTATAGGATCCCCCAAACACTGGCTCTCTGTATGCATCCATCAGGACATGTATTCATGTCATAACCTGGTCACTGATCTCGAGCCAGCAACACGCGCAGGATGTGCGGGCAAGGGAGGCCCTCGTGTCCCATCTTCTGGCAACTGCACTTGACGGCAACGCATGTCGATCAGTTACATGATCTTGTGCGGTCGTGCCTCAAAGCAAAATCATTTTGCATAGCAGAGTGTAATGGATCGATTTGCATCTCACCAGTCACTACAAGCGAAGAAGACATCCCCTAGCACCATGCCCAACATCGGCTTTGTAGATATTCGACCCCAGTACGACGTCGACGACATATTCTTGACAGGCCAGACGTTATGAGCAGGGTCACAGAACAAGCTCTTTCGCGCTCCAGCCACAACAATTTTTTCCTCCCGCGAGGTGCTGGCCGTGATGCTGCATCTGGTCACCTGTGCCTCCGTTGGCGCTGTCCCTCACGCAGGCCAAGAAACCATCGAACTGTCTGCAATGGGATAATTGCCGAAGGAGAGAGAAGTTAGTGAGGGAATCATGATGAACTTTACATGTATTTTCTGTAACTGATTCTCCTTTGCATTTCCTATAGATTAGGACGAAAACCTGCATTAACTAATAAAAAAAAATCTGTATCATGAAGATGAGGAAAACCTATAGGCACTCCCCTGGATCTTACGTGATGTCGCTCTGTTGAGGAGGTCGTGGCGTCCGCGCGATGAGTGAGGCCGTTCGTGGAGGTGCCCTCTCATGAGGAATCTTTTTGCCGGGGACGATGTCGACGGTCATGTCCGTGTGAGGAGTGTGCCAACACCGGTGTACATGCATGGGGGTAGGCGCTGCGTGCACACGGAGGAGGAAGGTAGCGGTGGAGGGGATGAAACGATGGAGCCTTTAAGTGGAGATGATCCAATGGTGCTGGTTGTTCTGGGTACAATAACTTTGGTGGACATAGGAAAGAAAATGTTCTCTCTTTATAAGTAGTGGAGATAATGCAAACAAATTTGAGGATTTTAATTTGGTGAATATTTGGATAAAATCCAAATTTATTTCCTCAAATTATGGATTGAATTTAATAAATCCTCATATAATATGTTCCATCTGATTATGAAGTTAAATTAAAATTTTAAGGCAAAATACAAACTTAAAAAATCTTCCCAAATTGTTTAACAATTAGAAATAATTTAGCTGAAGTCCCTCCAATTATTCAAATAAATCTAATAAATGCTCAAAATGGTTAATATTTGGAAATAACCATAATATATTTCCTTTGATTATGGTTCTAAATAAGAAAATTATGGGAAAATGGAACCAAATTTGATCATTTAAATTAAGCTAACATATTTAGAGGCAATAAAATTTGAAACTCTCTCATTTTATAGTTTACTTTTAAAAAAACTGATTAAACGAATATTTGGAGGAAAATACAAATTTATTTCCTCTAATTATGAATTGAATTTTACTTAAATTAAATAGATAATCATATAATGTATTTCCTCTGATTATTGAATTAAATTAAATAATTAAAACAAAACTCAAACATATTATACCAACTCGAATAAGTTAATATGCGCAATTTAAATATTCCCTAAATTGTATTTTATATTTTTTTCCTTTTTTTTATCCCACTCAAATTTTGTTGTTACTTTAACTTAAAGAACTATTGCTCCCTATCCATGTAAAATTAAAACTTATAAAGATGATTTTACAACGATTTCCTAACAATAATTGTTCAACGATACTTATTCCGCTAAGATAAATTTAAAATGGAATTTGTTTTCCATATTTTCCAACTGTACACAAAAATTGATCTTTATCAGATGAGTTTTCGCGAAGAGTGCGGCGAGATAGCCAAGCCGGGGAAGGTGCACATCCAGAAATGGTTCTTCGACAATGGCAGGCCCGTTCCAATCCACATGCCATTTAGTAAGCTGCAGCACGTTGTCCGGTGGTTCGAGCGCCCCGCGGTGGAGGAATGCGTTTTCACCTTCTCCACAGCCAGCATCAGGAAGCTCAAGGACACGGCCAACAAGGAAATGGCCGGCACCACCAACGTTACTATATCCTCGTTCCAGGCCCTGCTCGCGCACCTTTGGCGGGCGGTGTCCCGTGCGCGGCGCCTCCCACCGAGGCAGGAGACATCTTATTCCTTGTTCATTGGATGTCGGGGTCGCGTGAACGGCATGCCACAAGGTTACCTTGGTAACGCTGTAGTTCTCGGGAAGGCAACCTCTACCGTCGGCGAGATCCTAGACAAGGGGTTAGGCTGGACGGCATGGAAGCTGAACTGCCTAGTGGCGTCATTTTATGAGGCCGCCATGGAGGAGTGTTTGGATCGCTGGATCCGGGTGCCCGATTTCGAGTACATAGGGTTGCTATCATCCGGAGGCGCGGCGTTGATGACGGGGAGTTCCCCACGGTTCGATGTATTCGGCAATGACTTCGGGTGGGGAAAGCCGGTTGCCGTTCAGAGCGGCCCAGGGGACAAGATGGACGGGAAGGCAACCGTGTTCGAGTGGCCAGATCGGGGAGGAAGCATGTCGCTAGAGGTGTGCCTTGCGCCCGACGTGCTCGATAGGCTTGTGGCAGACGTGGAGTTTAGTGAGACCGTGAGCATGCCGATGTGATTAGTGCCGTCGCTTATATCATTTTACTTCCCCTGTTTTTAAAATTAAATAAATATTCGTGCATTGCTACCGAGAAATGAATTTTTAGAGAAGAACCATGCATAAGTAAGCTTATTATATCCAATTCAGTTATATGGAGTTTTGGACGCAAAAACCACCACATGTTTATATGGACAAGAGAAAAACGCATCCATGATTTATGATATTGCCCCGCCGGTACATTGGTCACCAATACAAGTCGGAAAATTCCAAAAAACAAACAGTCACCAACTTGCCAAAATGTGTAGTCTCTCTAGTCAATCCGTCAGTCACTACGTGACGATGACCGTTCACTTTCGTAAAGTACCACATAATTTTTGTTTCTTCTGAATTTCTTATCCTACTTTAGTTGAACAGCTAATAGTTAGAAACATTTGTAATCAACAAATCTGAAGTTATGTACATGGCTAGGCTGCTAGTGCTACTCGCCCTAGACCTTAGAGCAACCACAATACGACGCTAATTTAGGGGCGCTAGGAATTAGATCCCAGTCGATCGGCAGTTATAAGAGGAATCCCGGTCTCAGATGTGGCGTCGGTCGCAAAAGATTGCGCCTGGCGCTTCGAAACTTTCTACTTGCGGCGTGAGCATTTGCAGCTTTCGTTGGACACTACGAACGACTTAAATTAGCGGCGGAGCGTTGGAAGCACGGACGCATGGCTTGTAATATTTTTTTAATTATTTAAGCGCCTGTATTAGCATCTACCGCCGTGGATGCTCTTAGCTCGGCAGTGACAACGCTGAGGCGGGAGGCACCGGCGCTAAGCTAAGAGGCGGCCGTGACTGGCATGGCATCTATCCCGTTGCTAGCTTGGGATTAGGTCATGCGTGATTACCGGAAACTAATTGCAGTTAGCTTGCGCTGGTGTCTATTTGAGCTCTATATGGACTTTTTTTCCCGGAAAGAACGCGGCAGCGGGCCGGCAGAGGTGGTGACTAAGGCAGGGCAATGCGGTGCGGACGGCAGCTGTTCGGCTGATGTCCGTTTGCGGGGAAGGTGGAGGTGGAGCAGGTGTGATGACACTAGAGACGGGAAATAAGACGGCTAGGGTGAGAGGAGATTTGGTGTTTCCGAGCACCAGTGATTTCGGTGGTTTAAAAATTCGAAACAAAATTTATGAGTACTAAAAAATTCTGAAAAAAATCACGTGTGTAGCCAATTATGTATCCCACAAACGTGCAAAAAATAAATTTTTAATACGTTGTATTTTGGGCTACACGAAAATGATAAATTAGAGATTTGAAAATATACATATTTAGATCCACACTTTTGTCATTTTCGTGTAACACAAACTACAACGTATTTGAAGTTGATTTTTTGCACGTTCGTGAGATATATCATTGGCTACATCCGTGATTTTTTCAGATTTTTTTAAGACTCATAAATTGTGTTTTCGAATTTTTTAAACAGCCAGGATCACTGGTGCTCGGGAGCCAAAGACACTTTCCGGGCTAGGGTTAGGGTTTTGGCCGACGGCATTTTTGTATTCTAATGGATTGAAAGTGACCTCACGCTATAATGAGTGGGTGACCGTGAATTAGCCCAACCACATTGTATACCTTCGGTGTCGAAAAATCGGTTACATGTGTCACCAAGATTTCGACTATATTCCGTAACCCATTGCAAACGAACACAAGGGCTGACGCATGAACTGCTCGTTCTGTTAATACTGGAAGTCTGGAACTAGAACTACTACTGAAAAATATATCGTGGGACATTTCGGTTTGTGATGTACGGTGTGTTTCGATTCCTTACTGTTGCACACCACTTGTATAATTGTATTCATAGTGAGCGTCCGTAAATTGTTTTAATTGGCTGGAGCTTTTCGGGTTTTTATGTTGGATCTTTCCAAGAGGTACAGAGAGATCCATTCTGTAGTGATAACTGATTAGCCTAGGCCGATTTGACAGAATTTTTGCCTCGGTTGCCTGGGACATGGACTTTCCCGACAGTTTTCTTCAAGCTCTATCCTCGTCGGTTTCTGACCATGCCCCCCTGCACCTCTCTTTGGCTGCTACCTCTCGTCCGAAAAGGAGATTTCGCTTTGAACTGTTCTGGTTAAAGCTGCAGGGGTTCGAGGATGCTGTCAAAAATGCTTGGGTGTGTGATCCTAGTATCGTGGATCCCTTCAAGAGGCTGGATGCACTGCTCCGTAATACTTCAGCCTCGCTGCAGGCTTGGGGGCAGAAGAAGGTTGGCAACATCAAACTACAACTTGCTGTGGCTCACTTGTTAATCCTCAAGTTTGATGTGGCCCAGGAGCATAGGGTACTTTCGGAGGGTGAACTCTGGCTCGGCAGTTCTCTGAAACTTATAATTCTAAGCCTATCCTCGCTGGAACGTACGCTGGCTAGGCAAAGATCCAGAACCAGATGGCTGCAGGAGGGTGACGCCAACACAATTTTTTTCCATGTTCTGGCTAATGGTAGAAGATCAAAAAATTTCATTGCGGCTGTTAGCAGAGAAGGTACAGTTTTCACGGATCAGAAAGGCAAGGAAGATGCCTTCTTTCAGGAGTTCAAAAGCCTCATTGGCACCTGTCAGAACAGGGCACATTCTATAAACTTGGACCTCCTTAATTTGCCTGCCCTTGACCTAAGTGAGCTAGACTCTATCTTCACGGAGGAGGAGGTTTGGGGGGTAATTAGAGACATGCCCAAGGATCGAGCCCCGGGGCCTGATGGATTTTGTGGTGCTTTCTTTCAGAAAGCCTGGCCGATAATCAAGTTGGATATCATGGCGGCTGTCTTGAAGCTTTATGTGGGAGATGGAAGAGGCTTTGGGAGGTTAAATGGTGCCCTGGTAACTCTAATTCCCAAGAAGCAGGATGCTATTTCCGTGGGTGATTATAGGCCGATTAGTCTTGTCCACAGCTTTGCCAAGTTGTTCTCCAAGCTGCTAGCAAACCGGCTGAGGCCAAGAGTGCATGAGATGGTGAGCACCAACCAGTCTGCGTTTATCAGAGGACGCAGCTTACATGACAATTTTCTCATGGTTAGGCAAGTTGCCAGGAAGATCATCTCAAGGAGACACCCAGGAACTTTGCTCAAGCTTGATATCACACGAGCCTTCGACTCCTTATCCTGGGCTTTCCTTTTTGAGGTGCTG
Source organism: Poa pratensis (assembly GCA_947311845.1). Taxonomy (NCBI): domain Eukaryota; kingdom Viridiplantae; phylum Streptophyta; class Magnoliopsida; order Poales; family Poaceae; genus Poa; species Poa pratensis. Next base: position 38,821,489 of record CAMZMU010000070.1, read on the forward strand.
CGCAAAATTGGGTTCAGTGAGATTTGGTTGAAATGGATTGCCTTACTACTATATTCTGCGCACACCAAGATTCTGGTGAATGGAATCCCTGGGCTGAAAATAATTCATGCAAGAGGACTGCGGCAAGGAGATCCGATTTCGCCGACCCTGTTTGTAATTGGGATGCAAGTATTCTCTGCCCTTTTCCTTTTGGCTATCAACAACCAAATCATCTCGCCGATCCCTGGCATTACACCCCTGCAGCGTGTCTCTCTTTTTGCGGATGATGTGGTTTTGTTTGTTAACACCAACAGATTTGACCTGCATGCGGTGAGGCAAATCCTAAATCTGTTTGGGGAGGCTTCTGGCTTGAGAATCAACTATAATAAATCGGCTACCACCTTGATTAGGGGATCCCCTCAGCTTGCAAGTTTGGTTAAAAGAGTGTTGCGCTGCCAGATTGCTAAATTCCCTATCAAATACCCGGGTTGCAATTGGCTTTACGCCCTCTAACAAAGGCGGAATGGCAGCCTATTCTAGATGCGGCTGTTGCCCTCTTACCAGCTTGGCAGCGTGGACTATTAGATAAACCTAGGCATTTGGTGTTGATCAAAGTTGTGATGAGTGCTAGGCCTATTCACCACCTTATGGTAAACAATGCACCTCTTTGGTTGTTTGAGCAGGTTTACAAGTGCTGGAGGGGTTTCTTTTGGGCAGGTAAGGAGGAGGAACATGGGGGACAATGTTTAGTGGCCTGGGATACCATCTGCCGTCCTACTTGCTTTGGAGGACTGGGCATCAAGAATTTACAGCTGCAAGGGTTGGCTCTACGCACCAGATGGGAATGGCTTAGTCGCACTGATCCCACAAGACCATGGCAGGGCATCCCGATGCTAAAAGATACTGATACGAAGGATGTGTTCCGCAGTCTTGCCAACATCACAGTGGGGCGTGGCAACATGGTCTTGTTCTAGACTGATAGATGGCTGGATGGCTCCTCCGTGGCTGATCTTGCACCGCTGGTACTTTTTGCTGTCCCAACACAGATTAAGAACAAACGCAAAGTTGAGGAGGCCATGTTGGAAAATAGCTGGGTGAATGACATCAAAAACCCTTTGACGGTTGAAGGCTGGCGACAGTGTGTGCTTCTCTGGGTGCACCTACACACGATTCAGCGAGATGAGTCGGCAGAGGACACCTTCAAATGGATGGGTTCGAGCTCCGGAGCCTACTCAGCGAGCTCAACTTATGATATGCTGTGCCAGGGCAGGACTAGGTTCGAGGCAGCTGGTTGTATCTGGAAGTCCAGGGCTACTCTTAAATGCAAGATCTTTGCATGGTTAGCTTGGCAATATAGACTTTGGACTTCTGATAGGAGATTCAGGCATGGCCTTCAGGACGCCACCTCGGAGTGCTTCACATGCTTACAAGAAGAAGATACGGTTGACCACATCCTCATCCAGTGCGTCTATGCAAGGGAAGTATGGTACTGGGTTTTCAGGCGATCTAGTGCCCAAGCTGCCATCCCCGATCCGACAGACAACCTACACTCCTGGTGGCTGAAGGCGAGGCGCAACTTCAAGGGTAAAGACAAAAGAACCTTCGATACCCTGGTGATTCTAACTTGCTGGAGTTTATGGAAGCAAAGAAATGCTAGATGCTTCAACAATCCTAGCAGACAACATTCGGTTCAGAGCTTAGTTCAGTGCATCCTTGATGAGCTGAATTCTTGGCTTAGGCTAGGTGTTGGAGGGAGTAACAACACTCTTCGGGAGTAGTTGCCTTGTACATTTGGGTGTGGTGTTGCGTTGACCGTGTTGTTGGTCAGCCACTCTTGTAATTTTTCTTGCTATCTTCTATAAAGCTACGGTACGCCAATGGCGTACTCTCTAAAAAAAGATGCTTCCTCGACACGTGGCTCTGAAGCCCGCAGCGCCCAGCCGCTTTTCCTGTCCAAGATGCGTGCTCTGCTCTCGACGCCGCCTTCCTCTCCACCAAAGGTTCCTGCTGCTAGGCGCAAGACGATCGTCGGATGCTCGTACCGCCGATCCAGCGCTCGCCTGAAGATCAAGGGCCGCCGCGTCCCGGTGGCTAGACTGGCTGAGGAGCTGGTCTGCCGCCGCATGGGCATTGTGCAGGACGGTGAGCCGGTCTCGGGGCAGGCTGTGGCCGAGTTCGTCCGCCTTTTCCAGGGGCAGCTACCGTGTACCATCCTCGCCGCGCTGCGGGCTCTGTTCCGCCTAGACTGCGCTGGAGCCAACGCTATCAAAGATGCCCTACTCAACCACGGTGGTGGAGGTGTTGTGGACCTTGCCGATGCTGGCGAAGATGAGGCCGCGATTGAAGCCTGATGACGACTAGATCATTTGAGTCCACTAGAGTTCCAATGTGTTCCATGTTAGATCACTGCCTTAAGATTTTGGTTCTGTTGCCCTTGCCCTTGCTGAGTACCTGGCGCATGTGCTGGATACTGCTGCTACCTCTCCCCGACTATGCTGGCCACCTTGGCTCTCTGTTAACCCGGCTGCAGCTCCTGTTAGATGTTTGCTTAGTGTTTAATGGATGATCTTATGAAAGTGCTCTGTTTCCTTTGCTGGAATGTGCGGGGATTGAATGATCCTGATAGACAAACTGTAGTCCATGACCTCGTTGCTTCTTCATCTTGCCAGATCGCTTGCCTCCAGGAGACTAAACTTCAAAATGTGGACCCTTTCACTGCTTGTTACTTGCTAGGTGGTAGGCTGAGAGGTTTTGCCCAGCGCCCTGCCCTTGGAACCAGAGGAGGAATCCTTCTTTTGTGGGATGAAAATGTGATCAACATCACCGATGTCCAAGCCACCGAGTTTTGCCTCTCGGCCAAGATCACCTCAATACACTCTGATGCCAGCTTTAAGATCACAACGGTCTATGGTCCTACGCTTGCCTCGCGGAAGGACGACTTCTTTGCCGAGCTCTTGGCGTCTAAACCTGCTACGGGCACAATGTGGTTGGTCCTTGGTGATTTCAATCAGATTTTTAGAACGAGAGACAAAAACAACACCAACATCAATAGGCGACGAATGAACAAGTTTAAAGCTACACTTGACAATTGTGATCTCAAGCCTATACATCTTCAAAACCGGCGCTTCACGTGGTCAAATGAACAAGCAAACCCCACCATGTCTAGGATCGACGTCGCCTTTTGTAATCCGGAATGGGACCTTAGCTTCGGACATCACATCCTTCACGCCCTCTCCTCCTCGCTATCCGACCATTGCCCCCTTTTGCTGCCGATGACTCCGGGCCACGCCGTCCACGCTCTTTTCGTTTTGAAAACTTTGGACGTGCCTACCCGGTTTCAAGGAGATTGTTACGGAGGCTTGGACCATGCATACGCCACACCAAGAACCATGTCAAATCCTATTCCACAAACTTCAAAGAACGGGGGCCAAATTAAAATGATGGGGCCAAGGCTTCTTCTCCAACGCCAAGGTTCAAACGCACATGGCTCTTCTCATCATCTTACGCCTTGACGAGGCCCAAGACTTTCGGCCACTATCTCCGGAAGAAAGAGACCTCCGTGCGCGCCTCAAGCGTAGAGTTATAAGCCTTGCGGTGGTCGAGCTCAAGAAAGAAGCAATGCTCACGTGTTACTAATATTCGGGAAGGAGATGCAAACACCAAATATTTCCACCTACGTGTCAATGAGAAGGAGGAAAAACCACATCCACCGGCTTAGACGCAACCATGGTTGGGTCACGTCCCATGAGGAAAAAGAGGAAATTGTGCATGACCACTTCCATGCAGCTATGAGAAGAGGCCCACCCCGCGAGCTAGACTTCAATTGGGAAACCTTTGTTCACCCAAACGTTGATCTTGGAGACATTGATGCGCCGTTTACGGAGGAAGAGGTGCTCCGTGCTATCAAGCAAATGGCGGACAAGGCCCCGGGTCCCGACGGTTTCACCGGTGCTTTCTTTAAAGCAACTTGGGACATAATTAAGACGGATGTCATGCGTGTCATTCACCTCTTTGGCAACCTTCACTCCGACAACTTCCATTGGCTAAACTCGGCTAATGTGGTTCTCATACCGAAAAAGGAGGGGGCCGAATGCATCTCGGATTTCCGCCCCATTAGCTTGATACACGCCATCGCCAAAATCATTGCCAAAGTCTTGGCTACCCGGCTCGCCCTCACATGAACACGTTGATCTCTCCCGCTCAAAGCGCCTTCATAAAAAATAGAAGCATCACGATAACTTCATGTTCGTGAGAAACTTTGCTAGGAGGCTTCACCGCAACAAGACCCGGCGCTCCTCTTCAAGTTGGATATCCGAAAAGCGTTCGATGCCGTTCGGTGGGACTACCTTATCGATCGCCTCCGACGGCTTGGGTTCCCGGGTCGGTTTTGTGATTGGATCTCCGCCATTCTCCGTACTTCCACTTCGAGGATCCTCCTTAATGGGGTGCCTACCTCCCCCATTCGGCACGGCCGTGGACTTAGGCAAGGCGACCCGCTCTCTCCGCTTTTATTTGACATCGCGATTGATCCTCTCCAACAAATCCTTGAGCTTGCAACGGCAAGAGGAGACCTCTCTCGCCTTCGTGGGCGTGGTGCTTTCTTTAGGATTTCTCTATATGCGGATGACGCCGCCATTTTTATGGCTCCGATCAAGGAGGAAATTACCAACCTTGCGCACATCCTCACTTCTTTCGGAGACATCACGGGGTTGTGCACAAACATGCAAAAGACATCCGTTGTCCCCATCCGTTGTGGCGCCATTGACTTAGATGATGTTCTCCAATCTTTCCCGGCAACTAGGACCGGTTTCCCGATGCGCTACCTTGGCCTTCCGCTCTCCGTTTGGCAACTCAAGAGGGTGGACCTTCAACACCTTGAAGACAAGATTGCCGGCAAGGTCCCCATGTGGGCGGGCAAATACATCAACCCGGCGGGGAGAAGGGAGTTGGTTAGGTCGGTTATGGCCTCCCAAGCCATTTTCCACCAAACCTCTCTCAAGTTGCCTCCCGGTTTCATCAACAAGGTCAACAAAATTGAGTGCTCTTTCCTTTGGGCGGCCTCCGACAAGGTTTCCGGTGGCAAGTGCAAGGTAAATTGGAAAAAGGTGTGCCGCCCAACCGAACTTGGAGGCTTGGGGATCCTTGACACCAAAAGATTTGGGGCGGCCTTGCGGCTACGTTGGCTATGGCATGAGTGGACGGACACCACAAAGCTATGGATTGGTATGGGCAACCCGTGCACAAGCGAGGACTACGACCTTTTCTATGCATGCACCGCAATCACTATTGGTAACGGTCACAAGGCGCCATTTTGGGACTCCCCTTGGTTGGACGACATAGACCTCGTGACGTCGCCCCCCTCATCTACTCGATCTCGAAGCACAAAAAATGGTGTGTGAAAAGGCCATGCAAGATGATGCATGGATAAACCAAATAAATACTTCCAATGGGATCACTCTCGCCCACATACAACAATTTGTTGCCCTTTGGACCTCTCTACAACAAGTGCACCTCGATGAAGACGTCCCCGACACCATCACATGGACCATGTCCTCGACGGGATCCTACACGGCAAGTTCGGCCTACCACGCGCAATTCTTAGGCTCCACCTCATCCAACATGAAGAAGTTAGTGTGGAAGGTGTGGGCGCCCCCTAAATGCAAATTCTTCGCTTGGCTTATCATTCAAAACCGGGTTTGGACGGCGGACCGGCTACGACGGAGGGGTTGGCCAAATTGTGATCTTTGCCCGCTTTGCAAGCAAACGAGAGAGACGGCCGCTCACCTTTTGTTCCAATGCCGGTTCGCTAAGCGCATTTGGTGCATGGTGAAGGATTGGCTTCACCTATCTTGGTTGGACGTGAGCTCTTGGGACAACTTCAATTGTGTCCAAGATTGGTGGACTCATATGACCTTGAATGACTCCGCTCGGCGAAAGGCGATCGCCACCCTCACAATGCTTGTCTCTTGGGAATTATGGACCGAGCGCAACGCTAGAGTGTTCCGGCACAAGTCCACCCTCCCTCGATCATTTTGGGACGGATCAAAGACGAGGCCCGCACTTGGGTCAAAGCGGGTGCCAAGCATTTGGAGTTTATCCTACCGGGAGATTAATCCCCTATCTAGTTTTTGGTCGGACCTTATGGTCGGTGATGTAAACAATGTTTAAACCTCTAACTCCTTCTTAATCAATATATAGAGGCAAATCTTTTGCCTCATAAAATTCAAAAAAAATAACTGATTAGCCAATGACCACGTTCGTGGTACTAGCGGGAGAATCCAAATGCAATACGGTAAGCTGGATAAGTGAACTCTTCCGCGGCCAGATGGTCGGCAGGCTGAAGCGCCAAGCGCCAGGTCGCGGGTTCGAGTCACACTTCTACCTTAATGACAAGCCGGGGTGGCATCTCCCCCCTCGGTCTTGTTGTTGTTGTTGTAAGCTGGATAATCTGAATACATCCTAGGAGTAGTAGCTACTGCTGGCAATACGGAGCGCAGTACGTGGGCCATCCGGTAAACGGACAGCCCGGACCTCCAGGATTCTGCAACGGCACAAGATAGTACCTGGTCGCCAAAGGCGCCGATGATAGAACCGAACCTGCGCCGATAGAACCCTGTGCAGATAGACCCTGACCTGTGTGTGCCCAAGCCACAGATAGAACCCAACAGAAACGTGAAAAAGGGGAACCGAGAGATGTTCCAGCATGTGATGCAAATATAATGAGGCTTGTGCTCTCCACCATCTTCTCTCACCCAGTCTATGCAGCTCCACGTTCCACGCCTCTCTCTCCACCCTCAAAGAGCTCAGTGGTTCCTTTTGATTTCGAAGAGGCCAAAAATGGGAAGGAAATGGCACGCCGTTGCGGTGCTGGGCATAGCCTACATGGTCGCCGCCACTGCCGCCGTCGACGACAAGGGCCTCCGGTCCGCCGCCACCAGTGCAGCGCCGGAGGGAGCGAGCTCCCTGGGCAGAACAACTTATCACCACGTGTGGCCGGTAATGGTAGAAACTAGGAAGCCCTTCTGTACGTTGTTTAAAATTCTTGTTGTATTTGCCCGGTTTGTTCGGGTATGTCACCTTTTTGAATTGGCTCTGACGGTTGTAAACCGTTCTGTCACACGAATCGCTATTAAATTGACAAGTTGCGGTGCTAATTTTTGGGTATATTTTGTCGGTTGTTTTCTACGTAGCCCATGAAATTCGGATGGCGGAATAGTGCTGGGGTCATTCGTTGGATTCCTCGGGGCAGCATTTGGCAGCGTTGGTGGAGTAGGTGGAGGTGGGATCTTCGTGCCGATGCTCACTTTGATCATTGGCTTCGATCCCAAGTCATCCACGGCCATGTCGAAATGTGAGGATCGATTCAGTTCATTTACTTGTACATCTATCACAAAACGATAAATAGGAAAATCGTCACAAAAGAATTGTTGCTGGGAATTGGGGTTTTGTGATTGTTGCTGAGAATCTCATCCACAGGTATGATCACGGGAGCTGCTGTTTCAACTGTGTACTGCAACCTCAAGCTGAAACACCCAACTTTGGACATGCCAGTGATAGACTATGATCTAGCCCTGCTCATACAGCCCATGCTCATGCTCGGGGTCAGCATTGGGGTTATTTTCAATGTGATATTCCCCGACTGGCTTGTCACGGTTCTCTTGATTATCCTCTTTCTAGGTTATCCGACTTGTCCACAAATTGTAAAAACGGTTTAGCCTTTTCTAGTTGTAACTGACTTCTTATTACATTGTCAACTTAAATTTCAGTTACCTCGACTAAATCTTTTCTAAAGGGTGTCGAAACATGGAAGAAAGAGACACTAATTAAAAGGGTAATGCTTTTCTTGGTACTTGATTACATTTTTTGCAGTACATATCCTTATAAGAATGCTGATAGGCTCCTTAATTTCGTTACTCACTTCAGGAGGCAGCGGCAAACTAGCAAATCAATCTAGTAAGTTAAATGAACCCATTATTCAATTAACAAAATTTAGGAAACGGTTTACATATTTTCTTGATTTACCAGGTGAAGAAATTGAGTATACTCCAACGCCTACGGGGCCCGATGCCGCAGCTGAGAAAAAAACCTCGTCAGATAAAGCAGTAAACTAAAAATCATGAAAAATTCTAAATTCCATAGCCATAGTAGAAATCTTCTCAGGTACATGTGTAAGACAATATTTGGATTCATGATGTAGGTATCCATTTGGAACAACATATACTGGAAGCAGTTTGGCCTTCTTGTTTTTGTTTGGGTAGTTTTCCTTGCGCTTCAGGTCACTAAGGAGAACAAAGTTACAGTTTTACAGATTCCTAGCTTTTATATGACGGTAAATTTTGACCATTTTTAATATCGATATGTTAGCAAGAAATTCTAAATTCTAAAAAATATTACAAAAAACAATTTCCATGATCAATTTAATAATAGTGTTTTCACCTGATCAACGCGACTGACATTTTATATCATATTAGTCAAAGTGTGAGAAGTTTACTTGCTTGCAGTTCTTGGATTTCATTTATTTCTGTATGGAGATACAGTAATGAGTGAGCTCTACCCAATCATTTTCATATTTGACGAAATAGGCCGTAGCCCCGCTATATAAATATAGCAATCATCCGATACAACCGCAGTTACGAAATGCTGGGGCGGCAACAAACATACACCCAAAGCAAGGGAAGAGAAAAAACAAGAAAAACAAAATGGAGACATAGGGATTGACTAAACGATGGATTTTCATATAAAACGTAGGATTTATGATATAGTCAAGTGGTGCAAGTACCTTTCATTCGCAAAAAAAAAGTGCAATTCCTTTTGATTAGTTAGCGTGGGGATTTCTACATAAGAGAAAGGAAATTTTACTATTGAAGGGGAACCGGAGAAAAGCTCGTACCAACGTTACATGCTAAGCCTAGGTTGAAAAATGAATCAAATTAGGCCACAGACGTTAGAGCGAATTCACGAAAAGGATAAACAAGAAAATTACCTGCAAGACTAGCACGCCACCCTCTCCATTGCTGCCTGACTGGGATAGGTTATTGCCTCTAGGTGATGAAGGATTTTTGGGGGAGATCGGAAAGCTCAAAACATTTATCCAGATCCCCAGTTATGATGATTTTATAACTACAACTTGACATCCCGAGAAACTGTATAACAGATATCAACATCTGTCTTATGTCGATATTCATGTTTGCAGAACTATATGGCAATTTGCTCCACGTGGTACTGGGTTTTGAGCTTCCTCCAGGTACTTTGCTGCCTTTCATCACCTCATTATTCTACCACATTGCATATTTGCATACACAATTGATCAGAAGTTACGAATTTGGGATGGTTCCCGATTCAAGGAAAATTTCATAGCACTGCCTAAACTTCGTAATAAAAATGTTTTTTTTTAGATAAGGGGTCACCCCCGATTTCCATTAATAGAAACCAGCGAACACAGTACATGCAGAAAAGTAAACAAAGCGGAAAAGGAAAGAAAGAAAGGTCGGACAATTGTGCTATTTCAGAAGGGAAGCGCTAGGCGTCCCCCGGGGGATCTGGGGGAAAAATCCCCCGGGTCCCCTGCACGACACGTGTCCACCTCCCTGGACTCAAATCCCACCAAATCGCGACTGAAGCAAAAACGGTTCAAACGTAATAAGAAGTTTGTGCTATTGCAGCAAAAATCCAATTTCAACCAAAAATCACCCGCAAATGGTTCATTGAAACAAAAACGGTTCGCGCATAATAAAAAATTTGTTCTATTGTAGCAAAATGTCCAGTTTTCACCAAAAATCTCGTAAATGTTTTTACGAAGCAAAAAAGGGTTGTTTGTAACAAGAATTTTGTACTATTGTAGCAAAAAGTTCAATTTTCTCTCAAATCGCACATAATGCTTCTATGGAGCAAAAAGTTTCATTCGTTGGCTCGTCGGTAGCAACACCGCACGTCGGTAACATCGTTGGCTCGTCGGTAGGATTGTCATGCGCCATCGGTAGCAACACCGGACACGTTGTTAGCAAAACGACAAAACCGTTGTAGCAAAAATAAATTGTGCTACAAACGGCCACCGGCATTGCTACTAGCGACTCGGAGCAATGACAATGGCCTTCGACGACGTGCTACAAAGCGGCGGCATTGCTTCAAGCGGTCACCGGCATTGCTACAAACGGCCACCGGCATTGCTATAAGAGACTTGGAGCAATCGCGGCGGCCTCCGACGACGTGCTACAAAGCGGCCACCGGCGTTGCTAGAAGCGATTGGGAGCAATGGCCTCCGACGACATGCTACAAAGCAGCCACTGGCGTTGCTACATGCGACTGCAGTTTGTAGCATCGTTGGCTCGTCGGTAGCAATGACATGCGCCGTCGGTAGCATCCTCGGCTCGTTGGTATCAACGCCGCGAGACGACTGTAGCATTCGCTCGTAACTTTGCCGGATACCGTCGGTCGCATCGTCAGCTCGTCGGTAGCAATGGCGCGAGACGTCGGTAGCATCTTCTGATAGCTTTGCCGGATACCGTCGGGTAGCATCGTCGGCTCGTCAGTAGCAACGACACACGTCATCGGTAGCATCGCCACGTGCCGTCGGTAGCAACACCGCACGCCGGTAGCATCGTCGGCTCGTCGGTAGCAATGCCGTGCGCCATCGGTAGCAACACCACGAGTCGTGGACATGTTGTTAGCAAAACTACAAAACCGTTGTAGCAAAAAAAAATTGTGCTGGTATAGCAAAAACGACTTCGACAGCGACATCGCCGGAGACCGTGTAGCAAAAACTTTATACTATTGTAGCAAAATAACAAAACTTTGGTAGCAAAATTTCATGCTATTGTAGCAAAAATAACAAAACTTTGGTAGCAACGGTCGTCGTTTATGGCAGCACGACCCGTGTCTAGCAACGGTCGTCGTTTATGGCAGCACGACCCCGTGTATCTCGTAGCAAGGGCGAACTTCGTTGGAAGCATCGCCCCGACGCGTCGCCGCCACCATGACAGCACCACTGCCGGTCCATGGCAGCACCGCCGCCACGACGTTAGCAGCGCCTCTGGACCATGGCAGCACTATGCCCCATGACGGTAGCAGCGCCTCCGGGCCATGGCAGCATCGCGCCTCCACTACAGCAGCAACGACACCCTAGGTTGGTAGCAACAATTTCAGGCTCCTCAGCTTCGGGGACCGCAACCGCTGCTCCCTCGCATGCCGACGCTGGCTCGCCGCCGCGGCCGCCTTGAGCCTCCGTCTCGCCCTCGACACGCAGGCCATGCTCCTCGCCGCGGCCCCGGGAAGCTTCTCCGCCGAGAGCGTTGGCGCTCCCGCCATGGTGCCGTTGACCGGTGACAGGGTGGGCTTAGGGAGAGCGGCGCCGTTGGCCGGGAAGGAGGTGCGGGTAGGGGCAGCGGCCTTGCCGTGGAGGCGCACAGGGGCGTCGACCTCGCCGGGGAGGCGCGCGGCGGCGGCCGGGCCGGGGAGGCGCGCGGGTCCGCGGCCGTGCCGTGGAGGCGTGCGGACGAGGAGAGGGTGACGCTTCCGGCCGTCCTCGTCGGATGAGCGGGGGCGCGGCGGCGGGAACCTACCGGGAGCGCGACGGCGGAAGCTAGGGAGACGCACCGCCGGGGACGCAGCGGCGGTAGCCCACCGGGCGCGGCGGCGCTGCTGGCATCGGAGCTCCGGTACGAAGCAGCATGGGGCCCCGAGTGACGGCCGGCGCGCGAGGTCGGAGAAGCTACACGGTCCCACTGCCTTCGGCGTTGATGGCGAGGAGGAGGAAGGAGTCCATGGCGGCTGTTCGGCGGCGGCACGCATGAGAGTCGTTCCGGCGGCGGCGGGCCAAGGGATCCGTTCAGGCGGCGGCGCGAGAGAAGCTAGGGAACGAGTGGTGGAGGCTGGAGCGAGCAGATAAGGAAGACGAAAAAAAACTCACGATGTGGTGGGCAAATGAAAGCATCTCAACCGCTTGATCCACTCCCATCCAACGGCCGCGCGTCAGGAGGATGCTAGCGCGTGATCCCCCGGGGGAATAGAAGGCTTTCCCATTTCAGAATCCACGCAGGGATTCGTTTTTACAGAACAGAAGGCTACTGCCATGCATCATATCGCGACTGACTAACCAACACAGGGAAGACAGTCATTAAAAACAGCTTCACCGAAGCTCTACATCTAAGGAAGGAGGAGCATGACGTCCACCCCTTCGCCGCGTTGAAAGTCTCACTTGATAATCGCACAAACAACTTGACTCCCAAGATGAGCACATTCTGGTTTTCCTCTCCAGCAAGATTGACCAAGATGAGATCATATGACCAATTGTGTCGGTGACAGCCACCGAATCGGAGGGTCTAATGTGTCTGAAGCACGCATTGTTGTGTGTCTTCCAGATCGCCCAGACGATCTCTGCCATACCAACAGTAACCAACTTCCTTTCTCTCTTAGAAAAACTTCGGATCCATGCACCCAGTATATGTTGTATCGAACACGGTTTGTTATTGAAACCGAATGCGCAACTCGCAACATTCCAGACGTATCGCACCAATGGACAAGCAAAAAATAGATGCGTGATCGTTTCATTTGCACCACAAAACTAACACATCTTGTCTCCTTTCCACCCACAACGATGTTTTACATCGTCTTTGTTGGTAGATATACTGTCTCGAGATGCCAACCACAGAAAAACTCTTACTTTGGCTGGAATCTTAAATTTCCACAAGGATTTGAAAGGGAAGACCATACTCGCCCTTTTCAAAGATCGATATAGCGAACTCACCGAAAACCCCTTGGGATCCAGCTTCCAAGTCACAGAATCTTCACAATCTAAAACACAATCATCCCGCACTCCTCTTTAAGAAGCTCCCACATGTGTAAGATTTCACCAGTTAGAGTCCGGCGAAATTTCAAATTACGCCATCCCTCCGTAAACATTTTATTCACAGTGATCTCAATAGATTCATATATGGCATACAAATTCTAATACTTAACCGAGAAAGGACAGCCCCCAGCCAGGGCTTCTTCCCAAAAACGAGTTTGTTTCCCATTCCCAATTTTGCGCGTGCAATAGGAATAGAAAATGTCCCGAACTTTAATTAAACCTCTCCAAAACCAAGAGTCTCCATTGTTAATCTTCACTGCATAGAAATTTCTGCCACAAACCTGCAGAATTTTCAAGCCTCCAAAGTCACTTGCAAAGAAGGGCACTGTTCATGCATTTTAAATCTTTTACACCTAGACCAGCATATTCCTTAGGTGTGCAAACCACATCACACCTAACCAAGTGATATTTCTTAGTTCCTAAATCTTCACCCCATAACAATCGAGCCCCAACATTATCCATATGTTTTTTTAGCTCCTTTGGGCAAGGGATAAAAAGACATCATATGCAGGGGCCGGGTGTGTTATTCAAACATGATTGAATTAGAATTAGTCTCCCCCTATCGGCATCAGTTTCCCTTGCCAACAATTCAACTTTCCCTCCATATTTTCCTCAGCGTTTTTCCAACACTTATTTAACAAACGAGTTTTGTCGACCGGGATCCCCAGATATTTTATGGGGAGCGTGCCGGAAGAACAAAAAAATCAAACTATATTGGTTGTCCACGGCATCTCTGTTTGTCCACGGAATCCCCAAAGCAATATAGCTCACTTTTATCATAATTTATCTTAAACCTCGACATAATCTGCTCAAAGGTGTAGAGAAGGAATTTTAAATTTTGCGAGCTTGGGACGTCATCTTTATAAAGAAGATCGTGTTAGCTAACCCATCAGCGGCTAAATCAAACAATAGAAGAGACAAAGGGGCCCCTTGTCGCCAGCCCTGATGTGTTAGGAAATAAGATCCAATACTATAATTAACCTTGACACCCACTTTTCCTCCTATCACTGTCCTCATAATCCAGTCACAAAAGGTGTCTGAAAAACCCTTCATTTTGAGCATTTGGTGCACAAACGTACATTTAATTTTATCGTAGGCTTTCTCGAAGTTTAGTTTAAGCATAATTCCCGATTCTTATTCGAATGAAGTGAATTCAGAGTTTCATGTAAAATTAAGACTCTCTCCATAATATAACGATTTTTTTTAGAAAAGCAGCCTACGTGGGGCCAACCACTGGATCCACAACAGGGGAGAGCCATTCATAAGAAGCTTCATAATTATCTTGAAACTGACATTTAATAGGCTAATCGGCCTGAATTACCTGATCTCCGTAGGATCTTTGCATTTAGGAATAAGAGTTATAATTCCATAATTTAATCTCGAGATCTCAAGCTTACCTTGTTGAAAATCATTAACAAGTACAAGTAAGTCCATTTTTATTACCTCCCAAAAAAGTTGATAAAACTCTATGGGAAAACCATCAGGACCCGCAGATTTATTGTGGGCCATTCCAAACACCACTGTTTTGATCTCAGATAAGGAGAAAGGTTCTGTCAATTGACAAGCGTTCTCCGGGGCAATTTTTGTATTCCTTCAGGTCTCAATTTTATCTTATAGACATCAGGTTGACCGAAATGCCTTTTATAAAAGTCTGTAATGAATTTTTCCAAGTTTTCTGTCGAGCAACAACTCCCCATTTTTCTCAAGACTCACAATGGTATTGACTCTATGTCTCCCATTAGCTTTTGCATGAAAAAACTTTGTATCAGCCTCACCATCGTTAATGTTTTTCTCCTTTGTTCTTTCAATCCACTTCAATTCTTCTTGTTTCAAAAGATTTGCAAATTGTTTTTTTATAGATTTTTCTCTCCTCAAAGGCTTGTAAAGAAATCCCATGAACTTCACCATGTGTGTCAATTTTGTTTAGTTGTGTTGATATTTCAGCTTTTGTTTTCCTATATTCACCCTCCACATTTTTATGCAATCCTTTTGCATTCTTCCTTAATCTCCTCATTTTGATTTGCCAAATATCAATACTATTAGCTACATAAACAGGGCCTTCCCAAATAGTTTTAACAAGTTCCACGAACCCCTCTCTTTTCGCCCAAGCATTTTCATATCCAAAAAGGTATGTTTCGAAAAGGTATGTCTCTAGGAGTAGTTTTGCCTGTATCAAGAATGAGAGGTGCATGATCTGACAATCCTCTAACCAGAGCTGTCACGATCGATAGTGAATATTACTCTTCCCCATTCTGGTGACACCAAAAATCTATCCAATTTCTCAAAAGTGGGGTTTATATGATCATTACTCAAAGTATACGCTCTCCCAGTCTAGCTCCATTAAATCATTTTGCTCGATAATCGCATTGAAAAGAAAGCTCCAACTTGTGCATCCACCATCTTTGTTTCTTTCATTACTCTATGTAATGATGTTCAAATACCCCCACCCCCACTAAAAGGGGTATCTTACTTTCATGGCACATATGGGACAATTCAGTGAGGAAATCAACTTTACCCTCATTCTGCGCTGCCCCATACACTATCACCAGATTCCACATAAATTTAACGTTTTATCTAGTCAGTTGGATTCTAACAAAATAATCACTAGATTGATGTTCATGTACATCAAAAGTTGTTCTCCTTATTCCGACTAGAATACCACCAGATTGGCGTTTAGGAGCACTCCAATGCCACAAAAATAATTGTCTGTTATCAATATTCGCAAGATCCTGAGCACTGAAGTTAGACTTCAATGTCTCATGTACACACATGAAATCTATTCTCTTTTCAACCAGAGTTTCTCTCAGAAATCTCTGTTTTTCAATTTTGCTTATCCCCCTTAAATTCCAAGTTGATCCTATCATCTATTTTTTTTTTCTTTTACGAACTTGCACCCTAGGTTCACACTGGTGAACCTTTGTGCTTCATTTTCCTTGTCGAGCCAGAGTTTTGGACTTTGTCCAAATACTCATCAATTACATCATCTTCAAAATCGTCACCACCATCCGACAAATTTTATGTGTGGCAGATATTGGCACCATCTCCTCCAATGGGAGGAGGGCCCATTGTATTATTATTATCATTTCCCCCTGCGATATTTCTTAGGAATAAATTTAGCCTGGCTTCCTCCAGGTCTTTCATTAGGTCAAGATTTTCATTAACCATGTCCACTGCCAAAATCAATCCCCACTGCCATAGCCAAATTTGCAAGTGTAGAATTATCAATATTCACAAAAGATGGGAGAAGATTACCTGCATCTGCACACAAATTCTTCACTTTGGCTCTTACATTGGCGTTTTCCTCCATTTTCTGCCCTTCCTGCGAGGCCAATCTGGGACATCTTCTCACCAGCACTTCCTCTTCTACTTCCTGAATTTCGGCTGCTCTGTTTGATCTTATTGCTCCTCTTCCAGTTTCGCCATTCTGAATTGTTGCGACTCTCTGAGCAAATGGTACCCCTTTCCGGGAAAAATATGGTTATGTGCATCTATCGATGCAGAGCCAGGGTGTCCCTTTCCGAAAAAAAAGCATATCATTATTTATCTTTCTAATTTTTACAAAGAGAATATATCATTATCAGTTATAGCTTAACTACAATTCTCCTATTCTGTAACGATTATCCATTTTGTCTTCAGTTTCTTTCTATCTGCATTTTCGCTGCAACAAACATACACACTGTTGCCAGCTTGTATCCTCTGAACTGAGATTCGACATATTGGTATCATCATATTACCATCATCCCGTGAGAATACACTAACACAGTTTCTTTACCTGTTCGAAATATAACCAGATCCCGGTGTCAGTTGGAGTGTCCATGTACCAAGCAGCAGGTCTGATGCAGGGGAAGAGGGTGATATCATCAAGGGCAAATAAGCAGACCAGACCGAAAGCTCATCAGCTATTGGTATACTGCTCCTTTGGCGTTACTGCTGGTGTCCTTGCCGGTCTGCTTGGCGTCGGTGGGGGCGCTGTCATGGGGCCTCTCTTCCTGGAGCTCGGTATCCCTGCGCAGGTAAAATCTTTCTTTGAAACATGATGTTCCAATCAAAGTTTCTCACTCTTTAAGTCGACAATGATTTGATGCTATTCTATTTTACTATTAATATATTCGTCCCATATTTGACTCGTTTGTATTCCCATAAACTGCTGCAGGTCTCGAGTGCTACAGCCACCTTTGCAATGATGTTTTCTTCTTCCATGGCCGTCGTAGAATACTACCTCCTGCACCGGTTTC
Organism: Poa pratensis; assembly: GCA_947311845.1. Lineage (NCBI taxonomy): Eukaryota > Viridiplantae > Streptophyta > Magnoliopsida > Poales > Poaceae > Poa > Poa pratensis. The sequence goes on from CAMZMU010000070.1 coordinate 38,838,547, forward strand.
CTGTACCATACGGTATGGTATTGTCTCTTTTCCTCTGTTCCTCCTATGGTAACCATGTAGTAGTAACAATTTATTTTCTGAATCTTGTGCAGCTCTTTTCTTCACTGGTCTGGCATTTTTAGCTGCGATTGTTGGCCAGCAGGCTTCGAGGAAGCTGATCAATTTGTTAGGGCGGGCATCATTTATCATCTTCATATTGTCCTTCGTCATCTTCATCAGCGCGGTTTCTCTAGGTACCAGTTTGCCTCCCCTGAGTACACTCACTGCAACCATTCGGGGCGTCACATGGTTTCCAACCCAAGTTCTTACATCTGCTGTTTGTAGGTGGAGTCGGAATCTCCAAAACGATTCACAAGATGGCGCGGCACGAGTACATGGGATTTGACAACATCTGCTAATATGATACGTAGGAAGATGCAGCTTGCAAGCATACAAGAACAGCGTGATGTATCGTGCAGTTTCTGTGGATGGAATAGTGATTTGTGTTAGAAATAAGAATAATTGTGGTGTCATTAAGCATTGTTTAGTGGTAACTGAGCTGGAGAAACATGTTCAACATCACCCTCCTGGAACAGTTGCAACAGTGCCGTATTGCCAAGGGTTCGATCAATACAGGCTTCAACATTTGCTCGACCGCTTTGGCCTATTATTCAAGATCCCGTAGCTCACAGCCACATCTCGGAATGCTCTCATTTGCCGATCATCCCTCTTTGTCCATGCAGTTTCCGATCATATAGAGCAAAGCTTCTGTCATTTTTTATCCCTTTGATTCGGCCATCTGATCAGATGCCATAAACCTTGGTTTATGCTGATTACATGGTTTCTCACAACATAACTAAAGACTTCCAATAACAAGTCAGAGCAGCACAACCAGGCTATAAACTAACTTCAATCACTCTATTCAAGATCCAAAATTGCAAGTCAGAGCAGCACAACCAGGCTATAAACTAACTTCAGATCAATCAATCTCAAAGTGAAGAAAATCAGACGATCAGGGATACGACTAAATATTACAGAAAACATCACAAATGTTTGAAGTGTAACACTTTGGATGGACAAGGATTTCAGTCTACTGTTACATTCAGATGTCAAGTCCGCTCAAACAACATGATCCAAAATTCCAAAATCCAGCTGCGCAGGTTGCTTGCTCAAGTGCTATATCCAATTTTGGGCTTCGGATGAATTTGCCTGCCAAGGAGCTTCAACAATACATGGTGGCCGCACCGGGCAATAGGATTAAGCACTCTTTTGTTTCAGTGCTTGAGTAATTGCCTGTAAAACTGGCATGATAAAGATTTGGGTCAATTTGAACACTAATCTGCTGATAAGCACAGATAAGCCAGCATTAATACCTCATGAAGACGCTGACTCAGGCTGGGTGGCTTGTTGTTTTGGTCTCCTGCTGGCAGGGGGTCCATCTCTTCGCCTCTCATACCGTCTGCTTTCATACTTTGAGGTCCTTCGCTCCTTTGGTTGGTAGGTTGGGTATGTGCATGGAATGATCTCACCATTTATGTATTTGTCACCTGAAGGGAGAAAAATGAGCGAACAAGTTAGTCATAATGACGCGAGAAGCATATAAATGTTGCAGCTACAGATAATTGTGTCGCACCGACCTCCATAGTCTTTGTTTTTTACATCGATGTAGGAATCAGGGAGCACCCACAGGACACCAGGCAAACCTACATGTGACGTAAGAAAAGGTTAAACAAGGAAAATCCAAAAACGCTGCATAAATGACTATGGACCAAAATAACGCGCAAATCAAGGAGTACCCTTGAACTTCTCTGATGTTTCTTCGTCGACAGTGCACTGGAACCCGGTGTAAGTGGTTGTGCTGAAGGCATACATGTTCTTCTTGGCTTCCTCCATGCTGCAATTGTAACCAATAACTCAGTTTAGACTCTTTTTTTTTTGCGTAAATCCTATGCACCATATCAAACTAAAGAAGGGAAATTCAAGCGTAACTCTCAGATGCAGGCAACTTCTGCTATTCACATATGTGCAGCAATGACCGAACAAGGTTCCAAGTATCCAATCAATATCTATTTGACCATTGCATATGTGTACAATCCAAATCTTTACATGTCGACTATCGTGTGCCCTATGTCTCTACTGCATAGCAACTTCAGAAGCATGAGTGGACTACAAGCCCAACCTGATGCAGTGTTTGCACTGTGCACGAAATGCAGCATTCCAATCCAATTGAGGCAAAAAAAAAAATCCCACTTACAAATACCACGAAATTAACATTTTCCCCTCGACTATCAAAATTCCTCTCGCCAGACACACAGAAAAAGAATCATCGGTCGTAAGAGGCACGGCCGTTTTACCTGCCGAGGACGGTGGCGAGGGTGTTGAGGTAGGTGTCGATCATCTGCTCGCGCGTGGGCGCGGGGTCCTTGGGGAACTCCATGACGATCAGCCAGTGGTTGTAGTCGCACCCGGGAGCAGTATCGTCTCCCTCTGGTCGCTCCGGGCGCCGCGCGGACCGCCGTTGGCCTCGGCCGCCTCTGGAGGCCCCCCGCCGGCGCGAGGGCGATCGCCGCCGCGGCTGCGTGCGGGGGAGATGCGCGGTGAGAAGGAGGACGCGGAGGGCTTGGCGGGGAAGGCGAAGGCCCTGGCCGTGGCGCGCCCGGCGGCGGCGGCGGTCGGGAGGGAAGCCATGGGAGCGAGCGTGAGTGCGTCTGTGGGGGAGTGAGGTTTTGCGAGTTGGGGATAAGGCGAGAGAGAGCTACAGGGAGAAGAAGAAGAAGATATTTCGTGACGAGGGTTTTAGGCTTGTATTCATGGGTCGGGACCGGACCATTTGTTTAACGGCGGCCTTGTTTCTCTTCATTTGGTGGGCCGAGGTAAAATGAACTACTCAAAAAAAAAACGACGTTTGTAGTTCATAGGAGTACATCAAGCATATGATTTTTTTTCCGTCTTGGTTCTCCAACAATAGAAAAAGTCGTCTTACTCGCAGAATTTTGACTAGGATTTTCATAGGAGTTGTGACAAAAATGTCAAGATGCTCGAGGGATATATCAAAATATAAACATGAACTTGTGTGATATAAATTTTAGTTTTACCAAGTATATTTGTTGTTCATGTGTATTTTATTTTCTTCGATCTCACGTACAATATATTTGTTGGATCATCTACTCAAAACAAAACCAATTTTTTATAAGAATCAACTAATTAAATCAAAATGCACCATTTTACAACCATGGAAAAAACATCATTCTGATAGTCCTTATCTCTTGCGCGCTCCTAAGGTCCTCTTGGTCCCTCGGCGTCTTGACCTCATGTGGCATGGTTTTGGTTACATAGTAAATCTAAGGTATGGATCACTAACAACATGATTGGTTCTTTTTCATGAACCCGATGTTATGCTTGTAGAATTTCTTAGAGTTTGAACCAATGCAACATTCAGATCTTTACTCACTATCCATACACACAAAACCGACGAAGAACCAAAGAGTTGGATGTGGATCCTCTAAGTTAAGTAACTTTACTTTCAATCACTGACATGTCGGCCTTCCAGATGTAAGTCCCACATGCCAGTGACTCCAAGTCACCCTGCAATTATTCAGATTATCTGAATCGCAAAGAGTTCACCAAGTGATAAACATTTTGTAGCAGTTAAACCTTTTCTTGGAAAATTATTCTAGTTGATAAGAACGATGTAATGCTTTGTAGCTGTTTTTTCCTCCCATGTCATGAAAGATAAGAGACGCTAAAGAGACAAAAAAATACACTTTTAAACATAAGATATGGTAAAACCTTCACAAGAAACATTGTGACCGTTAACTAAATTGATCAACGCACACACACCAAGTCATTAACGGCATTATATTTTGGATTCTCGATAGAGATATATGCACGGTTAGTCACTGAACTTGGCCGAGATGAGCACTTTGGTCACTAAACTTGCAAAATGTTGTCCGCGGGTCACTCAACTTGGCAGAGATGAGCAAACTGGTCACAAACCTAACGTGGCACGCTGACTGAGCAGTTGACCATTGACTCTGACCATTTTTTTTGCAAAAACACCCCTGTAGAATCACAAAATCACAAAATCACATCATTATTTTTTTTGCAAAAACACCCCTGTAGAGAGATATTAATGTGATTTTGTGATTCTACGGGGTGTTTTTGCAAAAAAAAATGGTCAGAGTCAATGGTCAACTGCTCAGTCAATGGTTTGTGACCAGTTTGCTCATCTCTGCCAAGTTGAGTGACCCGTGGGCAACATTTTGCAAGTTTAGTGACCAAAGTGCTCATCTCGGCCAAGTTCAGTGACTAACCGTGCATATATCTCTTCTCGATATTTTTCTCTATGGCTCTTTCATGGTGATTTCGTCCACAAAGAAAGTGGTGTCATTTCCACAGGTTGTTCTTATTTGAGATATATGCACGTACAACATACTAAACACCGAGAGTATACAAAAATCGGTGTACGGAAGCTCGAGCGGCTTGCCGGGCATAGTGCATGATGTTGATTTGTTGTTGACCTATTTAATTTGTTGAGTAGGCTGAATAATTGGTTTGTGTTTGGCCTATCACACTTTGATTAAACTTTCTTTTATTTGAATTGTGAGCTATCCGCATCGGTAAATGAGGCTGCGGAGATAATAAGAGTTTCCATTTTCAAAAAGATACTACCTCCCTTTCTTGTTATAAGGTGTATAAGTTTTCACTAAAAAATCAAATTTAACTATCTTTGACCAAGATTTTAGGAAAAACAATCAACATTAAAATATCAAGAAAATAATAAATGAAAATTTATTTCAAAATGTATCTAATGATAATGATTTGGCATTCTAAATGTTAATAATATTTTCTAAAAACTTGGTCAAAGAGAGTCAATTTTGAATTTTTCAGAAAACTAATACACCTTATATATCGGAGGGAGTATATTTTAAGTTTGCACAATTTTTTTTAGAACGTACCATGTAAAAAAAACCTTAGAACATACTTCAACGATTCATCTCGGCAGTAGTCACATTACTGAATTGCTGCCTTGGTCACAGAATGCCCATGACAATATGACATGACAGCAAATAGGCAAGTTGCACACCTGCAACAGTATTCAGCCTCAAGTTGCTGGTGGTTTAAAGTCCCATGGAAACATTTGATAGCCTAGTTGAGAACTTGACATTTTACACTAAATGAACCGATAGAAATACCAGATTCAGAGCGAAACCAAACTTTATTCATGTAGACATGGTATTGGTGGCGATCGATCATGGAGCACCCTTGAGCTTCTTCGCGATCCCTGCAAAGTATTTCCCTTGGTGGAAAGCTTGCTGCAGCTCAAGCTCAGTGGGAACTCTTGATCCATTCCCAGCAATTGTGCCAGACCCATACGGGCTTCCACCCTTCACCTGCTCCATCTCAAACATGCCGGCACCAAACGTGTACCCGACCGGAACAAAGATCATGCCATGGTGCACCAGTTGAGTAATCGCAGTCAACCTAGGAGATCAGGAACAAACTAATTAGCATGTCTATATAATTTCAATGACAATGTGGCATTTTATCTTACGCAGTCGTTTCTTGGCCACCACCCTGGCAACCGGTGGAGAAGAACAATGCGGCGGGCTTTCCGGCGAGTCGCTGCGGGCACCACAGCTCACTGGTGCCGTCCAGGAACGCCTTGAACTGCGCGGGCATCATGCCGAATCTAGTGGGAAATCCGAAGATGAGACCGTCGGCATCGGCGAGCTCTGCTGGTGAGATGACCGGCACGTCATCCCTCTTCGGAGGAGCGCCCATCTTTGTGAGTGCTTCTTCAGAAAGAGTCTCCGGGACCTGTAGTACATTCAGAGTTTCAGATGGTGTTTCTATCAATAGGTGGGGAACAAATCGCTGAGCAATGTAAAAACTATGGAAGTACATAATCACACTATCTTATCAGTCGGTGTGAGTGTACAAGGTTTGTGTCATCACCTGCCATAGCTTGACGTCCACACCTTCGACGGAAGACACGCCCTTCTGAATCTCTTCAGCTAGTTTGGCGACATGGCCATAGGTGGAGTAGTACCTAAAGAATGTGTAAGTTCAAGAAATGAAACGATACTACTGGCAGAGCTCTCTCTGATGTACATTCCCAAATGCAGCATCAGGAATCCCCCAGAGAATAAGAGATCACCCATGGCCCCAATTCTAAAGAAAAAATAGATCACCCACCCATGGCCATAGATAAAAAATAACATACAGAAGCACCAACAACTTGCCGTGGCGCAAGATGGTGGCCGGGATGGAAGAATCAAGAAAGTTGCCGGAGCAAATGGTGAGAGGAAAGGAAGACGAGTGCTCACACTATGTAGATCTTGGCCGCCATTGGCTGACCCGGATGCTTGGAGTTCTCTCGGAGATTAGCTTGTTGTAGAAGGAGACTGGAACTGGAGAGAAGACCTGACTGAGGTGACGAACTAAAATGAGGAAGACGAGAGCTTGGTTTGTTGCTTGGGTGTTGGCCTGTTGGGTGGGTCTCGGTCTCCGTGTTTATGGGAGGGAGAGCTCTTTGCACGTGAGCGCGACCGGTCAAGAGTCAAAGACGGCGACCAATGCCCTAGGTGTACCCTGCCGCCCTGCGCATGCGCATGCCTCCGACCGAGATACGTGCAGTGCACGTGCATCTTTTTATTACTCCAAGTACAGCTTATCCACGCTACTCGATAAATTTTATTTGAAAACAACGTCAACGAAAATATGATGTTGGATAACAATTAGACAATTTCACTATTAATTTTAGAATATACTAAATCTTAATTAAGCCAACCATCATCACGCTGAAACTCGAGCATTACACAACATGAACAGTAGAAGCGCACGTACAACATCAAATCTATATCTATACCTAATAATAAATAAAGGATGGCTTGCAAACGGAGCTTGGCTCTGATGGTTGGGTTCCCTGTGGTGGAACCAGCCCACCCAGGTTCAAGTCCTAGACTTGGCATGGGCGTTTGTATTTACCTGGATTTATTCCAGGATTATCCGGCGCTATTCTTTCAGTGGTAGGTGACGTACCCGTCAACAGCGAGGCGCCTGTGGTGACTTCGTCAACCTCAAGATCTGCCGGCTCAGTCCTTCAGAGGTGCTCATAGGGGTAGGGTGTGCGTGCGTGCGTTCATAGGGGTGAGTGTATGTGCGTATTTGTGAGCGTCTGTGTTGTACTGTGTTCTCAAAAAAAAAAATAAAGGATGGCTTCTTGTGGTACGTCGTTGAAATTATCCTCAAAGATGACAAAAAATTATCCACCACTGCCACCCATAAGTCATGTACCGTTTCATTTTTTTTCTAGGTCAAACTTCAGCGATACGGTCGTCGTCTCCGGAGGCACACCCCCTTCGACCGCCCTGTCAGGGTCGAGTACGGGCCAGCTCCGCCGCCAGGGAGAAGCGGCCAACAAGAGCCGAATTCGACCAGCCACACGCATCATTAGAGCCCCAGACAGATCCATCTGTGGAGACGCCAGGTCGCCGTCAGTCATCCTACACTATCATCGCCACCACCGTTAGTTCTCCCGTGTCGTCGCCACCGCTGGTCATCGGAAATGAATCATACGGAGTCCCTCTCCACAAGGTACAAAACAATCAGCCCGGGCCAACGGAGCCAAGGACCGGCGGCGAGAGACAGGGGACCTCCACAGCTCGAGAATCAACGGGATAAGTGACCCCGGACCTCCCTGCCACCGCATTCATCTGCCCAGCCTCCGCCTCCACCCTACCCAGCTTCTTCTCACACCTGATATGTCTGGTGCTTAGCTGCTGGCCAGCGGTGTTGGTTAGGAGTCCGGGAGGGTCCTTGGTTTGCCGCCGCCGATGAGAGCCGGGAGGACCAGCAGTCCAGCAGTACGCGGGGAAGGAGATCGATTCCCCTGATGCGCCGCTCCGAAGCCACCGTTGTCCCTGCGTTCCTATGTCCTCGCCCAGCCACCTCTGCTGTACAGCCACTGCATCTCGAGGGAGTGGTTTACCAGCTCAGCGGAGGAGGAGGTCTGGCGATGGTTATGTTTGATTGGAGTTGTTCCATGCCGCAGCTCTGCTTTCGTGTGGGAGGATTGAGAAAACTTGGTACTCTGGTACAGTGGTACTGCTTGTTTGTAAAAGAGAGCCGGAGCGGAGAGATTGAGAGCTGATACTACTTATTAGCATGTGTGGTGCTGCTTGTTTTAGAGCATCTATTATTGAGTTCAGAGAGGGTTGAGCTAAGTTGCACGATCTGTTTTGATTGACAGTATTTGCTGCATCGGAGAGCAGATATGAGCGAGATTTTCTTTTCATTATTTTTCTGATGTGGTGCTGTTTGTTGGCTACAGAGAAAATATAGGTTGATTTTGCTGATTATTATATGGGTTCTTCACCACAACCAAATGAGTGGTTGAACATATCTGGATTTCTTTGTTTGGGTCACAACTGTAACGACGAGAAATATAGTGTGTGAGAATTAGAGAGTCCATCGGAATGTCGGTATAAATCGAAATGACATTTTCTAAGAGAGCTCTCCAAGTGGAAATATATATTAAATTTGCCGTTTCAGTTGGACTTGCTATAATGAGAAACGTTGCCGCCCGTGCTCTGCTAAAAAAAGGGGACAAAACGAACTAAGGGTAGAATTTTACGGGTTGATTGATTTTGGAGTCGAATATTCTACTCAGCAACTGCTATACGAGAACACGCCGTGTCAAAAATAAAATCAACCCGTAGCAACACACGGGCACATTTTGCTAGGATGATTAAAGAGTACATAGGAATATGTCACACATACTAATCGACTGTAGATAAAGTCGTTGTAGTTGACGCAGTGTCGCCATGGTGATGTTGTTAACGACAACGCTGGTGAAAATATGTCGAAGAAGACGGCGATGGAAGCGGCGGTATTCAGAACCACCTAACTTGGAAGATAGACGATATGTGACAGAAAACGTGTGCACAAAAACTTATTGGCCCTCTCCCATATAGAATCACAAGGGCGAGAGGGTTTCAGAGAACTTCTCTCGGGATGTAGTAAACTAAAATGGCGGCACATGCAGTGAGAGGATGCGAAAACCCTAACTCGGTTGCATGTGTTTCGCGGCGGGTCAATAGGTCCTAAATATAGGAGGATAATCAACCAGTCTCGTGTCGTCATGATCTAAACCGAATAGGTTTACAATTAGTAGACTTAACGATCAAGAAACAAAAAAATCCAAACGGCAAAAGGAAGTTGCGCCCCCCTACAAGGCAACATACCGGATTTCGGCTGACCATTCACATGATGCAAGCGCGCGCCGCCCGGCTCGTGCCCGGTCAGGCGAGGCGAGAGTGTGCACGCGTTTGGTGTTCTTCCTCTCCTCATTCCATGAGAGTGGGGAGACTCCGGTATACAAAGTGGTCTAACTCCCTTCCGGTGGCAATGTGAGAATAAATATTGCACTTCAACCTCTTGCCATACATGCACCTTTTAGACTACTAGGAAAATCTGAAATCTAATGGGTCAAATCCATATATTTTTAACAATCACACACGATATGGCAAATGCACATTTAGTGATTTATACATTCACTCAAAGTTTAATATAAAGGTTTAATATAAAGGTGTTTCAACAAAGACTATTGAGTTGAATTGCCGCCTCGGGATTTAGGTTACATGTATCAACAAATTGAACAATGGACTAATTAATCCTTGAATTGCAAGTTTTGTGCAAACATATTTCACTCAAAGTTATAACCAGTACATGGCTTTCAGTAGCCTACCCCATGGGTAGATCATATACGTTGTACTCCCCGATCTCTTCATGAGCTTATTAAGGATCATCCAAGTCTCATAGTCTGCAACATTTAACACTCGGGCTCATATATATAGGTGTGTTCTTTCAAAAGTGTTATTTAAGGACAACATCTTTGTTAAGAATATCCAATTGAAACGCAATAAAGTATGTTGCAAACGTTCCTTACAGTTGTGAGAATTTTGCATATTCATTTGGAGAGGGTTACAAAATACTCTCCTTTGTTAACTAACAACTTGTTTTTTTGGATCCTAAATCACGGAATCTCCTGCCACAAAGTTTGGGTTACAACTAAGGTGTAAAACTCATGGGTCACATACCTCTATATCTCTCGATGCACTATATATCTCATTGCGTGATAGTCCATTAAAATGGTTATGGTAGGTCTTTGTCTATAATAATATATCGGTTCTTACTCAAGAGTTTCTCAATTTCTGACAGATTTCAAACATCTCTTTGTTCAGGATTTCGCATTATCCTTAGAATTGTTCAGCTTGAAACTTACCTTTTCATTGTCATAATTCATAACGACGGCTCGCACTGATTGTTCAGCCACATGCAAGTCAACAAAGAGTTCGCGCAAACACTCTGCTTCAATAATGGCTACATCTAAAACAGTTTGTTCTGCTTCCATGATTTAACTCATCAATATTGTCTATGGGCAAAACCTCCATGACAGTATGCCACCTCTTAGAGAAAATACATACCCACTTGTGACAGTAGATATCATAAATATCAGAAATCCAGTTCGACTAATTATTTCTTTCAGGCACGGGAGGGTGCCTTAAATAGTGGATCTCATAACTAATTGTAACAATAAGATAGCGCATGAACCTTTTAATTGCATGACAATGATCAATAATCGGGTTTGACATGAACCTGCTCACAAGAAAACATATATCAGACCTTGTTACGCTTGCTAAATACATGAGTGAAACGATTATTTGAGAGTGTCTAAATGAATCTTTGCATCTTTGTTGTTTTTTCAAAGTGTCACATTGGGATCGTGTTTACAACCATATCAATAGTACATCAGTTCTAAACATCTTTTTCAACGCCAACTTGCAACCTACATGTTTACAACCATATGATCGTTCCACTAGTTTCCAACTCTTATTCACTACTCCCTCCGTCCCCAAATAGGTGGCTTATAAATTGAGTAAAAAATTCAACATTTTTTAAGTTTGACTAAATATATAGAAAAAATATCAACAACTACAACATTTCAGAAGTACATTATGAAAACATATCTAATGGTAAATCTATTGCTATTGGTTTGGTATTATAAATCTTCATATTTTGCATATATATCCAGGCAAACTTAAAATATTTTGACTTTTTTACTCAATTTATACACACCTATTTGGGGACGGAGTGAATAGTACATAGCGACTCTATAAACACACCTATTTGGAGACGGAGTGAATAGTACATAGCGACTCTATAAACACAGGTCAAAACCCTGCAGTCATGGCATTCAGCTAGTACTACATAGAAATCTCAATCATCATTTGTATGATTTTCTAGATACATAGATACAATTTCGATCCAAATTAAAACCCATGGGAGTCGCTGCTAGGGAAAAAAAAAGGTAGCAGTCTAACCGGCTGGTGCTTTTTTTTTTAGATGAACCGGCTGATGCTTTGGTTTCACAAGTCAGGTAAAGATTATTCAACAGACAGCACTTGTCAAAAACAGCCGGCTGTATCTCTTGTCACTTATTTGGCCCCAAAACCATCATCTTCTTGGGACATTGTCTACCCAACTTTTGTTAGCGCAAAGCTAGGAGAAGAACATTGACTATTTGACTGGGAGGGGCTGGAACTGCGACCAACAAAACCTTGGACCCAGTCTTCCTAACACGCGTGCGTGTTCATCTTTCCTCCTGTGAATGTGAAAATCGATGGCGACAACGGCCGATTCAATGTCAGGCCAAACCACCTATATGGCGGCAATGTAATCTTCCTTTTCAGTGCGTAATGTTTTCTAAAATCATCGTGCTATTTTTTTTAGTATAAAAAAATGCGTAGGCCAGGGACAAAGCTCCTCTAGACAAGATGGTGTCAATAATGTCATCACTTCATGGCAAGGCGACATGTGGCAGGTAAACAAGCCAGATCAACATCCAAACATGTATACTTGGGACCCCTAGTCCCTACCATCTCAAACTTGTTGTATTGTACCGGTAGTTGCTCTTGGCCAACAGCAGAGGGAGGCCTACCATTGTGATCTTCTAGAACCTTCGGTTTGGCGGCACTCCACCTGGCTAGCAGAGTTGTTCATCCAAGCATTTCAGATTTCGATGGCCGTAGAATTGTTCTGGGCATGATGGATATGACGATGATGATGACCACGACAACAAGGAGGGCCACTGATCAAAAACAGGCCGGGGCATGAGAGAGGAGACACCAATAATGCCTTGGAATCCATGACAAGAAGGCTGAAACACTATTGTTGCGGACTCCTTGTATGCGCCTCTTTTCGACAGCTGCTCTCTCTCTCTCTGTAACAGGCCTTGTCTCCTTTCGCAGTTTGCCATCCATTCTCATCTGCTTTGCCTTTTTTCTCATTACCAGATTACCTGAATCAGATTCCATGGCAGGCAGATGCAGCGTACCATGCTGCTTCCCTTGAAATCGCTCGCTGACATGGGAACCCCACGATCTCGTGAAAAAATTCTGACTTGATTAAAGATGGCTGTTTGATGATCTTTGAGGATAGGTGCCGGGAGTAGTAAACCTGGACCACCTGTTCATATGATGCAGCTCATCCGATTCTGTTACCATTGCTAAGGATCACCAGTGGCTGAAGCCCAGCAACTTTGAGAGAATGAATCAAAATAGCTTTACCTTTTGTTGCTACTGACAGTGCCCATACATACATATCTTTGCATCAAATTGGAACGACATAGCAGGGAGCAGACATACATGGATTTGCGTCACACCACAGACCAGGAAATTTTAAAGTAATCCAACTTCAGGAAACAGCCGCGAGTGCTACCTGCGAATTTAGGCACTGCAAACCTAAAACGGGGCAGGTCGATTCAGCGAGTGAGTGAGTGCACCACCATCACCATCATGGATACACCAAAAACTTGCTACAAAAGCAGAGACTTTCTCTGACGAAGATCACAACCTTCATTTCATTCAGTGTGTGAATACCTGACGATAAATCCCCACACAAAAGTTAGCGAGTAACCCTACCTTATGTGGTTCGGCCGGACCAGTCCCGGTCAAAAACATACGCATGGTGCATGACCAAATCAGCTAAGAAAAGAGAGCATGGCCATGGAAAACAAATAAAGACATCACGCAATCGCAGGAGGTGACCCGCTCAAAAGCAATTCAGATGCAAGATGGTGGTTGATGATGATGGCAATCTGCATCCATCCATGGCTTAATCCTGTCCACTGAACAAGATCTTGAATTGGATCTCTGCGTTGCAAGTTTTAGCAATGATGCCAACAGACTTTTGTAGGTTTAGAACAGGCCATGCTTCAAGACGGACATACCAACTACCTCTTCTCCGAGCAAGTTTGTTGTCAAGGTCAACCCTTAACTTATGGTTGCTAGGTTCCCACTCGGAAAATGTCAACATCAAGGCCACATCACTACTGCGCAATCCACTTAACTACTGTAAGTATGACATTTGTGCAAGACAATTCGTAAAGCAAATTGTAAAAAATCCATTTGCGTAAGCCATTAATCTCTTCATGGGCATCTCGAATCTTAACAAGACCCACTACTTTGTCAACAACCAACGAGACAAATGTGTGTGTAGACTTTTCATATTTAATCTGATGTGGGAATTGTCAGTTTCTAGACGTAGCAAAATTAGACCATCTAGAAAATCAACATGTCCTTGTCCAACAAATTATAATCGAAGTTGCACACTTCTTTAAGGATCACATGGTTTGGTTGCTGCTGGCCTACAGTAATAATCTTCCATACTAAAGCACTTGGACAGTTTTTTCAAGACTGTTATACAACTTCATACAAATTCTAAAGCAAAATTTAGCCAATCTCAGATCCGAAATTTAAGCTCACAACTTGATAGAAATTATTGCAAAGTCAAATCTGAATAGCAAATGTACGATGAAGCACAGACCAAGTTAGCACTCCCTTACGAATACATTACCAAGAAAGAATTCACAGCCTTCATACTTCGAATAAATGAGAAATTTCAATTCATTTCTATATCACATCTCAAGGGGGATGATAGGCAGATAGACACAATTCAATCCTCCTCGTACCAAAATATGGTATACAAGATAGACAAAAAGAGGATGATTTGCAATGGAGCTACTTCAGAGCACATGATCACTTGATCAGATATTCAGATGTATCATACTTGCGACATTTCAGACTGGATGATTTGGAACTCAGACTCCTATGGGACAGGCAGGCCCCTGAGCAGTTCATGAACCACGTTTTATAAACACAAACTAATTCTGCTTATTATTGTTCCCTTCCTTTCCGGCTCTCCTACAACATAAAAAGAGAACAAAAAAAAAATCACCTTTGTTGTTTCTACCTTTGTACACCGAGGCCAATACGATTCGAAGAGGCGCCGAATCAAAATTCCCATAAATTTGATCTTTGGATGTTTCATTGCTAAGCTTCCTCGAGTGTCCGGACTAATTCCACTGCATTCTTGGCAATCTTGCAGTTGTCGTCGTTCACTAGAGCCTCACAGAGCTGGAAAGCTCCGAGCTTTATTGCTTCCATTGCCAATAAGTTGCTCTCGGAGCAAATCCAGTTCAGGACGACCAGGGCCTGGTCGATTGCTCGGGCGTTGCCGCTGCCGGCGACGCTGCAGAGCACGGAGACGATGCCTGGGATTCTGGAGAGGTCGTGGCGGCCCTCGCGGTTCTTGGCGAGGAGGCCGAGCACCTCGACGGCGCGGGCAGAGCCGGCGGCTGCGAGCTCGACGAGCGCGGGTGCCGCGCCGGCGCGCACCGTGCGACGACGGTTCTCTGGCAGCTTGCAGAGCTCGAAGAGGGTTGTCGCGGCCTCGCGGCGCTCCCGCGCGCCACCGCGCCGGAGCAGCCTGGCGAGCGCCGGGATGGCAGAGGGGTAAGCCCCGATGGTGCACTTGTTGACGCCCACGGTGGCTAGGCTGGTGAGTGCTGTGGCTGCGTGGGCGGCGGCCACGCCGCCGCCTGACACCGCCGCGCAGAGCGCGTCGACGGCGCCGTCCGCCACGAGGCCCACGCGCGCGTCGTCGCCATCAAGGCTGAGGTAAACGAGCGCCCTCGCCGCCGCCTCGTCCCCGGCCGCGGCGTGCTGCAGCAGCGCCGCCACCGCGCCGGACTCCAGCACCTCCCTCCGCCCGGCCGCCCCGGACTTGGCCAGCCTGAGTATCCCCAACACGGAGGAAGACGACGCCGGCGCCAATCCTTGGCACTCCCCTGCCCGAAGCTTCTCCTGGGACACGGCCGCCGGCGAAACGGCCGCTATGAGGCGGCGCAGCGCGTGGTTGGGGATGAGCGGCGGCGAAGGGGGAAGCGGCAGATTGGTTACGGGGCAGGTGAGGTGGCCGCCGTCGAGCCAGCGCTGGATGCTGCGGCGCTCGAAGGTGTGGCCGGAGGGGAGGATGACGGGGTCCGTCATGACCTCGAGCGAGATGGGGCAGCGGAAGTCGTCGGGCCACGACGCCTGCTCCGGAACCAACTCCATGGCGGCGTTCTTGGCGTGGGATAGAAGATTTGCGGCGGGCGCTGGGGGAACGGAAAGCGTGTGGGACTGTGGAAGAAGAAGAGGAGGCGGTGGTGGAGGGAGGCCGTATTGGGGAAAGTCCAACTTCCGGTTCCGGTGGACGGAAATGAGATGATGTGGGCGGAGAGAGTGGAGATACCGTTCGGTGAGCTTACGCACTCTCGCCAAGAACCACGCCACTCCCTCTCATCGTACGTGCGTCACTCGCAATTTTGCAAAACCTGCAACAAGAGCTCCTAGTGCTTCTGACTGATCGGCCATTACCTTCTTATTTCTAGAATCAATCGAGATACACATATTTATTCTTGAGTTAAGTGGCTATTTACTTGATATCTATCTTCTTCTAGTCGTTATTTGGAATTCTTTTATGCAGTACTTCTCGGAAGATATGGTCAGAACAGTTTATATATGCAGAAGTTAATGCACTCTTCATTGTAGATTTTTCTTCTCGTGTGAAAATAGGATGGACGTCGCCATTCATTAATTTCCTTAATGTTTCGATATACTATAGAGTAATACCTTTGTATGTTTTTTGTGTGTGATCAATGTTCATATCTCGGGAGGCAATGCAAGCACTACTGTCTACTGTGTCACGCTGATTGCAGCTGCTGCATGCATATGTTTTGCATGACATTGGTGTTAAATGGTATATAGTTGATGTGTGGGGGACGAAGATGTAGACATGATAACCTAGGAGAGCCATCCAATCAGTCACGGGACGAAATATGTTGTTTCATAATTGATATGTCGGTAGAATAATGTGCGTCCGTATTACGAGCAGTGTTCAAGGGAGCACGCAAGATGAACTTAAGAAATTAAACTTTGTATACCTTTGTTTTTTTTCTCTTGCTTGAGAAGTTTGATCAACTCTAATTGGTTATAATCACCCAGCATGAAAATTAGTTCGTCGATTGACATTATGTGTTGACCACATTGTTGGTTGCCAAAGTGTGGCCAACTTGGCTTGGTGGTCACTGTGTTCATTGTGTTGACTAAGTTATCGTAGAGGCCCCCTAATGACGTAGAGGCTAAATTTTGCAGTACATAGGTACTTCGCTCACATCTTCACTATCTACTAGTTAAATTTAGTGCGGCGACACGCCGCACCCTTGCTGAAAATATTTTGTGTTTTTTTTTTGTTGCGTTATATATATTGTAAAGAAAGGTGGTAGTTCTAAATCGTATAATGTGTTTAGCTAAAATTTAATTTGAAAGCAATCCATAATTAAAGTAAATGAGTTTGCATTTTGTCGAAAATATTCATCGAATCAAGATTTTTTTTTGAAATGCAACTACATAATTACAGAGATTTAAGCTGCATTTCTTGAAAATATGGTAGGTAAAATTAAATGATCAAATATTCGTGTGGTGGAACTGAAATCTGAAAATGTCCATGTTTTGAAGATATTTGGATTTTAAAATCGGTGAAATTAAAGGAAAGTTCACGTTTAAAATTTTGTTTGGGTTTCAAAAATCTGTCAATTTTGGAATTTGTTCAGTTTTGATTTGTCAATCACGCTTGCAAATTGGTCAGATTCGGAAGATATTTAAGTTTTTGGAATGTTTGAATTTGAAAATTTTAGCTTATGACAGAAATAGCTAGCACTTTTTTTGTGTGGCTATTTTGATATATATTTTATATTTGTTCAGATGGATATATTTGAATAAAAAAATTAAGTATGGGGATGAACATATTCATAAATTGTTTGGTTTTCAAAATTATTGAAATTCGAAAATAGTACATGTTTTTAAAAGTTGTTCAGATTTTAAAAGTAGTTCTAATTGGTAACTTATTCAGATTATATTTGGTCGGATGGGTATATTTGAATAAAAAATTCAAATTTGGAAGTGGCCACATTAAAAAATTGTTCGGATTTCAGCACTGTTTGTTAGCGGGAACACGCCCTTAATGTGAATTTATGTTGTATCGTCTGAATGACGAAAACATTGGAGAACATGTTTCAGCTAATAAAATTTAAATTTTGTTGTACGAAGTTTATTTATTTATTTTGGTTGCGTAATATATTTTGTGAATAGGAAGGGTGGCATTGTTTGTATAATGTGTTTATCTTTGCAGGCATTGTGGCTGATAGCTGAAAAGGAAAAAAATATTAATAATGTCGTTAGCTAAATTGTGGGTTGCTCACATAATTGTTTTGTAAACTAAAATGTCTTGCATATATTTTTCTTCTTTTTGATCATTATTATTCTAGTGTTGTTTTAGTGCAAAGCAAAAGAAAAGCAAAAAACAAAAGAAAGCAAATAAAAAAGATCTAATTTAAATGTTTTGGTAATGGAATTCAGAAAAGGGAATTTACAGTTGTTATGTAAGTTAAAATGTCTTGCAATTTTTTTTTGATGGTGGTCATTATGGCAATATTGTTTTACTGCAAAGCAGAAGAAAAGAAAAAACATAATAAAACAAATACAAAGATGGGGCTAAATGGAGGTGAGATGTCATTTCCACAAATTTTATATTTCATATTATAGTTCTTTTAATTAAACATGAATTCTAGTTGTTTGATGATGCATGGAAATGTGTTAGATGTAAAGGTTTTGTTTTTCTGAAATTTTTGGTATGTAAGTTTTTTTTTTGAATTATGGCCTAAAAGATATGAATTTTCCAGTTTTTCAGTATTTCCTGTAATTGTTTAGAAGCTGACAGAGGGTCCCACACGCCAGGGGTGGGCTGACGTCATTTTGTGGCGTCAGCCGGCGGCGGGGACATGGCGGAGCTGCCGAGCTCGCACTCGCGCGGCGGCGAACGCGCGGAAGGCCGAGACTGCGCGGATCTGCGAGAGGCGGCGGAGGCGAGCTGGATGGGTGGCGAGGCGTGCCATATGGACGCCGGAGTCGCCGGCGGCGAGGGATTCCGCGGCCGCGGTCGTGGAGCGCGGCGGCGGCGAAACGCGGCGATTCCGGGCGTTCCGCGACGCGTTGTTCAGCGAGGACGGAGTGGGCGCGGCGGCGGAGTTCCGGGCATGCTCGGATTCGGGCGGGGAGGCGTAGAGCGGCCTCGCGACGCGTCGGCGGCCGCACCAAGTTCGCCGCCGCGCGGAAGGGAGGAAGGAGAAAGGGGGCTCTGCTGGTGATTTTGCAGGGAATTCCTGGGGATTTCCACAAATTGCAAATTGGTCCTTTGCGGGCTTTTTTTGTAAAAATGTTAGGTCTGCTGTGTAATTGTTGGACTTCCTTGTCGATTTTTGCAAAATACCCGCGCGTTGTGCGGCTGACAGGTGAGGCCCACCGCGGCACTGTTAAACACTGTAGCTACTGTAGCTAGCTACAGTGCGTGGGGGCTGAGAGGGCGAGAAATCGCCCATCTTTCATATAGGTAGTAATGTTTGAAAATTGTGGTGCATATTCCCCTCAAAAAATAATTTTTGGTGCATATAGCATACACTACCGGATTTAGGTTAGTTGCCGAGTGCTCGTAGCAATAGGCGAAGGGCCACTCGGCAACTGGCATTCAACAACCAGTTACTCGGCATCTAGGAGTTTGTCCAATGTCACTTGGACACTCGGCAACAGGTAATAACGAAGTTGATCTAGTTTGTAGTGTTTTTTTCAAAAATGCAATTGACAAAGCTTTGCCATGTGTGCTCTAAAACACTCGGCAACTAAATAAAAAATCAATTTTGTCGAGCTCGGGCTCGCGGTCGCCACCCAGATTCACCATATTCTATACACTTGCTTCACAACGAAATCTATTTTTGCCACTTAAAAAATGAAAAAAAAAAAACAAATTGTGAAAAAAAAGTTGCAAAATATTTCCAGAACTATTATATCTCAGGGCAATATGCACATTTTTTCCAACCAATGTTGGGGATATCGCTTAGCGGGAACTTATGGGTCGACCCAAAATAAGGGGTGAATCGGCCGATTTATCGGCATATCGGCCGATTTATCTTATTGGTCAGACACTAGTAAGCGATAAATCGGTTAGTTTATCGGAATATCGGCTGATATCTTGAAAAGTGGTGCCAAATATGGTCACATTAAGATATGATTATGACCTTATCCATTTGGTTTGAAAGACATGCATGTCATACATGATAGTCCATTCTATGAACGTTTTATTACATAAAACAAATCCATGTTTATCATTTTCCTTGCGACTAGTACATATAAAAGGACTTCAGGCCAAAATATTTCATTTTAAAAATGTTTTCATTATTTTATGTTTATAATGGGGTCAAAATCTTTTGCAAAACTATTAATAGCTAGGGATTGATTATTTAAACACACACTATGTAGATTTCATAGAATCCTATTTGGGTACCTCAAACTATTTTTGTTATATTTGAGGAGCAAACTATCACAATCTTGTAGTTTAAATTTCAATTACTTTGGAGAAATCTACCGAAGTTCATTAAATGGGCGAAAATAGCTAGTGGTCAAGAAATTTCTTAATACTTGGAAATTTTACATCCAATATGTTATAATTTGTGTGAAAATTGGAGTGCCATTTTGCACCATATTCTCTTCCTTTCCTTCACAAAAAACCCACTTTGGCACTTAGAAAATGAAAGGAATGTGACAACGAGTCGGAAACACCTTTTGAAACTTTTTGTTGCCATGTCAATATTCAGCTTTTTGACAAATATGGTCACATTTATCATTAAATATGCCATCGATATGCCTATGATCTTGGTCATTTGTCTGAAATTCATGCATGGTCATACATATGATAGTCCATTTTGTGAAAGTTTGCTACGGAAGTTTCAAACAATGTTTCTAAGTTTACTTGCAAGTAGCACATATAAAATTATTCTATTCCAAAGGATTGCATTTTTTGATATTTTATTCATATTCTTTTTTAGACGAGTCAAAATTGTCGGCAAAACTACTCATAGCTAGATCGTGAGTCATCTCAACAACCTCTTTGGATATTGCATAGAATCCTATTTAGAAAACTTGAGCTGATTTTTTTAAAAAGAAAATAGGAGCAAACTATTCAACACTTGTAGTTCAAAACTTCAAATTGAATTACTCTGGGGAAAATGCTCAAAATTCACTTAAATGGGTAAAGAAGCTAAAAGGGGAGAAAATATTAATACTTAGGAATTATCCATCCAATAGAGTATAATTTGTGTCGAAAATGGAGGTGTGCCATTTTGCACCATAGTCTTTACACCTGCTTCACAAAAAAAAAAACCATTTTTGGCACTTAGAAAATAAAAACACATCTTTCGACAAAAAAGTTGTTAACTACTTTTGGCATTGTTGTTTTTCATGGTAAGATGTGCCTTTGTGACCAATATGGTCACATTATCATGAACTATGCCATGGCCATGGCTATTTAGCTTGAAAATTATGAATGTTCTTACATGATTGTCCATTTTTTCAAGTTTGTTTTCATAAGATATAAAAATTCGTGTTTATCATTTTTCTCGCACTAGTACATATAAAAGCACTCCATGCCGAAGAATTTATTTTCTATTTTTCATTCCAATGTGGGGTCAAAATTGACGACAAAATTATTCATATCTGGGCTTGAATCTTTCGATACCCTTTATCGACATGTCATATAATCATATTTTGGTACTCTATAATTATTTTTGGTAAATTTATAAGCAAACTGTCACACACTTGTAGTTTAAATTTGAATTGTTTTGGAAAAAATCATATGAAGTTCATTTTAATGAGATAAAATAGCTAAAAAGCAAAAACAAATGCATGGGAATTTTCCATCGAATATTGTCTACTTTGTGTGGAAACTGACGATGTTTCATTTTGCACCACATTCTTTCCACTTCCTTCACAAAAAAACGATTTTTTACTTTGAAAATGAAAATAACATTTTTATGACAAAATGTTGAAAAATAACATTGCATATAATTCTACATGGTCACTTTAAAGTGATTTTTGACAATTTTTAGGATCAAACTATCACACACTTGTAACTCTGGGAATTGTCCATCTATTTGTTTTACTTTGTGTGAAAATTGGAGAGGTGCCATTTTGCACCATATTCTTTCCAGTTGCATCAAAAAAAAATTGGCAATTGGAAAACAAAAATGAACATATTATAAAGAAGAAAGTACCATTTTAATTTGTGCACTGAATTTTCTTATTTATCCTAAACTCATATATAACTAAAATATTGTTTCGCGCCAAATAATTTTAATTTCTCACAAAATTTTAGGTATTATTTCATTCCTATTAAAGAGCACGGCTGGTGAGTATTGTTTTCTTTGCCGAGTGGTTTATCATGCCACTCAGCAACATCGCATATTTCTCGAGTACCCGATAAAATATAGTCAACAAATAAGGTGGCACTAGATGCCTCTTTATCGAGTACCCAATAAAATAGAGTCAATAAATAAGGTCGCACTAGACGGTTTGACCGTTTTCGGTAGTGACAAGACGTGATTACAATTGCTTCGAGTAAATATGAGTAAGAGCATGGGCGGAGCCATGACCGCCTTGAAACAGGAGGTAAGGGCAACCTAACCAATTTTGTTGGACTATTGTCAAAGAATATTGTTAGCGAGAAAATTCTAAAAGTAAAAAACAACCCAACATAGTTTGAAAATCCATAAGTGGAGAGAAAAACGCTTCGGTTTCGCGGCGCCCCCTCGTCGGGCGACCGAGACGGAACCCTAGACACGACTTCCTCAGTTCCCATCCTCCTTTCCTCCTCCCAGCCGCCACCGGCGAGCCCCGCCGGGCTAAGCCCGTGCGGTGGTGGCAGCGGCCGACCTTCCTGTACCAGGCGCGAGGAGGTCCGACGCGGCGGCGACTTCCTTGGCGGCGTTGATTATCGGCGGTGCTCGGCAGGGCTCGGCGTGGCGACAACCGGCGTGCTGCGCCGGAGGGGGTAGCCGTGCTTGGAGACGGTGTTTGGGGGCGATGCTTGGGGGCACGGCGGCCCGTGGTGTCGGTGGTGACCGAGCTCTCCGGCCCGAATCTGGCCAATGGGGATAGTCGACATGGCGACGACGACCTCTTGTGGAGCCTGAGCGGAGGGGATCGGCAAGGCACAAATCTTCGACGCCCGCTGGTGGAACTGGCCATCGATGGCGGCATGCCCGGCCTCGGCCCAGATCCTGGCCTTATGGGCCTAGATTGGGCTAGCTGGGCCACGCGGGTCGTTGCAAGGGTTCCCGGCCTGGGAGCCCACCCCTGACCTTGGATGATTGGGGCGCTGGATCCGGGCCTGACAAACCTAGACCCGGCAGCCGCCTGGCAGCCCCGTTATGGGCTGAGGGTTCGACAGGCGGGTGCATCCTGCTCGTTGAATCTCACTGTCCGAGGTGCCAATCGGCTACGCCATTCTCTCATGTCCGTTTCGATGGAGGGTCGTGGCGGTGCTCGGCCCCATCGTGGGCTAACGATCCCGGATGCCGAGGCGGCGACCTCGGAAGGTGGACTGCACGGGCCTCTCTACGGCGAGCGACGTGGTAGTAGTGATGGCCTCGTTCTTTGGTCGTGCGGATGGCGAGAAGCTGGCTACGGGGGTTCCTGGCGTTGGTGGCAGCAACTCCCAGATCGTGCTCTGGAAACCATTCTCGGGGTTAGTGGGTGGTCCGACGGTGCGGACGTTGTGCGAAGGTTTTTCCGAGCGAAAGCTCTACGTTCCGGCGCTAATAGCGGCGATGCCTGCGGGTATCGTGACCCTCTTGGGGGCGCCGTTGTGGCTACCTTCGCCGCGTTAGGGCTCCGGGTGACCGGTCTCGACGTCGACAACGTGCTATGTTGTTACCCTCTTGGGGGCATCATCGTGGAGCCTCGTCCCTCGGTCTCATTCCTGTGTCTTCGGTGACAAGTTTGGTTTCTTGTTCTTTTTTTCTTTATTTGATCTGCCTTGTAAAAAAATTCTCTCATCACTTTGTATCGGTTCGGCCATTTGGTTTTATTTATAAAGCGGGGCGAAAGCTTATTTCAAGTAAATCCATAAGTGGAGCCTACGCATATAAAAACTATTGATTACAATGGGACTTTGAATTGGTGTGGATAAGTTTCAAGCAATGTGGCGGCCCATCGCAAAATAATAAGATACTCTTTTCCTTTCAAATTGTAAAATGTTAAAGGCTTTTTCTATATTTTGGAGAAACACACGATTTTATGTGTGGCGCGCGGTGCGCCGACTACTAAGTGTTTATGTGACTGTACCACACCTTATCCCCTTCTAGCTCGCTGAGAACGAGATCCTTGAGATGCTCTTCATCTTCAATTTTGTTGGACTATTGTCCAAAAATGTTGTTAGTGAAAAAAATTCTAAAAGTAAAAAACAACCCAACATAGTTTGAAAATTCATAAGTGGAGAATAACGCTTCGGTCTCGCGTCGCCCCCTCGTCGGGCGACCGAGACGGAACCATAGCCGCTGCTTACTCACTTCCCATACTCCTCTTCTCCTCCTGGCCGCTGCCGGCGAGCCCCGCCGGGCTAAGCCCGTGTGGTGGTGGCGGCGGTCGGCCTTCCTATACCTGGCATAAGGAGGTCCGGCGCGGCGGTGAATTCCTTGCCAATGGTGATTCTTGACGGTGCTCAGCAAGGCTCCGCGTGGCGACAGCCGGCATGCTGCATCTAGGGCGGGCATCCGCGCATGGAGGCGGCGTTGGGGGGGGGGGGGGGGGATGCTCAGGGGCACGACGGCCTGTGGTAGCGGCGGTGACCAAGCTCGCTGGCCCGGCCTGCGATGCCCGGCCGCCGACGGAGCTGGCCATCGATGGTGGCATGCCCGGCCTCGGCCCAGATCCGGGCCCTATAGGCCTTGATTGGGCTGGCTTGACCCTGCGGGTCGATTGGTTGCAAGGGTTCCCGGCCTGGGAGCCTACCCCCTGACCTTGGATGGTTGGCGCTCTGGATACGGGCCTGACAGGCCTAGATCCGGAAGGTGTACTGCACGGGCCTCTCAATGGTGAGCGACATGGCGGTGTTGACGGCCTCTGTCGTGGTGGGAACACGCATATGCCTAGGGGTAGGCTTAGTCTGGGGCCGAACGTACGCTCGAGGATTCGGGGAGGGATTGCGTGGTGGAACCGCACACGAAGAACACGAAGAATACTGCAAGAACTAGAACGAACAACCAAGAACACAAAGCACACACGATGTACCCTGCTTCGGGGCCCTCGTGAGGAGGTAAAACCCCTACTGCAGCACTAGCCTACTTGGTGTATTCTCCTCTTTGTATACGGTGGGCTACAAGTGCTCCTCGAGCTGTTTCATCCAACAATGGTGGGGAGCTCTAGGAAGAAGAAGGAGCAAGCGAGAGGAGCCTCTGGCTGCGCGCACCCGCGCGTGTGTCTGGCCGAGCTCTCCCGTGAGGCTGCCCTCTTTCTCCTCCCCCTGGTGCTCTTTATATAGAGAGAGCCCAGGGGACATGCAGGGGACAAGGGGACACAAAGCACTGTACACTTTTACACTGTAGCTGACATGACCACTGGGGTCTAATCAACACTGTTCATGCGTCACTGTAGTTGTACTGTTGTCACATCCGTGGCACTGTTCACCGCACTGTTCAATGAGTTGACTCCGATGGACTGGCTTGGCACAGCGCGCCCATCCTTCCCTGTCTTCTAGCTCTTGGCTCCGGGATCTCCGGAATCACTTGACAGAGTATCTCGTACGGGACAAGGAAGATATTTGTGATGATGATATCCTGGCTGAGGTAGCGTCGGTGGAGACGTCGGCCGTATGGAGATGTCAGCGTAGAGGTGATACATGTCGGTCGAAGTATTACTTGAGACAACTCGGTGCTGGGTGTCGTCTTGGTTAATCAATACTTCGGCCTGCTGTCGTATCTTGGTCCAGCCGAATCAGATGAGAACCTCGGCCTGCTTGGAGACTCGGCCCAAGCTGAAGAGGCCGGCCCAACCGGGGAATATGTCAGCTCGGCCCAGCCGGGGAATAGGTCAGCTCGGCCCAGCCGGGGTGTCTCGGCCTGGCAATGCCCGAGGATGCTCGGGAGGCGCCGGGGTTGAGAACGCCGAAGTCGGGGATGACAAGGCCCGGCCATGGCGAGGTCGGGGACGGCGAGGTCGGGGACAGCGAGGTCACCGAGGTGGGGACGCGTGGCGAGGTCGTGGCCGGCGAGGTCGCCGAGGTGGGGACGCGAGGCGAGGTCGGGGCCGGGGCGGACGAGGTCGAGGGCGGCAGGCTCCGGGGTGGCGCGGGGATGGCGGCTTTCGGGGTGGAGCTTGGGCGGCAGGGCGCGGGGAGGCGCGGGTACTCTGAGGTCGGGGCGAGGACGCGAGCTCCCAGGCGAGGTCGACATGGACGAGCTCGGGACGAAGCCGCCGATGCCGATCCGAGGTCACGAGACGACGACCTGCTCGGTCCCGCCGAGGTAAAGCCCATCTTGGCCCGGAGCAGTGGGAGGCCGGTCCGTGCCAGGGAGAAGATCCGGCCTGCCCGAGCCAGAGCATCTCGGGCTGCCAAGGCTGGGCAGCCGAGGCTGGGACTTCGGCCTGCCGGGGCTTTGACCACTCTGGCCCGCCGAAGCTGGAACTTCTGCCGGGGCTTGGCCCACCCGAGGTTTGGGAACCTCGGCCCAAACCGAGGTATCTGAAAAACTCAGTCCTCCTGGCAACTCGGGCCCAAACCGAGGTGTCACAAATTGATGCCGATGCTTGTGCAAAGATGGTTGATTTCAGCCATCTAGATGTTCACGAAGGTCATGTGAAGCAAATGAAACCAATTTGTTAGTAAAGTTTGATTTTTTTACTGGAATTTGGTGTGCTACAGTAACTAAATATGTGTAGCTGTCTCTGAATGTATGTTTCTGCAGTTAAAGGTTGTCCATTTTGCTTAATATTTGAATGTTTCCTGCAGTTTTGAATGCAGGAGAATTCACAAATTTGTTCACCGTTGAAGTGGTGTACAATGGATTTTTTTGCGGATTGAAAGATAACTTGGATTATGTCAGTGCATCGTCTGCAAGTTTTGATGAATGCACTGCTGATACTTGGTCACTGGAGTGGATTGAGAAAATTATGCGTATATTGGGTGAAAAGAGAGATGGGAGACTGCATGTATATTGGTTACTGCCAGGCAAGGAAATTCAGAATGGATTGGTACTTGTTGATAGCTATGCTCACATTGCAGCAATGATCAAAGCAAGCAGAGTACATAAGACACTTGTGTTATTTGTTGATCACACAAATTTCCTCTAATGATCAACGCAACACATGCATAAATCACTTAACATGTTGCTACTACAACCACCATCACTAACTCCTTCCTATCTCTGTTTCTTATCTCTTCCCAGTGCTTCTTTCGCAATTTGGTCTTGTCGGCCTTCAATTTCTGTACCTCCAACTCCAATTCAGCATTCTTCCTCACCAGCAGCACATTGTCATCTTCGATTTCCCTCATGATTCTTCTGCTAACATACGGGTCCTGGTTCTGGAGTTCAGCAGCATTCACCTGTCGAGCAGAACCCTGTCAGCTTAACTGACGAGAAAAAGATGCCGAGCAAATTTCAAAAATCGAATCGAGGCAGAGGAAGCTAACATGTGCAGGAACATGCGCTCTTCTTGTTGCTGTCACCGTCGCCGTCGGATTCCAGTACACCTCACCGGTCACCGTTGCACATGCGTCGCCGTCGTCGCTGCTCACCCCGCGGCCGCACCCGAAGCCACCAGCGAGCTCTGATTCGAGCCGCCCCGAGTTTCGAATCGTCCCCATTGGACAACCTCCGCCTCCCTCCCTCTCCTTCCTACGAATTCAACCTCACGCTCTCCTCCTTCGCCTCAAGTCCGACGGCCTCGACGGTCGCCGTCGCTGCCGGGAGAGCTAGCTAGGGTTAGGGATTTGAGAAATTTCGTTTTAACTGGTCGCGGATATTTCTGTGATATTAAAATACCACAGGGGGTTCCGTGCAAAAATACCATGAGACGGCGCGTGCAAAGATCCACCGTGGCATCACACGTGTCAGCATCACAGCGATTTGGGACTAATTAGTTCGAGCTGACAAGTTGTGGGGTTACCGGTGTACTTTTTACAAGTTGTGCGACTAAATCATATCGGGGCGCAAGTTGTGGGACTAAATGTGTTAATACCTCCCGATTAAAACCGTCTTTTACGCCACTCAGAAGAAAATCAAGTTTTACTTTTTTTTTACGAAAAGAATCCTGACATTAAAAGAAACATCAAACAGTACAGAACAACTCAACGAAAACGAAAATTACAACGAGATCCTTGAGATGCCCTCCATCTTCAACCTCCAGACCGTGTCGACGGCGCGCCGCCGCTGCCGCTCCTCCCAGAGCCAGCTTGACGTTGTTGGTTGCGGACGGGAAGTCGCCGAACGGGTCAAAAAGATCACATCCGTCCCAGGGCCGAAGAAGAAGGATGAACCGCCGATGAAGCTTCATGACTATCCGAAGATCGCCACCGCCAGAAGAAGCTCTTGAGAACCACACCACTCCCACGGGCTTCTCGACATCGCCGCCGAGATGGGACTGAAACCGGGGAGACATTATTGTAAGAAGCGCCGCCGCCGCCACCAAAACGACGCCCCAACAAATCTGGACACTAAAACCTAAAAAAACGGAGCTCTACCGCCGACGAGCGCCGAGATCCATCGCGCCTCCATGGCCCGGAGGCCACAGAGGCAGGGCAGACCTGCGGCGGCGCCGACGGGAGGCTGGACGAGGCGCTCGCCTGGGCTGAGAACCGATCGCCTCCTGGAGGCTAGAAGCGAAGCGGTACATACGTTGGGTAAATCAAGTTTTACTTGGTCCGTTTGATTTCTTCCACACGCGTTCTTTATTCCAAGCACCTTCAGTCCTATCTGCCGTCTGCAGATAGGACAACCTTTTTTCTAGTTTCCAAAAGCTATATTAATCATAATCGATAAATCAATCAACTGCAGTACAAACTTCTCTAGAAGTACCGAGAAGTACCATGAAAATTGCAGTACATAAATCTCTAGAAGTAACAAAAAGTACCATGAAGTCCTTTGACCACGTAGCGGCGACTAAAAAAAAACTAAGCGAGCATGAACTAGCACCGAAGCCATTGCCCTTTCCTCACTGGAGTCAGACAAAACTTCTTGTAGAAGACATTGTCGATTACTAAGACCCCAAAGTAGCAGCACGCCAAAATAGAAATCGTCGCAGATGATGACAAATGTAGATTAGAAGGGCCATACCTGCAACCAACACCAACAAACACCAACCGGGTCCCAGAAGATACGCCTAGAAGACAACTCCGTGCGTTCTTTGTCGGGGCTAGGTACACCGTCGAAATGTAAATAGAGTGGGAATGACCTTATTCTGAACTCAGTAGGTAGCCACGCTTCATATCCCTAAGAAAACGCATATGAAAATATTTATGAATTTAAAAAGAGTAAAAAAAGAGAAGAAAAAGCAACCGAAAACATATAAAACGGACCAAAAACACAACAAAAACAGTAAATCAGAAAAAAAACCTAGAACTCTCTAAATTTTTCCTAAAGCCGAAAAGACGAACTGAATGAAGTGGGCTGGCCTAGTTATTGCGCGCGAGAATGAAAAAACCGAGAATTTAACGACCCAACGGGCGTTGATGGGTTTCTTGTTGACACCACAAGTGGGGTCGTCCCTGGCTACTCAGGCCCAGAGAATAGCCCACGTGCACAACTGCATCCGTTGACCTTGGCCGGACTATTGCTACGTACAGGCCCAACTCGAGCTAATTTTTTTTAAATAATATATATTTTTAAAGAATTTTCAGAAATAATACGCATTTCAGATAATCTATTATATATTAAAAGTAGATTATGGGCTAACCAGAAATTAGATAATTAATCAAGAAATTACCACAAAAAACAGAAACATCGGACCGTCTATTTTTACAAAAGTTAACCACAGCCATTTGATCGTGATAATTGAAGTTGAAAATTACCCACCTATGCCATTATGTGAAATACCTTTTCGTTTCCTTTTCCCGTGAAGAGAAAAAAAGACATAAGAAAAGAACAAACCCTAATTCTATGCGACGGTAGAAAGAGGCCATACAGCCTGGAGCGATCGAGCGAGGCAACGGAAAAACCGAAAAATTATGCAGCGTCAGCGATCCACGCCTGACGTCCCTGCTGCTAGGCGGCAGCCAACATCAAGTATGCCGCGTTGGCGTTCCATGCAGTTGCATGCAGTTGATTAGTTTATTCTTCCTGGCGTTTCATGCATCGATAGGTTTTCTTATTCTCCACTCTTTGCATGCATGCAGTTGCCTTAGTTTATTCTTCCTGATCACACTACTATAAATTAGGAGAGAATTCCTTATATGACACTACTTCAAATTTCGATTCCTTATTTGGCCCTGCAAAAAATTCACTTCCCTATTTGACACTAGGTGTAAATTTTGGTTCCTTATATGACACTCTAGTACATTTTCACCAATAACAGTGTTAACTCGGGATCTAAAAAGACGCTTGTACCCTTGGTGGATTATGAGACAAAAACAGTTATAGGACAAAATATACCTACGTATCACACACTCTAATTCCTTATTCGCTCACATCAATATATCACAAATCCATATACAAAGTTTGTAAATTTGCAACGTCTCGCATACTTACTGGTACTACAGCGTATCACGTGTCAGCAGCTACAAATCAATACCAAAGTTTGCCAAAAAAAAAAAAGTAGATTGCTGCTGATGCATACCATACTCAGGCACTCAGCCAAGCGCGGCCAAATAAATCTACCAAATTTTCCACGGAGTTTGACGCGCGGCGCGAAGCACCACGCGACGACCTCTGTGAACCGGCGACGACGGGAGCTTCCGACGGCTTGAGGCCGCGTACGCCGTCTACCTCCGCGCGTGGCCAACGCGCTCGCACACGAGCACCACGGCCATCTGGAGAGCTTTCCGACGGCGACGGGAAACGCTAGACCAAAGCAACACTGTGGCCTCGCCGGCAAGGAGACGACCAGCTCAGCTCCATGTGTCTGCGTGCAATGTAGGCAAGGATCGATCCCGCGTGGTACGCGAGCTCTAGGGCGGTTAGCTGGACCGGGAAGATGAACTGGTGGCACGCCGGCCGGCCGGCGTCGAGGTGCGCGGTGCCGAGGCACGTGCTCCAAGCTCGGGTCCCTCGGCCTGCACATCAGCACACCCTCCACCTATGCGCGGTACCGGCCCCGAGCCTAGCCCTAGCTCCACCCCCGGTGGTGGTGTGAATCCATCGACGGCGTGGAGGACGAGATGGACATGACCTCTTTTTTCCTTTTCCAGGATTGCGTATGGATTGAATATAGGGGTAATTTGGTCCAAACAACTTAAAATTAACGGCAGGGCCTAACGGAATACACGGCAGTGTCATATAAGGAACCAAAATTTGCACCTAGTGTCACATAGGGAAGTGAATTTTTCACAGGGCCAAATAAGGAATCAAAATTTGAAGTAGTGTCATATAAGGAATGCTATTGATTGATGTTTAAATTAACAATACTATGTGTCCTATGCGCACTTCCCTAGGAACATGCATGTTGTATTTTCGATGATCCGCTGATTTTTCCATAACAGTGGTGTGCTAATGCAATCTAGACTTACAAGCAGCTGCGTCTTGTACGTAACCCAGCAGTGGCCACTGCAGAACATGTGTGAAGTGGGCGTATGGACCTCAAGGTCCTCAAGCCAATCAGTGCAATCAGATTCGTACAGCCAGATCTTCCTTGGCCAGTTCGGCGGCCGCAACAATTGTCCTGAATAAGGT
Source organism: Poa pratensis (assembly GCA_947311845.1). Lineage (NCBI taxonomy): Eukaryota > Viridiplantae > Streptophyta > Magnoliopsida > Poales > Poaceae > Poa > Poa pratensis. The sequence continues at coordinate 38,869,679 of CAMZMU010000070.1, forward strand.
GTAGATACTGCACGAATTTTCAGGTAACCCAAACCGTAATAAGTCCGCTGGAGTTCTAAACGACCACTGAGATTGAAAACATAATCTGCCGAGCTAACACGCGCCATGCATACTCCTGTCCAGATTCTATACATCAGAGTAGAGATTGAATCAATCTCCGTGTGGTGCTGTTAACTAAATTGGAGCTCCAAGGTAATAACTTTCCGATTCATATTATGACTAAATTAAATAGAGACTATGGTATTTTCTGGAACATGAGATTGCACTATTTTTTCACATTATAAGTTACTTCCCCTATCCCGTACTAACAATATTGTTGAGGCTAGTGCTTCCATACACTCCCTTTTTCACAATCGCATAAACGTACCAACTCAGCTCAGCCGAGCCACGGAAAAGCCAAGCCGAGCTGATCGCACCGAAAGAAGTCCCTCACGCTCGCGAAAAGAGCTACCGCGCGAAAAATAGGTTGCAGGGAGAAGGAATCGAACCTGCGACCTCCCTGCAGGAGGCGAGTGCACTGCAGCTGGGCTGACCACTTTGTGTTACGCTAGTTTCTGTCATACTAGTACACTTAGAGATTAAATACATTACATTTTCTCACATACTATTACTATTTCTGCACTGTTCTATTTTTTAAAAACCGGCAAGCCATGAGCGGGTGCATGCCGAAAGCTAGCGATCTTTCCATTGCCGACATTGATGTCGATAGAGTTGTAGAATAGTTGTTCCATTTCTAGCGTATCTGCTTGAGTAGTTCAAATTATCTCCATTGTCATATCGTTGCTAGCTAGCCGGCCGCAGCTTTTTTCTGCGAAAACGTAAGACGAATGAGACAGCTCCATCGCTTTTGGTTGGGAAAAAGATACAACACGAGTGAGGTGGTTTGGAAAATAAACATGGAGTGGCTGCTGTTGATGTTGGCAGCGTCACGCGAGCGACGAAGCCTAGTACAGTGCAGTATAGTGTGGGGGTGAGAGCAGCCAATCGAGTTCAGTTGACGACTCCCCCAAGAGAGCAAAGTGAACCGAGTGAACCGGCGGTTTAGCCGGTGAACCTGAACCGAGACCCTCACCGGTTTGGTTGCCGGTCCGGTTTTCTAAACTATGTTCAGACGGTACGCGACGGCGACAAAGATTTCAACCGTTCTTTGACTCAGAAATTTAGACCAGATTATTCAAAACTAATTCTAAATAATTACCAACATGAAATTGAAATATAGATGAACCCAATTTCATTAAAAACTTGATAATTATAACAAGTGGTTTTTTGAACCTACTAGAAATGACCCATTATTTTTTCTACAATATTATGATCAAATCAGGCATACTTGACAAAAGTACTTTATTTTGTGACAAGTCTAAATGGTTCGTAGTCTAGGTCTGGTGCATGTGGGTCTAAATGTCTAGTAGTTCTTATAGGTATGTAGTTACCACCTTTGGTATATGTGAACCCACATGCAGCCCCCTAGCCATCTTAACTAGGATATTTGTGACATGTGAACCCACATGCAACACTAATAACCATCTATTTATATATCTACGATCTTTAGGACATGTGGACCCACATGTTCAACAAATGTTTCGAAAAAGTGCATTTTAGGTCAAGAATCTATGAAAAAATGACCAATTATTTTAGCGAATCTAGCGACAAGTGAGGCTCCATTTTAGGTACGCACGTGCTTCTATGGTCTAGCCTTACACAGTCAATGTGAAAAGCCAATTGGTCTACCCATTTCGATGATGTTCCAAGGGATAGACAACGCACGATAGAGAGATAATCACGGTTCGTCAAGAATCTCTGATATTATGCATCGAGACCAGTCAAAAAGTTAGACTTGATCCTAATATTCGCGTGTAGGTGTGGAGTGAATTTGAGGAGACAACATCGAACCTCCAAATTCATAGAATTCCAGTTTGCCATTATTCTCAGCATTTTTTTATGGAAATATTTAAAAAATATGAAAACATTGCAAACATAGCTAGAAGTGCTACGTCAAAATGGCTAGGGTGTTGCATGTCAGTCCACATGTTTCAAAGGTTCTAGAGACATATCTATATGACCTACTAGACATCTAGATCCATATGCACCATCCTTAGAAGCTTGAACTAGAACTAGCATGTGAGTCCCACAATATTCAACGTAGATAGGAGTGTTGCACGTGGGTCCACGTGTTCCAAAGGTGATAGATATACAACTAGATGGCTATGAGTGTTCCATGTGGGTCTATATGTCCCAGATGTGCTAGGGAAAGATGGCTAGGTCTGTTGCATGTGGGTCCACATGTTCTGAAGGTGGTAGAGACATGCGTTTATGATTTACTAGACATCTAGACGCACATACACGAGCCCTGGACAGTTTGATCTAGAATTATCATATGGGTCCCACAATATGCAACATAGTTAGGAGTGTTGCATGTGGGTCTACATGTCTCAAAGGTGGTAGATATACAACTAGACGGCTATGAGTATTTCATGTGGGTCCACATATCTCAGATGGTCAAGATGGCTAGGGGTGTTGTACGTAGATCCACGCGTCACAAAGGTGCCTATATTATCTACTAGACACGGACGCACATGCACCAGCCCTAGATAGGTTTGACCTAAAATTATCATGTGGGTCCCACAACATGCAAACATAGCAAGGAGTGTTTCATGCAGCTCCGCATGTCCCAGATGTGGTACATATACAACTAGATTACTATGAGTGTTGCATGTGGGTCCACATGTCCCGATGCGTTAGGTCAAAATGGTGGCATGGGTAAACCTAGCTGGCTACAATAGATTAATGTGGGTCCACATGCCCCAAATGTGCCACATGTACAACTAGATGGGTAGGAGTATCGCATGTGGGTCCACATGCCCCAAAGGTGATAAATGTTCAACTGTATGGTTAGAAGTGTTGTATATGGATCCTCATATGCCAAAGGTGGTACAGGATAGACCTAACACCTTACCCCTAGCACCTTTTATACATGTGGGCCCACATTTAACACCTCTAAACAACTAGGTTTGTCCCTACCACCTCTAAATCTTACTCCTGGCGAACATCCGTGAAAGCCCGCCACTGCTATGCCTTCTACTAGTGGCGAGTGTATGAGTATGCACGCTAGCGGTAACGCTACCGCTGGCGAACAATGTTGGCCAGCGGTAGCGTTATCGCTAGCCTGTACTGGCGGGCGCAAGAGAGCCAACAGTAGGCGAAACCTTTCCACCAGTGGTAGGCATTCTTCTACTAGTGTTTTGGGCATGTGGACCCATATGAAAACACTTCTATCACGCCAGCTTGGTCTACCCTTATCACTCTTGGGACATGTGGACCCACACATGTCTAATCCCATGTGTGGACCCACATGCCACTCTCCTTGCGAGATATATAGATTTGTCGTTACAACCTTTGAGATATATGTCATCCTAGCGCAACACTCCTACCCATCTAGGTTTACATCTATCACCTTTTGATCATATGGGACCACATGAAAACACTCCTATCACGCCAGCTAGGTCTATCCTTAGCACCCTTGGGACATGTGGACCCACACACGTCTAATCCTACCATCTTTGGGACATGTTGACCTGAATGCAACACTCCTATCTGACCCACTAGGTCTACTCTTACCACCTTCGGGAAATGTGTGGACCCACATGAAACTCTCCGTACGAGATATATAGGTCTGCCCTACAACCTTTGGGATATATGTCGTCCCACCGCAACACTTCTAGCCATCTAGGTATATATCTATCTCCTTTTGGGCATGTGGACCCACATGAAAACACTCCTATCACACGAGCTTGGTAAACCCTTAGCACCCTTGGGACATGTGGACTCACACACGTCTACCCCTACCATTTTGGGACATTTAGACCCACATGCAACACTCCTATCTAACCAGCTAGGTCTACTCTTACCACCTTCGGGACATGTGTGGACCCACATGTAACTCTCCTTGCGAGATATATATGCCTGCCCTACAACATTTGGGATATATGTCGTCCCACCGCAACACTCCTAGCCATCTAAATATACATATATCACCTTTTGGGCATGTGGACCCACATGAAAACACTCCTATCGCGCCAGCTTGGTCTACCCTTAGCACCCTTGGGACGTGTGGACCTACACACGTCTACCTCTACTATCTTTGGGACATGTGGACCCACATGCAACACTTCTATCTGACCCGCTAGGTCCACCCTTACCACCTTTAGGAAATGTGTGGACCCACATGCAACTCTCCTTGCGAGATATATAGTTCTGCCCCTACAAGCTTTGGGATATATGTCGTTCCACCGCAACACTCCTATCCATATATGTATACATCTATCACCTTTTAGGCATGTGGACCCACATGAAAACACTCCTATCACACCAGATTGGTCTACCTTTAGCACCCTTGGGACATGTGGACCTGCACACGTCTACCCCTACTATCTTTGGGACATGTGGACCCACATGCAACACTCCTACATGCAATACGTCTTTCTATATTGTATGTTGTGGGACCAGCAAAATCATTAGGGTTGCATGTTGTCACATCTAAGGGGTAGGGTTGCAAGTTGTGAGTGTAGATGGTTATTCTACCACCTATGGGCCATGTAGACCCACATGCAACACTCCTACTCATATAGGTACAGGTCTACCACCTCTGTGCCATGTGGACCCACATGCAACACTTTTATGTGACCATATCGTTCTACCCTTACCACCCTTGTGACATCTGGACCCACATGCAACACTCCAAACCCGCTAGGTTTACATCTATTAGCTTGAGAACAGGTAGACCCACATCAATCCAGATCTCTAAACCCCTACATTTGGGTGGGTCAAAATGGATAGGGGTGATCATGTATATGGGTCCACATCTCTAAACCTGACATAGGTGGGTCAAGATGGCTAGGCCAAAAAGCGTGGTGTCTATGGGTTCAGATCTGTCTGACGTGCGTTGTTTCCCCTTGGATCGACATGTGGACCCATATGCAACACGCCTATCTATGTTGTATGTTGTGGGACCATCAAAATCATTAGGGTTGCATGTTGTCACATCTAAGGGGTAGGGTTGCATGTTATGAGTGTAGATGGTTATTCTGCCACCTTTTGGTCATGTGGACCCAGATGCAACACTCGTACTTATCTATGTACACATCTACCACCTCTGGGCCATGTGAACCCACATGCAACACTTCTATGTGGCCATATCGGTCTACCCTTACCACCCTTGGGACATGTGGACCCACATGCAATACTCCTAACCCGCTAGGTTTACATCTATCAAGTTCAGTATATGTAGACACACATGGATTCAGATCTCTAAACCCGACATGGGCGGGACAAAATGGCTAGGGATGGTGTATATGGGTCCACATCTCTAAATCCGACATAGGTGGGTCAAGATGGCTAGGCCAAAAAGCGTGGTGTCTATGGGTTCAGATCTGTCTGACGTGCGTTGTTTACCCTTGGATTGACATGTGGACCCATATGGAACACGCCTATCTATGTTGTGTTGTGGGACCGCACCTTGCTCTGCACCTAGGAGAACGTATCATATGCACCAAGTTAATTGGTGCACCCGGTAAACCCGCCCTCGGTTGACCACCTAAAGTTTTTATAAAAAAATGTGAAAAAAAGTTTGGACACTAACATAGCACAAATATATATCGTCACAAAATTTCAAGTTTATATTCAAAACGCAACATCAACATAGAAAATGACAAATTTGTTATCATAGTGACAATGGGCCAATTTCAAAGCCCAACTTTAATTTTACACTATTCATTATCATATTTGTCTATTTATTTTCTAGATATGTGCTATGAAAATTTGTGACATGTTAGATATGAGTTTTATTATGCCTAAACATTTTTTAGATTACTTTTAAAAAAATTGGTGTTTAACCGGAGGTGGGTGTATCGTCTGCACCAGTTTGTCTGGGTGCACTGGATACATCGTATAATTTTGCATGTTAATATGGCTAGGGGATTGCATGTAGTTCCACATGTACCAAAGATAGCAGATACATACCTATAACAACAAACCATGTAGACTTGTCACAAAATAAAAGTAGTTGTCAAGTTTGCCTAATTTTGTCATAATATAGTAGAAATTTCGAGTAGGTTAAAAAAATCACTTGCTATAATTAGCAAGTTTTTCATAAAAATGGGTTAATCTATATTTCAATTTCATGTTGGTATTTCTTAAAATAAGTTTTGAATAATCTGGTCCTAAATTTCAGAGTCAAAAAAGGTTGAAATCTTTATCGCAATCGCGTACCGTCCGTAGTTTGGTTCATCGGTTAAACCGCCGGTTCACTCGATTTCTTTGCCGGTTTTTAAAAAATAGAATAGTATAGAAATATTAATAGTCTATGAGGAAATTCAATATACTTAATCCCTACGTGTATAAGTATGATTGAAAGCAGTATCGCGCCAACTGGTTAACCCATCCGCACTGCCCTGCGTGCTGCTTGCAGGTCGCAAGTTCGAATCTTGCCCCTGCAATTTATTTTTCGCATTTTTTATTTTTCGCATTTATTAAAATGCTCGGCTTGGTGCGTTTAAATAGGTTTTGATTATACTCTAAACAAAAACAGAGACGTAGCTCATTGGCTCTGCTCCATGTGTGTCTCCTGAGAGACCCAGGTTCGAATCCTGGTGGCCACAAATTTCTATATTTTTTACCACGATTCATTTCGGCTAGATAATCTCTAAACTGTCAGGCTCGGCTCAAATCTAGCTCGGCTTAACACAACTCCAGCCTTCTAGGCTCGGCTCGAGCCGAACTGAGATTAAATCCTGATAGTCCTTGTGTTTCTGCTTATGATACCCCTTCGTCTTTGGGGGTGTATGGAAACACAAGCCTATTGTTGATATGTTTATTCTACGGGCTCATATTCAAGTTTCTTTAAGCTGAGGAAAATAGGTTACCAACTGCCTATCGATTTGCTCCTGATGCGTGCAACCAAGCTAGCCTAATGCAAAGGTAGCTAGCTTGATACGTAATTGATCTGAGCTAGCTTCGCTAGGCGCGGAGTCACCATACAAGGAATCAACCTACCAGTCTGTTGTTCAGCAATTGGTCCGGTGCGTCAAATTGGGAATATATTACAATTTCTGAGAATTTGAAGATTACATCTGACTTTCCAGAAGCTATTGCAGTGATCTAATTTTAAATTTTAGTCGGAGCTACAAGTTAGAATACTACAAAGAAGACCAGTTGTGTAGGCAAATATTATATCCTGAAAAAAGTTTATTGTTCCTAGATATTTCTCCTGACGTGATTTTTGGGGTACATGCTAATATAGCATTTTTGCCAATGGCAGGTTTAGATATGTGGAGAGAGAGGACAAGGCCCACATGCACATGATTTTTATGTTTTGCTGCATGAGAATCAAGAATTAATCATGGTGTACAAGCTATGTCGGATAAGAAAATATATTATTCGTTTACTGGAACTTTCATATATGATAGTTCACATATGTTATATCCTGCTTCGATTCTGTCGGTAAATGGTTCTAGGTTATCGAAGGTAAAATTGAACAGGTACGTCATCACAATATCTGTCTATTTGCTGTCAATAAAGCTCTGTGTATTTTTCCTATATGTGTTGTTAAATAACAACCCCAAGCCTTGCGCTCGGATCGAATGTTCCTGGCCATCTTCAGCCGGGTCGTCCGCCATGGTCCTCCAACAAAGTGCATAATGCTCCATTTGTAGTGTCCATTTTTGGACGAGGGGTACGTTGGAGATCTGATTTTGGTGAATTTCTCGAAGCGGATAAAACCAGATTTGCATTGGAGACCAGCGGTGCACAAGAAAAGATAAGTGGAACGGTGAGAAATGGAGAAAATGCGGACATTTGAGGGAAGAGAGGTAAAGAAAGTTACACTGTTGTTTATTATTCTAAGAAATCCACTTAATCAACGAATAAAAAGATACACAATAAGAATATAACAAGCGGTGAGGAATCTCTCCAACCATAAATTTTGAAATAATAGATTAATCCTTTGGAACATTTAGTCAGATTAAGAACAATGATCCATTTTTGGTCATCTTTTAGTTAGTATTTTATTTTTTATTCGCCCAAATAGTCTACATGCCAATATCATCTGTGCTACAAAGATGATATTGGCATGTAAGTTCGCAATTAATCATTGACATATTTACTTAGAGGCCCACTATTTTCAGCCGAAAGACACGAGAAAAAAAGACAAAAATTGGGCTGCAGTTAGTATCCAAAAATTTAAATGCTGGAGTCCAGGTTGCACTCTATGATTATAACTCACACTTCGTACAATTTGGACTAAGTAGCGCAGAATAACTGGTGCTGCAAGTGAATTTTTTTCCGACGCTTTAGTTTCTTTAGCATCAAAGAATAACGTCCCTTATTTCTGTCGCAGTGGCTCAGATCGAAAGAGAGCCATGTACTTTCTGATTGGTGATTATCATGGTAAACTGAATTACAGTCAAGAGATCATAAGGTTGTGACCTAAAGATATGTTTTCTAAAACAACAAAATATTTTCCCAATTTGTTACATTGTTTCCCTTTCAGTATCTAATTTACATACACCGCCCCTTCAAGCTTATATATATTTAATCTGAATAATTTTCTTATGTACGTATTTTTAGAGTACATAATTGGTTAGTTCCAATTGCTTCATTGTTATTACCTTAAAAAAATTCTCAGTTGTTTTCACATAGTTATGTTGCACTACACATAAATATCGAGTGTTACCTTCCAAATGAACCACACTATTTGCTCAACCGACTGCTCTTAAGTTAGTATGTTCTTCAAGGTTTCCTATCTAATTCCTTAAAATAATAATATTAATTAATAGCTAAGTTTTCGCACCACACAATCCTTTATGTCAAAATATATGTTCAATACTCCCAATATGCATAGACGCACCTTGGAGCGTTCCTTTCCCCGTCTACAGTAGCGAAAGGCGATCTTTTGGACCTCCAGCTCGCGCCACCGCAAAGCCGTCGATCCGCTCGATTCCCCGCCCTCCGGCGGCCGCTCCGGCGGCGGGAGGACGGGGAATCGACGGATCTGTGCATATGTGTATTAGGTGTGAGTTGGGTTTCAGCCGGCGGCGCCATGGCGGAGGAGGCGCGGCCGGTGTTGGTTTTGCAGGTGGCGGTCCTCTTCCTCGACGGTGGTGCTCCGTGGAGCGCCGGCGTCGACCTGCCGCCTACAGCGAGTCCGCGGCTCTGCGGAGCTGTTCGGCTCGTCTCCCCCTTCGCCGGAGTCCGTGAGACGGCGGATCTGGCGCAAGATCATCTGATGGATGCAGAGGTGCAGCGGCGTGACGACGACGGCGGCTTCAGGCGTAGATCCTTTGGGATCGTGCTCGGCGACTTCCCGTGTGCTTTGGGGGGCTCCGGATCCAAGGCTTCAAGCGGAGTTTGAGCAGCGGCGCGCCACCGACAGCGCTCGTCGTCTCCGGCGTCGTCGAGTTGCAAAAGGGCTGGTTTGTAATTCCTTTTCTTATGAGGGCCTTCTTGTAATTTGTCGCTGTAATTCTGTGTTTGTCTTCGCAAAAAAAAAAAAAACAATACTCCCAATATGCAAAGGAATGGACCATCTATTTTTTGACCCATACTATCAAATCTAGAGCTAACGGTTTGGAACCAGCTAAGAGGAAAAAAAGATGGATCTCACATAGAATTCCAACCTCCATACGTCCTCACCTAGCCTCCAGTTGCTCTGACTATAAACAGCCCTCTTAGACCATTATCTATGTTGCCTCAAAGCGATTCACTAACCCATCTGAACCGGTTCCACACATAGTAGGAAATCGCATCAAACGATCTGACAAAAAAAGCGAGCCAAAAATTGGTTCGGCTTGTACAGATATAATAAGCTCGCGGGACATCGTCGCTTGTAACAGCCGTTGTATAAGACGAAAAGTATTTTCCTTTCCTGCCGATGGGGCCATATCTAAAATTTGATGTGGTTTGCTACATAGTAGTAGCCAATTCGCGAGAGAACCAACTCTGACAACAAAACCAATTAAATCGAACCCATATAGTGCATGGGCTTACTACACTTCTGCGTTCCATCTCACCACAGGCGCGCTTACCCACACACGTTTTGATATGACTTTATTTTCTATTTTATAATCAAAGTGCATGTGCTAAGTATGAATTAATTTTACTTATGGGTGTTAAGAGTTAATAAGCAATATAAACCATTTAATAATGTTTAACTCAATTGTAGTATTAAAATAAAACCAGCAAAAGAAACATACAAATCAACGATGGGAGCATATTTCCGAAATGGTGATATTGGATGAGCGTTTAGAGTTAACATTGAACCACCAAACTAATTGTTGATCAAGATTTTTTTTTAAACTCAGCGCACATGTGACTATGTGAGATACTCCATAAGCATTCGAGACTTAAAAATAAGAAGAAAAACTAGGCCAGGATAAAAAGTATGAATCGCCATAAACAATGTCCAGTAGACTCACACTCATATTTTGTTCGATTAAGAAACATAAAATACATTTTAGAAGGAGTACGATTTTATATCTTAATTCCTATTTTTTCTAAACAAGGAAATATTCCAACAAAAAAAATCCATACTTCGACTACACTTGGGCTTGCTTAAATTTACAAATACGAATTTGATTTGATGGCTATTGGATTCGCGTGACTTATGTTACGAGAAAAGATTTTTGTTCTTACATTGTAAAAGTACTAATAAAATGAATTGCAATTCAACGGCGTCGAAAATTTATGTTAGTTTACTACCTAGATGTATTTTCTAACCTTAAAGAATATACTTTAAGGAACGGCTATTTTATTCATTGAGAGGTAAAACTATAGAAATTTTAATAATATTATCATCATAATTCAAATTGTAAAAATAAATTTTACAATTGTATGGAAAAACCCTTAATTTTATTAGCATTTTAAATCTAAAAATACAAACCAAAAGGTCGCCCGTGCATGTGCGCGGGCCACTTTGCTAGTTACACAAATAATACAGCCTCGGCTGCACTGCAGCCGATAGGACCCTATCGGTCACGGCGTGGCCGAGGAGACCCTATCGGCCAGGGCACAACCGAGCAGGTCGTGCACCTGCCAGCACTGTTGGTTGCGGGCACAAATCGGCCACGCCGCAACCGATAAGGGTGGTCGGCCACGGCGCAGCCGACAAGAGCCAGAACAACTACGCAGGCAGCCACAGCGCCGGGAACAGCTACGCACGCAGCGGTGCCGTCCGGTCACGGCGCTGGAGAGGCCGCCGTCCTGAAGGCCGGTGCCGTCGACGACGGCCGGGATCTGGGCTTTGAGCGCCGCCAGCCCGCGCCATCCACGGCGAGCGGCAGTTGGGCGCGACGGTAGGGGCGGGGACGCCCACAGCGAGCTGCAGATGCCCCGATCCATGGCTTGAGCACGCCGGCCGCGACCGCTCCGATCCATGGCTGTGCAGGCCGCCTTTCTCCAGCCCGCGGCCGCCTTTCTCCAGCCCGTGCCCGGCCGCGCCTGCCGTCCCGCGCCCGGCCGTCTCCAGCTCGCGTCCAGGACGAGAGCGTGGGTCACCGTGCCCAGTAGCCCGGCACGCCCGCACCGCCGTGAGGGCGGACACCATCCGCGGCGCGAGCGCGACGGCATCGTCGACCTCCAGCTCCCACGGCTGCCACCTTTCTCCAGCTCGCATCTGTGCCACGCCCATGCACCAGTCGGCCATGCTGCCGCCGAGCAGGCCTATCGGCCAGGCCACAGCCGAGCAGGCCCTATCGGCCAGACTGCAGCCGAGCAGGTCCGATAGGCACCTATCGGCTACGGTGCAGCCGAGGCTGCAATATTGTGCAATTTTCTGATAACTCATATTATTTCTGGAATTTCTTTAAAAAAATGTATTTTTTTTTTGCATTTTCATTGCCTAATTATTGTTTACTGCTCAAAAAAAATTTATTGTTTGATTATTCTCAAAAAATTAAAAAAAAATATGCTTGATGCAGGGTCGACATCGTCGCCGTGGACGACGGAGCGGCCTCGGCCGGCCTCCACGTGCGCCGCTGGGTTCGTACGTGTCCAAGGTCCTCTCATGATGTCTATGTTGGCAGCAGCCACTACAGGAAAGCCACAAGACGCCGACGGCCGACTTATACGCCAACGGCCAAATGTCGGGGCCGTCGGCGTACAAGGCGAGCTAGGGAAGCCGCGAACGCGGCCGTCGGCGTAAAAACCCCGTCGGCGTAGCCCGACATAGGCCGACGGCTGCTGTCGGCGTCTATAATGCCGTCGGCGTACAAGGCCCGCCGTGACGACACGCAGACGGGGCTTTATGGCATTGATACGCCGACGGCGGCCGTCGGCGTCTACTTTTTTCTATTTTCCATTTAATATGAAATAATTCATATCTTTAAATTCGTAAATCGAAATTTAACAAATTAAATGTCTAAATCGATTAGAAAAATGAGAGGAATCCAAATATGACATCCATAAAATATTTTTCACCATGCACATGACATTTTGTAACATATGTTTGGTACTTGCTTAATTAAAAAGTTATTTTTGACACTTAAAAAATGGAAAATGATATTTACGAAAATATTTTGGAAATCGTTTTTGGCAACAATGTTTTCCATACCAAGACACCCCTATGTGTCAAGTATGAACACATTATCACAAAGTATGGCATGGGGATGGCCATAACTTGGTCATTTGACGCGAAAGCTATACATGTCTATAGATGATAGACCTTTTTTGAAGCATTTTTTTGAAATATTTGTCAAAACTCAAGTTTATCATTTTTGCTAGCAACTATTACACATAAAAGGACTCCATGTCAAATGAATTCATTTTTGAGTATTTTCTCAATTTCTTTTATTTTTGTGAAAAATGGTCAAAATGACCGTCGTGCCTATTCATTGAAAGGGGTCACATTTTTCAAAACTATCGATGTTTCTGTGATAAAGTCACTACTTGTGTACCTAAAAATGATTTTTGTAAAAAAATAGACCAAACTATCACACACTTGTAGTTCAAATTTCAATTAATTTTGGAAAATCGGCATAAAGTCATTTAAATAGGAATAATTAGGTAAAAATCGAGAAAATTCCTAATACTTGGGTATTATCCATAAAATATGTAGTACCCTTTGTGACAATAAGATGGGTGCCTTTTGCAACATATTTTTGGTATTTCCTCCATAACAAAAGTCATTTTTGGCACTTAAAAAATGGAAAATGATATTTATGAAAATAATTTGGAAATTGTTTTTGGCAACAATGTTTGCCATACCAAGGCAGACCTATGTTTCAAATATGGGCACATTATCACAAACTATGGCACAGTGATGACCATAACTTGGTCATTTGGCGCGAAACCTATACATGTCTATAGATGATAGACCTTTTTGTGAAGCATTTTTTTGAACAATTTGTAAAAAAAGAAGTTTATCATTTTTAATAGCAACTAGTACACATAAAATAACTCAATGCCAGAGGTTACTGATGCACCTAAAATGCATCTACTTTTCCAAGCACTTTGCTTCATAATTTGCTTCGGAATCTTCCCATATTTGAATAAACCTGCTGAATCTGACGCTGTTTTTAGCAAAGTCTCGTTTCTGGTTATTTTTGCAGGAAATTAAATCGGGGAAAAATACCACGTCATTTTTTTATGGAAAAGGAGGACAACGTGCAAAGGATGGACACGAGGAAGTGCCGGAGGCCCAAAAGAGCGGGCCCCACGCGGCCAGATCCTTGGGCCGCGTGGGCCCACCTAACTGGAGCCTCGAGCGCCGCCTCTCTTTCGGCTTTTCGCGTACCCCCTCATATATACGAAAAAGTGGGTGCCCTAAGAGGGGGAGAGCTTTCGCGAAACACACCGCCGCCGTCACCACGATCTTCGTTTTCGGAGACAGGTTGCTCCAGGATTTCTCCTCCGGTGGAGGGATCCGGAGACCGTCTTCACCGCCATCTTCACCGCCTTCATCTCCATCGACCATGAGCTCCCTCTCCATCACCATGTGTGAGTAGTCCGCTGTAGGCATGTGAGGTGTATGGGGATTGGATGAGATTGATCATGTAATGATACCCGTTGTTCGAGATCTTAGGGGTTTATTTTGAGGATATTTTTGTATTGTGTTGATGCACTTATGCTATACTTAATGCTTGTTACTAGGGCCCGAGTGGCATGATTTCAGTACTGAACTTATTTTGCTTCATCATATAATTGAGTTTGGTATTTATCTGCAAAGTGTATCACCTGCTATTATGTTGAACCTGTGAACCCTAAAAGTGACAGTATAGGGAAAACAAGGGGAGATGTTTTAGTTTGAGGATTCTATGTGTTCATGAAGTGTTAATGCGTTGTTCCGGGCTATTCGAAAGGGTAGACCTTAATTACCTGTAGTTCCAAGTTGGCCCCGGTGAAATGGGCAGGTAGGACAATAGATGTTGTGCAAATTCTCTTGGTTAGTACGCACAACTAATTATGGAAGACATACCTACATATATCAGAGTTAGAGATAAGTCCCGTTGCTATTTATATCTTATTATATGATCAATCTTATTCATGCAACACCCCGCTATCACCTCATGACTACGTTTTAAATCTCTGAGTTACACTTTCACTTTTCCGGTAAAAACTGGGAAACCCTTATTCACTACTGCTGTTCTATTTGCTACTTGAATCATACTACTGCCATCACTATCACTGCTGCAAGTTTATTGATATATAGGTGTGGTTGAGAGTGACGCCTCAATTGCCAAAGTCTTATTGGTATTCTTGTGTTCCCATCATTTCGAACTATAAATTTGGGTAATACTTCCCAACGAAGATTTCAGCGATCCCCTATACTTGTGGGCATCAAGACATTTTCTGGCGCCGTTGCCGGGGAACCTAGCTTTATTGGTAAGACAACTTGTTATCATTTATTTGCTGCATTTGCTTTTTCTAACCATGGGAAAGGAAAAGATTACTCCGAAGGAAGTGAGGCCTTCAACTACTCGTAGAGGTACGGACTTGCTAAGTAGGCCAAACTTTTCACCTAATGCTGCTTCTGCTGTTGTTCCTAAGAAAAAAGGAAAAGTTTTGAATAGTTCACCATTGTCTAAGATGTCTACTAGTACTGAAAATGATTTAATATGTGGTAGCATAGACAATGAAATGACACCTGAAACACCTGAAACATCTGAGATAACTGAAACACCTGAAACTCCTGAATCTTCTATTATTGAAAATGTTGAGTCTGAATTAGAAGATAATGAATATTGTGATGATGAACATGAAACTTCTTCTGAGGAAGAGGATGCATTTACTATGGCTTTTATGGATTTGAATTTTGATAAATTGGATAAACTTGATAGCTATAAAAATTCTCCTCTGGATGATTATTTCCCTGTTACTGAGAAAATGAATGCTCCAACTATTAAAATTAGACAAAGATTATGAGTTTAGTGTTGATCCTGAAATAATTGAAAAAGCTGAGAAGTATAAGTTTATGGGAGAGACTATGGAGGTTATGCCGAACGGGTATACCTGCCACGGTGGATAAAACCTGGCCCATCAAGGAGGCCCATCAGATAAAGCCGGAGGGCTTAATGGAGAAGGCCTCATGGGCTTAGGCGCAAGTATAAGCTCCGGGCTGGCTTAGTGAAGTCCAAGACGAAGGCCTGGCTGCGTTCGCCTTAGGGAGCAAGTTAGGGTTTCTTACCGTGTTAGTCTAGGACTCATGATCTAGGTCGGTTAAGGCTTTCCTTGTAGGGAAGGCTTGGCGCCTTTATAAGCCAGCCTTCCAGCAGCCTTAGGGCACGCATACAATCCCATTGTAACCTGTACACATATTCTCCTTGAGTGAATTATAGCAGCACGTAGGATCTCGCCGCCGTTGTGAGATCCGAAGCTGGGTAAGATCGTGTGTGCAATCCCGTCACTGGAACCCTCTACGTTCTTCCCCACCTCCTCTACGGTACGTATGAATTCATATAGTAGTTCCGCGTTACCAATACCTCGACAGAGACAATGAGGTCCCTTTTGAACACATTGCTGATTTGCATGATTTATCTGTGTTATTTGGTAAAGATGAAATCCACCAACGCTATTATTTCTTAAAGTTGTTTCCTTTTACTTTGGGAGGAAATGCTAAAACTTGGTATAATCGTTTAGAACCTGGATGTATTACTAGCAAGGAGGAATGCTTGCAGGTATTTTATAATAAATATTTCCCTGCTGATAAGATTCATGGTTTAACTATTGAGATTAGCAACTTTTCACAAACAGAGGAGGATTTACCCCAAGCTTGGGGGAGGTACAGTAAGATGGTTAGGAAATGTCCTACCCATGGCTTCAAGAATAATGAAATACTTGATATATTTTACAATGGACTAACTGAAAATACAAGAGGCTATCTTGATAGTATTGCAGGTAGTGTTTTCAGGGAAAGGACCGTTGATGAAGCAACTGAGTTATTGGAAACTATCTCTAGAAACTATGAAGATTGGAATATTGAAATAATAGATGACAGAGAGATATTTCCAGAGAAGAAAGGAGGTATTCTTGAATTAAACAATGAGGCAATGAAGGGAGCCTCCAAGGATATGAAAGAGAAGGGAATTAAAACCTCTCATCTTAAGGAATTATCTGAAATGGGTGTTAAACTTCCTATTGATCGACCATGTTTTCCAATCCCAGTCAATGCTATAAGCTCTTTGGAAGGTAATGAAAAGGTAACACCTCCTATTGATGTATCATATGTTAATGATTTTGCTTATCATAATAAACCTGAAGAGCATGATATTAGAATGAATATGATGGAAAACTCTCATAAAATTAAATTCCTTCGTGAAAATATAAATGCTAGTGTGGGAGAAGTTAGAAGAATTGTTAAACACTGTGAAATGATGAATAATCAAATTGAACAAATGGTTTCTCTTCAAAATCAATTGTATGAAAATCTTATTGAGAAGAAACAGGTTTGTGGGGTTAGTACTAGAGGTGGTGCAAGTACTCAGGACCCTGACTATCCTGAAAACCATCCCAAGAGAAAAGAGCAAGAGGCTCTCAAAAGGAAATCTTCTGCAGGAAAATCTCCCAATGGAAACAAAGGCATTGATGATTCTCAAGAACAAGACAATGATATTTCTATTTCTGATGCTGAGACCGAAGATGATAATGTTGAAGAAGAGGAATCATCTCCACCTGAAGAAGATCAACATGAAGTTGAAAATATTGCAGAACCTGAACCTCCTGAAAAGGAAGACCCTCAACCATCTACTGAGAAGAACAAAAAGAAGAATCATCCAAATCCACAAAAAGGTAAAGAGAGGGATCCATGGGTACAAAGACCCATACCATATCCCCAAGAGGTAATGAAATCTTTGGATGATGCTAGGTTTGAGAATTTTTTTGAGTTGATTAAAAATTTATGTTTGCAAATTCCTCTTGTTGATGCTATTAAAATTCCTCCATACTCAAAATATATGAATGATATTGTCACTAATAAAAGGAAGATACCTAATGATGCAATTACTGCTATGCTTGCTGATTATTCATTTGAAGGAAAATTGCCTGAAAAGCGTGGAGATCCTGGTATTCCGACTATTCCTTGTCGTATTAAAGAAACTTATGTGAAATATGCACTATGTGATTTAGGAGCTGGTGTTAGTGTTATGCCTTTTTCTTTATATAAGAAACTTAACCTAAACAAATTGGTTCCAACTGAAGTTTCATTGCAAATGGCTGATAAATCAACTGCTAAACCTATAGGTATATGTGAGGATGTTCCTATCTCTATTGCTAATGTGTTAATTCCTACAGACTTTGTTATATTAGAAATGCCTGAGGATGATAATCTATCTATTATTCTTGGAAGACCCTTTTTAAACACTGCAGGAGCTGTGATAAATTGCACTGAGAGCAAAGTGACATTTAATGTAAAAGGAAATGAGCATACTATCTATTTTCCCAAGAAGAATGATGTTACAGTGATAAACAAGAGTGTGAATTCTATTCAAAGAAATACTATTATGATTGGAAGCTTTGAATTTGCACTACCACCTCCTGAACCAAAATATGCTATCTTGATGATTGGAACTATTCCAATCAAGTATGAGGTATCTTGAAACTCTTCTTTATATCTATAAAATAAGAATCATGTATTATATCTTTTGCATATTATTAATGAGACTTGATCAACCTCATTACTAATGTGGAAATGATGAAAACTTGATTCCCATAAAAATTTGTATTGCATTTTAATTTTATTTATCTTAGAATTTTAGAGTATATGCACAATCATAATTATTTCAGAGTTCAGAAATTCCAGAATATGAAGTTTGAAAAATTCTCTTTAGAAAATTGTCTCTGAAAATTCCAGAAAAATTTGGAGTTAAGTTATTTAACCAGAGGGACCATCTGCCAGAAGTGGGATACCAGGAGGCCACCAGGGACCAAAATGGGGTGTCCCACGCGGCCAGATTCCTTGGCTGCGTGGGACCCACCAACTTTGTCCCCAGGTGTGTTAGGTGAGTGTCCTGTGCCCATCTCCTTCCCCTCGACAGAAAACCACTTCCAGGTATTTTTTTCCAAATTTTCCCGAGCTCGTTCTTCCTGCTATACTTGGATCTCCAAGTTTAGGGCAGATTTTTCAAATCTGTTTGGTGGGATTGCTCCTTGGTATGTGACTCCTCCACCCATCCAATTATTTTTTGTTCTTGTGCCTCATGTATGAAGTATTTTGCTGCACTAGGTGTCACCTAATATGCTTGAGAAATCCATGGATTTAAGTTTTCTAGTTGATATGGATGCATGATATTGATGTGGAGACTAGTTATGGATGGCTCAATGTTGTTTTAGAGTGCTACATCTTAATTTTTGTTGAATATTATTTATGGGCAGCAAGGTACCATGATGAACAAAGGCAAGGCATTGCTTGGGATGAGCTCAAAACCGAGGAGAAGATCATCTAAAGTCTCCCTTAATTATGATGACAACCATCTTTGGGAGGATGATGCAGTTTTTGTGGGGGAGAAGCTGAAGATCCATACAACTAGATGGCAAGACCCCATGTTCTTGAGCAGTGGGGGATAAAAGAAGACTTCGACACCTTCGCCAATGCAACTGGTTTGCTTGAGTTTGCCCAAAATCCACGAGGTACATACGAGGAACTCTCGCGAGAATTCCTCTCCACATTCAGGTTTGAGGGCCCTTAGATCTACAAGCACAGTAAGAAGAGAGTACCGGAAAATGGATTGTGGAAGAGATGCCGCCTCAAGAGGAGCCACAAGATCCAGGGATGCAAGGCTACCAACCTCGAGAGGAGCCCCAAGACTCAGGAATGCAAGGCTACCCATATGGTTACTTCCCTGGAGGTGGAAGTGGATACAACTACTACCCGGGATACTAGCTTGATCGCAAGCTTGGGGGAGTACCTCTCTCCCTTTCCATTCATTGTGTTATATCACTGTTATCTTGTTATGTTTTAGTTTCTTGTTCTAAAAATCACAAAAACACAAAAAGATTTCATTTGTTTCTTTTGTTTAGTTACTTCTGGACATTTACTTTATGCATCTTAAAACTAAAAAGAACAAAAAATTTTCGTTTTATTGAATCCAAAGTGAAAACGGAGGTGCAGGAATTGCTGAAATCTGCTCACTGTTCTATTTTTCATATTTTCTCTGTAACTCCGAATGAGCTAAAATTTTAACCACTACTGCAACTTTTCATAACCTACACACCCGTAAATTATGAGATTTTTCTGAGGTGTCTAGGTAGGGTAAAAACAGTACTGTATGCAGTAACATTTTATGGCAGATTTGAGTTTTTATTGCGCAGTTCAAATTGAGAGAGGAGAACAACAATGATGAGTTGATGTGCATGAAGTGGATGAAAGGTATGACACCTTTGCCGTGCTTATGTGGACTTTTTAATAACAGCAAGTGCGCACATCATAGTTTCTTTAACATCTAGGGAAGTGGTAGCAAATGTTTATCTTCTCCGTGTTCTAGTATGTTATATTATGATGCAAGTGATAATATGTAGCGACAACACTTGGATGTGAGTTGAGTAATTGTGGCTCTAAACAAAGGTCTACGCATCCCATTGTGCTTGCTAAACTTGCCAACCAAAGAATAAAAGAATTTTTCAAATGATAAACATGAAGTCATATGCTTGACAAGCTTAGTGGTTGGGAGTTAACTTAAATGTGCTGACACATGGAAAGCTTTCAACATTGCACTAAATTATATTTAGTTGATATCATGTACCTTTGTTTATGGATGCTTATCATGTGCGAAATAAATGTGGAAACTTAGTAAGTTTGAGGAGTAGGAATAATTGGCTAGAGAGACGCCTGGGCCGCCAACCTAAGCCATGCATCATTCATGGTGGAAATTTACAGCGTACCATAGTGAACATTCAGTGATGCACATCATAATAAAAAGCTACACAAATAGTAAATAAAAGAGTGCTGAGATTGTTCATTGTCTGTTTGTCTTGTCGTTTGGACATGGGCTTGTTCCATGTCTTGGGACAAGAGGTACCCCAGTTGACGCTCTTGATGACGCTTTTATTACTTGCAATGACTGAAAAACTCGAACTTGCCTAGTGACCAGAGTTGAGTAGCACGTGGTGTAGGTACTCGTATTCACGGGGCATGAGACTTTCAACCTCTAGTTGGTCAAGCATATGAGTCATAATAGGGAACACCAAATGGTTTGATAAAACTGAGAGCAAGGTTGTAAGCACAATGAGTTCATTAGTCAATAAAAGAAAGAATCAAAAGATCTCAAAAATCTTGTCTTGATTCAATTAAAAGCGATGCAAGAACCTTTGTTTATTTCTACAGTTGGGCAAACTCATCCAAGTATTGACACTTCATGATATTTCTCTTGCAACATGTATAAATGCTTTAACACTGATTAGATATACCTTTGCTAGCATTTTGTTATTTGTTATGGAAATTATGTTTTGAATACTTGTTGGTATTAAACGGTGTTACATATGCAATGCAAAGTTCTTGTCAAAGTCTTTTTATCGCTTCTGCACTATGTTTGAGTTGTTCGAGGACAAACAACGAGCTAAGCTTGGGGGAGTTGATGCACCTAAAATGCATCTACTTTTCCAAGCACTTTGCTTCATAATTTGCTCCGGAATCTTCCCATATTTGAATAAACCTGCTGAATCTGACGCTGTTTTTAGCAAAGTCTCGTTTCTGGTTATTTTTGCAGGAAATTAAATCGGGAAAAATACCACGTCATTTTTTATGGAAAAGGAGGACAACGTGCAAAGGATGGACACGAGGAAGCGCCGGAGGCCCAAAAGAGGGGCCCCACGCGGCCAGATCCTTGGGCCGCGTGGGCCCACCTAACTGGAGCCTCGGGCGCCGCCTCTCCTTCGGCTTTTCGCGTACCCCCTCATATATACGAAAAATGGGTGCCCTAAGAGGGGGAGAGCTTTCGCGAAACACACCGCCGCCGCCACCACGATCTTCGTTTTCGGAGACAGATTGCTCCAGGATTTCTCCTCCGGTGGAGGGATCCGGAGACCGTCTTCACCGCCATCTTCACCGCCTTCATCTCCATCGACCATGAGCTCCCTCTCCATCACCATGTGTGAGTAGTCCGCTGTAGGCATGTGAGGTGGATGGGGATTGGATGAGATTGATCATGTAATGATACCCGTTGTTCGAGATCTTAGGGGTTTATCTTGAGGATATTTTTGTATTGTGTTGATGCACTTATGCTATACTTAATGCTTGTTACTAGGGCCCGAGTGGCATGATTTCAGTACTGAACTTATTTTGCTTCATCATATAATTGAGTTTGGTATTTATCTGCAAAGTGTATCACCTGCTATTATGTTGAACCTGCGAACCCTAAAAGTGACAGTATAGGGAAAACAAGGGGGAGATGTTTTAGTTTGAGGATTCTATGTGTTCATGAAGTGTTAATGCGTTGTTCCGGGCTATTCGAAAGGGTAGACCTTAATTACCTGTAGTTCCAAGTTGGCCCCGGTGAAATGGGCAGGTAGGACAATAGATGTTGTGCAAATTCTCTTGGTTAGTACGCACAACTAATTATGGAACACATACCTACATATATCAGAGTTAGAGATAAGTCCCATTGCTATTTATATCTTATTATATGATCAATCTTATTCATGCAACACCCCGCTATCACCTCATGCCTACGTTTTAAATCTCTGAGTTACACTTTCACTTTTCCGGTGAAAACTGGAAAACCCTTGTTCACTACTGCTGTTCTATTTGCTATTTGAATCATACTACTGCCATCACTATCACTGCTGCAAGTTTATTGATATACAGGTGTGGTTGAGAGTGACGCCTCAATTGCCAAAGTCTTATTGGTATTCTTGTGTTCCCATCGTGTCGAACTATAAATTTGGGTAATACTTCCCAACGAAGATTTCAACGATCCCCTATACTTGTGGGCATCAGTTACCTTTTTTGAGGTTTTTAATTCACTTTATTTGATTTTTTTTTCAAAAAAGAGTCAAAATGGCCAACATGACTATTCATCGAAAGAGATCAATTTTCTAAAACCATCGATGTTTATACAATGCAAAGGATGATATGGATGTCATATTTGAATTCCTCTCATTTTTCTAATTGACATAGACATTTTATTTTTCAAATTTCGATTAACGGAATTAAAGATATGAATTATTCCATATTAAATGTAAAAAAGAAATAAAAGTAAAATTAATTTTATTGTCATTTATTCAAAATATACTATTACATAATCATTGTTTCTTATTCAAATGAATTTTTTAAATTTAAACAATGAAAAAGTGTAACATCATAACTCAGGGGTTAATATGATTGATATGATGCAAGTATCAGTAAGTTCTCATTTCTCATTTGGAAGCTAATCTTGAAGGAACTCAAAAGTTAAGCGTGCTTGGGCTGGATCAATTTGAGAATGGGTGACTGAACGGAAACTTTGACCAGCGTAATTATTATGACCTATGATTAAGTGTGTAATTAGAGATTTAGTATGTAGCTGAGTTAGAAATTTCGAAATAGAAAAAAAATAAAAAAGTTTAAAAAAATTCAAAAAAAATTTCATGCAAAGGCCGACAGCATTGCCGTCGGCGTATGAGGAGCTGACAAAAAGGCAATGCCGTCGGCGTATGAGAGCTGACGGAACGGCCGGATGCCGTCTTGTGGGGCCCACCACAACGTATGCCGACGGCCGGTTGGGTACGCCGACAGTCGCAAACGCCGACGACGATACGCCGACAGCCGTAGGGTATACGCCGACGGCTTCCGGCCGTCGGTGTCTTGACGGATTCCTGTAGTGAGCTCGTAACATAGTCATAGAGATGAATGGATAATCTGCTGCATGCTTTTCAGATCGGTGGCGGGTGGGGGTTGCCAGTACCGATCGATCCATTCGATCAGTAACAGGGCCACTATTACTACTGTCATATTCCTGAAGGTTAGATTGATCCACAGCATTAATCAAGCGGCGCCCATAGTCAGCACTACTAATCTACCTGTGGCTCGCTCCCTCGTTTACAAATCCGCATCAATGTTTTAGGAACCTACTCGTGTTTCCAAATAATTAATTATGTCTCTGACCTTGTTTTCCTCTCGTGTCAATGGAGGGTGCAAGCTCCATTAATTCAGAAGCTGAAACAGTATGAGATAGGGAGATCGATCGGCCAAGTGGCTTCGATCGGGCATCTTGACACCACCAAACCACTCGAGTGCGATTGTGAAGTACAGATCCTTTGATGGAAATGTATGTGTCTGACTCTTAAGTGTTAGTTCATGGAGAGCACGTCCAGATTTTCAAAGTATATACTCACTCTGATTCATATTAACTGTCTCTTAGACCATCTCCAACAGTTTTCATATTTTAGTGGATTCACGGCCAATAATATGATTTTTCTAACTAACGCACACGAATCTACGAGCCACCCTTCTCTTAGACCATCTCCAACAGTTTTCATATTTTAGTGTTTAACTAATTTTTAGGTCATTTGAGGCAAAAAAAAACTTGCTCCAACAACTGTAGTTGATAATTTTATCCAAGTTTATTTAGTGCAGTCCAAAAAAAACACATTCTGCTGCAAAATACACCACTTGGGTTGCTGCTATATGAAAAAGGGGCAACATGGGCACGCAAACTGCTAATTAAAAAGTTTCATGTCGCCCTCCCGCCTCTTCTCTTATGACCGCATCGTTTTGACCTTGATCTGGCCGCTCAGCCACAACTTTTACTGATTTGGCCGTGAATCCACCACCTTTGCTCGAAGGCACAATAGAGATTCGACCTTGAGGGTTGTCATTGCTCTCCTTCCCTGCCCGACCACCCTCGCTTCCTGGTTGTCCGTAGCTCCGGCTGACGAGCCACCCGAGCAGCCCTCCTCACCATGCCTCCTCCTTCCCAATAAGCACGCGCACACGCATGAGCGACACACGCAAGCTTTGCCTCTGGCTGCACCTCGACGAACCCCCGCATTGCTAAGACTCCTCTGTCTCCATGCACCAGGCGCATGGCTCGCCTCATTCGGAGATTATGAAATTCAAAATTGTTACTTTTACATTATATGGTTTATACTGCAGATACTGGACCACCTACAATATTTGCCTCCAAAAAGGTTATGAATTTGTACTTGATCGTGTATGAGTAACTAATTTTACTCAGACCAACATGCCATGTATTGATCACGTCAATAGTACTCTTGAGCGCAGCAAATCGCGCAATCCCCTTCTACTCCCTCCGTTCACAATGTCTAGATACATGGAAATTTAGAAATGATTGTGATATCCTTTTATGAATGGAGGGACTAGTAGAGATGAATGGATAATCTGCTGCATGCTTTTCAGATCGGTGGCGGGTGGGGGTTGCCAGTACCGATCGATCCATTCGATCGGTAACAGTGCCACTTACTACTGTCCTATTCCTGAAGGTTTGATTGATCCACAGCATTAATCATTAATCAAGCGGCATATATCCATAGTCAGCACTAATGTTTTAGGAACAGTGCCACTTACTACTGTCCTATTTCTGTGGTTCGTTCCCTCGTTTACAAATCCGCATCAATGTTTTAGGAACCTACTCGTGTTTCCACATAATTAATTATGTTCCCATCTACGCTCTGACCTCGTGTTCTTCTTGTGTCAATGGAGGGTGCAAGCTCCATTAATTCAGAAGCTGAAACAGTAGGAAATAGGGAGATCGATCGACCAAGTGGCTTCGATCCAGGCATCTTGACACCACCAAACCACTCGAGTGCGATTGTGAAGTACAGATCCTTTGATGGAAATGTATGTGTGTGACTCTTAAGTGTTAGTTCATGGAGAGCACGTCCAGATTTTCAAAGTATATACTCACTCTGATCCATATTAACTGTCGTTGAATTGGATGTGTCCATCGCAAAAGAAAAATATATATGGTAAGAGATATATTTATAACGATTCTAATAAAACTAATTTGGTGCTGTAGACGATTCTAATATATATGGTTTTGACACAAAGCTAGAACTTGAATTAGTTTTCATTCATTCAATAATTTTACAATCTAAACAACTTATGCGTTTATTTGATTCAGGCCCTATATATACCTTTGGCCAGTAAAGCTTTACAAAATGGAATAGAAAACCCATTTGCAATAAACAAAATCAGAATCGAAGGAATAAAAGAAGATGATAAAAGAACAATTGTACCCCAAATGTACGGTTTTGTGTAACTCTTAGAGGTCTCTAGTTCCGTACGTCCACTTAATCCATGATCTCGCTGGTGGTCTTCCTGATGAGGTCCCATGCACTCCTCACATGCCTCTCCTCCTGCAGCGACGACCCCACGGCGAAGCGGAGCACGAACCTGCCGCCAACCACAGTGTGCGCAAGGTACGCCTTGCCGGTCTTGTTGAGGTTGTCCATGAGCATACGGTTGGCCTCGTCGGCGTCCTCCTCCGTCATGGATCCACTGGCCTTGATCCTGAAGCAGACGAGAGCAAAGTTCCTCGGCACGACGACCTCGAACCTGTCGTCGGCACGGACGGAATCTTCGAACATCTTGGCCATGGCCACGTCACTGCGGATGTGCTCCTGGAGCTTGGCTGTGCCGTAGGTGCGCATGACCATCCAGAGCTTGAGCCCACGGAAGCGGCGGCCGACGCCGACCTGCATGTCCTTGAGGTCGGTGACCTCGCCGGAGTCAGTAGCGTCGTTCTTAAGGTACTCCGGGTTCGTCTCGAGCGAGTCGCTTAGGCGGTGAGCGTCCCGGACGTATAGGCAAGTGCAGTCGAGGCAGGTGAGAAGCCACTTGTGTGGGCTCATACTGATGGAGTCGACGCGCTCGACGCCGTCGAGATGGTGGCGGAACTCCGGGCAGATGCACGCGCTGCCGGCGTAGGCAGCGTCCACGTGGACCCATGCTTTGAAGATGGCAGCGACATCCGCGACAGCGCCCACCGGGTCGACGGCGTTGGATGAGGTGGTGCCGACAGTGGCGCAGATGTAGGTTGGTAGGAGGCCGGCGTCGACGTCAGCCTGCATGACCTCTAGCAGCTTGGCAGGGTCGAGCCCGTAGTCGGTTTCCGGCCCGGTGGGGATGGAGCGGATGTTGGCGGGGTCGAAGCCGGCGAGGCGACACGCCTTGAAGAAGGTGGAGTGCGTCTGGTCGGCGGCGTACACAGTGAGGCGCGGCAGGTGGGAGACGCCGACGGAGCCGCTCCGACGCAGAGCGGCATCACGGGCGGCGACGAGGGTGACGAGCATAGCCTCGCTGGTGGTGCCGAGGATGACGCCGCCGCCGGTGCCACGGCCAGAGCTGGTGCGGTTCATGAAGGTGGTGGGCAGGCGCAGCAGCTGAGCGAGCCAGTCCAGCGCGAGCACCTCCATCTCTGTGGCGGCGGGAGAGGCCTGCCACGTGAAGCCGACGGTGTTCATGGCGGAGGCGATGAGGTCACCAGCGATGGCGGCGGCGCTGTTGGTGGACGGGAAGAAGGCGAAGAAGTTGGGGCTAGCCCAGTGCGTCATGCCGGGGACGACGGAGGTCCTTAGCTCCTTCATGGTGACGTCGAAGGGAGCCGAGTAGGTCGGCGGGAACGCCGTGAGCTCGTCCTGCAGGTACCCCGGCTTGACGTTTGGGAGCACCGGCATGGACTCGACGTTGGTGTAGTAGTCGGAGATGAAGTCGACAGCCTTGTGGAGGTAGGCGCGGACGTCTTCGGGGTTGAGCGGCTGGAACGGCGCCTTGTCGTCGGCGGCGAAGGCGGAGAAGGCCGCGGCGGGGTTGGTGCCCAAGCTACCCATATCGATTGTTTTGTTTCTTGCAGGTTTAGCACAACAGAGAAACTGGGAGGTAGTAGTGGACAGGCAAGTAAGAAGCAAGAGGTGATCGCTAGCTCTTGTTGTGAGTAGATCGATGGAGCTTCTTGCTTTGGTTTGGTGATGAAATGAGGAGAGATACGATAGGTATTTATAGGTAACATGAGATCGAGTGCAAATGGCGTGGGCATGTGGGCGTTGGATTAGTCTTGGTCCAGCGTTGCTATTCTCTAGGAAAGGCCGGTTGGTTGGTGGAGGAGACGAGTGGCGAGTTGCGTCGTTCAACACTGCATGCATACGATCCAAGCATCGATGGTAGCCGCATGCAGCCTGCCGCGTTGTCCCTGCGTTATGCTGCAGGCATCCGGCGCCTTAGCTGACAGCGCTGACGAGTTCTTCTCGACGATGGATCTATCCTCGGCGTGTGTCCCGCGTGCGTTTCCAGCTGCTGTCCCGTGTTGACAACCTCAAATCGACAAAACTATCTTCTTCCTCAAGGAGGAGGAGTTCTGTAAGTTTCACGCCAAACACACTTTATATGGACCGTTGCTGGCCATCAACGAGTATGCATGGCATGTGTTCATTCTGGTTACGCAGTCAAGACAATGAGCAATAGCTACTTAGAGCATCTCCCAATGGACTGCTCAAAATCCGGTCCCTATCTCTCTGCGGACACGTCCAGACAATATGTAATTCGAATCAAGTCCGATTGCTAAATTTTGGAATAAACACATAGTTTGAGCAGACCCTAAAACATACCGCGGTGGAATCCTCGTTCGTGTCGCAGGAAACCATGGTGCGGCGGCGACGGGCCGAGACCTCGGGGGCGGCTAGAATCGGCGAGGAGAGCTCGGGACGGCGGCGACGGAAATGCTCGGCGAAAATCTGGGAGGGAAGATCCTACGGGTCTGAGGAACTCACAGATCGGACAGCCGGGCGTTCGGGGAAGTCGTGGAAGAGCGGCAGCGGGCCACGGAAGGGGCGGGCATCGCGAAAATGATTGTCAAAAATGTGGCGAAATGCGGCGGCCACAAAGCTCTTTGTCAGGCACAAAACTAGCTGGGAAGGTGAGGCGGTGGTGCGGGCGAACAACAGGAGGCTGAATCAGTGGTGGAGCTATGGGAAGGGGCGGCGGAGCTATGGGAAGGACACATCATGAGTACTGTGAGATTCAGTGAGGGTTTGGTCTGATTTGTTGCCCTTTGGGTGGGTCCAGCTTATCGATACCAACGTGGCGGACGCGTCCCGGCGGCCCAACTCCCCGCCCACATACGGGCTGGGGTATGACGGTTGCCAGATAGTCCGGACGTTTGGGCTGACTATGGGGAGCCTGGCTGAGTCTAAATTTTCTGTCCGAGACCTGTCCAGGCTGTCTGTCCGGACGTATAGGGAGGATTGGCCCAATCCGATTGGAGATGCTCTTCTAAGTTAATAGAGGTTGAGCAAAATCTTAGCAGAGTCCGCCACACAATGAGGATAACTGTTGAGCACTAGATCGGAAAGCAACTACGTACGAGCCCACCCCCGAGCTGAAGTGATCTACTAAAAAAAAATTTGCAAGCCTTCGGAAAATTTAAAAAAATTGTGTATGTAGTCAACGATTTATAGTACAAGCGTGTAAAATCACAATGCACAATACTTTATATTGTGTGCTCCACAAAACTGACAAAATTTCGAGATTTGAAACTATGATTTGAAACTATGCGTTGGGAAACTAATGGTACAAAATGTTGTCACTGGTGACTTTTGTGTAAAATTCAAATTGAAGTCTAAATCTGATGGTTTTATGTGGACTTTTGTGGTAGCTTATGGTGCTGCTCAAGATTCTTTAAAAGCCTGATTTTCTAGAGGAACCGTAGATGTGAGAATGAAACACTACCCATATTGGTGGGTGGTGACTTCAATATTATTAGATGACAAGAAGAAAAAATAATGAAAATTTTAACACGCGACGGCCGTTAATGTTTAATGCTATTATTGAAAGTCTTAATCTAAAAGAACTTGAACTTTCAGGTAGACAATACACTTGGGGGAGTAGGAGGGAGGTTCCAACATATGAAAAGTTGGATCGTTTCCTTGCAAGTGTTGAATGGGAATAAAAGTTTCCATTGGTCACGGTTCATGCAATGACTCGCATGGGGTCTGATCATACCCCACTTATTATTGATTCTGTCAACCAGGCTCACTTAGGAAATAAAAACAATTTCTCATTCGAGTTATCTTGGGTTAGGCAACCTGGGTTTTTTTAGGTGGTTTCTAAGGAGTGGGCTTCCACAAATGGTGGGAGATCTCCGAGTGTAAGGTGGCAAAAAAAGATTTGACACCTTCGTCAATTTCTTAGAGGATAGGCAAAAAACATAAGCGGGGAATATAAAAAATGAAAGGAGAAACTTTAATTGCTAATTGATGAGTTGGACATCAAAGCGGAGACTACGCCCTTGACAGTGGCTGAGAGAGAGGCCAAGAAAAAGGCGGATGAGCATATGGCTCAAATTCGGAGAGACGAAGAGTCCAAATGGGCGCAGCGTGCTAAAGTTAAACATGTTCAGGAGGGAGGGAATAATAATAGGTATTTCCATATTATTGCCAATAGGAAACATAGGAAAAAGAAGATCTTTCAATTAGAACATGATGAGGGGACCATAGTTGGAGAGAATAATTTGAAAGTGTTTATTTCAGAATATTATAAGAGATTATTTGGAGCACCGGCTCCTAATTTTTTCTCTTTAGTGGAAGAGTGTCATAATGATCTTCCACAGATCTCACCCAAAGAGAACACTATTTTAACATCTAGTTTTACTGAAAAAAGGTGTTCGAAGCTATTTCTCAAATGAAACATAATAAAGCTCCAGGTACATATGGGTTTCCAGCGGAGTTTTACCAAAGATTCTGGAATGTTATTAAGTTTGACCTCATGCCACTGTTTGCTCAACTTCACAGTGGTGAACTTCCTATTTTTAAAATTAATTTTGGGGTAATTACTTTGTTGCCCAAAAAAGAGGATGCATCCAGAATAGAACAATACAGACCTATTTGTTTGTTGAATGTGAGCTTTAAGATCTTCATTAAAGTGGGTACGAATCGTGATTCGTCTGTTGGTCATAAAGTTGTCCGACAAACACAGACCGCCTTTATCCCGGGTAGGAACATTCTTCAGGAAGTGGCAGTCCTACATGAAACGATATATGAAATGCATAGGAAGGAAAAATATGATGTACTTTTTAAAATTGATTTTGAAAAGGCATGCGATAAGGTCAAGTGGTCCTTCCTACAGCTGGCTCTCCGCATGAAGGGAGTTGACCCTAAATGGTGTGAGTGGGTGGTGAGATTTGTACAGGGAGGGAGTGTTGGTATTCGGCTAAACGATGACATTGGTCATTATTTTCAAACGTTAAAAGGCCTTCGACAAGATGATATGTTATCCCCCATCTTGTTTAATATCGTTGCGGACATGTTGGCTGTCCTTATTGCTTGGGTAAAGGAGGATGGTCGAGTTGGCGCTCTCATTCCTGATCTTGTTGACAAAGGAGTGTCTATTCTGCAATATGTTGATGATACTATTTTGTTTCTGGAACATGATCTTGAAAAGGCGGTGAATATGAAGATAATATTATTAATGTTTGAACAACTATCTGGACTCAACATAAATTTCCATAAATGTGAGCTATATTGCTTTGGCAAGGCTAAGGAAAAAACAAAATGAGTACCGCCATATCTTCGGATGTGAGAAGGGTACGCTACCATTCAAGTATTTAGGAATTCCTATTCATTACAGAAAATTACTGAACAAGGAATGGAAGGTAATTGAAGACCGTTTCAGGACAAAACTAGGATGTTGGGCGGGCAAAATGTTATCCTATAGTGATCGACTTGTTCTTATTGCTTGAATTCTTACGAGCTTACCAATGTTTCTTCTTTGTTTCTTCCTAATTCCTGTTGGGGTAAGGAAGAGTGATAATACTGATGTCTACTACGCGCTTCTATTCTTGTAGACAGTGTTGGGCCTCCAAGTGCAGAGGTTTGTAGGACAGCAAATTTCCCTTAAGTGAGTAACCCAAGGTTTATCGAACTCAGGGAGGTAGAGGTCTTGAATGTGCGAGGGAACGTTCTGAATGAATATGTACCATGTGCAGAGTTTATATATTAGGACGAGCATACCTTTATATCTTAGGTTCTTTTTAATGAGACTAGCGTAGTGGATTTAGGTCAATCGATGTGCCCGTGGAACGCCGCAACTATTCGCGACCATCGCTAACAAAGGTCTTCCGTACGGACTTAGATATATTATTTTTTTCTAGAGTAGCCAACATTAACTAAAGCACCTGTCACACCCCAGGTATAAACCACCTGATACAGTAAGTAAAAGTACTAACTATAAATTGTTTTGTTAAAACTAACTGAGTTTCTCTTTTATACAATGTCATAGTATACGTGTGATTAGTAATAATTTGAAAATCCATACTGCTATATGTCAGAAACATATCCATGCATTTCACACGACTAAAATCTCACGGTCATAAAAAAGGAATCCTTGCAGCATATGGAATTAGGGACACTATAATAATGCCCTAGCTAAAATATTGACAACCTTTTTTGCGAAAAAATAAATCTTGACAAACTTGGTTGTTTGTACGGAGTTAGAGTAACTTTTCAAACGCGGCCGCTTAGGTGTATACAAAGACTGACCCTTAATTTTACCACATGGTATAATTGGTTATGTGGAGGAAAGAGAGAATGAACCGACCATTCGTTACAAACAGGGATTGCTATATATTTTCGTTGAAATTTAGGCTATATTTATAATAAATTCAAAATAAAATTTAATTTTAATTGAATTATGAAGATTCCAGAAATTTCAGAGATTTAAGTATCCGGCCTCGACATTTCAATCAAACTGGAATTCACCCTTGTCAAGAGTCTGACTCTTTATAAGGGTGAGGTTAAGAGTCAGCACGATTACATATGCATGGTGTCTATTTAATGTTAACTCTTGAGTCTTGGTACGTAGGGTCAATTTAAACTCTAAGTACAAATCATGTTGTATGGAGTAATTTTTTCAACTAACTCTACCTTCGTAGATGTCCTTAGATCGAACACGGGAATTTTGCAAGATGTTACCTTAATATATATCCTAAATGGGTGGCAAAAACAATTCCCTGAATACGGGAAGTGGCTCTGAAAAGTGTGACTAGGGTCACAACGCGTGATTTTTCCCTTTTTTACTTTTACCATGTCCTATGTATGCCCGGTCAAAACTCCGATCAAATCTCTTCCTGCAGAGAACAAATCAACCTTTGTTATTTATCTTTACTTTTGCTTTTCAGTGTCACTTTACTTTACCAGTTCGCTCGAATAACTTAAGTCAGTCTCTTTAGAAAAGTAAATAATTAGTCTCGCGATCAACAACAGCTTTAGTCAGATCGTTTTAGTGGATGACACACGCAAACACAACCTGACAGAAGATCTCTTTACACTACCCCGTCTACCCGAGTACCAGTCCACCTACGGATGGTCAGTGAAGAAACGTGTAGCTAGGTAGGAGTAGTAGGTAACACTGTTACACTTTTCCATAAAAAAAAAAAGACATTGTTACACTTTCTCTTTGCGTCGCGGTTACACTTTTTTTTTGCGAAAGATAGTACACAGTACACCCTATCCTTATAAGCATTTTCCTAGGTTTGACAATTGCGTGTCACATAAAGTCGAAATATTCTATTAGTGTGATGCGACGTT
This sequence comes from Poa pratensis, assembly GCA_947311845.1. Lineage (NCBI taxonomy): Eukaryota > Viridiplantae > Streptophyta > Magnoliopsida > Poales > Poaceae > Poa > Poa pratensis. Next base: position 38,902,670 of record CAMZMU010000070.1, read on the forward strand.
CCCGTTGATAACGAGTCGTCTACGGTGATTTAATCAATCGCAAGACGCCTCCGGCGAGTATTTCGCCTCACACTAATAGAATATTTTGAATTTATGTGACACGCAATTGTCAAACCTAGGATTTGAAATTTGGTGGGATGAGATACAACGACCCTCTCCAACCCATCCAATCACAGGTTGGTTCGTAAACATATTGTTACACTACACAACATAATACAACAATTCATAATTAATTATTCTACTTAACAATATGTACAGCAGCTCAGTAGGTACATTAGCGAGTGTACTAAATTACCAAGTCTTTGCTGCTTAAGTATCCGGATTACGTCAACATCTTCGTCATTCTAGTAAGATTAAGAAAAAAAAATGTTCTTGTTAACATGCACGCACGCACGCGCGAGACGTTGTGTGGTTTCTTCCGTCGATGGTTATACCTGCTTACCAGGTCAAGATCAGTGGAGAACCAAAAAAATATTTACAACTCCGGTTTGGCGCGTGCATCTAGCTAACTGATATTTTAGTAGACCACCTGTGCAGATTAATTTCCACGCGATTACCCTCAATTTTGCTAAGGCCCCGCTTGGTATCTCCGAAATTAGCCAAAACGATCGTCTCAGATTACGGAGTTGTTGAGGTCCGGCCAAAAATACGAAGCAGCTCCGTAAACATGTCCTCTCCGTATTCTGGCCCGACCAACCAATCGAGGCCTAAGGGAGAGTTTATTACCGTACTTTAATGCGCACAGTAAAACAAATTGTTGATTTAATCAGAAAACAGCCGATATTTGATCTCCTAGCCATCCATATAACTAAGATGGCATGTAGTCTCGTCATATATTTGATCCCGCCGAGATATTTTTGCAAGGTAGATAATTTTCTCTTCAAAATTGCCACATCTCTTTTTGGGAGATGTTGGAATTTCCCCTTTTTTTTTTCTTCTGCTCTTAAGTCTCTAAATTGAGAAAGTCTAGTTTTCGTAATCGACCAATTAGTTAACATACCACTGAACCACTTTTTATTAACATAATGACAACGAGCCCTTATTGCAGCTGATGCTACTAAATCCGTTGCTCTTCTTTTTGTACCAACAATTAAGAAACTTTTTCCCCACACCGTCAACATGAGATGCCTAATGTACTTACTAGATGATTTATTTTGGTGTATTTTTTGCAAATCAATTTATTAGCATACTTCACATTTATAAAAATTCTAAAACGATTACAACATTCACATAACACACATATATCACGTCTCAAAATTTCGTATCCAAAATTGACTCATAGCTAAAGAAACAAAATCGACAAATCTGATGGTATTCAACATTTTTGCCCGACTCCCGTGCCGCTCCCAGCCGAGCGACCCGGGAGTAACCCTAGCGCCGCCACAGGTAGGCCCCGCTAGCGCTTCTCCTTTTCGCCATCGCCGCCGCCGCTGCGCACCGCGGCGGCGGCGGGGCTCACCCCTAGAGAGGGGTTGGGCTCCCGGTCGTGCGGCAAGGTCTCAAGGAGGCACGTCGACTTCTCTTGGACTGCAGATCGTGGCAACACTGTCGGCGCTGTCCGTCCCGGAGGTTGGCAGTGCTCCTCAAGGGTCTCACACGACGGTATGGACGCTGGGACGATGGCCCCGGATTTCTTCGGCGACCTTGGTGCCTGCTGTGGCCGTGAGGGTGGGATGGAGGCTGGTTTGGGGAACTCGGTGTGGCTAAGCCTCCCATCTCCGGGTGGTGCGTGTGGTGGCAGTGGTGCTTGCTTAGATATCCAGCCTGCTGTTGGAAGCCGGCGAGCGGTGGCGTGGGGCCCTGCCGATCTGCCTAATAAAGGTGGTGATCCAAGGTTTCTTCTCGCGTCAAGACGGTGTTCTACTTGATGGCTGGCCTCGTTGATCTGGCCGGTGACGAGTTCCGGAAGGCTTCGCCGGAGATCTCCATTGGGTGCTTGATGCCTGTAGATTGCAGCTTGATCGGATGGGATTCGGTCGTTTGCACCCATATTTCTGGCCGTGAGGCTTCAGGGTGGAGTGGCGCGAAACTTCGTTGTATGTTGTCAACATGAGACATGTTGGTATTTCAATTTCTTTGGTGACGACAGTGACAGAGAATTTCATTATGGCTGAGGTCTCAGGTCTAGTATTGGCGGACCGAATCTTCGAGGCGAGGAGGACTTTGATTGGTGATTCATGACTTGTAGCATCGGCATCAGCAAGCGGGGGCGGCAGCACAGGAGGAGTGCAGAGTCTTATCTTTCAGGATGAAAATTCAAGGTTTGATATTAATTGGTTGTGCCTAGCAATGGCCTTGTTGAAGGCATTGTTTTGAGAGCGGGGACTTTCTCCAGGGTGAAAACCTAAGATTTATGATCGGGCGGCGACGGTGCTTGTGCACTGTTTCCTTCTTGGAGGCGTCGCTTTTGGAGAATTTGGACTCCGAGTGTTATCTTGGTGGTGGTTTGGGTTGCAACTACAAGGAATTGATCACTGTAGTAGGATCTTTTGTTTCTTCTTGTTGTTGTTGTTGTTGTTGTTGTTGTTGTTGTAGAGCTGTGTGCATCCTTAATGTCTTTAGGACATTTCATTGTTGCAGAGGCTGAGTGTAACTGGTATCTCCGTGATATTAATTTATTCCCTTTATAAAAAATGAGCTTGATACTACTCTCTCTGGATTTGCATTTGTATTACTCATATTCAGTTTTTTAGTTTCTTATTAAGCCATGAAAATATTTTTTAGTAGTTTTAATGTATTTTAGATGCGTTTTAGAATAACCTTGTGCACCATTACACGTAAAATTGATAGTCGATCATGTATATATGTCCCGATAAGCCACTAAATTCATCCTGTAACATGTCATCCATCCATGTTTCCTCTTCGCGCTCTCCTATCTTGTGGTCATTCTAACCTTTTTACAAACTCTCTCTCTCTCTCTCTCTCTCTCTCTCTCTCTCTACTAGCCACCTGGTGAATCTGTTTTCCTAGAGCTTCAGCATACATTGACATCCAGATGTGATCCCTTGTCTCGCTGCTGGATTTTTTTGTCATTGTGGTTGTCTTCATGTTCAGAGCAACAAAAAATGGTACAAAGAGGAGGAAGAAGAAGGTGTTGAGAAGCGAAAATAAGTTGAGAGCATGGTGACATTAGTACAGCCGACACTATCGTCACAAGTCAAAACCTGCATCGGTAACCGAGGATGGCTCTATTGCAACGAGTCTTCGCTTCTGTGAGGGGCTAATCTCGGCAACATATGTACACTTTGTCGGTTATTGATGAAGTTTCTCAGGGCAAATGGTTTTTCATCTATGTCCACTACTATGTGTTATTCGTCTTTTTGTGATGTTTAATGCACCAATTTTTATAGCATGGCCCATTACAACATAAAGTTGACAACTATTGTTCGTACACCATTTGACATCCTCACATGTAGAATTTAGAAAATGCACAAGTACAAGCTCACAACTTAGGCTTTGAAGGGTCATGAATTTCTCGGTCTTGACTGTAAGATGGAACTTGTGATGATGGATCTAATTTTGACAGATTCTTTTCTATTTAATTTCTTTGTATCCAGTGCTGTCAAAATATGCACAAAGGAAAAAATTTAGTTAGATTAGCCAAAATTGTCAACATAAACTTGGGAAGCAAGAAATTTCATGGGTCATCACGTGTGCAATGGTCCATCAATTGTACCGCTCTGGTCGAGGTTAGCTAGCAGAGACCAAGTACGTTTGCTTGCCCAATCGACTTGTCGTGCTTGGGTAAGATGGTTGTCTTTTCCTTCTTCATAAAATGCCATGTTTTCGTACTACTCTTGTTGTAACTGAGAAAGTAGAATAGACTTTGTCGTAATTAGTTATACTCGATCAGACCCATTTCGGTATATTTTGGTTGTAAATTAAGTTAAGTATGAACGGTCATTCTACTCCTTACTCATAATAAAAAGAAAGCCATCGATACTGCCATAAAAGGCCATCCATCCTACGAAAAGCATATGGGTGGATACGTACTTACTTCCACAGATCTGAAGTCCACATTTTGGGTAGGTAAAAAAACACTTTACGGAGCCACCTGTGTCCGTGATGCGTAAAGACTTGACTGGAATTCAATTACATGCGCGCGTGCGCACGGGTAAAAGAAAAGATTCGAGTTATCGATAGAAATTCCACACCAACCCAATCGCATGCATGTATCCGGATCCTGTTCAAAGGTCATTGATCACGTGTGCCACTCGTCTGCATTGGTTCAGGAAACGCGTGCTCTGACTTGGGTTTAAACGGACCGATCGATTCGAAATTGCATTTATACTTTTTTTATAGAAATGGGTCACCCCGGGCTCTGCATCAAAGTGATGCACACAGCCGTTTTATATTAATTTAAGCGTATGTAGCATAAGTATTCAGCTTATTACAAATCATGGATCACACAAAGTAGCAACAAAAATGAGCCAAATGAAGATCGCAAATCTATATAGCGAATGCTTTGTCGTTGACTAGTTACTACGCACATGCGACAACATATATAGGTGCAGGTTAATTAAAGATGGGTTTGAATCTATTTCTAGTGCACTTGTCGCCGTTTTCCAACGTTTTGAGTTTAAACCCAGTTGTTCAAAACATCTAGTATCTATCTCGACAAACCAATATCGACATGCACGCGGTCTTCGCGTTGGTTTGAATTACAGTACGGTCAAGGATGAATGAAAGTCGTGTCAGGTTAATTGCTTATACAGTCCAAACGTTTCGCTGCACGAGTTTAAACCGTGAGTGCGGTATGTGAAAATAAAACTTGTGAATAGTCCAAGGAGTTCGTCCCAGACCCCTGCTTTTCCAGTCTATGATATTTGGCTGCTCACCACCGGGCTCTGCATTCCGACGCCCAACTAGCTAAGTACTCCCTCTGTATCATGTGATAAGATGTTTTATGGATTCCTATACGGATTACATATATAGTAAAATGAGTGAATATACACAGTAAAATAGGACAATATTGAAATAGCTATTAAACATCTTATATTATGATATAGAGAGTAGTTCGCTACGCGTTTTCAGAAAAACGTGCGATCTGTCAAGGTGTTTGCAATCTCAAAACAAAAATTTAGCATTGTTACTTGCAGAAGAGGAGAACGGCGGTGGGGTTACCTCCTGGTGCTTCTCGTGTGGGCTGCGAGAGCTCTGCAGGTAGTCGACCTCGACGACAGGATGCGCCTGTTCCGGCGACCATCGATGATGTTGTGTGCTCTAATGATGGTTCTGGGCTGGACATGTCATGGTGTTCCATGGTCTGGCGCGTGGCAAGACAGATTTGTGTTGAAGGGATCGTGAATATGACAAGCGGTTCGGCTATCTTGTTGTTGGCGGCGAAGGTAATTTTGTTTGTCGGTTCGGCTATGTATTGTACGATGACATATGTTATTTGTATGTTATACTACCACTTTTTTTTTGCAGGTAATAAGCGTCTCATTCATAGAATAAAGTGCAAGGTACAAGTCACCTAAACACTAACATGACAGAACTGAATAAGAAAATAGCAGAATCCTACCTTTCACAAGAAGGACCCTAAGTTAAGAAGGAAAACTACAATCCAGACCGAAAATATCATTATTCTTGATAACAACAGACATCACTCGGGTCGGGCACTACCACAACGGCAACCCAAGAAAAAGTAGTCAAAACAACTCTTCATCCGAGAGCTCGATGCAGCTCCATCGTTGATCTAAAACTTTTGGTATCTCCAAAGTAGCTCGCCAAATGCAAATACATTGCAGTTGAAAGTGTATGTTCGGGGCATCACCTCAGACAACCATTATCTCTCGATCCGAGACCTCCGCGTGACGGTCGGAGGAGTTAACCGAATCCGGTAACCTCCAACCATGAACGTGGTACAAGATTCACCGTCTTCCAGCTACCGCCGACGCAGACCACCATCGTGACGTGCACCCTAGATTGGTTTCACGTAGCAATACGTACAACAGAGGTATCAAGTTGGCATTGCTAACTGTTCCACAACCTTTGCCGGCGAGTCCGGTCCAAGGGTGTGGAGCGAGAGCGTAGTCGAAAAAGTCGTACACGCGGCACAATCACAGATGCGAAAAGTAAAAGACACAGAGATATATGCGGGACTGATCTTTATTATCAATGGTGTGTCTCTCTCCATACAATACATGGGTATATATAAGAGGGAGAGGGGCTAGGGTTGAGGACCAATCTAGAGGGAAAACCCCCACCCCAAGAAAGGGTGGGCCCGTACGTTGCTTCGTACGGTTGGTTTCCTAACACTCCCCCTTGGTCCGACATCCCGTATTGTCTATGTCTCAAAACTCCGAAAAACCCAGTGGGAAAAATATGGAGAAAGAGCGCATAGCATACGTCTCCTTATGTTGCACGAATTGCCTCATCAAAAACCTCAATGTGAGAAACATCGGAAAAACTCACATAAGGGAAAAAGAGTACAATCCACTCAACATCAGGTTGAGTACTTGATCATCCGGATCAAGATTTTCAGATGGGGGTGTGAAGAATCTCCCCCAGAGTCTGGCATATCTCTAAGTCTCATCATACCGATTCCACGAACACACCTCTCAAAAGATGATGCCGGTAATGATTTAGTGAACATATCAGCGAGATTGTCACGTGACTTAGTATGCAAGATCCTTACCTCGTTTGTCTTCGGCAGCTCATGCGCATAGAAAAACTTGGGGTTGATGAGATTACTCTCCACATGCCCTGACTGCACTTGTGCAACACAAGCTGAATTATCATCATAAATAATGGTGGGGGTTTGTACGGTGTTCAGCCCACACGTCTGCTGAATGTGGCGAATCATCTGTCGAAGCCATGCACACTCTTGTGATGCTTCTTATAGTGCTATGATTTCAGAGTGGTTCGTCGAAGTCGATAGAAGACTTTGCTCAGACGATTTATAGGGAACATTAGTTCCACCACAAAGGAAAACATATCCAGTCTATGACTTGGAAGTGTGCGGGTCCGACAGGTACCCTACATCAGCATAGCCTACCAATGATAGGTCTTGATTCCTCCTATAAAACAGCCCAAGATATTTGGTCCCTTGCAGGTATCGGAAGACGTCCTTGATGCCTTTCCAATTTCTAGGTAGGCTCAGAACTGTACCTAGCAAGCAAATTGACAGCGAACGCAATGTCCGGCCGTGTACAATTCACGAGATACATGAGTGCTCCAACGACGCTCAAGTAGGGGAATTCTGGTCCCAGAATTTCCTCCCCCTCTTCCTTAGGCCTGAACGGGTCCTTATCTTGCTGCAAAGACCTCCCAATCATTGGGGTCTTCGAAGGATATGCCTCGAACACCTTCTGGGTGTAGGCAGACTGGTGCACTAGAATCCCAGCAGGGGAATGTTCAAGTTGCACACCCAGACAGAACTTGGTTTTACCAAAGTCCTTCATCTCGAATTCCGACATCAGGTAGGAACTCGCTTCCTCAATATCTATAGGTGTACTGATTATATTCAAATCGTCCACGTACACCGAGATTATACAGAATCCATCTTGGGATCGCCGTATAAAGACACATGGGCAATCTTTGTTGCTCGTGTAGCCCTTCTGATGAAGGAAATCGCTTAAGCAATTATTCCACATCCTTCCAGACTGTTTAAGTCCGTACAATGACTCCCGAAGAAGAACACTGTATAGACCCTGATTTGCTCTCTTGGTGCGGAATGGGGATACCTTTCGGTACCTTCATGTAAATGTCCGAATCAAGGTTACCATATAGGTAAGCAGTGACAACATCCAACAATTTCATTGTTAAGTCCAGATTTACTGCCATCGAGATCAAGTATCTAAAGGTTATACCAGCCATGACTAGGGAGTAAGTTTCCTCAATATCGACATCTGGTCGTTGAGTGAACCCTTGAGCGACGAGCCTTGCTCTGTACCGATCTACCTCATGTGTGAGGTAACTGCCTCCTGCCAATCTTTCCAATCCGACCTTATTTTACAATCAACGAGATTGTTAGGCCTAGGGTCAGGATCTATGATTGAGGCAATTCTATAGCAAAGTTAATGTCGACAATTGCCATTGCTCGGTTCCTTGACTCTCCCTTATTTACATAATTTATGGCCATTTCGTCATGGGGCGCATCTGGCGCTACCTCTTGCTCCACCGTATTTCCCATTACAGGAGCGAGGTCCTTTAGCTTTTTCGCGCCGATGTGTGTACTCACATCTCCGCTGGATGTTCCCTCAATAGGAACGTTCAAGTCCGGAATCCCGTGCACAGGACTTTCCGAACTTGTGCCAGGTCTCAATTGGCTCCCCTTTTTCTTACTAGGGGCTTTGGTGACTGTCTGCGATAAATCTCTCTTATCCTTCTTCCTCAGGCGTCCCCGAGTACTTAGGAGTTGAGAAACCGGATTTCCTGTCCTTTTAGGCCTTTGGACGGGAGCGGGTGTACCATAGTTAACTTCGGTATCTCAACCCTTTCCGGTGCATTGCGCGCAGACATATGCGACTTTGTCACAGTTTACAAGTCACTAAAGTGATCAGGCATTTGATTCGCTAATGCATGCAAATCAATTTTCTTTTGGACTTCTTTATTTGTCTCGGCAGTGCGTGGGTCATGAGCGTGGATCTCCGTGACTTGGCACGTGATTTCTCGAATTTTATCATCAAGGGGTTGATTATCTCCCCCTAAAGTCGGAAAGAGATCCTCGTCAATGCAATCAGCGAAGCGGGCCGTATGACATTCACTTGTCATGGGGTCCAAATACCTGATTATGGACACAGTCGCATAACCAATGTATATCCCCGACTTACGGAGCGGCCCATTGCTGATCGCTGGGGTGGTGGTATCGGTACATACACCTGGCAACCGAAACTGTAAAGGTGGGAAATTATCGGTGCCGACCCTGCGCAAGCTGCACATGAGAATGGATGTTGTAGGCCAACGGTCTAAAGTTAACGAGTTCAGCAGCGTGTAACACAGCTTGCCCCAACATCTGGTTGGTGAAATACAACTCTTATGATGGATTTCATCCTTCACCTTTAAGGGGGGAGGTCTAATGATTAACTTCCCCGTAGCGTATGCGGAGCATACGAAATCATCAGGATTTGGGAAGTTTTTCACTTTAACATTATGACCGTTTGAGTTGTATATTCCTCGTCATACTTAGACTGAGTGGCCTAATCTATCATGCCATAGGCAAAATAGTTCAGAGCATCGGAAGGTAGTGTACACAGGCAGTGCTACAATTACCGTGTAGCATAGCCATGTGTCCAATGGAGGAAAAATTTCCAAGAACATGTTTACCATTTTCATCGCGCTCAGTGATTAGGAGGCATTCATACCTTCATAACACCGGTCTCAGCTGGAGACTATTAGCGTGAAAACCATTGAAACTTAAGGGGGTGCGAGTGACTCGGGGTACAACAATGCATCGTTAATGATCAAAGTTGTTCCCTTGGGTAGTATGATAGTGGCTCTTCCGGAGCCAATTATATAAGGATCGCAGCCGGCGATTTTCACAACACTACCTCGAGAATTTTATCACACTCAAAGCACATAATCTCCCTGAAGATGGTATTTGTGTATCGTTTTCCACGAGACATGTTTACTCCATTGGGGTGCCACACGTGTCTAAGACATTTGCATGTAATTAAAATAATGAAGCGAGGAAGTAGCGACATTACAAAACAAATGCATATATCTCAGAACATAACATGCCATCATATTTAAATAGAGGAATTAATGAACGATAACCAAATGTCATTCAAGCGTCGAAATAATGAATATGTCTTGCTCTTATAGAGCTTACAAACCAAATGTATCTCAAATAGCCTAAGGAATCATGATAAGTTAAACAGTGGAAGCTTAGACGGGCATAGAGAACGCGCCGTTCACTTCACACTCAATGTCCAACTGAGCGAATGCTCCTCGATCATCATCAGTGCCTACACGAGGTGCAAAAGGGAGCACCAAGTGATCGACCTCCATAGAGACGCCAACGTCCGTTGAGACCGTAGGGGCTATCTCCATGGGCGCAACTACAGGTGCAACCATAGGCAGAGGTGAAGGCGACGGGAGGATCTCGGGCGCCACCATGGGTGCCGGAGGTGCCTCCCCCTGTACTGAGGCGAGGTGCGATTCATGCACCTTCTTACTAGCCTTGTACGTTTCCACAACGTCCTTAGGTGCACGGCACTGGCGTGAGAAGTGTTCTGTAGAGCCGCACTGGTAGCATTCCTAGGGCCTCTGCTCCCCCTTGCCTGGCTGATGCTGCTGAGCCTAGCGAGGGGGGTGAGGCGCCTTCTTGCCCTTCCTGCCTCTCTTCTTCTTGAGAGGCACATGGGCCTTGTAGGCGCTAGCATGGGCCTCCTGACGGGAACTCGCTCCAAGTGGCTGCGCGAGAGAGTTCTTTCGCAAGAGCTCATCCTGCGCCTCCTCCACCTGGAGTATGTCCACAAGCTCTGCATACTGCGTGTACTTCCCCTGGCGGTAATTCCGCGAGGACTGTACAACATCGGGGTGGAAAGTAGAGAGAGTTTTCTCAATCTTCTGGGTGTCGGTGATAGTGACACCACACATCCGAAGAGAGGTGCAAATCCGGTGCAAAGCCGAATTATAGTCTCCCACCGTCTTGAAGTTCTGAAACCTCAGACGCTTCCACTCCGCCTCTGTCCGCGGGTGAACAGTGTACTTTAGTCGCTCGAAACGCTGTTTAAGAGCATTCCAGAGGTCCAAAGCACTCCGCTTAGCCATGTACTCATTTTTCAGAGTACTGCAGAGGTGGTGACACAGAAAATGCAAAGCCTGAACGTGAGGAAGATCTCAACGTCCGATGCCCACGTCAGATAGTTGAGCCCATTTTGGGCTAGCTCAGTGAACTCACGGTTGACGATTCCGGCCATCTGCAGTTTATCAATCAGATTACAGCAGGTAATCCCGATTACAGCAGGTAATCCATTGCATAAATGCGATGAAGATACAATTGTTCATTAACATGACGTTCCAATATTTAAAAACATGCTAACAATGATTTCAGAGCAATTAAAAGTAATTAAACAATTAATTCTAGCAATGAAAACATATAATCAAAGCATTATAATGACGGAAACATGTTAAGCGCATCACTAACGTGAAAAAAATTGGCCCTAAAATTGACCTTCCGAAACTATTTTATGCACAAAAATATAAATTCAGCAAAACCAGACTTGTCCAGGAACTTACAGGTAAATTTATTCAACAGGAATAAAGTTATACCTAATTCTGAAAAAGTTCAGGTGCTAAATTATAAAATCTGTGCGCGTAGCCGTATTCGGTCCGGCCCGATCGGCAGCAGGCCGAAAATAGGCCACAATGGGCTGTGGCCCATAACCAAAACCATCCCGTACCTCTGCCCCTCTTTTTTTTTTCTTTTTTTTTTTAGAGGACAAACTTGGGCCGTATGTGGCCCAACTGCCTCGACGCCTCGTGGGCCGGCCCACCACGAAACATCCCAGGGGACGACGCGCTAGGTTTCCTAGCGCGCTGGGTTGGTGGCGGCGGCGGCACGGCGGCTGCGCCGGCGGCCAGCAGGGCCGGGCGGCGCACGGGGGGCAAGTGGTGCGTGGGACGGCAGCGGGCGGGGGCGGCGAAGGCCGGCAGGTCCGCGCGCGCGGGGCGGCCGAGGCGCGACTTGCCCGTCGTGCGCGTTCGCGACGCGTCCCAGGCGCGGGGCGTGCTTGCACGCGGCCGGCCATGGTGCGGCAGGAGGCGGCACGGTGAGCGCGCCAGCGCAGGCTCGGCGCGGGTGGCGGCGGCCGGCGGCGCGACCTCGCACGTCGCGGGGCTCGGCCGACTAGGCCTCGAGTTCGTACGCGGACGACGCGCCATGGCGCGGATGCGGGCGGCGCGTCACAGCGCTGCCGGGCACGGCGAGCGCGGACGGCCAGCAGGGCTCCAGCGGCGACGGCCTCGGCGCAGGCCAGCAGGGCCAGGCGGCGGTCGGCGGCGCCCCTGGCGTGCGTGCTCGGGCGGCACGGCCAGCAGGGCTGTCGTCCGCGGGACGGCGCTGCCGACGCGCAGGTGCGGTCAGCAGGGTACGCAGCGAGCACGGTCATCTGGACCTTCTCGCGCGAAGAGCGACGGCGGCGCCACGTAGTGCGAGGCTCGGTGTGTTGCGTGGCGGCTTGCCGACCTATGCAACACACGACGAACGGCTCTACGGCAGTCAGCCGACGACGTCTTTTACGCCGACACGAAAAACACTTCGGATGTCAATTTTCATCGTCGTTCATCTGGAATCTAGACGGCGCGTCGCACAGCCGGTGCGCCGCGGCGGTACCGTGATCATCAGGATCACTTCCTTACCGACTCCCTACGGTGGCGTCATCAAATCCCCCATGAATCCGAGAGTATCGACATTGGTCGGCGACGTATTCGTCAGCTCGACTCTCGGGAGGAAAATCGACACCGTAGGTAATATAAAACGTATTGCAAGAACGGAAACATAAATAGATGCAAAACCGTTGTTGCGATCGGATCTGGATTATACCTTCGCGATGAACGACGAGAGCCAGCTTGATGAAGGCTCGATGTAGATCAGTTGGCGGAGCAGTTCGTGCTGATAACGTGTTCCACAAGCTTTGCCGGCGAGTCCGGTCCAAGGGCGTGGAGCGAGAGTGTAGTCAAAAAGTCGTACACGCGGCACAATCACAGATGCGAAAAGTAAAAGACACAGAGATATATGCGGGACTGATCTTTATTATCAATGGTGTGTCTCTCTCCATACAATACATGGGTATATATAAGAGGGAGAGTGGCTAGGGTTGAGGACCAATCTAGAGGGAAAACCCCCACCCCAAGAAAGGGTGGGCCCGTACGTTGCTTCGTACGGTTGGTTTCCTAACACTAACAACATATACTACCACTATGGTGGCTGATAATGGCGCAATCCAAAATCCAAAATAAGAAGACACGAATAAAAGAAATTTCCGAATCGGGCTATAGTCACTCAAATAGAAAACTGCATGCCGTAAGAAATCCGACGACGTGCTTGGCATGATTATGCAGTATACTGTCATGCATGCATGGCATGCGGACGAAAAAAAAAGAAATATTTCGGTAAAAAAAGACGAATTAATGAGTTTTTTTTTGTGGTGGCGAATATTGATGCAGATAGTTTAAGCAGCCGGGTCGTGGACATTAACGAACGGGAACGACACAACGGCTTCGTCGCGGGCGCACCGAGTTGACCCGCTGACTCGTGTCGATCGGGATCACTCCATCTCGGATCTCTACCAACCTTTTGGCCAGGTAGCAACGTACATAGGCGACTCGTCCAACGCCCAAACCGCAACGCCGCTTCCATCCGGCCCGGCATCTATATATAGCCCTAGCACATACAAACTCCATTCACCACACCAAGCAGCAAGCGACTAGCTCTCCTCCGCTTCTTCTTGCTCTCCGGCAACCAGTAACAGGAACGACCAACTAAGCTACTAGCTTTGCTCCAATATTCATTAAGGCAAAGCTCGTCTGCCTTCCACCTCTCACACAGCCTGCTCCTAATTAAGGGTGCACTATACACGTCCTAAAAACAGCATGGGTAGCTTGGACAGAAACCCCGCCGCCGCCTTCTCCGCCTTCGCCGCCGACGACAAGGCGCCGTTCCAGCCGCTCAACCCCGAAGACGTCCGCGCCTACCTCCACAAGGCTGTCGACTTCATCTCCGACTACTACACCAACGTCGAGTCCATGCCGGTGCTCCCCAACGTCAAGCCGGGCTACCTGCAGGACGAGCTCACGGCGTCCCCGCCGACCTACTCGGCTCCCTTCGACGTCACCATGAAGGAGCTCAGGACCTCCGTCGTCCCCGGCATGACGCACTGGGCTAGCCCCAACTTCTTCGCCTTCTTCCCATCCACCAACAGTGCCGCCGCCATCGCTGGCGACCTCATCGCCTCAGCCATGAACACCGTCGGCTTCACGTGGCAGGCCTCTCCCGCCGCCACCGAGATGGAGGTGCTCGCGCTGGACTGGCTCGCGCAGCTCCTGCGTCTGCCAGCGACCTTCATGAACCGCACAAGCTCTGGCCGTGGCACAGGCGGCGGCGTCATTCTCGGCACAACCAGCGAGGCTATGCTCGTCACGCTCGTCGCCGCCCGTGACGCCGCTCTGCGTCGGAGCAGCGGCTCCGTCGGCGTCTCCCACCTGCCGCGCCTGACTGTGTACGCTGCCGACCAGACGCACTCCACCTTCTTCAAGGCGTGTCGTCTCGCCGGCTTCGACCCTGCAAACATCCGCTCCATCCCCACCGGGCCAGAAACGGACTACGGGCTCGACCCTGCCAAGCTGCTAGAGGTCATGCAGGCTGACGTCGACGCCGGCCTCGTGCCAACCTACATCTGCGCCACTGTCGGCACCACGTCATCCAACGCCGTCGACCCCGTGGGCGCTGTCGCGGATGTTGCTGCCATGTTCAAAGCATGGGTCCACGTGGACGCTGCCTATGCCGGCAGCGCGTGCATCTGCCCGGAGTTCCGCCACCATCTCGACGGCGTCGAGCGCGTGGACTCCATCAGCATGAGCCCACACAAGTGGCTTCTCACCTGCCTCGACTGCACCTGCCTATACGTCCGTGATGCGCACCGCCTGAGCGACTCGCTGGAGACGAACCCGGAGTACCTCAAGAACGACGCTACTGACTCCGGCGAGGTCACCGACCTCAAGGACATGCAGGTCGGCGTCGGCCGCCGCTTCCGTGGGCTCAAGCTCTGGATGGTCATGCGCACCTACGGCACCGCCAAGCTCCAGGAACACATCCGCAGTGACGTGGCCATGGCCAAGATTTTCGAAGATTTCGTTCGTGCCGACGACCGGTTCGAGGTCGTCGTGCCGAGGAACTTTGCTCTCGTGTGCTTTAGGATCAAGCCCAGTGGTGCCATGACGGAGGAGGACGCTGATGAGGCCAACCGTGTGCTCATGGACAACCTCAACAAGACTGGCAAGGCGTACCTCGCGCACACGGTGGTTGGCGGCAAGTTCGTGCTCCGCTTCGCCGTGGGGTCGTCGCTGCAGGAGGAGAGGCACGTGAGGAGTGCCTGGGGGCTCATCAAGAAGACCACCAGCCAGATCATGGATTAAGTGGACGAATACACACAACAACTTACAAACAAAAACTATACACAAGTATATTGCCTACATTTGAGTGATATTTCTTCGTTTTTTATTCGAGACAGATTAATTTCGTGACCTTATTTATCCCTGAAAGTTTATTTGACAATAAAGGAATCATTTTGCCTGAATGCAAGATAGAAATGTCAGTTTTCTTTTGAGGTTTTAAGGCGGTCGTATCCGCCGTCCGATTAGATAGAATAGAGGTTTGTGTACAGAGTTTTGAGTTAGGGAAAATCCCTTCACAAGCAACAAACCAACAAACTAGTCTCTAGGATCCCGCGTGTCAGCGAAAGCCCGCAGCGCCAACTCTTCCCGCACCAAAGCCGCCACCTCCATAGGCGAGATCGCCACACTACGGAAGGTCCTTCGGTTCCTCTCCTTCCATAACCCCCACATCGAGTGGATGATGCCCCCCTCCCCCCCAGCTAGTCTCCTAGCCTCAGGTGGAAATCCCACAGCCGCTCGCCATGACAACAACCTGCCTCGATCAGAACCTCACAGACAACCCTTCCTAGCAGCCGCGTGGCGCACCAGCTCGGTCACGCAAGTCTGTACCCCATAGACACAAAAGGCACCTCCTTACAACATTGCCAAGGAGGAGTGCCCAAGCATCAGAAGCTTCAGCATCTAGGCCACTTCTGACGACATCTGCCGCTCCATACCGATCCTTGACATCTTCTTCTTCTTGGGCTTCTTCACGGAGAGGACGAGGTCGTCGATGGCCGCCGCCGCCTGATCCATGAGGGGTACATCGAACAGGGCCAAGTAGCCCTGCCGCCGGCGCTCCAAAGGGCTGGCCTCCTCAGAAATGTCCGTTTTTCAGGTCCTGCTTCATCATTTTTTTTGCAGGACTCAATTTACATGTTTTCGGTTGTCCAAACTCTTAGGATATATAGACAATTAATTAGCATGGGTAGAAAGTACACAGGAGACGCCTACATCCACATGTATGACTACGGAACACTAGTAGAGACAGGGCCTTTCGTCCAACCCCTTTAGTCCCGGCCCACTTACAAACCACGATAAATGGCCAGGCCACGTCGCCCGAAATAGCCCAGGCGCCCCTCCCCCCTTTTGTCCCGGCCCGTGAGGACCCTTTTGTCCCGGTTTGAGATACAAACCGGGACTAAAGGGGTCCGCGGCCCGCAGCGGCCAGGTCCCCCCCCCCTTTAGTCCCGGTTTGTAACTCAAACCGGGACAAAAGGGCTGGCACCCCTATATATATGGCAGCACCCTCTCCACTCACTCTGTTTTTTTCCTGGTGGAGGTGGTGTGGGCTAGTGCTATTTTTTTCTCTCCTTCATATGCACTCAAGGTGTTCGATGAAATGCCTGTTAGAGTGATGCCATTTGAGTTCACACAATACAAACATGATATGAGGTGCCCGAGCCACACTTAAGCTTTCACCTCTTTATTTCCACTTGTCCTAAAAGGTTAGCAACTATTTTCTAGTCGGTCACCGTGCGGTACTAATTTTAGCATCGTCATTGCGTTTGATATATAGTTGTATGATGCAGATGAGCCATCCATGGATGTACGGTGACCGACGCACAGCCGCTTACAGAGCAGGCGTGCATTCTTTTCGCGATGCGGCCGAGGCGAACAAGCATGGGGGTGGCTTTATGTTTTGTCCATGTGATAAATGTCTGAATGTGAAGGATCACACTAACTCAAGAGTCATTCAGAGCCACCTGCTTCGGTCCGGTTTCATGCCCGGCTATAGTGTTTGGACCAAACACGGAGAAAGAGGGGTTATGATGGAAGACGGCGATGAAGAAGAGAACGATGATGACAACTACCGATCTATGTTCCCTGAATACGCTGATACCGCAATGGAAGACAATGAAGAAGAAGGTCAGGGCGAAGAACGGGCACCAGATGAGCCCGTTGATGATCTTGGTCAGGTCATTTCTGATGCAAGGCGAGACTGCGACACAGAAAAGGAGAGGTTGCAGTTCGAGCAGATGTTACAGGACCACAACAAATTGTTGTACCCAACTTGTGAAGATGGCCAGAAGAAGCTGGGTAGCACACTGGAATTGCTGAAGTGGAAGGCAGAGACCGGTGTGACTGACTCGTCATTTGAAAAGTTGCTGGTACTAATGAAGAAGATGCTTCCAAGAAAGAACGAATTGCCCGCCAGCACGTACGAAGCAAAGAAGCTTGTCTGCCCTCTAGGATTAGACGTGCAGAAGATACATGCATGCCCTAATGACTGCATCCTCTACCGCGGTGAGAAGTACGAGAATATGGATAAATGCCCGGTATGCACTGCATTGCGGTATAAGATCAGAAAAGATGACCCTGGTGATATTGAGGGCGAGCCACCCAGGAAGAGGGTTCCTGCCAAGGTGATGTGGTATGCTCCTATAATACCACGGTTGAAACGTCTGTTCAGAAACAAAGAGCATGCCAAGTTGTTGCGATGGCACATGGAAGACCGTAAGAAAGACGACAAGTTGAGGCACCCCGCTGATGGTCGGCAGTGGAGAAAAATCGAGAGAGAGTTCGGGGACTTTGCAGGTGACGCAAGGAACTTATGGTTTGGTCTAAGTACAGATGGCATGAATCCTTTTGGGGAGCAGAGCTGCAGTCACAGCACCTGGCCCGTGACTCTATGTATCTACAACCTTCCTCCTTGGTTGTGCATGAAGCGGAAGTTCATTATGATGCCAGTGCTCATCCAAGGCCCGAAGCAACCCGGCAACGACATTGATGTGTACCTAAGGCCATTAGTCGATGAACTTTTGCAGTTGTGGGCCAAACCAGGTGTAAGTGTGTGGGATGAGCACAAACAGGAGACATTTGACCTACGAGCGTTGCTTTTCGTAACCATCAATGATTGGCCTGCTCTTAGTAACATTTCAGGACAGACGAACAAGGGATACAATGCATGCACGCACTGTTTGGATCAGACAGAAAGTATATATCTGGACAAATGTAGGAAGAATGTGTACCCGTACAATCGTCGTTTTCTTCCGCACAAGCATCCCTTAAGGCAAAAAGGCAAGCATTTCAATGGCAAGGCAGAAACCCGGACGAAGCCTGTCACCCGTACTGGTGCTGAAGTATTTGGTATGGTCAAGGATTTAAAAGTAATCTTTGGAAAGGGTCCTGGCAGCCAACCTGTTCCGAACGGCGCTGATAAGCGCGCACCCATGTGGAAGAAGAAATCTATATTTTGGGAGCTACCCTATTGGGAAGTCCATGAGGTCCGCTCCGCAATCGACGTGATGCACCTGACGAAGAATCTTTGCGTGAATATTCTAGGCTTCCTGGGCTTGTATGGGAAGTCAAAAGATACACCGGAAGCACGGGAGGACCAGGAACGTCATAAAGGACGAGACGGCATGCATCCAGGGCAGTTTCAAGGGCCTGCCAGCTACGCTCTTACCAAGGAAGAGAAGGAAATCTTTTTTGAAGTCCTTTTCAGTATCAAGGTCCCGTCTGGCTTCTCGTCGAATATAAAGGGAATAGTAAATATGAAAGAGAAAAAATTCCAAAACCTAAAGTCTCATGACTGCCACGTGCTTATGACGCAATTGCTTCCGGTTGCATTGAGGGGAATTCTAGCGGAAAATGTTCGACTGGCCATTGTGAAGGTATGTGCATTCCTCAATGCAATTTCTCAGAAGGTAATCGATCGAGAAAGTCTATCAGGGTTACAAATTGATGTGGTCCAATGTCTGGTCAGCTTCGAGTTGTTGTTCCCGCCATCCTTCTTCAATATTATGACGCACCTCCTAGTTCACCTAGTCGAAGAGATTAGAATTCTTGGTCCTGTGTTTCTACACAATATGTTCCCCTTCGAGAGGTTCATGGGAGTCTTAAAGAAATATGTTCGTAACCGTGCTAGGCCAGAAGGAAGCATCTCCAAGGGCTATGGAACAGAGGAGGTCATTGAGTTTTGTGTTGACTTTCTTCCTGACCTTAAGCCGATTGGTGTTCCTGAATCTCGGTATGAGGGGAGGCTGACTGGAAAAGGCACACTAGGAAGGAAAGCAACGGTATGTAGGGACGGGCATTCTTTCACTCAAGCACACTACACAGTTCTACACAATTCCACCGTGGTGGCTCCGTATATCGAGAGACACAAGAATATTCTACGCTCCGAAAACCGTGACGGGGAACACGAGAAGACTTTCGGCAGTTGGTTGCAGATACATCTCATGAATAACACCATTGTTGGAGATCAGCTGTACTTGTTGGCCAGGTGTCCATCTTCGACTATATGTACTTTCCAAGGGTACGAGATAAATGGTAATACATTTTACACGAAGGCCCAAGATAAAAAGAGCACCAACCAAAACAGTGGTGTCCGCTTTGATGCAACAGACGACAATGGGCAGAAGGACACATATTATGGGTACATAGAGGAGATATGGGAACTTGACTATGGACCTACTTTTAAGGTCCCTTTATTTCGGTGCAAATGGGTCGCAGCTAGCGGGGTAAAGGTAGACCCGCAGTACGGAATGACAACAGTGGATCTCAAGAATCTTGGGTACCACACCGAACCATTCGTCCTAGCCAATGATGTGGCTCAGGTTTTCTATGTGAAGGACATGTCCACCAAACCGAAAAAAAGAAAAGATAAGCAAAAGAATACATCGTCCGATGAGCCAAAGCGCCACATAGTTCTTTCAGGGAAAAGAAACATCGTGGGAGTGGATGACAAGACAGACATGTCAGAAGATTATAATAAGTTTCATGAAATTCCGCCCTTCACAGTGAAAACTGACCCAAGCATCCTGTTAAATGATGAAGATTCTCCATGGCTACGGCTCAGAAGAAAACAGAAACAATAGATAGGGATGTTGGTGATGTGTAATAATGTATTAAACCTTTTATGTAATGCATTCTATGGAATGTATTAAACCTTTATGTAAGGAGCATGTGTAAGAAGCTTCAATCAGCTGCAGTTTTACCAACACAATCTCTGCATTCTCCAAGATCTTTAGCATTTCCAAGTGATAGAACAAAACATACGGTTTCCCCTGCCTACCTTCTCCAGTGGCCACTCTGACCGGCAAATCGGCAAATCATCGCGTGGTCGTGAGACGGCAAATCGGCCTTCGATCCAAACAGCGGCAAGACGTCTCTGATGATTTGCAACCGTCCGAACAAGTGTTGGGGATGTTGCTAATCATCAGAGATCCTTGCCGCTGCTTGGATCCGACCGAGGGGAGGGTTCACCTTCAGCCTCCGCTCTAGGAACTCCTGCCTCTCAGAAATCTTGCTCTCTGCTACCCGTGTGCTGCCAAAATGAACTACAATGAGTAGACACTGAGTGCTGAACATGTCCGGGAGGGGGGCTATATATAGGGTACGTGTGCTTCTTTAGTCCCGGTTGGTAACACCAACCGGGTCATGTGGCTCACGAAGTGGTCGTGATACTGCTGATCCAACAGCTCACAATCCCTCAAAAGAAACACACCCCTGATCCAACGTCTCACAAGCGCTTGAAAGAAACACACGATCCGTGTGCTTCTTTAGTCCCGGTTGGTAACACCAACCGGGACTAAAGTCGGGCTTTGCGGAGCCACGTGTCCTCCCCCAGCCTGCCCTAGCCACGTGTCCTCCCCTAGCGCTGCCCTGGAGGTCTTTATATATTGTCGCCGACGGGGTAAACCCTAATCCACCATTCCTAGCCACGAACGCATCGTCTCCACGAGATGGATCCGCCACGCCTGCCGCAGCGCCTTTGGACGAGGTCGAGTGTGCTCGGCGGAGCGCGCTTGGGCGCTACCGCGGGAGCCTATCCCGCCGTATGCCCACGAGCCCGGCGTGGAGAGGAATGCCCTGCTACCGGCCTCCTGCTCCCGGCGTGGAGAGGAATGCCTGCTACCGACCGAGGAGGTGCGGAGGACGTACGAGCGCGCGTGGTCCGACGTCCCTGACCCCGACGAGGATGCGTACGCCGCAGGGGTCGCGTGGGGATCCGCGGCCGTACCTCCACCAGTCGCCGCCGCCCCTCCCGACGAGGAGGATGACGACAACGACGACTTCGACTGGAGCGACCATGGGGAAGAGCGCGGCGGGCCGCAGATGCAGGAGGCCCTTGAAGCCTCCTTCCAGTCCGTCCACGACGACCATGTACAGCAAGCCAGAACTGTCTGCCAGCTCAAGGCGAAGGAGGCTTCCGAGCTGGATTGGGCGCTGAAAGACTCATCCTCCATGGATCTTGCCCTCCGCCGCAAACGTGCGCGCGAGAACCGGGCGGCCGTGAACGGGGCTGGCTCCTCCCGCCGTTCCTCCTAATCCTATGGCCTCCGAGCCAGCAAGTCCGTTTATGTAGAATAATGTTGGTGATGTTGGTGATGTGTAATAATGTATTAAACCTTTTATGTAATGCATTCTATGGAATGTATTAAACCTTTATGTAAGGAGCATGTGTAATAATAATGAATGTGTATTTCTAATGTGTATTGTCAAGAAGCTTCAAATCAGCTACAGTTTTGCCAACACAATCTCTGCATTCTCCATGATCTTTAGCATTTCCAAGCAATTTTATAGATGCAATTTTATAGATGGAATTTTATAGATGATAATATTATGCATTTTGAAATAATATTGTGTGCATTTTGCAGAAACTATGGATCCAACGGCTCACAGGCCCTCAAAAGAAACACACC
The DNA here is from genome assembly GCA_947311845.1 of Poa pratensis. Classification (NCBI taxonomy): domain Eukaryota; kingdom Viridiplantae; phylum Streptophyta; class Magnoliopsida; order Poales; family Poaceae; genus Poa; species Poa pratensis. Next base: position 38,924,422 of record CAMZMU010000070.1, read on the forward strand.
CCTGATCCAACGGCTCACAAGCGCTCGAAAGAAACACACGATCCGTGTGCTTCTTCCTTATTGGTGGGATTCCCTTTTGTCCCGGTTGGTAAAATTGCGCGGGAACAAATAAGCCCCTTTAGTCCCGGTTGGTGGCTCGAACAGGGACTAAAGGTCTGTTTCTTCCCGCCTTATTTCTTCCCGCGCTTTCCACCGCTTCCCGCCTCCGTCTTCCCGCCATTTCTCACTATATATATGTAGTCATGGCCTCCATTGGCATAGCACATCTAAACTCATATCTGCAACCTCATCACTCTCCCATGGCTTCCACCGTACCCACTCTAACCTACTCGGAGGCGGAGGCGCTTTGCGCCTCGAACTACCCCTGCCCGCCCGGCTACGACGTCCCCGCCGGCTGGAGGCTGAGCACCGGAGGCGTGCCGGTCCCTCCTGTCCCTCTAGGTTTGGCGAGCCGGGCAGCCATCACGAACCACTACTACTACCTCGAGCTCACTCCGCAACAGCGGATGGATCCCCGCTGGGATCCCGACTACCGCCCGACTTGGGACGCCTTCTTCATCAATCGGAGGGCCCTCGCCAGGTACGAGGAGGACGGCCCGCCTCCTTCGAACTTCAACGAGGCCGGCCGTCGGCTGTGGTGGGGTGGCCGGACTCTCCAGAGCGTCATGAACTACATCACGGCCGGCGATAACCCCCGCCTGCGCTACCCTCACTTCCAGTCCAGGCGAGCGCCGTCCGACGACAACGACGACGACGGCAGCGACTACGTCGACTACGAGGACGAGTATTATAGGCCTAGGCAGGAGTATGACTAACCTGAGCTGGTCTATGTACCCAAGATTGTTGTCATTCCCTACTGCTGGTCTAGCTACGACGACGATCGTGTAAAATGTATTCTTTATCTCTGCATTTCCAACTAATGATCTTTAGCATCTGAATAAGTAATCTGAATATGAACTGACTATCATTTCGCAGTTGTTGATTCATAAGGGAGAAGTTAGAATAATTATTTTATAAAACAAAAAATGGTTTTGAATTAATTATTCAAATTTAAACATTTTTCATGTTGAAAGTTTAGTGAGATTCAAAAATATGCAAAAGATAAAAGTTAATGCATTTTTTAATTCAAAATGGCAAAATGGTTAATAGTTTGTAGAGTTAGAATAATTATTTTATAAAACAAAAAATGGATTTGGAATACTTATTCAAATTCAAGCACTTTTCATGTTAAAAGTTTTCTCAAATTCATAAGTATGCAAAAACTGTTTCATTCAAATGTTCAAATATTTAAAATTGTGCTAGATTTAAAAAAAAAAGTAAAAACGGCCCAGCCCGCGCAATTTTTGAGCCTTAAGTCCCGGCCCATCTCACCAGCCGGGACTAAAGCCCGTGCTGCGCGCGGGAAAGCGAAAAGCTCTCCCAAACCCTTTAGTCGCGGCCCGTGGCTCAAACCGCGACTAAAGACCCCCCTTTAGTCGCGGTTTGAGCCACGGGCCGCGACTAAAGGTCCCATTACTACTTAAGCCACGGTTGGGACTTAGCCATTTTTTCATCGAAGACGAAGGAGCGCAGAAGGCAGAGGAGACGCCGCCAGGCTGCTAAAATTTTCCGTCGTCGGCGAGGCCGTCGAAGGCAGAGGAGACGCCGCCAGGCTGCTAAAATTTTCCGTCGCCGGCGAGGCCGTCCCTGATGCCGCTGCCGTCTTCGACACGGCCGCTGCCCGTCGCCGGCGCCTCCTCTACTTCTCCACCGAGTCGTCCGTGGTAGGAAGGCCGGAATCCGGCGAATCGAGGCCCCCAACTCCGGCCACCGCGTGCGAGCACGATTCCGTCGTCGTATGACCTCCCCCGACCTCGTCGTCCACTCCATCGTGCTCAGGGTGAGCTTTTGCATCCTCCAGTGCCTTCAATTCGAGTTATTGCGCCCCGTAGCTCCGCCGCCGCGTTGCCCGTCGTCGGCCGCCGCCAAACATCGTCGCCGGCGTTGCTCCAGCGACCCAAATTGGGCGGCGCCGCTACCAAAGGGTTCCCTGCAACCTCCTCTATATCGCAGCGCGTTCGAATCATCCAGAAACGCGCGGATTCGAGCAATCTTTGATTAACCCGAAATGTTCAGAAAAATGAATGCTATTTATTTATGTCAAATTTCATTCATGTTTGAACAATTCAAATTTGCAAGTACTTGGAATTTACAAAAATGCCATTGAATTTGATATAATGTTGTTGTTGAAATATTGGAGAATTTGATACTGTGATGTTTTGATGATTTGATGATTATTGATGTTGATGAATTGATGATTATTGAAGTATATTTTGTATAATTTGAAGTATATTGTTTGTTATTAATTTTAATAATCTTATATGTTTCTTTTACGAATCATTTTAAAATAGGGCTTTATAATGTATATTTTTATCTCAATTAAATTCTAGGAATATTAAGAGTAATATTTTGTAATATAAAATATCGTGAACTCATTTTCAAAATGGAATAAGTTATGAAAACCATTTTATGTTTTAAGGTATGATAATTCATTTAAATAAATTCTAGGACTAAGTAATTTTTAGTAATTGTTTTGTAGTAATTTTTAGTAATTGATTTGTAGTGGATATATTGTGACTTAATAGATTTGTAGTAATTTTTTAATTACAATGTATTGATGATAACAATTGATACACATTAGATAAGTGACTTGTATTCATTGCTTTAGTAATTATTTATAACAATTGATACTCATTTTATTTGATGCATTTTGAAATAATATTGTGTGCATTTTGCAGAAACTATGGATCCACCTAGTCCAACCCGCAGAGACCTAATACAGGAAGAAATTCTCGAGAATATAATCCACGACGCCCCAGATGCTGATCCAGCCGAATCTCCGTCGTCGTATTTGAACCCCTCCGGGATGGAATGGAGGTCGACCGAAGTGAGGATGAAGTCGACGGCTCCGATGATGGAGAAGGCGATAGCTCCGATGATGGAGAAGCCGGTGGACCCTTAACGAAGTCCGGCGAGGTAGATATGAAGTTCGGCGATCAGTAGATGCATTACTTAAGTTGTATATATATAAATTGACGAATGTTTCTTCTCTTAGGCCTCCACATCGATCAAATCTTCCAAACGAGGCCCGACCAAAATGTTGGCCCCATCTACGCATTATACATTTGAGGTCATAGCCCCTACGGGCGAACCGAAGGAACCCAAGAAGGCTGCCGCTGTATTTAGAAAACAATGCGGAGTTCTGGTTAGGGATCACGTCCCGATCATCGTTCGAGACTGGAATAAGCGCAAAGGGGCGAACGATAGTGAGTATGTCGCCGAAAGGTACAAAGAGGGTCTTTGGAATGACCTCATGGCACATTTCACCCTGCCAGAATTTGAGGATCCTGCCGACACTGCAAAATTGAGGAAGAAAGTCATGAAGTGGACTCTTACGAAGATGGCCGAACTATTCCGGGTGTGGAAGAAAAGATTATGGCAAGAATATCTGACGAAAAAGACTGCTCCAGTATTTGAAGGCTATCTAGCGAAGCAGGCGAATCACTGGAACGCATTTAAGGAGTACAAGGAGTCACAAAATGCCAAGGCGATCTCAGTAAGGAACAAGAAAAATGCTGACAAGAAAAAATATCACCATAAATTGGGGCCAGGGGCTACGAGACTGCCATGCCAAAGTGGGATAAAAAAGAGCAAGAGCTGCTTGCTAAAGGGATCCAACCAGAATGGATGCGCGACGAATGGGAATTGAGGGCAAGAAATTGGTTCCTTGCGCATGGGGGTTCATACGACGAAACAACAGGGGACCTTATTTGCAGTGACGGGATTAGGGTACCCAGGGAAAATTGGCTTAAAGTGGTGAAAGAAATTAAAGAGGGGAAGTTAAAGTTCACTCCCGATAGAGAGAAAGACTTGCTGACACTGGTCCTCGGGAATGACGAAAAAGGAGGACGAACACGAGGCTTTGGCCCTTCCGTCCCGTGGTGGCTTGGGTTTGCCAAAGACGTAGAAACTTACAGAAGCCGAGCGAGAGCAAAGCAGCGACAGCAGGAGGAGGAGGGAGACAAGTTCAACCAGTTGCTTGCCAGAATTAACCACCAGCAGCAGCAGATTGACGAACTTAGAGGAGTAGTGCGCCCGCAAGATCCTGTACTCGATATTACCGCCGGTCCATCTCAGCGGAAAAGCAGCGTGGGTGACTCGGAGGTCCCGGCTGACGATGCACGGCGGATGATAGATGGCGGTCCCGGCTACCCCGTGGATGGAATCAAGGATGCAATATCTTGTGAGCTCCATCAGAAATTGAAGAACATATCCATGAAGGTGGCGGTCGGATATGCTTTACCTTGTCCACCTGACGCACGCTGGCAAGACCGTGAGATTCCAGCTGGCTATGCTAAAGTCGTGGTGGATGAAATCGTATCGGGGTCTCATGCTATGGAGCTTGACATCCCTGGACCTGGAGATGAGAGGACACTCGGAGAAGTTGTGGGTGATACCATTCTATGGGACAAGAACTACATCAAGTTTCCAGGGTCGACGCCAAGGACAACACCGCCTCCGAGTCGTCGCAGGTCACCTACACCTCCATCACCTCCAAGAAGCACACCCCATGACTACGACCACCACAGCGCGAGTCCATCTCGATCTCCGCCGCCGGACTTGGGTCGGCCGTCTTCGCCGCCGCCTTTGCCCGCTAAGGACAATAAGCGGAAGCGTGCTCCGTCGATGAGTACTAACCGACGCAGCAGCCCAAAACGACAAATGTCGCCCCTCCCAAGAGTACCTCATAAGAATCTTCCCATCAGAGCTTACGATCTTACTGACGAGCAAACCGCAGCGATCGCAATGGCCGAAAAAGATGCGCATTTTGCAAAGATGAAACCCAAGCCCGCCCCGGTATACACCGAGAAGCAAAAAACGTGGGCACGTGATTTTCTGAACACAAAATCGCAATATGAGTTGCACCATAAGCCAGATGACTATGTACGCACACTTCGGAAGGAAGTGCAGAAGAGCAAATCAAGTAAAAGTGCAAGCGGGAGCAAATCAGGTAAAAGTGCAAGCGGGAACAGAAGGGACGTTCCCCAGCTCGGAGAACAGGCCAAACAATCGATCCCATCCCTCAAGGTGTTATCCGAAAACGTTCCCCAGGTGCTGCAGCAGGATATGGAAGAAGCTGCGAAGTTGGCGGCCTCTATGGGTGTGACTGTTGCTGAATTGCTAGGTTCCCAAGACGACAATTTACCCAAGGCTGATGTTGTCCCTACATATGTCCCAGGGAAGCCTTTGGTCAGCAACGAGAAGTTGGAACAACTGCCAACACATATGCGGAATTTGCATGACTGGTACTTGAGTGTGGTAGGGGGGCAGAACAATGATCGTGGCGAAAGTCCCACATGAGTACTTCTTCCGACCCGAAGAGGTCCATGTTGACTTTTCAGAAATCTTCCAGTTATACAATTTCGACGCCCTCGACAAAACTCTCATGAGTTGCTATTGTCTGTAAGTTGTTGAATTCATTGTCTACATATAAGTTGTTCAGTTTTTCAGTTGTTCAGTTCATTGCATGTAATTATCCTCATTATATCCTTTTGTACTCTATTATGCAGAATGAAGATCCGGGAATGTAAAACAAAGATCTATAGTGTTGGGTTCATTGACCCAGATAAAGTAAATATATTTCGCTAACGACGAAACCCGACGAGACGGCGGATAACCTTCTAAGGTTTCTAACGGAGCAACATTTCTGTGACCACATACTGTTTCCTTACAACTTCCAGTGAGGGTCTTACTCTGTTGTACACATTCACTTTTGCTTACTCGATGTTAAGTGTAATTGATGAGTTACTGACGTATATATAAACGTGTGCAGGTTCCACTGGATTCTGCTAGACATTCAAGTTGATAAGGGAATAGTTGAAGTCATGGACCCATTAAAGAGACACCTGGAAGAGTTCCGCGACATGCAGGACATGCTCCAGAGGTAATTTTCGCGCTATATCGGTCTCTTTCGTTGATTTCATGAGATATCAGGTAATGAATAACTCATTCATTAATTCATTTTCTTTGCCGGGCAGGGTTTGGAACCTGTTCAGGAGTTGGTGGCGGGTTCCTTTAGTGAGAAGCTGACGTTTACTCCGGTCACGGTAAGTAGTACGAGATATGTCCGCGCATCTCTTTAATTCTAGTTTCAATACAATTATGATGCTAGATTATTATTTTGATTGAATTCTATTCTCGTAAAGTGCGCGAGGCAGCCACCGGGGACGAATCTATGTGGATACTACGTTTGCGAGTTCATTCGCACGTTTACCACTGAGCACAATGATTATAGACTCTACGTAAGCAATACATTCACAACATTATTTTATTACCGTCACTTTTTGTTATCATGATTGATGTTCATATTGATCTCCTTTTCTTATATAGTTCGACAGAATGCGGGAACAGCTCCTACCAGAGCAACGCCTACTAGGAATTGCAGAGGAACTGGCGGGATTTTTGATGAAAGAGATGGTAGACGACGCCGGAGAATTTAGTGTGAATAGGCGCTACTGATGATCCCCGGCCGTGTAATCGAATAGACGGGCTCTAGTCCCGGTAATTGTGATCTCCATGTAACTATCAAAATTGTATATATTTGTATATGCTCGATCGTAAGACAAGTTATCTTATATATATGCACGAACGTGTACGGTATGTGGTAGCGTAGAAATACCGCTAAAAGAAAACAATTATCTTTGTATGCTCGAAGAAAGAAAATAAAAGAAAACAAATAAACCCTAAACCCTAAAGAAATAAATAAAAGAAAACAAAATTACCCCTTTAGTCGCGGCCCGTTATACGAGCCGGGACTAAAGGGGTTGCCCCCAGCGCGCCCCGCAGGCGGCCACGTGGATGGCCTTTGGTCCCGGCTGGTAACAGGCCCGGGACTAAAGGTTTGCCCTTTAGTCCCGCTTGTCCTGTCCCGGTTCACGAACCGGGACTAAACGCCCCTCACGGGCCGGGACAGAAAGCCCTGTCTCCACCAGTGGAATACGGATGCTCCTCGTTGTGTTTTTATTTTCTGAAAAAAAACACAGTTAATTAACTTTATTGATCTACCCTTTCCCGACCACCTTTCTGTCGCTATAAACTCTTTTCCCAACCAATTTATCTGTCCACGATTATGTGTTCCGGTCTAATGTATGCAGTCAGAGTTTAGGGAGCGTGATGAGGTTAAGATGCATATGTTGAAAGATCAGAACTTCACAATTGAGAAGAAGAATAAAGTCGAGGAAAAAAGACTGATGATAGAAGAGAAGTAAGAGCTATCATAGGAGGCGAACATGAAGATGCAAAAAAAAAAAGATTGAGGCAGAAAGGATGATGAGTGAAAAAGAAAAGATGTACATGTTGCTGAATTTCGCAGATAGTTTTCAATGAACACAAGATGAAGTAAGATGCAACGAATTTGAAGGTGAAAATCAAAAAATATGCTGCAGAGATGCATTGGAAGTTATTGTATTCATATAGTCGCTCCTCTAATCACAACTTTAGGACTATCAAATGCACGTAGTGGTTGTGTGAAAACTTGAGCAAGTTTGAAGCATTTCGAGTTTATTTCGGATATCTAATAGAGCTTGTATGCGCCAAAAAATAAAGAATTGTAGTAAACAAAAATTGAGCTTGCATGATCAAAGAAATAAAAATAAAATAAACAAGCATGTCGGAGAATGACTCCCACGAAACAGGGATGGTCAAGCTCACGAAGAGAGTTCGTGTAAGGGGCTGAACACGCTGGTCAAACAACCCTCAACCTGCACGGCGACGGTGCTCGTCGAGCAAGTGGAGGGACATCACGACAGAGATGAAACACCAGCCCGTACCCAGGTTCACGGCCCTCGTGTAGAGGTAACACCGCTACTCCTGCTTGTCTGTATTGCACTGCTTGTAGAGGTTACAGTACAAGGAGCTTGCCCAGGGCTCTCTTTTGGCAATGGTGTACACAAGGAAGGGGAGCAATGGTCTTCTTCTTCCTTGCGCATAAGTGGCTATGCTGGAATGAGAGTGCGATCCTCTGCTACGGTGCTGCTCGTCCTCCTCTTATAGGCGCCCCGTGCTCCCTCCCTGCGCTTGCACTATGGTAGGGCTGTCACGTGGCGCAGAAGGTAGAGCGTGTCGCACCGCAGCCCGGTTGTCCATGGACGCGGTCCATGAGCGTAAAGCTGACTCCTGTAGCAGAGTAACCACCGTCCATGCAGGACGGCCAGCTGGGGCCGCAGAGGAACGTGGGGGGTGCCCACAGTGACGTTGGCCGTGGAGTGTAGCGCCGGCCGATCCCCTTATCACCAAAGAGGAAACCCTTGTAGTCCGGTGCGGATGGCACAGCTTTGCTGACCTCTTTAATCACCAAAATGGCAACTGCGGCGTCGTCGTCACCGCGCGCAGGGGCGCGCGTCACTCTGCGGCCGCTGCAGTGCCCACGTGCGCTCTGCAGAGGTTGCTTTGCAGCGAAGCGATCCCCACGAGGGCTTGGATGCCATGTAGAGAATTCGGCGTTGACCTCTCCCCAGGGGAGATTTCCTTGAAGAGGGGGCAGCAGTGGAGAGAGCCTCCGCAGGCCTCTGCTGCTTCAAAAGCCCTCGCGAGGCAATTCGCCTTGCGAGGCTCTCCAAGCCGTAGCTTGGTCCTTAGCGAAAATTTGCCATCAACTGTCGAGGGCCATAGAGGACAGGCCCAGCACACCCTGGATTTCACTGGGCCGACAGTAGCCCCCGGGCCCATGATGGGCACGATGTAGTCCAATGGACGCAGGCGAATCGTCATGGGCCCAAAGTGTCCGGCCGGCCTGAGACACGTGTAGGGCAGTTACGCCGCGACGACACGTTCTCCTTGGAGATGACGGGCGTAGTGGGGGGACCCACCACGTCTCGGTAACTGCTCTGAGGGGAATAAAGCCTGCAGCGCCGGTTCAGGCAGCAGTTACTGCATCATTTGCGCGCCCGTCTCCTCGCTCTTGACTTCTGCGCTCCTGTGTCTCCGACGCTCCTCCTCCTTCACCGAGCTTCTCCGCCGCCCTTCTTTCTTCGACCATGGGTCCCAAGAAGGACAAGGCGGCAATGGTGAACGTACCGGCCGAGGCGCAGCAGGAGGACGAGTTCGCGTCGGCGCTGGTGGGGACTCGCATCCACACTGCGGAGGCGCTGGACAAGATCCGGCTGATGGCCGCAGGCAAGAACAACGAGCACGGTGCCACTGTTCTCAAGGCGGCGCGCTTTGGCAAGCTCGCGGTGGGGCTGTATCCCATTTTCTTCCAGACCATTTTCGCCGGTTTGGTGCCGCCATTTTCCCCTTTCCTGGAGGAGGTTCTGGCCTTCTATCAGATCCAACTTCTGCATCTGCACCCCAACTCCATCTTGATCCTCGCCATCTTCGCGTATCTTTGCGAGGCGTATCTGGGGGTGATGCCTTCCGTGGCCTTCTTCCGGAGCTTCTACGCGCTCCGCTCCACGGCGCCTGGCGAGCGGTCTGGTTGTGTGTCCTTCCGCATCGCGGATGGGATGGGAGGCATCTACATCCCCATGTCCTGGGACGGCGACAAACCCGTCATACGGGTGACGAAGAAGGTGGACGATTACCGCCAGCGGTGGTTCCTCGTGGACGCCAAGACGCAGAATTCCTTCTTCGACGTCCCTGAGGCGCCGCCGCTGAAGAACTCGAACTGGTCGAGTGCAACCTTTCAGAGCCCGAAGATTGCTGACTTGGTCGCACGCATGAAGCTCGTCCGCGACGCTGGCCTCACGGGTCAGATGATTGCTGAAGACTTCGTGAGGCGCCGTATCGCTCCTCTCCAGAAGCACACAAAGCCGATGTGGATGTATTCAGGCCCGGCGGATGCAATGCGGCTGCACTGCAGCTCCCACCACCCCGAAGTCGTAGCTTCCATAATGGGCATCCTCTTCACCGCCCCGGAGGTTCCTGTGCCGCGCAGTGAGCTCGCGAAACCACTCCATCAGATTACTCCGAAGAAGCGCCTCGCGATCCTGGAGCTGATGCCGGAGTTCACCCCTCAGGGCCTGGCTGGGGAGGAGAAGAAGGAGGCCGCGGCGCCCGTGGTGGAAGAGGACTGGGCTTCGGAGTCGCCCGCCGCATCTGACGCCGATCTGGGCGTCACCTGTGGAGGGGCGAATCCCTCGGCAGGGGAGGCGAGCTCTTCGAGACCTGCTCCCCCCGAGGAGAAGTTCTGGAGATTTCGTCCAGCGGGGATGGGGATTTCCTTGTGGCCCCTTCGCGCTAGGTCGCGGAGGGGGAGGAAGACAGCGATGAGGAGGCCGTAGCGGGACGCTGCAATCCCCGCTCCAAGGCTTTTCACGACAGGGCCGCCAAGAGCCCAGCGGGCACCCCTCTCAAGAGGAAAGCTGAGACTGCTCCTGAGGGGCCCGGCTCTGGAGCTGCTTCGTCGAGGTCGTGGAGGTCGTCCACTACGATGTGGGTCGACTCACGCGCCAAGTCATCTGGGTAAGCATTGGCCCCTGTTTTAGCATCTTTCGAGAGTTTTCTTGCTCCCCTCTTGATGGCCTTCATTGTTTGTCTGTTAGGGATTTGGTGACGGCAAAACGCCGGAGGCTTCGCAAAGCCGCGGAGGTCCGGGGCCTTGTCTCGGCAACCGTCGAAGAGCCTGTGGAGGCCTCAGCTGAAGAGATCGATAAGCCCGTGGTGACTGAGGGCTCGGAGCCGGTGGCGGAGGAGGCCACGAAGCCTGTGGCGGAGGAAGTCGCAGGGCATGTGGTGGTTGCACCTCTGACCGGAGCAGCTACCTCGTCTTCTACCGCGGAGGTACGCCCCGAGGAGGAGGTGGTGGTGCGGACACCAACACCACCACGCCCTGTCACTCCACCAGAGCGGCAAGAGGAGGTCGCCGCGGAGGAGGCGGGAAGCGGCTCGCCGGCGAAGGGCGGCGCCGACGTTGAGATGGGGGAGAACATCTGTGAGGACCCCGGATTAGGTATCTGAGATACTCGTTATGTTTCCTGCAACAATCCCATGATCAGTCTGTTGTTGCACATAACTCGAATTGGCAGCACAGAACACTCATAAATACCGAATAAAATTACTTACTTGATTGAAGCCATAACTCCATCAGGTACTTGCAGCGGAAATCACCAAATCAACGTGGAGCCCAAGTCACTTGCCAACCCTACAGGCAGCTGACTCGGCTATTCGAATAGTTTTAACCCTCTGCAGAGGTAGCACGCTTTTCCACACCCATCCGGTAACTCATCGTGTCAGCCACGTCCCGCCATACCAGGTGTATGCGAAGTTGAGTCACCGACCATAGCCTGTCCTTTTCTCATGCTAGTATAGGATCCTACCGCTACGAAACCGGTTCCATCGACACTTAAATCCAGCCCGTCGGAAACTAAGTGTGAGGACTTCGTAGTTCTGCCCGGCGACCCAAAGGTGGCGTCTTCAATCCTCTTTCTCCAATACACTCATACCGGCCTCCGGTAGACTTCTCTTAAGAGGACCCAGGTCAGGGGCAGGTCACCAAACCATCCCCTCATGGAACGAGGTCATCCTCGTTGTTGAGGCATCCAGTACTAATATGAGCAAACTATATGACTACACCCTTTCCCATAGGTGGGTAAATGTGGTCGCACAGGGTATTGGTTGTTCTGTAAGTACAAGGACACAATGTGCATTTTTCATAAACATCACCATTCACCATTTCTCCATTTCCACACCGACATCTCGGTATTCCACAACCACACAAGTATTTTCCAAAGGAGTTTTGAGTAAACAATATTTTTTCCCATCCTATAGTTTGGAAAAGAAATTCCAGCTAATATCTCCAGATAGGGTGTCAAAATAATATACTTATATTTTGGAAAAGGTTTTCAAAATCATAGCTTTTGTGGCAAACTCCACATAAATAACTTTTGCTCTTTATAAGTAAAACATGTGAACCAAAATAGATGTATATAAATGCAAGCTCAGAGGATAGCTTGCCTGATTTCCTCATGATGTGCCTGGACTTCTCCTCGTTGATCAAAGAAATAAACTCTCATCCTTCTCCGATAAATCCTTTCCAAATACCACCCCGGTAGCGTTTATCTCTAGCGTCGCAACATGAAAATAAAACAACACTCAATAAGCAAACCAAACCACAAGTGGTATACAAACAAGGAACAAACCACAAGTATCGAACTAACCACTCAAGCCACCAACATAGCACTAGTTTAATCAAACAACGAGCTAAATCTATATTTACCAGGGCATTATACTCACAGGAGTATAACACCAAACACATGCTAAAAACATAGAGCACCAAGACATCCTCAATTAGGGGTAATTAACAACCACTTTCCTCTGATCAGGAAATACTTCAGACAAAAGTTAAACTACCAATTAATCTTGGTAATTCAAAATATCTCACCAAGTTAAGGTGGATATACTAACAAGATACTTAAGCTAGTACTCAACTCAAGACTATCAATTTCATCAAGCCAAGCAAACATATTACCCATACCAACATGTCTAACAAATACCCCTAACAGTACTAACATATTATAATTGCTAAACAATAGTAATATGCAAGCAACAGTGTCACAACAACCATTATCCAGCAAGGCCTACATATTAATCACACACAATATTCTCATATTAAAATAAATAAGCATAGCAATTCCTAATTACTAGAGGGAAAGTTATATGGGGAATAAAACCCTAACAAACCCATGACTCACATGTAGTTTCCCCCAACATGATAGCAGAACAAGGAAACATGACATAACAGTGGATTACCACCACACACATGCTAGGAAACACATTTGTAATAATAAAGTTATAACACAACAATTAATTAAAGGCCTAATAAAAATAGGCAGAAAAGGTCTAAACCTTATAATTAGCACCACAGTCAATCAATGACTCCTAAATTCAAACCAATTTAGGGAGATGTTCTCCTACACATATAGAAGACAAGCCAATTGGATTTACTCCAAAATTCATCTCCTAAAAATCTACAAAAATCCTCAAAGAGCTACTGATGTGTTTACCAAATTGAATAGAACTTTGGTTTTAGATTTCATTTGCATACAAGACCAATAGATCTGGAAAGGTATCACTCCAGGCTTTCCAGGGAATTTTAGTTTGCAATATTTGGAGCTATAAAACTCTAGATATTAAATAGTTAGTGAAAATGATACCTTTTTCAATATTTAATCTAGACACCATTTAAATTTATGTTTTTGCAAACAGCCTGTTCTAGATGTTTAAGAAAACACACAGGAACACTACAAATATTATACCAAAATTATTGCACACATAGATCCACCGCAAAAGAATTAAAACTACATTGCAATTTAACAGGAAATTCAAACAGAAAATAGATCTACTAAAAAAAAGGTAACGGGCCATATCAGGAGCTGGGCCAAGCAGCACCGTGCTGGGCCGGCCCGCTGCGCTGGCGAAGGGGTACGCAGGCCGTCGTCTTCCTCTGCCTCAGGAGGACAAGAGCCGAAGCTCGGCCATGGTGCTCGAGCACGAATAGCTCACCTAGGGCTGCTGCCAGTCGACGGCGAGGATGGATTCGAGGTTCGGAGGGCGTGGGGACGTCGGGGGTGGCAGAAGTTCTTCTCGGCGAGCTCCCAGAGGATGGCGTGGTCGAGGACGTCCACGACGGACACGAGACGGCGACGGCGGCTCCGGTGCTTCTAAAAATAAACGACGATGTCCATTAGGTAGCTCTCGAGGAGGGGATCTCAGGGAGACAAGAATGGCGGCGAATGGTGGCCGGTGCAGCTCGCGCACTTGCTCGACGTTGCCGCGGCCGGAGAAGAAGAGGATACGGTGGCGACGGCGATTCCCAGCTTCCCTGGTCGATTCCTTCTACGAGGAGGGAGAGGAGATCATGGCGGAGCTGGTGGTGGTCGTCGCTTGGCTCGGGGTGGCTCCAATCGCCGGCGATCCGTCGACGAACGCGAGCTACCGCTCGGCCATGGCAGAAGGAAGAGAGAGCGAGAGAGAGAGAAAGAGGCAGGGGAGTGAGCGAGTGGAGGGCGGTGCGGCGTCGTGGCTCTCTTATCGTCCTCACCTCGCGGCAGGAGAGCGAGAGAGGGGGGGTCCGGGCGGCGACACACGGGAGGACGACAACGGCGCCATGCTCCCACTGGAGCTACAGGAAACGATGTAACAATTGCAGAAAACCCCCTGCGTTTCTTTCCCCTTTTTCAACTAAGTCCCTTTTGCTATTTCTTTTAAAACCAGTACCACTTCAAGGATTTAATTAAGGCCTTTAAACATTTTTAAAAAATTATGAGAAAAATCAGGTAGCCTCCCATATACATGGAGAAGCTCCACAAAAATTGGCTTTTGAAAATAAAATGTTTTGAACCATTTTTGTTCATAGGATTTAAATAAATGATTTTTGGTAAAACTAAATTAACATTTCTTTAATATTTTTAAACAAGTGATAAAATATTGTTTTGAACTTTTGGAACTTTCTTGACAAATATGTTAACTTCAATTAAGTTATATTTTCATGGAGAAAATATTGGTTTGAAAGAAACAGAGAAATTGGGAGGAATAATTTATTAAGATCATTTATTTATCATGATCTTAATTTCCTTTTGTTAAATACTTTGAGAGTTTTGTTTAAAATTGAAAAGTATGTTTACTTGAGGAGGGAGTGAGATGGGATTGAAATGATTATTATTTCATCTCATTCCTAGAATAAGGAAATATAATTGTTTTCATAAAATAGAGGAATAGAGATAGAGGGAAATTAAATAAGATCATTTCCCTTAATTTAGGATTTCAACTTAGGTGTGAATAATTCTAGAGGGTTTGTTTTTATTCAAGTCACATACCAAATTTGTTGTCAAGTGTGTCTTATTCTAGTATTAATCACAACTGAGGAATTACCCTCACAAGCAACCAACACAATCAGATCAGCATCACAACCAAGATCACACAAATCAAACCACATGAATTAATCACACCACCATTTCCATGATTAACAATACTATCTTGTAAAAATGATCACACTCAATTATGACAAGATGATGTTTGAGGAATATCTCAATTCATAACTTAATAGTTTTCAAAAGTTTGATAAAGAGACATATGTGGGGTAATATATTTCCCACTAGTGTTATTTCAATATGGAGTGGAAAAATAGAGTTTATAAAATGGGAGTTACATACACATGCAAAATAGCAAGGTTGAAATATAGATAGGAGATGCATATAGATCTCCATACTTTTGGAAACACATAATTTGGAAGTACTTTTACTTTCTCAAATAATGGGTATTGATTTTGGGTTGTTGACAACCAAGTATCATTTGAAATGGAGTTGGCCAAAATAAGAATGGAAAAGATACATGGAATATTTTTCTTGTCATGACATGATCACCAAAGTTAAATATATTTTTATATTGGTTGCGTCTTATTTTTACTAGTCAAACAATTTAAACAACAAGTCACACTAGGTCCAAAAATAGCAATGGGAAGGAAAACACAATCATCAGTGAAACATTTCAAAAAGTTTTTGTTGGTTCTGAATTTTGGGTCTTGTAAAACTAAGTTTTTCTTAGTTTCAAAATTTGGGATGTGACAGATCTTCCCCCCTTAAAATAAATCTCGTCCTCGAGATTTGGCCGGTGGTAACAGGGGAGTACGTGGGCACGGGTTTTGGGTTGACTACTCTTCCGAGGTCGTTGCTTCTTCAGTAAGGTCGTCATGTGAGATCTTGATAAATTGATGTTGCGAGGCTTGCTCTGTCGATAAACTTCTGTGCTGAGTTCAGATCCTTGGCGATGTGGTTGACTTGATGATCGAGACTGATGGATAATCGTGGTTGGCTGTTTTCCAGATACTACAAGACTAAGGCGCAAGGAGCTAATTATTAACACCTTCTTGTATACCTATTGCAGGTCTTCCCCCCTTAAAAAGGGGTTTTGAAGGGTCATCCTGAAGGTTGCGGCTGGAGTTGACTTGGAGGCATTGTTCTTCTTGGGTGGCTTGACGATCTTCGTCTTGGGTGTCGCGCCTTGGTGCTTGGGGTTGGTGCAGATATCACTTCCAGATATTTTCTCCTTACGAGGGTCACAGATGGGGACGCGTTGTTCTCAGGATGCGTCAAGCTTGGGTACTTGACTCTCTCCGATTTCTAGTTAGAAAAAGGATAATAAAAACTTCTATTTGAATCTCAGCTTGCTTGGTGGTTGGTGTCGTCCATAGCAGGTGTTTCCGGCGTTTGATTCTTCTGGGTATTCTGTCGGTTATTTGTCTGCACCTTTGTCCTTCTTCAGCTGAGTAAAGGAGGAACTTCATTGTCGACTTCCTTGGTTCTTGAGCTTCAAGAAGCTTTGGTAAGAAGAGAATTTTGAGGTTACTGTGTGCTGCCAACAAGGCGTGATTGTGAACACACAAACAGAGAATTCACCAACAAACAATACACAAGCAGAGTACACACAAGCAAAGAGCACACAAGGTACATCTAGTACCAAAGGACGTCTAATACTCGTGGTAGTCGGGTATTACACCCAAGGTTCCTATCAGGTTTATCCTATGGTCTCGGTTAAACATAGTTGGTGAAATCTTCACTTTGTCACCTTAGGCTTCAGCAGGAGAAATTGAGATTGTCGAGGCAGTAACTGAGTGGAATTGTTGATATTGAGTTGAGGTCTTCGAGGTCTCTTGCTTTGTTGATATTAACGATCTTGGCATTTGCAGATCAATCGCCTTGATGTTAAATGTCGAGTATTTGGGATGGAAACTTCTTCTTGTGGGTGCTAGCTGATTAGGTCTCACTTGGGTTCATCGTCAAGTATTTTGAACGGGTAAGAGGGATTAGAGAAATCCTTGGAAAATCTTAAATAGAGGGATTAGTCTCGGAAATATTTGAGAAGGTGAGAAGAGTGGAAGCTATTTTCTTGGGCTTCCTTAGATAAAAATATGTTTTTGGTAACAATATATTTTTAACAAAATATTTCTTTCCTAACTAACGTCCATGCTAACTATGGTCTGTTACAGTCAGGATGGCTCTGATACCAAGTCTGTGAGGACCCCGGATTAGGTATCCGAGATACTCGTTATGTTTCCTGCAACAATCCCATGATCAGTCTGTTGTTGCACATAACTCGAATTGGCAGCACAGAACACCCATAAATACCGAATAAAATTACTTACTTGATTGAAGCCATAACTCCATCAGGTACTTGCAGCGGAAATCACCAAATCAACGTGGAGCCCAAGTCACTTGCCAACCCTACAGGCAGCTGACTGGGAAGCGCCCTAGTTCGCATTGACGTCATTAACCACTTCTTCTTCGAGCTGCTCCCCTTCAGAATCTGGCTAAGACAATAGCCAGGGACGAAACCAATATGAGTACATTTGAATGTACTCGCAAACTACCCCCGGAATGAGCATGCACTACTCTTTTTATTGTTTAAATAAAACTTCGTTTGCTTTGAAAACTCTATATCCTTGTTGAAAAGGGCAGGATAGACTTTTGTTTGATAAACTTTGTTTTGAAATCTCTATATCTTTATTGAAAAAGAAAAGAAGGCTTTTAGAACTTTTCCCATAAATCTGTCTTTGTAAGAAATCTCGTTTAAAACGTTTTCCCCGAAAATACATCTTTGTTGAAAAAGGTAAGAAGTCTCTTTTATAAATATTTTCCCGGAAAATCACCATTTGTTTATTTCTCCAAAACTCCTCCTTTTCCGACCAGCACCATTCCTGGTCAAATCAGTTTTCCAACAACCTTCTACCAACCCCTTGGTATAGTTGCATAAAACATTTTCCACTTTCAGGACACAAAACTTTGCACTTCTCGATCATAGCCCCTCAGGGTCCTCCTCTTTTCCAGCAACCTCATACCGACTCGTCGGTATAGTTGCACAAATACAACATCTCCATTTTCCTTTTTAAATCTTAAACATTTCCAAAACTTGCACATGGTCAAAGCAGTTCTTTCCAACTGTCCATATCCGAGGACTCGGCTATTCGAATAGTTTTAACCCTCTGCAGAGGTAGCACGCTTTTCCCACACCCATCCGGTAACTCATCGTGTCAGCCACGTCCCGCCATACCAGGTGTATGCGAAGTTGAGTCACCGACCATAGCCTGTCCTTTGCTCATGCTAGTATAGGATCCTACCGCTACGAAACCGGTTCCATCGACACTTAAATCCAGCCCGTCGGAAACTAAGTGTGAGGACTTCGTAGTTCTGCCCGGCGACCCAAAGGTGGCGTCTTCAATCCTCTTTCTCCAATACACTCATACCGGCCTCCGGTAGACTTCTCTTAAGAGGACCCAGGTCAGGGGCAGGTCACCAAACCATCCCCTCATGGAACGAGGTCATCCTCGTTGTTGAGGCATCCAGTACTAATATGAGCAAACTATATGACTACGCCCTTTCCCATAGGTGGGTAAATGTGGTCGCACAGGGTATTGGTTGTTCTGTAAGTACAAGGACACAATGTGCATTTTTCATAAACATCACCATTCACCATTTCTCCATTTCCACACCGACATCTCGGTATTCCACAACCACACAAGTATTTTCCAAAGGAGTTTTGAGTAAACAATATTTTTTCCCATCCTATAGTTTGGAAAAGAAATTCCAGCTAATATCTCCAGATAGGGTGTCAAAATAATATACTTATATTTTGGAAAAGGTTTTCAAAATCATAGCTTTTGTGGCAAACTCCACATAAATAACTTTTGCTCTTTATAAGTAAAACATGTGAACCAAAATAGATGTATATAAATGCAAGCTCAGAGGATAGCTTGCCTGATTTCCTCATGATGTGCCTGGACTTCTCCTCGTTGATCAAAGAAATAAACTCTCATCCTTCTCCGATAAATCCTTTCCAAATACCACCCCGGTAGCGTTTATCTCTAGCGTCGCAACATGAAAATAAAACAACACTCAATAAGCAAACCAAACCACAAGTGGTATACAAACAAGGAACAAACCACAAGTATCGAACTAATCACTCAAGCCACCAACATAGCACTAGTTTAATCAAGCAACGAGCTAAATCTATATTTACCAGGGCATTATACTCACAGGAGTATAACACCAAACACATGCTAAAAACATAGAGCACCAAGACATCCTCAATTAGGGGTAATTAACAACCACTTTCCTCTGATCAGGAAATACTTCAGACAAAAGTTAAACTACCAATTAATCTTGGTAATTCAAAATATCTCACCAAGTTAAGGTGGATATACTAACAAGATACTTAAGCTAGTACTCAACTCAAGACTATCAATTTCATCAAGCCAAGCAAACATATTACCCATACCAACATGTCTAACAAATACCCCTAACAGTACTAACATATTATAATTGCTAAACAATAGTAATATGCAAGCAACAGTGTCACAACAACCATTATCCAGCAAGGCCTACATATTAATCACACACAATATTCTCATATTAAAATAAATAAGCATAGCAATTCCTAATTACTAGAGGGAAAGTTATATGGGGAATAAAACCCTAACAAACCCATGACTCACATGTAGTTTCCCCCAACATGCTAGCAGAACAAGGAAACATGACATAACAGTGGATTACCACCACACACATGCTAGGAAACACATTTGTAATAATAAAGTTATAACACAACAATTAATTAAAGGCCTAATAAAAATAGGCAGAAAAGGTCTAAACCTTATAATTAGCACCACAGTCAATCAATGACTCCTAAATTCAAACCAATTTAGGGAGATGTTCTCCTACACATATAGAAGACAAGCCAATGGATTTACTCCAAAATTCATCTCCTAAAAATCTACAAAAATCCTCAAAGAGCTACTGATGTGTTTACCAAATTGAATAGAACTTTGGTTTTAGATTTCATTTGCATACAAGACCAATAGATCTGGAAAGGTATCACTCCAGGCTTTCCAGGGAATTTTAGTTTGCAATATTTGGAGCTATAAAACTCTAGATATTAAATAGTTAGTGAAAATGATACCTTTTTCAATATTTAATCTAGACACCATTTAAATTTATGTTTTTGCAAACAGCCTGTTCTAGATGTTTAAGAAAACACACAGGAACACTACAAATATTATACCAAAATTATTGCACACATAGATCCACCGCAAAAGAATTAAAACTACATTGCAATTTAACAGGAAATTCAAACAGAAAATAGATCTACTAAAAAAAAAAGGTAACGGGCCATATCAGGAGCTGGGCCAAGCAGCACCGTGCTGGGCCGGCCCGCTGCGTTGGCGAAGGGGTACGCAGGCCGTCGTCTTCCTCTGCCTCAGGAGGACAAGAGCCGAAGCTCGGCCATGGTGCTCGAGCACGAATAGCTCATCTAGGGCTGCTGCCAGTCGACGGCGAGGATGGATTCGAGGTTCGGAGGGCGTGGGGACGTCGGGGGTGGCAGAAGTTCTTCTCGGCGAGCTCCCAGAGGATGGCGTGGTCGAGGACGTCCACGACGGACACGAGACGGCGACGGCGGCTCCGGTGCTTCTAAAAATAAACGACGATGTCCATTAGGTAGCTCTCGAGGAGGGATCTCAGGGAGACAAGAATGGCGGCGAATGGTGGCCGGTGCAGCTCGCGCACTTGCTCGACGTTGCCGCGGCCGGAGAAGAAGAGGATACGGTGGCGACGGCGATTCCTAGCTTCCCTGGTCGATTCCTTCTACGAGGAGGGAGAGGAGATCATGGCGGAGCTGGTGGTGGTCGTCGCTTGGCTCGGGGTGGCTCCAATCGCCGGCGATCCGTCGACGAACGCGAGCTACCGCTCGGCCATGGCAGAAGGAAGAGAGAGCGAGAGAGAGAGAAAGAGGCAGGGGAGTGAGCGAGTGGAGGGCGGTGCGGCGTCGTGGCTCTCTTATCGTCCTCACCTCGCGGCAGGAGAGCGAGAGAGGGGGGTCCGGGCGGCGACGCACGGGAGGACGACAACGGCGCCATGCTCCCACTGGAGCTACAGGAAACGATGTAACAATTGCAGAAAACCCCCTGCGTTTCTTTCCCCTTTTTCAACTAAGTCCCTTTTGCTATTTCTTTTAAAACCAGTACCACTTCAAGGATTTAATTAAGGCCTTTAAACATTTTTTAAAAATTATGAGAAAAATCAGGTAGCCTCCCATATACATGGAGAAGCTCCACAAAAATTGGCTTTTGAAAATAAAATGTTTTGAACCATTTTTGTTCATAGGATTTAAATAAATGATTTTTGGTAAAACTAAATTAACATTTCTTTAATATTTTTAAACAAGTGATAAAATATTGTTTTGAACTTTTGGAACTTTCTTGACAAATATGTTAACTTCAATTAAGTTATATTTTCATGGAGAAAATATTGGTTTGAAAGAAACAGAGAAATTGGGAGGAATAATTTATTAAGATCATTTATTTATCATGATCTTAATTTCCTTTTGTTAAATACTTTGAGAGTTTTGTTTAAAATTGAAAAGTATGTTTACTTGAGGAGGGAGTGAGATGGGATTGAAATGATTATTATTTCATCTCATTCCTAGAATAAGGAAATATAATTGTTTTCATAAAATAGAGGAATAGAGATAGAGGGAAATTAAATAAGATCATTTCCCTTAATTTAGGATTTCAACTTAGGTGTGAATAATTCTAGAGGGTTTGTTTTTATTCAAGTCACATACCAAATTTGTTGTCAAGTGTGTCTTATTCTAGTATTAATCACAACTGAGGAATTACCCTCACAAGCAACCAACACAATCAGATCAGCATCACAACCAAGATCACACAAATCAAACCACATGAATTAATCACACCACCATTTCCATGATTAACAATACTATCTTGTAAAAATGATCACACTCAATTATGACAAGATGATGTTTGAGGAATATCTCAATTCATAACTTAATAGTTTTCAAAAGTTTGATAAAGAGACATATGTGGGGTAATATATTTCCCACTAGTGTTATTTCAATATGGAGTGGAAAAATAGAGTTTATAAAATGGGAGTTGCATACACATGCAAAATAGCAAGGTTGAAATATAGATAGGAGATGCATATAGATCTCCATACTTTTGGAAACACATAATTTGGAAGTACTTTTACTTTCTCAAATAATGGGTATTGATTTTGGGTTGTTGACAACCAAGTATCATTTGAAATGGAGTTGGCCAAAATAAGAATGGAAAAGATACATGGAATATTTTTCTTGTCATGACATGATCGCCAAAGTTAAATATATTTTATATTGGTTGCGTCTTATTTTTACTAGTCAAACAATTTAAACAACAAGTCACACTAGGTCCAAACATAGCAATGGGAAGGAAAACACAATCATCAGTGAAACATTTCAAAAAGTTTTTGTTGGTTCTGAATTTTGGGTCTTGTAAAACTAAGTTTTTCTTAGTTTCAAAATTTGGGATGTGACAACATCCCTCCGCCGCCCCAAGGCACCGACGCCGCGATGGAGGAAAACGTCCCTCCGCCGCCCCCGCCTAACGCAGATGCTGAGGGGCGGCGGCTTCTTCTGAGGTCGCAGCGGGCTCGGCGGCGGCGGACCTCACGGTGGCTGGGCAATCTTCCCCAGCCCCTGAAGCTCGAGAGGAGGCGCCGATGGAGGACGACGGTGCCGGAGCCCATGGCCCCAATGACGGAGGGGGCTCGCTTCACAGCCCCAGGCCAGGGTCGACCCGGGCCCAAGCTTGGAGGCTCCCACCCTTGAAACCAGTGTGCCCGAGGGAGCCTCCATGTCTCGTGGGAGTTCGCGGGCTCTGGTCCTGGGTGGCAAGAGCTGGAGCGGCGCCCGCCGCAGCTCTACCTTCTGCTTGGCGAGGGGTGCACTGGACAGGCTGGAGGCCCAACTTGCTCTCGAGGAGGCCGAGCTCGCCAGAGAGTATGATGAACTCGAGAGGGCATGGACCCGCTTTTTCGAGGCCGTGGAGCAACGTCGCCACGACAATGAGGCCATGCAGGTGCAGCGAGAGGAGGCACTGCGCTTCGCCAAGGAAGTTCGCGAGAGCGCGGTGCGCGAGGCTCAAGAGACCCTGGAGCCGCTCCAGGCAGAGCGCCAGGCTGCTGCAGAGGACCGCGAGGCGGCTGTGGCGGAGCGCCAAGCGGCAGCCTCAGAGCGCGCGGCCCTCGAGACCACGCTGGCCGCTCAGCGCCAAGAACTTGCTGAACACGAGGGGAAATTTGCTGCGGAGTCGGAGGCCACGCGAAAATCTTTGGACCAACACCGCGTGTCTTTAGACGCCCGGGAGCAAACACTGGCGGCGCGCGAGGCGGAGGTGCTCAAACGTGAGGAGCAGCAACTGCAGGCTGACAGGGAGCTGTCCACGCAGCGCGCAGATCTTGAGGCACGAGAGGGCAATCTGGCCGAGGCCATAGGCAAGCACGATGAGGAGGTGGCCAGGCACAAGAAACTTGTGGAGAAGTCCAACCGAAAGCTCGCCGCGAGGAAGGAAGAGGCTGAAAAGGATGTTGCCGCCAAGCAGAAAGAATATCGCTCCGCCGTCGCCGAAGAATATGCCGGGAAGTTCAGGAAGCAGAAGGACCGCTTCAAGAAGAAACGCGTGGATGACAATGCCCGCATCATTCAACTGGAGCACCAGAACTCCAACCTGAACTCCCAGGTGAGGCGCGCCAGGGACGGTCGTCGCCGCGCAGAAGAGGCTCGCGAACGTGCAGATCAAGACCTCGCGGGTCCTGACGCAGCGGCGGGAGCGCATGTTCAAGTCCTTGGTGACCCGGGGGAACACTCTCGCGGGGCAGCTAGGAGTGGATGCCCCTGTTGTTCCCGTTCATGGGAACGCTGACGCCGCCACATACCTCGCCTACTTCGATCAGCTCTTCACCGCGCTCGAGGGCCCTGTGGCGGAACTTGGCGATGTTGTTGATGAGGAGTGCCGCAAGCTCTTGACCGTGGCGATCGATCGCGTCTTCGCCAACCTCCAGCGCCTTCAACCCGGCTTCGACTACGAGTCAGTGACCGAGCCCGTCGAGGAGGACCAAGCCTGGAGCTCTCCAACTCGGTTCGAGAAGAAGTCAACGATTACGTCGACCGCTTCAAGAGGGTTGAGGCGGAGCAGGCCGCTGAGGAGGATGAAGGCGCCGAAGAAGAAAGGCTGAAGAGGACGGCGATGGTGAACCCTCTGCCTAGGCCACTCCTGCAACAAGATGCGCTTGACGCGCAAATCTTTGTTTTAAGACTTGTTTTAATTCATGCTGGCTTGTAAGATACTTTGATCGTATGCAAACATGTGTGTGTGTGCCCCTCGATGGGCCTTTTATCCCTGTTCCATGTCTTTCTTCGCTCTACGTCGTCAGGACCCATCTCTTTGCGCTATGACACCGCCGCTGCGGTATGCCGGAGCGTGACTCGGCAAGGCCGGGGGGTGTTTAAGGCTTGGAGAGGTAAGGGCTCTCGAGTCGCGGTGCTCGAGGGCCCCCTTTGACGCACAAGCAGTCCATGGAGTGTGAGAGAGAAAAAACCGCTCGAGGGACGACAGGTGCTCGTGAGAGGGAGAAAAACTCCTGAGGGGCGCGAGCGCTAGACTTAGCTTGGCGAGACTTTGGCCTCGTAGAGGGCGTTGGCTTCCCTGATGGTGCGCTCCCTCTAGGGGTCGGAGCGTGACTTCTCGACCTTGGGGAGGACTCTTGTTCCCTGTATTGGTTAGAGAGGCAAACCCAAAGCAGGCACATGGTAGTAAACACTCATGCGCGCTTATAGGCTTCCTCATGGTATCTCGCGAGGAGAGTAAGTACCAAGGTCCTTTGGTGAGGTGGCGTGTTTGGGAGCAAGCCCATGGGCCAGAGCTCTTTGGGAGGTAACAGGCGTGAGAGCGTGCTCACGTGTTAGAGCTCGGATCCTTTGGATTTTGCGGTGCTGTTGGGGTGCTCTTGAGGCACAGTCACCGTACTCAGCCCCCGCTCGCGAGGTGCGCATGGGGAAGAATATGAGCGCGAAATGAACTAAGATGATGAAAAGTAAAAACTCACCACCAAAATATTACATAGCGGCGCCTCAGCGCAATGTTTCATTGAGAAACGAATTGGTTCATTACACTTGGTGTTACCAAGATAAAGTTTTCCATGTCGAGGCATGGGGACCACATTCAGTGGCTGAGACTCTTCACGGCCTGCGGCGGCACGTAATCAGGAGAGCTCAGAGGGGCTGGCCCTCGGGAGGAGAAGCTTTTGTGAAGCTTGGAGGTGAAGTTGTGTGCTTCCCTCTAGAGACAAAAAATGTCTGGCGTGACTATGATCACGGGTAGAACTTGCGTAGATGCGCGATGTTCCATGGATTCTTGACCGGATGCCGTCCTCCGTTTCGAGGCGTACCGCGCCAGGCCTGGCGATGTGTGAGACCCTGTAGGGGCCTTCCCACATTGGCGAGAGCTTGTGGAGACCTTCCCTGGAGAGGATTCTCCTGAGGACGAGGTCGCCTGTCTCGAGAGTGCGCGGACGTATGTGGCGGCTGTGGTAGCGTCGCAGGTCTTGCTGGTACTTGGCTGCCCTGAGGGCGGCACGGCGGCGCAACCCGTCAAGGAGCAGCAGGTCGTCGCTGTGGAGGTCTGCTTGATCGTCCTCGTTGAAGGCAAGGACCCGTGCGGATCCATGCTTGATCTCTGTGGGGAGGACTGCTTCAGCTCCATACACGAGGGCAAATGGCGTCTCACCAGTGGGCTTCGTGGGGTTCGTGCGGATGGACCAGAGCACGGACGGGAGTTCGTCTATCCAGCCCTTGCCGTAGCCCTTCAGGCGATTGAAGCTTCTTGTCTTGAGGCCCTTGAGGACCTCAGCATTTGCTCGCTCGGCTTGGCCGTTGCTCTGTGGGTGAGCCACCGAGGCGAAGCAGAGCTTGGTGCCGAGGCTCTCGCAGTAGGCCCTGAAGATGCCGCTGGTGAATTGTGAGCCATTGTCGGTGATGATGCGATTAGGCACACCAAAGCGGCAGACCAGGCCTCTGATGAATTTTACTGCTGCCCTGGCCGGTATGCTGCGCACTGCTTCAACCTCTGCCCACTTGGTGAACTTGTCGACTGCCACGAAGAGGAAGCGGTAGCCCCCTTGCGATCTCGGGAAGGGTCCCAAGATGTCTAGCCCCAGACCGCGAAAGGCCACGAGAGCGGGATGGTTTGGAGTCCCAGTGCAGGCTGATGGACTTGCTTGGCGTGGAATGGCACGCATCGCAAGACTGGACGATGGTGGTGGCATCTTGAAGCACTTGGGGCCAGTAGAAACCGCTCCTGAAGACCTTGCCTGCCAGGGTGCGTGCAGAGGAATGGTGGCCACACTCTCCACTGTGAATGTCTCTGATCAGCATGCGGCCTTCCTCGGGGGGGACGCACTTGAGTGCAATTCCATTTGGGCGCTTGCGGTACAGGTCTCCCTCGAGGATGTAGTATGACTTGGCTTGTCGAGCCACTCGTTCCGCCTCCGCGTCTTCTTCAGGAGGACTCCCTTCAGCAGGTAGTCTTTGAGTTCGTCAACCCAGCCTGTCTCTTGATGCACCATAGCCAGCAGCAGACGCTCCCCTGAGGATGGACCGCAGTTGGGTGCCCCACCTACAGGAGGTGGTGGGAGTACTTCGTCTGTGCTTGTGGCTGCTGCTTCTTGTGGCTGCTTTATGGACGCCTTGGAGAGTCTCTCTTCAAAGACGCCGGCCGGCTGGGCCTGCCTTCGTGATGCTCGCTTGGCGATGTCATCTGCCTCTGGTTCTCCTTTCGCGGGATGTGCATGAGCTCCATGCCCCTGAAGTGCTTCTCGAGCTTGCGGACCTCTTCAAGGTAGGCGGCCATGTGGTCGTCTTTAGGCGTGTAGCTCTTGTTGGAGAAGTTAACCAGGAGCTGGGAATCACCCTTTATGAGTAAGTGCTTGACGCCAAGGGCGATTGCGGCTCTGAGCCCGGCGAGGAGGCCCTCGTACTCGGCGATGTTGTTGGAGATCTTGTCTATTGTGAAGCACAGCTGGATGGCGTAGTAGAGCTTGTCACCTTTTGGTGAGGTTAAGACAACGCCAGCCCCACCATTGCGGCAGGCGAAAGCTCCATCGAAGTGCATGGTCCAGTGGCTTGGCATTGTATCTCCCGATGACGCGGTTTCTTCTTCGCGAGGCTCTTCAGGAGTTGGGTCTGTCCACTCGGCGACGAAATCCGCCAGCGCTCTCCCTTTTATGACTCTTGTGGTGTCGAAGCGCAAGTTGAATGGTGCAGCTCAATGTTCCATCCTGCGACGCGGTCAGTAGCGTTGGGGTTGCGCAGGATCTGCTCCAGGGGGAAGGACGTGACCACCGTGATGGGGTGGCCCTGGAAGTAGTGGCGCAGCTTCCTGGAGGCGATGAGTAGCGCGAGGAGGAGCTTCTGCTGCACTGGGTACCGCTCGCGAGCATCTCGCAGTACAGTACTGACGAAGTAGACTGGATGCTCGACGAGGGTCGTTGATGGTGCGGCAGCGTCGGCTCCCTCGAGAGGCTCCTCAGGACCTTTGGCGAGGTTTGCCTGTGGAGGAGCCTCGGCAGGGGTGCTCGTGGACTCGACTTGAGGCTGTGGGCTGGCACTGGGTCTGGAGAGACTGTTCCCGTCGGGAGGTTCTGGACTTGGTGTGGCAGTGCTTTTCTTGGGGAGAACTGGCTCTTCTCTTTCCACCACCAGGACGGCGCTTGCAGTTTGTGGAGTGGCTGCTAGGTACAGCTTCAGATGCTCGCCTGCCCTGGGGGCTACCATGACTGGTGAGCTAGCCAAGTATTTCTTCAAGTCCTCAAATGCTTTGTCGCCTCTGGAGTCCACTTGAAGGTGCCGGATTTCTTCATGATCTTGAAAAATGGCAAGGCTCTCTCGCCGAACTTGGAGATGAAGCGGCCTAAGCTGGCCATGCATCCTGCTAGGCGCTGCATGTCCTTGAGGCGGCGAGGTGGCTGCATGTCTTCTATAGCCTTGATCTTGTCAGGGTTTGCTTCTATGCCGCGGTGGGACACGAGGAACCCGAGGAGCTTGCCTGAAGGCACCCCGAAGACGCACTTGGCGGGGTTTAACTTGATGTTCACCTTGCGCAGGCTGGCGAAGGTTTCCTCGAGATCCTTCAAGAGAGTGTCTCCCTCGCGAGACTTGACCACGATGTCGTCGACATAAGCTTCTGCATTTCTTCCCATCTGAGCCCCCAAGGCGATCCTCATGAGCCTCTGGAAGGTGGCGCCGGCATTTTTCAGGCCAAAGGGCATGCAAGTGTAGCAATACACACCACAAGGGGTGAGAAATGCTGTTTTCTCCTCGTCTTCCTTGGCCATTTTGATCTGGTGGTAGCCTGAGAAGGCATCCAGGAAACAGAGGAGATCACAGCCGGCGGTGGAGTCCACAATCTGGTCTATCCTTGGCATGGGGTATGGATCCTTGGGGCAGCCTTGTTTACGTCTGTGTAGTCGATGCAGAGCCGGCCTCCTCCATTGGGTTTTGGGACAACCACACCGTTGGAGAGCCAAGTGGGGTGGGCAACTTCTCGAATGATGTCTGCTGCTTTCAGCTTCTCTACTTCTTTGATGATGAACGCTTGCTTCTCGGGGGCTTGTTTCCGCGCTTTTGCTTTACAGGGCGTGCGTCTGGACACACGGCTAAGTGGTGCTCGATCACCTCCCTTGGTACACCGGACATTTCTGACGGAGTCCATGCGAACATGTCAGAATTTGCCCGAAGGAAGGCGACGAGCGCGCTTTCCTATTTGGGAGGCAAGCCAGCGCCTATGGTGACGCTAGCCCCCGAGCCCTCAGCCCCCGAGCCGCTGGTGCTCAGCGACACCTTCTTTGTAGATGCTTGCTCTTGAGTGAACAGTGTTTCTTCTTCTTGGGCCTCTCGAGAGGCTCCATGTCCTCGTCAGCGGGGAATGCCATGGCAGCGGCCTTGTAGGCGATCTCGACAGCGCGCGTGGCGTCCTGTACGTGACCACGTATGGTGATGGTGCCACCGCTGCCAGGGATCTTGACCATGTTGTAGGCGTGGTGCGTGACGGCCATGAACTTCGCGAGGGCGGGGTAGCCGAGGATGGCGTTGTAGGGCAGGCCAATGTGCGCGACGTCGAAGTCAATTAGCTCGGTGCGGTAGTTCTCCTGCGTGCCAAAGTGACCGCGAGCCTCACTTGCCCCAGAGGCGAGATTGAGCCGCTGGTGACCCCGGTGAAGGGCCTGGAGGGCATGAGCCACTCGTAGGGCACTTGAAGCGTCTCGAAGGTCTCGACAGAGATGACGTTTAGGCCTGCACCCCCATCAATGAGCGTCTTGCCGACGGCGATGTTGTTGATGGTGGGGGTGCACACCAACGGGAGGGTGCCCACAGTCTTGTAGACTTGGGGTGATCTTTGGCGTCGAAGGCGATGGTGTACTGGGACCACTTGAGGGGGCGGGACGTCTCGACCCCGGGAAGCGCTGCGTTGAGCTCGCGAGCGAACTGCTTGAACTGGTTGTTCGACTTGGGCGCCTGGGATCCGCCGAGGATGCATGCCATGGCACCCTTGGGGGCCTGGTAGCCTCCAGGCTCTTCGTCGGGAGATTGTTGTTTTTCTCGGCGGCATTCGCCTGAGTTCCCTGGGCCTCTGGAAGTTGCCCTTGCGTCCACCTTTGCGGTAACCACGGCCTCTGCCGCGGCCACCGCTGCCTTCTTCTTGCTCACGCTTCTTGCTCAGCTGCTTGAGGTCATAGCAGTTCTCCGTCGCATGGCCGCGCCTGTTGTGGTAGATGCAGAACGGGCGGTTGTCCACCTTTTTCTCGCCAGCCTCTGGGAGTCCTCGCGAACATGCTTGGCGTCGGGTTCAGCTGCCAGGACTGCGGTAGGCTTGCGCTTTATCTCGTCACGCCTCTTCTGGGTCTTGGATCCCTCGACAGGGTCGTCTGTCGAGCCCACCTTGACGAAGAGGAGCCCTTCTTCTGCCTTGGCGCATTGTCTGCGATGTCGAAGAGCTTCACCACGGAGGAGAGGGTATCATGGATGCCGAGCTTCTCGAGCATCCTGTGGTTGGTGACGCCCTCTCTGAAGGCCGCAATGACGTGCGAGTCCGGGATGTTCGGGATCTTGTTGCGGACTTGGCTGAAGCGCTGGATGTACCTGCGGAGGGTCTCGCCAGGCTTCTGGCGCACAGCTCGCAGGTCGTTGTAGGTGAGGGCGCGCTCGTACGTGCCCTTGAAGTTCGCAACGAACTGCTGGCAGAGCTCCTCCCACGAGTCAATGGAGTCCTCGGGAAGGTTCAGGAGCCACGACAAGGCGGAATCCTTGAGAGCGTGGGAGAACCAGTTGGCCATGACCTTGTCGTCTCCCCCCGCAGCTTGGATGGAGGTGGTGTAGAGCTGCAAGAACTCGATGGGGTTGTTCGTGCCGTCGTAGCCCTTGGGTAGGTCAGGCCTGAACTTCTGTGGCCAGACGACGCGACGCAGGTTGCGGGTGAAGGCCGCGCAACCTGTGGCGTACGAGGCGATGCCACCCTGAAGAGCACGGCGGTTCTGTCGCCCTGCTTGGCCGATTTCCTCGACGATGCGCTTCTGGAGGTCCTTCTGGCGCTCCATTTCCACCCGCGCGTCTGGGGGTGTCCGCTGCACGATTTGACAATCGCGCGGCGAAGACGCGTGGGATGCGGCCTTGTGCGCCGCAGCTGGAGGCGGACCTGGCGGAGGCGGCGGCGGAGGTGCGCCATGCGCGGTGGTTCCAGCGCGTCCGGAGTTGTGGTGCACCAGAGAGCGCGACGCCGCAGGAGCAGCGCGCGGTGCCGCCGCAATGTCGACGAGGTGCTGGAGGCGGCCGAGCCAGTTGTCGTGCGCCTCAGCTGTGGGGCGGTAGCGGAAGAGTTCCGCGGCCATGAGCAGCGCGGTGTTTGGGCTGGGCGCTGGACGCCCAAGAGTGGAGGCGCTGTGGCGCTGGGACGGATGCGAGGACTCAGCGTCCTCGCCGTGCCCGTGGTCGACGTCGTCGTCGAAGCGGTCGTCGTGGTGGCCGTCGTCGTCCTCGGGGTGCTCCACACGCGGTTCAGCGGTGTTGCGCCCCGTGGCACGGCTGGCGCGGGGACGGCCGCGAGGGTTGGTGGTGTTGGCAGCGGGCTCGGTGGTTGCCCTGCCTGATGCCCGCCGGGTGGCGCGAGCTGCGCGAGTGTCCGCCATGGTGCAGAGGTCGATGAAGGTTGAAGACGCGCCTCAGCCCCCTACCTGGCGCGCCAATTGTCGGAGAATGACTCCCACGAAACAGGGATAGTCAAGCTCACGAAGAGAGTTCGTGTAAGGGGCTGAACACGTTGGTCAAACAACCCTCAACCTGCACGGCGACGGTGCTCGTCGAGCAAGTGGAGGGACATCACGACAGAGATGAACACCAGCCCGTACCCAGGTTCACGGCCCTCGTGTGGAGGTAACACCGCTACTCCTGCTTGTCTGTATTGCACTGCTTGTAGAGGTTACAGTACAATGAGCTTGCCGAGGGCTCTCTTTTGGCAATGGTGTACAAGGAAGGGAAGCAATGGTCTTCTTCTTCCTTGCGCGTAAGTGGCTATGCTGGAATGAGAATGCGATCCTTGCTACGGTGCTGCTCGTCCTCCTTTTATAGGCGCCCCGTGCTCCCTCCCTGCGCTTGCACTATGGTAGGGCTGTCACGTGGCGCAGAAGGTAGAGCGTGGTGCACCGCAGCCCGGTTGTCCATGGACGCGGTCCATGGGCGTAAAGCTGACTCCTGTAGCAGAGTAACCACCGTCCATGCAGGACGGCCAGCTGGGGCCGCAGAGGAACGTGGGGGTGCCCACGGTGACGTTGGCCGTGGAGCGTAGCGCCGGCCGGTCCCCTTATCACCAAAGAGGAAACCTTGTAGTCCGGTGCGGATGGCACAGCTTTGTTGACCCCTTTAATCACCAAAATGGCAACTGCGGCGTCGTCGTCACCGCGCGCAGGGGCGCGCGTCACTCTGCGGCCGCTGCAGAGCCCATGTGCGCTCTGCAGAGGTTGCTTTGCAGCGAAGCGATCTCCACGAGGGCTTGGATGCCCTGTAGAGAATTCGGCGTTGACCTCTCTCCAGGGGAGATTTCCTTGAAGAGGGGGCAGCAGTGGAGAGGCCTCCGCAGGCCTCTGCTGCCTCAAAAGCCCTCGCGAGGCTCTCCAAGCCGTAGGCTTGGTCCTTAGCGAAAATTTGCCATCAAGTGTCGAGGGCCGTAGAGGACAGGCCCAGCACACCCTGGATTTCACTGGGCCGACAAAGCACATTTTAGGCCGCTGTGACTTTGCTTGCAGCCTCAGAGTGTTTGAAACTGTTATGAGAAACATATAAAATGATTTTAAAGGCCCAAAATTTAGAACATATGCTAGAGTTTCTCTAAGATAGCAACATGACGTATTGTCGTATTTAGGGAAGCCTCCAAAATTGTCGTATTTAGGGAAGCCTCCAACGCAAAAGCTAAGATCGCAACGTGACGTCTTCGTCTGATGTAGAGCTGTGACTAGGAGGTCAACATTCATGCATGCATGGATCAGTGAACATGTACTAGCAGCTAGGCAGGCTGCTAATATGGATGCACCACCACAATATACACATTTTCCCTCTCTAGACATATATACCACTCGGCATCCAATTATTTTATGTTCTTCGTTGCAAGCGACACGTACGCTATGATCTTGCCGGGCCATCTCTGGTGCGCCTTTATACTTAGTACAAAGCAGACGCTCATATACACGCGCATACACTCACCCCTATGAACGCACGCACGCACACCCTACCCTTATGAGCACCTCCGAGAGACTGAGTCGGCGGATCGAGTCTTGAGATTGACGAAGTCACCACGGACGCCTCGCTGTCGACGGCGTCGCCTTCCACTGAAGAATATTCCGCCTTAAATGAGAAACACCAGCGTCAAACCTGTGGTTTGAACTCTGGTGGGCTAGAAGTACAACCACCCACCTAACCATCTTGCCACATCTAAGTTCTCCTGATGCGCCTTTATATGATATCTCGTCTCACTTGATTCGTAGGTCAAGAACATACAATGCATGCATGGATGTATCCATGATCCATCCATAGAATCAGATGAGAGGTATATGATCATCTGATGGTCACTATAGCAAGCAGGCGCTGCTGCCAAGGAGACGAACATGGATATATCATATCTCGTTTGCAGATTATATTTCTGTCGTGTTGCACTGAAAAGGATAGACGAAGGTACTGATTTCATTCTCTCCATATAGGCAGTTTTAGTGTATCTTTGCACCTGGAATATCCTGGTTCTTTATAATACTGCTCGAATTATGTGAGTGAACGTGTGCAGTAGCTAGCGGCCGAGCGAGGCAGACACAGTGAAAACTGCCTATATGGAGAGAATGAAATCAGTACCTTCGTCTATCCTTTTCAGTGCAACACGACAGAAATATAATCTGCAAACGAGATATGATATATCCATGTTCGTCTCCTTGGCAGCAGCGCCTGCTTGCTATAGTGACCATCAGATGATCATATACCTCTCATCTGATTCTATGGATGGATCATGGATACATCCATGCATGCATTGTATGTTCTTGACCTACGAATCAAGTAAGACGAGATATCATATAAAGGCGCATCAGGAGAACTTGCTTGTGGCAAGATGGTTAGGTGGGTGGTTGTACTTCTAGCCCATCAGAGTTCAAACCACAGATTTGATGCTGGTGTTTCTCATTTAAGGCGGAATATTCTTCAGTGGAAGGCGACGCCGTCGACAGCGAGGCGTCCGTGGTGACTTCGTCAATCTCAAGACTCGATCCGCCGACTCAGTCTCTCAGAGGTGCTCATAAGGGTAGGATGTGCGTGCGTGCGTTCATAGGGGTGAGTGTATGCGCGTGTATATGAGCGTCTGCTTTGTACTAAGTATAAAGGCGCCCAGAGATGGCCCGGCAAGATCATAGCGTACGTGTCGCTTGCAACGAAGAACATAAAATAATTGGATGCCGAGTGGTATATATGTCTAGAGAGGGCAAATGTGTATATTGTGGTGGTGCATCCAATATTAGCAGCCTGCCTAGCTGCTAGTACATGTGTCACTGATCCATGCATGCATGAATGTTGACCTCCTAGTCACAGCTCTACATCTCACGTTGCGATCTTAGCTTTTGCGTTGGAGGCTTCCCTAAATACGACAATACGTCATGTTGCTATCTTAGAGAAACTCTAGCATATGTTCTAAATTTTGGGCTTTAAAATCATTTTATATGTTTCTCATAACAGTTTCAAACACTCTGAGGCTGCAAGCAAAGTCACAGCGGCCTAAAATGTGCTTGTTTATTTTATTTTTATTTCTTTGATCATGCAAGCTCAATTTTTGTTTACTACATTTCTTTATTTTTTGGCGCATACAAGCTCTATTAGTGGAACGCATTTAAGGAGTACAAGGAGTCACAAAATGCCAAGGCGATCTCAGTAAGGAACAAGAAAAATGCTGACAAGAAAAAATATCACCATAAATTGGGGCCAGGGGGCTACGAGACTGCCATGCCAAAGTGGGATAAAAAAGAGCAAGAGCTGCTTGCTAAAGGGATCCAACCAGAATGGATGCGCGACGAATGGGAATTGAGGGCAAGAAATTGGTTCCTTGCGCATGGAGGTTCGTACGACGAAACAACAGGGGACCTTATTTGCAGTGACGGGATTAGGGTACCCAGGGAAAATTGGCTTAAAGTGGTGAAAGAAATTAAAGAGGGGAAGTTAAAGTTCACTCCCGATAGAGAGAAAGACTTGCTGACACTGGTCCTCGGGAATGACGAAAAAGGAGGACGAACACGAGGCTTTGGCCCTTCCGTCCCGTGGTGGCTTGGGTTTGCCAAAGACGTAGAAACTTACAGAAGCCGAGCGAGAGCAAAGCAGCGACAGCAGGAGGAGGAGGGAGACAAGTTCAACCAGTTGCTTGCCAGAATTAACCACCAGCAGCAGCAGA
Organism: Poa pratensis; assembly: GCA_947311845.1. Lineage (NCBI taxonomy): Eukaryota > Viridiplantae > Streptophyta > Magnoliopsida > Poales > Poaceae > Poa > Poa pratensis. The sequence goes on from CAMZMU010000070.1 coordinate 38,959,295, forward strand.
TTGACGAACTTAGAGGAGTAGTGCGCCCGCAAGATCCTGTACTCGATATTACCGCCGGTCCATCTCAGCGGAAAAGCAGCGTGGGTGACTCAGAGGTCCCGGCTGACGATGCACGGCGGATGATAGATGGCGGTCCCGGCTACCCCGTGGATGGAATCAAGGATGCAATATCTTGTGAGCTCCATCAGAAATTGAAGAACATATCCATGAAGGTGGCGGTCGGATATGCTTTACCTTGTCCACCTGACGCATGCTGGCAAGACCGTGAGATTCCAGCTGGCTATGCTAAAGTCGTGGTGGATGAAATCGTATCGGGGTCTCATGATATGGAGCTTGACATCCCTGGACCTGGAGATGAGAGGACACTAGGAGAAGTTGTGGGTGATACCATTCTATGGGACAAGAACTACATCAAGTTTCCAGGGTCGACGCCAAGGACAACACCGCCTCCGAGTCGTCGCAGGTCACCTACACCTCCATCACCTCCAAGCACACCCCATGACTACGACCACCACAGCGCGAGTCCATCTCGATCTCCGCCGCCGGACTTGGGTCGGCCGTCTTCGCCGCCGCCTTTGCCCGCTAAGGACAATAAGCGGAAGCGTGCTCCGTCGATGAGTACTAACCGACGCAGCAGCCCAAAACGACAAATGTCGCCCCTCCCAAGAGTACCTCATAAGAATCTTCCCATCAGAGCTTACGATCTTACTGACGAGCAAACCGCAGCGATCACAATGGCCGAAAAAGATGCGCATTTTGCAAAGATGAAACCCAAGCCCGCCCCGGTATACACCGAGAAGCAAAAAACGTGGGCACGTGATTTTCTGAACACAAAATCGCAATATGAGTTGCACCATAAGCCAGATGACTATGTACGCACACTTCGGAAGGAAGTGTAGAAGAGCAAATCAAGTAAAAGTGCAAGCGGGAGCAAATCAGGTAAAAGTGCAAGCGGGAACAGAAGGGACGTTCCCCAGCTCGGAGAACAGGCCAAACAATCGATCCCATCCCTCAAGGTGTTATCTGAAAACGTTCCCCAGGTGCTGCAGCAGGATATGGAAGAAGCTGCGAAGTTGGCGGCCTCTATGGGTGTGACTGTTGCTGAATTGCTAGGTTCCCAAGACGACAATTTACCCAAGTCTGATGTTGTCCCTACATATGTCCCAGGGAAGCCTTTGGTCAGCAACGAGAAGTTGGAACAACTGCCAACACATATGCGGAACTTGCATGACTGGTACTTGAGTGTGGTAGGGGGGCAGAACAATGATCGTGGCGAAAGTCCCACATGAGTACTTCTTCCGACCCGAAGAGGTCCATGTTGACTTTTCAGAAATCTTCCAGTTATACAATTTCAACGCCCTCGACAAAACTCTCATGAGTTGCTATTGTCTGTAAGTTGTTGAATTCATTGTCTACATATAAGTTGTTCAGTTTTTCAATTGTTCAGTTCATTGCATGTAATTATCCTCATTATATCCTTTTGTACTCTATTATGCAGAATGAAGATCCGGGAATGTAAAACAAAGATCTATAGTGTTGGGTTCATTGACCCAGATAAAGTAAATATATATTCGCTAATGACGAAACCCGACGAGACGGCGGATAACCTTCTAAGGTTTCTAACGGAGCAACATTTCTGTGACCACATACTGTTTCCTTACAACTTCCAGTGAGGGGCTTACTCTGTTGTACACATTCACTTTTGCTTACTCGATGTTAAGTGTAATTGATGAGTTACTGACGTATATATAAACGTGTGCAGGTTCCACTGGATTCTGCTAGACATTCAAGTTGATAAGGGAATAGTTGAAGTCATGGACCCATTAAAGAGACACCTGGAAGAGTTCCGCGACATGCAGGACATGCTCCAGAGGTAATTTTCGCGCTATATCGGTCTCTTTCGTTGATTTCATGAGATATCAGGTAATGAATAACTCATTCGTTAATTCATTTTCTTTGCCGAGCAGGGTTTGGAACCTGTTCAGTAGTCTGGTGGCGGGTTCCTTTAGTGAGAAGCTGACGTTTACTCCGGTCACGGTAAGTAGTACGAGATATGTCCGCGCATCTCTTTAATTCTAGTTTCAATACAATTATGATGCTAGATTATTATTTTGATTGAATTCTATTCTCGTAAAGTGCGTGAGGCAGCCACCAGGGACGAATCTATGTGGATACTACGTTTGTGAGTTCATTCGCACGTTTACCACTGAGCACAATGATTATAGACTCTACGTAAGCAATACATTCACAACATTATTTTATTACCGTCACTTTTTGTTATCATGATTGATGTTCATATTGATCTCCTTTTCTTATATAGTTCGACAGAATGCGAGAACAGCTCCTACCAGAGCAACGCCTACTAGGAATTGCAGAGGAACTGGCGGGATTTTTGATGAAAGAGATGGTAGACGACGCCGGAGAATTTAGTGTGAATAGGCGCTACTGATGATCCCCGGCCGTGTAATCGAATAGACGGTCTCTAGTCCCGGTAATTGTGATCTCCATGTAACTATCAAAATTGTATATATTTGTATATGCTCGATCATAAGACAAGTTATCTTATATATATGCACGAACGTGTATGGTATGTGGTAGCGTAGAAATACCGCTAAAAGAAAACAATTATCTTTGTATGCTCGAAGAAAGAAAATAAAAGAAAACAAATAAACCCTAAACCCTAAAGAAATAAATAAAAGAAAACAAAATTACCCCTTTAGTCGCGGCCCGTTATACGAGCCCGGACTAAAGGGGTTGCCCCCAGCGCGCCCCGCAGGCGGCCACGTGGATGGCCTTTGGTCCCGGCTGGTAACAGGCCCGGGACTAAAGGTTTGCCCTTTAGTCCCGCTTGTCCTGTCCCGGTTCGCGAACCGGGACTAAAAGCCCCTCACGGGCCGGGACAGAAAGCCCTGTCTCCACCAGTGGAATACGGATGCTCCTCCTTGTGTTTTTATTTTCTGAAAAAAAACACAGTTAATTAACTTTATTGATCTACCCTTTCCCGACCGCCTTTCTGTTGCTATAAACTCTTTTCCCAACCAATTTATCTGTCCACGATTATGTGTTCCGGTCTAATGTATGCAGTCAGAGTTTAGGGAGCGTGATGAGGTTAAGATGCATATGTTGAAAGATCAGAACTTCACAATTGAGAAGAAGAATAAAGTCGAGGAAAAAAGACTGATGATAGAAGAGAAGTAAGAGCTATCATAGGAGGCGAACATGAAGATCCAAAAAAAAAAAGATTGAGGCAGAAAGGATGATGAGTGAAAAAGAAAAGATGTACATGTTGCTGAATTTCGCAGATAGTTTTCAATGAACACAAGATGAAGTAAGATGCAACGAATTTGAAGGTGAAAATCAAAAAATATGCTGCAGAGATGCATTGGAAGTTATTGTATTCATATAGTCGCTCCTCTAATCACAACTTTAGGACTATCAAATGCACGTAGTGGTTGTGTGAAAACTTGAGCAAGTTTGAAGCATTTCGAGTTTATTTCGGATATCTAATAGAGCTTGTATGCGCCAAAAAATAAAGAAATGTAGTAAACGAAAATTGAGCTTGCATGATCAAAGAAATAAAAATAAAATAAACAAGCACATTTTAGGCCGCTGTGACTTTGCTTGCAGCCTCAGAGTGTTTGAAACTGTTATGAGAAACATATAAAATGATTTTAAAGGCCCAAAATTTAGAACATATGCTAGAGTTTCTCTAAGATAGCAACATGACGTATTGTCGTATTTAGGGAAGCCTCCAACGCAAAAGCTAAGATCGCAACGTGACGTCTTCGTCTGATGTAGAGCTGTGACTAGGAGGTCAAGATTCATGCATGCATGGATCAGTGACACATGTACTAGCAGCTAGGCAGGCTGCTAATATTGGATGCACCACCACAATATACACATTTGCCCTCTCTAGACATATATACCACTCGGCATCCAATTATTTTATGTTCTTCGTTGCAAGCGACACGTACGCTATGATCTTGCCGGGCCATCTCTGGTGCGCCTTTATACTTAGTACAAAGCAGACGCTCATATACACGCGCATACACTCACCCCTATGAACGCACGCACGCACATCCTACCCTTATGAGCACCTCCGAGAGACTGAGTCGGCGGATCGAGTCTTGAGATTGACGAAGTCACCACGGACGCCTCGCTGTCGACGGCGTCGCCTTCCACTGAAGAATATTCCGCCTTAAATGAGAAACACCAGCGTCAAACCTGTGGTTTGAACTCTGGTGGGCTAGAAGTACAACCACCCACATAACCATCTTGCCACAGGCAAGTTCTTCTGATGCGCCTTTATATGATATCTCGTCTCACTTGATTCGTAGGTCAAGAACATACAATGCATGCATGGATGTATCCATGATCCATCCATAGAATCAGATGAGAGGTATATGATCATCTGATGGTCACTATAGCAAGCAGCGGTGCTGCCAAGGAGACGAACATGGATATATCATATCTCGTTTGCAGATTATATTTCTGTCGTGTTGCACTGAAAAGGATAGACGAAGGTACTGATTTCATTCTCTCCATATAGGCAGTTTTCACTGTGTCTGCCTCGCTCGGCCGCTAGCTACTGCACACGTTCACTCACATAATTGGAACAGTATTATAAAGAACCAGGATATTCCAGGTGCAAAGATACACTATTTGTGTCTAGAGACCGGGTTCCACATGAGATCGATCGAGACCGTGGAATTAGCAGCCATAGCTTGACTCGAGGTTACGGTGATGTTGATGGCCATGGGCCCGCTAACTATCTTAAGACACGCCATGTACCTACCGCCTATCTCTACCTGTCGACTATTCAGATTTTTTTCGAGATTGACAGGGGGAATAAAATTCCCCACTGTTTGTTGCATTCATCGAAAAGTAGCCTGGCAGGCCATGTTCTTACAACGGATGGAGAAATTTACAGGGGGATATAAGGGAAGAGAGAACAACGAAAATACAAGAAAAAAGACAACTAGAAAAGAACAGCAAGAGCCACCATGAGAGACACCAGAGGTGAGGGGTGTAGTCGGGGTTCACAATGCCAAGACTCAGCAAACTGCCTAGCGCACCACACCGGCGTGCGACTCGTCCCCCAGGCACAACTCAGGAGCACCACCATCAGCATCGGCGAGTGTCAAGCCTAGCACCTAGCACGAAAACTTAGACAGGGAGCTCCGCCACGGAGGTCGAGACGATTAGCAAGAAGGAGGCATCAGTTGAGTCGTCATTGAACAAAGATGAGCCGAGACGCCACCAAGAGCCCGAAGCTCTCCACACCACAGCGGCAACGATGGGAGGCTCTCGGGCAAGAACATCAACAAGACCGAGACCACGCGAAGGCCAGCCGAAGAGAGAAAACACCGCCATCGGCCCCAAGCTGGCCGCACCAACACCACCAGACGCAGCACCAACACTACCCACAACAAAAGTAGCCATCTGCATGGTCTCCAAAACGACGCCTCCAGGGAGGAAGTGTTGAAGACACAACACCGTCATCTGATCCGGCAAGCGGAATCCTAGGCTTTCACCCGGAGGCCACACTGTAGGTGCTGAAACTCTGCAACGGCACCTCATGCGAGGAAAGCGGCGTCCGAAGCCGCCGCTGCCGTCGGCATCGACAACGTCGATGCAGGGTTCTCACCCTGAGTTGAGCACATCTACAAAGATGACAGACGATCACCGCCAACAACCGCCACTGTCAACCATACCTCGAGGAGACAATCTGCGGCCAAGCATCTACACAGCCAACCTCGATACCCCGCCGAGCACCATGCCGGCAAAGGCAGAGGAACGCTGCTCAAGGCCGAGATCCACCATGGACCCCGGGATGCAGCACTGCAGCACGTGCCGGCGCGCCCCACGCGCGCCACTGCAACGGCTGCCGGAGGGAGGAACGAGTTCCAGGAAGATGACGATGGCGCGCCCGGCCCACCCAAGGCCCAGATCAGGCCCAGACAGGGCCGCAGCGTGCGGGGGTGCGCCAAGGAAGTCCGGCTGGAGTCGACGGAGAGCTCCACGGGCTGCGCCTCCACGCCGCGACCTCGCCGCCCGCACGGCCGAGATCAAGACGGCCGAGGGACGGAGCTGCCCCGGCGACCAGCGCCCGCTGCGCGAGGTATAGCACGACGAAGGCCTCGCCGCCATCACCCCTGGAGGCCGCGGGCACGGGGGACGCCGCCGCCGCCGCACGGAGACGGGGAAGACCGGCGCAACAACACCCTCCAAGATGCAGCGCGGGGCCGCAGGCAGCAGATCCCGCCGCCCCCTTCAGCTGCGACACGCTCGTACACACTTTCCACGACACATATTTTCTTTTGCCAGCCTTTAAGCGTCACCTATACACTTTATGTGGAGGATAGACATGTAGCTCGGCGGATATAAACGCTGGGTTCCGCTTGTGTTGTTAGTTGGGACAAATTTCCTTACAACTTATCATGTGCACATAATGGGGGTGTGTATGTTCTGCAAAACACGTAGGACCTTATGATTGATATATGAATGTTAGTTGGGGTGATTATTGTAGTTCTAGAAGCACGAATGTTGATGCAAATGGAAGAAATCAAGCAACGCGGCGATACCACACCTAGTTAGATCTACACCAACTATCCGTTGAATTTGCATCCAACGAAAGATATTACTCATATTGTATTGTAAAAATAAAAAATCATGTTTGTTGATGCACGTCTAGAAATTTCTGGTTAGTACATGAATCCAAAAAATAAATTACATAAATCCGTAAATTATTGATAATGCATTGATATTTGAAAAACATTGATAATTTATGCACGGATCGTTAAGCAGTTGGATGTCCCAGATAAGCGGGGGAGATTCAACTAGGCATGGAATTGCATTTTCCGAAATCGAGGGATGTCATAACGCCTAGACGTCCAAGTACTTGTAGAATCGCTTGCTTTTTAATTTTATTACTTCACACAACACAACAATAAATCATCAAACACATCAACTGATAAACCCGATCATTGTCTTATCTCCTGCTCCTCGATGATCTCGGCGGTTGTCTTCTTGATGAGCTCCCACGCGCTTCGCACATGCCGCTCCTCCTGCAGCGACGATCCCACCGCGAACCGCAGCACGAACCTGTCGCCGACCACCGTGTGCGCGAGGTAGGCCTTCCCAGATTTGTTGAGCCGGTCCATCAGCACACGGTTCAGTTCATCGGCGAATTCCTCCGTCATGGCTCCACTCGCCCTGATCCTGAAGCATACCAGCGCGAAGTTTCTGGGCACGACGACCTCGAACCGATCGTCGGAACAGACGAGGCATTCGAACGCCTTTGCCATGGCGACGTCGCTGCGGATATGCTCTTGGAGCTTTGCGGTGCCATAGGTGCGCATCACCATCCACAGCTTGAGGCCGCGGAAGCGGCGGCCCACGCCGACCTGCATGTCCTTGAGATCCGTGACCTCGCCGGAGTCAGTAGCGTCGTTCTTGAGGTACTCCGGGTTGGTCTCCAGCGAGTCGCTCAGGCGACGAGCATCGCGGACCCAGAGGCAGGTGCAGTCGAGGCAGGTGAGAAGCCACTTGTGTGGGCTCATGCTGATGGAGTCCACGCGCTCCACACCATCGATGTGGTGGCGGAACTCCGGGCAGATGCACGCGCTGCCGGCGTAGGCAGCGTCGACGTGAACCCACGCTTTGAACATGGCGGCAACATCCGCGACTGCGCCCACCGGGTCGACGGCATTGGACGAAGTGGTGCCGACCGTGGCGCAAATGTATGTTGGCACGAGGCCGGCGTCGGCGTCCGCCTGCATGATCTCGAGCAGCTTGGTCGGGTCGAGCCCGTAGTCGGTATCCTTCCCGTGGGGATGGATCGGATGTTTGCAGGGTCGAAGCCGGCGAGGCGACACGCCTTGAAGAACGTGGAGTGCGTCTGGTCGGCAGCGTACACCGTGAGCCTCGTGATGCCAGACACGCCACTGGAGCCACTCCGGCGCAGCGCGGCGTCACGCGCGGCGACGAGCGTGACGAGCATGGCCTCGCTCGTGGTGCCGAGGATGACACCCCCGCCGGTGCCGCGTCCCGCGCTGGTACGGTTCATGAAGCTGGTGGGCAGTCGCAGGAGCTGCGCGAGCCAGTCGAGCGCGAGCACCTCCATCTCGGTCGCGGCGGGGGCCGCCTGCCACGTGAACCCGACCGTGTTCATGGCCGAGGCGATGAGCTCCCCCGCGATGGCCGCGGCACTGTTGGTGGACGGGAAGAACGCGAAGAAGTTGGGGCTGGCCCAGTGCGTCATCCCGGGACGACGGAGGCCCTGAGCTCCTTCATGGTGACGTCGAACGGTGCCGAGTGCGCCGGCGGGGACGCCGTGAGCTCGTCCTGTAGGTAGCCGGGCTTCACGTCCGGGAGAACCGGCATGGACTCGACGTTGTTGTAGTAGTCGGTGATGAAATCGACGGCCTTGTGGAGGTACGCGCGCACGTCGTCGGGGTTGAGCGGCTCGAAGCTGCCCTCGACGCCGGCGTTGAACACAGGGAAGGCCGCAGGGTTCGCGTCGAGGCTACCCATCTCAGAGTTTGATTGATCAAATAAATCGTTTACTCGTCGCGCACGAGCTAGGTACGATCACGAAGTACGTGTTCAAAGACCCGTGAGTCGTGAGATATCAATGTCGCTAGTTAAGATGGAGGCAGAGCTGGAGGTCTGGAGGAGGAAGACGCTAGAGATTGCTGGGTGCTGTGTGATGCCGGGGAGGAAGCCGCTTTATATAGGTAGCCCGGGACGTGGGAGGGAAGCGGCGTAGCGGGATGGGCGTTTAACTGGCAGGTTGCGAAGAGGGTTGGTGGAAGTCAAGTGCTGCCATGGTCGCCGTACCATCGCCCCGCCGTGAATGATCCACGTTGCTAGCTAGGGCTGGACTAACGAGCTGCTCAGATCGTTAAGGCTCAGCTCGTTATGACTCGTGATCGTTAAGGCTCGGATCGTTAAGCTCATTAAGGATAACGAGCTAAATATAAAGATTGGCTCGGCTCGTTATATGTTCGCGAGCGCTCGCGAGCAGCTCGTTAAACTCGTTAAGAAAATGTATCAGAGTATTTAGCTAATTAAGCAAGTTATCAAGCAAGCATCAGGAGCAAAAGATTTTGGACATAGATATACTTATAAAAATATGGTGACATACATTTGTCAAACACCTACCGTGTGCAAAAATACTTAAAAGATGCAGATTTACAGCCTATTGGCATGTTGATAACGAGCTTAACGAGTAGCTCGTGAAACTCGTTAGTTTGATTGTTTAGCTCATTAGTGTTAACGAGCTAAAATTGCTGCTCAGCTCAGTTCATTAAGAAAACGAGCCGAGCTCAAACGAGTCGAGTTACCGAGCGCTCAGTAAGCTTACCGAACTTCGAGCTTTATGTCCAGCCCTAATGCTAGCTATAGGATCAGTCGGGACCGGGTAAGGCCAAAGGGTTGGTAGGCATAAAATATTTTGATATTGATATGCAGACAGAAACGACGACGAACACCTGCACACGCACCTGGCATATTCCATGCATGAACGGACTACGGGACATCTATCTATGTCAGCTGAAAAGTTTGGAAAACCAAATTTTCACTCTGCAGATCTCTTGTCAAAGTATAATTAACCAGCTGTCTTGATATAAGGTCCTCCTTCATATGCTGTGACGTAGGATCAAGGACTACGCTTCTATGTTTCTTGCAGCCCGCAGCTAGCCAGCACAAATGTCCACGAAGATTAGGATAGACTCATATGGTCTTAACTCTTGATTTACCTACCAATTGATTCATCTTTATGACTCAACGTGTAAAATGTAAGAGACAATCTGCTATGAGGTGGTATAGGCTGGTAGCTACACACCCCATCGTCAACTGTTGATTCAAGAAGTATAAACACATTTCAACTTATTCTACAGCTAGCCAGCACAAATGTCCACGAAGATTAGGATAGACTCATATGGTCTTAACTCTTGATTTACCTACCAATTGATTCATCTTTATGACTCAACGTGTAAAATGTAAGAGACAATCTGCTATGAGGTGGTAGGCTGGTAGCTACACACCCCATCGTCAACTGTTGATTCAAGAAGTATAAACACATTTCAACTTATTCTACTAGTAAAACACAAACTTATGACTTATGTCTACATAACCCGTTTCAAAAATAAAATTGGCTGACATATTTTCCTTGTTTTTTTTTACTTTTTTGTGTTAACTTTTTATTTTCAGTTGGCTTGGATGAAAAATTACTTTTTGAAGTTTCAAACCAGTGTCATTGTTTTATACCTGCTCCAATCAGGGGCGAAGCTCCCCATCGGGCAAGGTAGGGCAGCCGATTTTTCGCGAAAACGTTCTTATGCACATGTTTTTTCTGAATATTTTGAGTGATCATACGTAAAAAACGGATATCATATGAGAAAGTTATGCTTATTTTAGTTAAAAACTGCGCAAAATCGATTCAAGGATAAGATCTAACCTAATCAGAAACCAACTATTTCTATTTTCTAGATAATTCTAAATCTAACAAAATCAGATGCTAAATGTGAAAAATGATGGTTTATGCCCCGATTGAAAGGTGTTAATTGCGCAGAAAATGACATCACAATTCTAAGTATGGATGAAATGATAACAAATATAGAAAATCAAGAAAAGGGGGAGAGAGCAGGTCACTGTTGATTTATTTTTACAACATGGAAACCTTCTATATTGCTATAGCCTTTATTTTCACCGATTTTGGCGATTGTTTAATTGAGTTATCTTAAGAGTTGTTTGGAATTCTGTTGTCTTGACTATAGAGACTCATTTTACAGATTCCATTTGAATAATCTTGCTCGTATTACAAAGATTTGATGATGTTCTAAATGGAGTGGGGGAATAATGATAGATTTTCAAAAAAAAAAAGATTTGCCATAGGTATCTTTAGATTTTACTTATATTGAAATATGTTTATCTTTCTATTACACTAAATGATTATGAATCATATAATATATATAGTGTTAATGTATTGCCCTACCTCAAAACTTTTTCGTCCTTCGCCACTGGCACCAATAATGGCATCCCCTTGTTTTCTATAGTAATCTCTTTTGTCAAATGTTTGTACATGTCGTTCTAAAGGGAAGCTTGGTGCGTCACAAGATCCGTCCGGGAGGATCTCACAGTCTCTCCACGTGGACAGTGGGATCCGACCGAGAACCCTGTCTTCTTCACGCTGCCTTTCGTCGATGGATCTGCACCTTGCCTTGTTTAGGAGAGGTGGCAAGAGAACTTGATCTTGTCGCAGGACGAGATTTAGGGAATGTTCAGTTCATATACTAAATTTGTTAACATTTTCCACACTTTTATTGCCACACATGCCTAAGGGTAGGCGATTAAAAGCAGCACACTTTGCCACACTTGAAATAATCTTGCCACATTTTTCTAATTCACTGACGTGTGGGTTCTACTCCCACCATTTTTTAATATAAGATGTTTTAGATGATACAGATGTTGTCTACATGCACACTAAAATGAGTGAACATGCACACAAAAATGTGTCTACATACATTTGTGTGTATGTGCATGTGGCCAAAAGCTAAAACATCTTATATTAAAAAACGGAGGGAGTAGTTTGCATGAAAGAAATCTTGCCACGAATATGGTTATAAACAAGATGGGGATTAACTCAGTCAAACCTGTCTAACATATGGTGTGGTAAAGTGTGGCAAGCTAGTATGCCACCCAAAACTACGCCCTTAATTTCAGCTCATGTGTTTGCAGCCACCCGGCCAGATAGGTCTTGAAAGTATTGGCTAACTCTGTACTGTGTCAATGATTTTTATTCGGGTCAGTATTGAGGTTTTTTTTTTTTTTTTTTGGCCTAGATCCTAAGCGGAAGCGAACTATCTGGATACCAAGTTAGCTGGTTCTCAAAAAAAAATAGTTAGCTGTAGCTCGGGTTCATATCACCACACTCATTTACACATCTTGTACAACGTTGGAACACTTTTTTTGAGGCGCAACGTTGGAACACTTGCCACGTTGTGTTCCAGCATATGGTCTTGCTAACAAGTCAAAAGGTCGGATTCGATATATCAAGAAGTGCACTTGAACTAGGCTATTTAGGTTCCTTTTTCTTTCTTGGGAGGGAAGGTCAAGAAGTCTTGGTAACTTCGTTCTGTTCAATGGATCGGAAAATTACACCGAGAATATCTCACTTTCCAGATAGTTGCGTCATTGCACTCGTGCACTTTAGAACTTTTTACTGTTGTATTAAGCGTCTGTTGATCACAACAAAATATTTATGTGTGTACTTTTTCTTTCTAAACAGCATGTTATGATGACAGATAAGAATAACTGAACTTATAGTATATGTTGTTATTTATGCGTTTGCTTAATAGTTTGACGTCTAGGGGAAGCGCGCTCTTCGGAAGCGCCTCTGCAGGGCATGCGGGTGTTTTTTCTGTTTTATTTCTTTCTGGAGTTTAGAGGTGGTACAAAAATCTACGCCCCAAGACAATACTTACAAATACAAAAATCAAAATAATTATATATTATGACAATACTTTCAAGGACAACACATATATACAATTTTCTACTATTGAATCTATATATGTGATCAGAAATTCACTTTGGCTCCCGAGCTCATATGCTCCTGATTTATTAAACGAAATTTAAAAAATAGTAAAACAATTCCAAAAATTCTGAAATTTTTTGGTGAGGAACATATACATGTTTTTTAAATATGTGCCAAGTTTCGTGGCGAAATGATATTCGGTATTCCCTGTGCAAAAAAGACAAATCAGTGGTCGAAATGCAATTTCAAAAACATACTTTTTGAGCACTGATTTTGTTATTTTTGCACAGAGCAGTACACATGACATTTTAGCACACAATTTGGCACGTACTTAAAAAACATGTATATGTTCGTCACCAAAAAAAATCAGAATTTTTGGAAATGTTTTACTATTTTTTTAATTTCGTTTAATATAACAGGAGCATATGAGCTCGGGAGCCAAAACGATCTAAATTAAATCACTCATGTTACAATATAGACACTATCATAGGCACAACTTAGTTGTAGTAAAAAAAAATTAAAAAGCATCATGAGAAACACACCGAGGACAACAATAGACTACATTCACCTACTAAGCTCCTTGCAATTTTGTGTCACTTGCTTACCCTCAAGTTTATATTCACTTTTATGTGCTGCCTTTGGAAATCTAGGAATGTCAATCTTTTTTGTAGGAAACAAGGGCATCCGCATCCAATCAAACCTTGTTGCAACATAGCTCTGCTCATGAACTTGGAGATGGACCGGCCATTTGCCTCCAACCCTCTATCTTCTTCTTTTTTTGCGGGTAAAACTGGACCTTTATCAATGCCTTGCGAAAGCCACTTCGCACTCCAGCTCCACCCCCACTGCTTCTAAGCACGTGCCTCCGCAAGGGTCTACGATCAAATAAGATTTTGTTGTTGGAGGTCTCCTATATTGTATGCCAACGCAGCCTGGAAGAAGCGAAGACTGAACAATACACCCCGGTTGGCATTGGTGTTTACTATCGTGGGTAGGTCGAAGGGAAGGACATGGACGTTTCCATCCAAGCTCGAGTGCGGCAGGTGGCGTCGCCCATTCAAGCGGAAGCAGAAGCAGTTGTTGTTTTATGTTGATCCAAATTCATATGAAGATATAAAGTGAGAGGCTAACTTCGAAACGAAGCGGAGACCCGTCGCCGGAGGCTTGGGCCGTAGCGTTTTCGAGTCAGACTACAGCTGACTTAGGGTTTCATAAGACTAAAATCCATACTGCTATATGTCAGAAACATATCCATGCATTTCACAAGACTAAAATCTCACGTTCATAAAAAAGGAATCCTTGCAGCATATGGAATTAGGGACACTATAATAATGCCCTAGCTAAAATATTGACAACCTTTTTTGCGAAAAAATAAATCTTGACAAACTTGGTTGTTTGTACGGAGTTAGAGTAACTTTTCAAACGCGGCCGCTTAGGTGTATACAAAGACTGACCCTTAATTTTACCACAAGGTATAATTGGTTATGTGGAGGAAAGAGAGAATGAACCGACCATTCGTTACAAACAGGGATTGCTATATATTTTCGTTGAAATTTACGCTATATTTATAATAAATTCAAAATAAAATTTAATTTTAATTGAATTATGAAGATTCCAGAAATTTCGGAGATTTAAGTATCCGGCCTCGACATTTCAATCAAACTGGAATTCACCCTTGTCAAGAGTCTGACTCTTTATAAGGGTGAGGTTAAGAGTCAACACGATTACATATGCATGGTGTCTATTTAATGTTAACTCTTGAGTCGTGGTACGTAGGGTCAATTTAAACTCTAAGTACAAATCATGTTGTATGGAGTAATTTTTTTCAACTAACTCTACCTTCGTAGATGTCCTTAGATCGAACACGGGAATTTTGCAAGATGTTACCTTAATATATATCCTAAATGGGTGGCAAAAACAGTTCCCTGAATACGGGAAGTGGCTCTGAAAAGTGTGACTAGGGTCACAACGCGTGATTTTTCCCTTTTTTACTTTTACCATGTCCTATGTATGCCCGGTCAAAACTCCGATCAAATCTCTTCCTGCAGAGAACAAATCAATTTTTGTTATTTATCTTTGCTTTTCAGTGTCACTTTACTTTACCAGTTCGCTCGAATAACTTAAGTCAGTCTCTTTAGAAAAGCAAATAATTAGTCTTGCGATCAACAACAGCTTTAGTCAGATCGTTTTAGTGGATGACGCACGCAAACACAACCTGACAGAAGATCTCTTTACACTACCCCGTCTACCCGAGTACCGGTCGCCACGTACGGATGGTCAGTGAAGAAGCGTGTAGCTAGGTAGGAGTAGTAGGTAACACTGTTACACTTTTCCATAAAAAAAATACATTGTTACACTTTCTTTTTGCGTCGTGGTTACAGTTTTTTTTTTTTTGCGAAACATAGTATAAAGCACACCCTGTCCCTATAAACATTTTCGAAAGATTATCAACGGGAACGTCGTCTCACACTAATAAAATATTTCGATTTTATGTGACACGCAATTGTCAAAACTAGGATTTGAAATTTGGTGGGCTGAGATACAACGACCCTCTCCAACCCATCCAATCACAGGTTGGTCCGTAAACATATTGTTACACTACACAACATAATACAACAATTCATATTTAATTATTGTACTTAACAATATGTACAGCAGCTCAGTAGGTACATTAGCGAGTGTACTAAATTACCAAGTCTTTGCTGCATAAGTATCCGGATTAGGTCAACATCTTCGTTATTCAAGTAAGATTAAGAAAAAAATGTTCTTGTTAACATGCACGCACGCACGCGCGAGACGTTGTGTGGTTTCTTCCGTCGATGGTTATACCTGCTTACCAGGTCAAGATCAGTGGAGAACCAAAAAAATATTTAACAACTCCGGTTTGGCGCGTGCAGATTAATTTCCACACGATTACCCTCAATTTTGCTAAGGCCCCGCTTGGTATCTCGGAAATTAGCCAAAACGATCGTCTCAGATTACGGAGCTGTTGAGGTCCGGCCAAAAATACGAAGCCGCTCCGTAAACATGTCCTCTCCGTATTCTGGCCCGACCAACCAATCGAGGCCTAAGGAGAGTTTATTACCGTACTTTAACGCGCACAGTAAAACAAATTGTTGATTTAATCAGAAGACAGCCGATATTTGATCTCCTAGCCATCCATATAACTAAGATGGCATGTAGGGTACACTGACAACATGAGATGCCTAATGTACTTACTAGATGATTTATTTTGGCGTATTTTTTGCAAATCAATTTATTAGCATACTTAACTTTTATAAAAATTCTAAAACGATTACAACATTCACATAACACACATATATCACGTCTCAAAATTTCGTATCCAAAATTGACTCATAGCTAAAGAAACAAAATCGACAAATCTGATGGTATTCAACATTTTTGCCCGACTCCCGTGTCGCTCCCAGCCGAGCGACCCGGGAGTAACCCTAGCGCCGCCACAGGTAGGCCCCGCCAGCGCTTCTCCTTTCCGCCATGGCCGCCGCCGCTGCGCACTGCGGCGGCGGCGGCGGGGCTCACCCCTAGAGAGAGGTTGGGCTCCCGGTCGTGCGGCAAGGTCTCAAGGAGGCACGTCGACTTCTCTTGGACTGCAGATCATGGCAACACTGTCGGCGCTGTCCGTCCCGGAGGTTGGCAGTGCTCCTCAAGGGTCTCACACGACGGCATGGACGCTGGGACGATGGCCCCGGATTTCTTCGGCGACCTTGGCGCCTGCTGTGGCCGTGAGGGTGGGATGGAGGCTGGTTTGGGGAACTCGGTGTGGCTAAGCCTCCCATCTCCGGGTGGTGCGTGTGGTGGCGGTGGTGCTTGCTTAGATATCCAGCCTGCTGTTGGAAGCCGGCGAGCGGTGGCGTGGGGGCCTGCCGATCTGCCTAATAAAGGTGGTGATCCAAGGTTTCTTCTCGCGTCAAGACGGTGTTCTACTTGATGGCTGGCCTCGTTGATCTGACCGGTGACGAGTTCCGGAAGGCTTCGCCGGAGATCTCCATTGGGCGCTTGATGCCTATAGATTGCAGCTTGATCGGATGGGATTCGGTCGTTTGCACCCATATTTCTGGCCGTGAGGCTTCAGGGTGGAGTGGCGCGAAACTTCGTTGTATGTTGTCACCCTGAGACATGTTGGTATTTCAATTTCTTTGGTGACGACAGTGACAGAGAATTTCATTATGGCTGAGGTCTGAGGTCTAGTATTGGCGGACCGAATCTTCGAGGCGAGGAGGACTTTGATTGGTGATTCATGACTTGTAGCATCGGCATCAGCAAGCGGGGGCGGCAGCACAGGAGGAGTATGGAGTCTTATCTTTCAGGATGAAAATTCAAGGTCTGATATTAATTGGTTGTGCCTAGCAATGACCTTGTTGAAGGCATTGTTTTGAGAGCGGGGACTTTCTCCAGGGTGAAAACCTAAGATTTATGATCGGGCGGCGACGGCGCTTGTGCCCTGTTTCCTTCTTGGAGGCGTCGCTGATGGAGAATTTGGACTCCGAGTGTTGTCTTGGTGGTGGTTTGGGTTGCAACTACAAGGAATTGATCACTGTAGCAGGATCTTTTGTTTCTTCTTCTTCTTCTTCTTCTTCTTCTTCTTCTTCTTCTTCTTCTTCTTTTTGTTGTAGAGCTGTGTGCATCCTTAATGTCTTTAGGACATTTCATTGTCGCAGAGGCTGAGTGTAACTGGTATCTCCGTGATATTAATTTATTCCCTTTATAAAAAAGGAGCTTGATACTATTCTCTCTGGATTTGCATTTGTATTACTCATATTTTGTTTTTTAGTTTCTTATTAAGCCATGAAAATATTTTTTAGCAATTTTAATGTATTTTAGATGTGTTTTAGAATAACCTTGTGCACCATTACACCTAAAATTGATAGTCGATCATGCATATATGTCCCGATAAGCCACTAAACTCATCCTGTAACATGTCATCCATCCATGTTTCCTCTTCGCGCTCTCCTGTCTTGTGGTCATTCTAACCTTTTTACAAACTCTCTCTCTCTCTCTCTCTCTCTCTCTATACACTAGCCACTTGGTGAATCTGTTTTCCTAGAGCTTCAGCATACATTGACATCCAGATGTGATCCCTTGTCTCGCTGCTGGATTTTTTTGTCATTGTGGTTGTCTTCATGTTCAGAGCAACAAAAAAATGGTACAAAGAGGAGGAAGAAGAAGGTGTTGAGAGGCGAAAATAAGTTGAGAGCATGGTGTTATTCATCTTTTTGTGATGTTTAATGCACCAAAAACGGTGTTTTATCTTGACCCTTTTCCAATTTTTATAGCATGGCCCATTATTACAACATAAAGTTGACAACTATTGTTCGTACACCATTTGACATCCTCACATGTAGAATTTAGAAAATGCAAAAGTACAAGCTCACAACTTAGGCTTTGAAGGGTCATGAATTTCTCGGTCTTGACTGTAAGATGGAACTTGTGATGATGGATCTAATTTTGACAGAATCTTTTCTATTTAATTTCTTTGTATCCAGTACTGTCAAAATATGCACAAAGGTAAAAAGTTAGTTAGATTAGCCAAAATTGTCAACATAAAGTTGGGAAGCAAGAAATTTCATGGGTCATCACGTGTGCAATGGTCCATCAATTGTACCGCTCTGGTCGAGGTTAGCTAGCAGAGACCAAGTACGTTTGCTTGCCCAATCGACTTGTCGTGCTTGGGTAAGATGGTTGTCTTTTCCTTCTTCATAAAATGCCATGTTTTCGTACTACTCTTGTTGTATCTGAGAAAGTAGAATAGACTTTGTCGTAATTAGTTATACTCAGACCCATTTCGGTATATTTGTGGTAAATTAAGTTAAGTATGAACGGTCATTCTACTCCTTCCTCATAATAAAAAGAAAGCCATCGATACTGCCATAAAAGGCCATCCATTCTACGAAAAGCATATGGGTGGATACGTACTTACTTCCACAGATCTTAAGTCCACATTTTAGGTTCATTTTGGGTAGGTAAAAAACACTTTACGGAGTCACCTGTGTCCGTGATGCGTAAAGACTTGACAGGAATTCAATTACATGCGCGCGTGCGCACGGGTAAAAGAAAAGATTCGAGTTATATATCGATAGAAATTCCACACCAACCCAATCGCATATTCGCATGCATGTATCCGGATCCTGTTTAAAGGTCATTGATCACGTGTGCCACTCGTCTGCAGTGGTTCAGGAAACGCGTGCTCTGACTTCGGGTTAATTTAAACGGGCCGATCGATTCGAAATTCCATTTATACAGCGAATGCTTTGTCGTTGACTAGTTACTACGCACATGCGACAACATATATACGTGCAGGTTAATTAAAGATGAGTTTGAATCTACTTCTAGCTAGTGCACTTCTCGCCGTTTTCCAACGTTTTGAGTTCAAACACAGTTGTTCTTGTTCAAAACATCTAGTAGCATATCTATCTCGACAAACCAATATCGACTCGACATGCACGCGGTCTTCGCGTTGGTTTGAATTACAGTACGGTCAAGGATGAATGAAAGTCGTGTCAGGTTAATTGCTTATACGGTCCAAACGTTTCGCTGCACGAGTTTAAACCGTGAGTGCGGTATGTGAAAATAAAACTTGTGGACTGAGGCATAGCCCAGTGACAGAGGAGTGCTGATACTCCCCAGCCCGCCCGTGTTCGAGTGCTCGTGCTCACACGCGGTGCGTACGCACCTACTCCTCGGAGTAATTCTGCTAAACAACTGTCCAGGGGCCTCTTACCCCTGGGACGTCATTTTTTTTTAAATAAAACTTGTGAATAGTCCAAGGAGTTCGTCCCAGACCCCTGCTTTTCTAGTCTATGATATTTGGCTGCTCACCACCGGGCTCTGCATTCCGACGCCCAACTAGCTAAGTACTCCCTCTGTATCATGTGATAAGATGTTTTATGGATTCCTATACGGATTACATATATAGTAAAATGAGTGTCGTGGTGGTGTCACGGCAGATGCCATAGGATGGCTTAAGTTGTGGGCTCGCTAGGACGTTGGGGGATCCGGGGAGGGTTTGCGCGCTCACGAAGCACGCATGGAGAACAACCAAGAACTCGCAAGAACAAACAAGAACAAGCAGAACCAAGAAGAAGCAAAGAACACCACGATGTACCCTGCTTCGGGGCCCTCTTGTGGAGGTAACACCCCTACTGCAGCACTAGCCTACTCTCTTTATATCTCAAGTGTTACCAGTACAGAGTGCTCCTTGAGCTGTATCAAGAACAATGGTGAAAGCTCTAGGAAGAAGATGGAGCTTTGGGAAGATACTGCCCCTCTCTCTCGTCGTTGTCTCTTTCCCCGTCCGTCCCTCGCACTGGAGGAGGTAGTAGCTTACTTATACACTAACCGGATTACCATTTTGCCCCCGGCTGGGAGTGATAATGGCATGGACAAGAGGAACAGGACAAGCCTCTGCCCCCTGTCAATCCAACGGCCGGACTGTCAGGCCTATCTTGCCAATTCGGGCAATGGCAGCTGTAGCCCATCGGGTCTATGTCACATCCTCTTTCCCGAATTGCCGAGTCAGCTCCTAGGTCGCTGCGCTCCCAGGAATCCCGTGACCTGACCTGGCCGTCAAGTCCTTAGCAGGCCTATCTTGCCAATTCGGGCAATGGCAGCTGTAGCCCATCGGGTCTATGTCACATCCTCTTTCCCGAATTGCCGAGTCAGCTCCTAGGTCGCTGCGCTCCCAGGAATCCCGTGACCTGACCTGGCCGTCAAGTCCTTAGCAGGCCTATCTTGCCACTTTGGGCAATGGCAGGCGTAGCCCCCCGGGTCTGGTCATATCCTCTTTCCCGAATTGGCCAAGTCAGCGCCTAGGGCCTTGCGACCCGGAAAACCTGCGACTTGACCGGCTGTCTTTCAGCCTCTGGCAGGAGACCTGCAAGACCCGTGAACCTTTCTGACATTACTTGGCCCTTGTGCAATATCCGGATTACCTTATCCGGGTCCTTCCTGACCAACCCGGCTAACTTAACCGGTTTCCTTCCTCTGATTCGGTTAAGCTTTACCGGATCCTCTCTGGCATCTTCTCGCTCTTTAGCTTGATCAAGTGCTAACCGACTCTCACGAGAGATCCGGCCCAAGTGACCCGGCTATATGTTGATCCGGCTAGCTCTTTGCAACACTTAACACCACATCTTTGCCCTACCCGGGGGCAGCCCCCCGACAGTAGTCCCCGAAGCTGGTGCGGTTCTACAGCCTCGGCTGAAGAGCCGTAGCAGGTTAAAAATAAACATCACTAACCGAATCACATTTCATACAATCTTGTCTCAGGATTTCCCGGGACACTTGGCAGTGAATCTCTGCGCAAAGCCCCATAATCCGGATCTCTGATCTGACATGCCACTGACAGCACCTCATCCGGATTCTCCGGGTACTTGAGTGCATTTGACCAAACGACCGCGTCTTCTCGTTTTCTCCGTTGACCGGCACACAGGATCCGTGCAACTGCTTCCAATTCTATGGCCCAACATGTGTTTGGAACACACGGCCACAGAGGTGGCCACAGAGTTCCAGGATGCAGTTACCGTGCGACGCTCCGAAAACCGTGCAGTAGTGCGCCGTTACCGCTGGGCGCTATAAATATGGGCGCAGGGGGTTTCCTCTTCTTCTCCGCTCGTTCCCCACTCCGAAAACTTCCATCTGCGCCACCGCCGCCGCCGCAATCTCGCCCTTCAAACTCGCCGCGCCGGAGACATTCAACGCACCGGAGGAAAACGACCGGGGCCGCGCACCGTGCCCAGCGCCGCCGTTTCTTCATCGAGCTTCTTCCCCGTCGCGTCATCACCGTGAGTTTTCTTTTTCTCCGGCCATGGCGAACTCGAGGAGTTCATATCCCACGGGAAACTCGCATTTGTTTCTTGTAGATTTATCCGCATATTAGTCCGTCGCCCAGCCTCAGTGCATCTAGTAGATCTCCTGTCTAGATTTTGCACTACACTGCCCTAGTTTTGTTTGCCACCGTATGAGCAGTTCAACCATATTTTTACTCTTGATTTCCTTTCTTTTTTACTGCTGCAGTAGATCTTGTGTAACCCTAGACTTTTGCGGAAGGTGTTTGTGATTGCCACCCGAATCACCTTCTCTGCTGAATCCGGCTAGTTTCATCCGGGATAATATTAGCCGAATCACTCTAGATCTGGTTCGATTATACCATTATCCGATTCATTTTGACTCGGCCCTATCCGACCTCTTGCAGGATTGATCCGGATATGGCGAAGCTTCCTCCCGGCAGATGGGAGGGCTGATGTGACCAAGGACGATCTGGAATGGCTATTAAGCACCCGGCGTATAACCTCTCAAGTTATATGCCGCAAACCGGGGAAGGAACTCGTCCCGGTTCCCGAACCTGGTGAACGTGTGGTGTTTCTAGCGCATTTTGAGCGCGGATTCGGATTGCCGGCGAGTGATTTCTTCCGGGCTTTCCTGGATTTCTTTGGCCTACAGCCTCATCACCTCCCGGCTAATGCCTTCGTCTCTCTATCGGCCTTTAGCTCCTTTTGCGAGGGCTATCTCGGTGTCTGGCCGACCGTCGATATTTGGGCAAAGTATTTCCACCTCCGCAAACATACTATTCCAGGCACTAAGCCGAAGCTGATGACTGCTTGCGGTCCGGTTAGCATCACGCCAAGGCAGGGATCCATCTTTCCCCGTATCACTGGCCTAGACACTGTCAGAAGTGGCAAAGGTCTTTCCTTTATGTGAAGAGTGCAGAAGGCCATGATGCCCTTAATCTGCCCGAGTTCACGATCGAGCCACCCACAGCCG
This sequence comes from Poa pratensis, assembly GCA_947311845.1. NCBI lineage: Eukaryota > Viridiplantae > Streptophyta > Magnoliopsida > Poales > Poaceae > Poa > Poa pratensis. The sequence continues at coordinate 38,981,613 of CAMZMU010000070.1, forward strand.
AATTGAACTTCGGATACAATCCGGCTGAGACTATTGTAGAACTTCAGACTGTACATGAAACTCTGGAGGACTTTCTGAAGAAGGGCCTGGCCTCGGATGATCTGCTCCGGACCTTCATCGGTCGCCGGGTCTGCCCTCTTCAAAGACGTGAACACAAGATATGCCACATGGGTGGTGTGCTAGATCCTACCCGGATCAGCAGGCATGACCTTAGCAAAGTCTCCATCAGGCGACGGGTAAACGCCATTGCCGCCACCGAGATGTCGGATAAATGGCGGTGGGGCGTAAAGCCGTTTTACCGAGAGCGCCTTCCACCACAGGTTAGTTCACCATTTTCCGAATCTAACCATATTTCATCAAAATGGCATCGGCCTAATCCGGATTTGCCCTGACTTTTCTGTAGCTGTTTGATCGCCAACTTATCGAAGATGGAGACCTCTCCACCAAAGAATGGGGACCGGATCTCAGCCCGCCGCGCGAGGACGAAGAAGATCCGGATACGGATGATTATCTGCCTATCCCGCGCGCCAAGCCAGTCCGCAAGGGTAAGCAATCAACTATTCACAACATTTCCGACGAGGAAGATGATGATTGCAGGATCTTAGATCCCATCGACGCCATTCCGATTTCATGGTCACCACCTTGTGTTCCAGCCAAACAAGATGCTGAAGGGACATCTCGGAAACGCACTGACGCGCCCGGATCTGATTCCCCTAAAGCCAAGAGAATAAAGAAGTCTGGCTCCAAGTTGAATCGCGTCAAGCCGATGCCTACCACCAAGGGGTAATACTGACTTAACTTCATTTGCTTTCTTCCTCTGTTAACCGAGTCATATCTATCCGAGTTAACTGTTTGCTTTGCTTTATGCAGTGATGTCCTCATCACCGCGCAGACTCATTCATCCATTCTTCTCCCATTCCTCCACCGGATACGGCATGGAAACCCAGTCTCCTGAAGGTTATCACTTCTCCAGCACGCCCACAACTGCCAATATTCCCAACCGACTCCATCAGAGCCGGTTATTGACTTGGAGAGTGAGGAAACCTCGGCTCCAATCCGAGATTCAAGTTGGCCACGCCCTCTCAAGGAGCTGGAGAAGGAAAAGGCCAAGACATCGGCTACGTCCTTGCCTAAGCCGGATCCTCGCCCTACTCCCGCAGCGCAAACCCTGCTGAATCAAGAACAGCAGAAGAAGAAAAAGCAGAAGCAGCAACAGCAACAGCAAGTTTCCGAGAAGCAGCACAAGGAGCCACATCCGAAGCAGACTCCGGGTGCGTCACCGCAACCCAAGCCGACTCAAGGTGCCTCTGGCACACTCCAACCACCTCGGATAAGCAGGTGGTTGCTAGCAAGAAGGTTTCTGCCGCCCCATCAGCGATTCGATTCGGCCAGTCCCTGTCGAATCCCCGCCCTCCGAGCAGCGATAAGCTCGAGTCCGCCAAGCAATTCATTGAAGCTTGGAATGATGCTGACCTCGCCAAAGATTTTTCTACTTCAGCGCCACATCCGGCTGGGCCTAGTCGGATGTTTCAATCATTACACTCTGTACAGACCTCGGTCACTGAAGCTAACCGGGTGTTTGAGGTAAATTTTTCCGAATCTTGCTTTTATTTCAACATGATCAAACAGTACTATACCCAGTCCCCGAGATTCGGGTCGAACGACTGATACTCCTCCGAGTAAGAAAGTCATTCGGCTTGAATCTCTAAAAAACTTATCATGAATGTTGCCGTAACCGAGGACACCGTGGGACTTCCAGTCCCCGAGTCTCTTTTCCAACTGATTCGGTTAATCTCGGGCCAGTCCCCGAGATTCTTTTGACGCCATTTGCCTGTTTTCTTTCAGGAAACCATGACCGCTCGCGGCAAGCTCTTTAAGCAGCTCGCCCATCAGCATCAGAAGCTCCAAACTTCCTTCGATGGGCTCTGTCTTGAAATGGACAAGAAAGAAGAAGAGCACAAGCGCGCTTTATCCGAGGAAAAATCAGAGTGACTCGGCTCCAGCGAGAGCTTGACCGAGTTGAAAAAGTGAAGAACAAGGTTAAAGGAGAGCGGGATACGCTGAAGCGTGAAAAAGACACAATCCAGAAGGAGCGGGATACTTTCAAAGCCGGACTTGCGGAGCGGGCCAAACTGGACAAGCAAATTCAAACGAACATTGCCGAATCTGAAGCCGAAGTCAAAGCGGCTAAAGAAGAACTGAGTGCTCACAAAGCGGCCAGTGCGAAATGGCTTGCTGCACTTGCTAGCCTTAATGATGACATGGATCGTAAGTTCACCGAATCTCCTCTTTTCTTTCTGCTCTTAACCAATACATATGCTTGTGTTCCTTCTCGCTGAACTCAGTATTAGCTTATTTGTTTGTAGGAGAGTTTACCAGCATCCGGCTTCAAGCCGCCAAGGCTGTGAGAAACGCCCGAGCTGAGAGAGCTAAATTAACCGAGGCTCCCCTACCAGAGACATGGGACATCGAAGATCATATTACAGCACTTAAGGCTCGGATTGCTCCTTTGAAGGATTCCCATATTGGTCTGCTCAATGCAAGTCTCAAGGCTCACCGAATCTTGTTTCCTGAAGCGCGGCAAGTTGTGCCTGTGGAGGAGCTGATCCGAGACCTGGATCAAGCAATGACCCGGTTACAGCAGTGGAGGTCTTCGTCCGCCCGCGCTGGTGCTGACGCAGCTTTGCTATTCATCATGTCCTGGTATGAGCTAATTGATCTTGCCAAAGTGCGCTCATTTCGCGAGGGTTCTCCGTGGGCTACAGACCCTACCCGGATCAAGATCCGTGAAGAAGCCGCCAACTTCATGGCCGAATTTGCACGCACCAAGCATCTTGATCTGGAGGCTCCGGTCTACTCGGATGGAGAAGAAACTGAAGAGGAATCGGACGACGCCTCCGCTGAAGAATACGCCGATTCTGAGGGCGAGTCTGATGATTCGGCTAACTCTGCCGAACACGCTCCTATCAAGATCCCAGCTTCTGACTCGGCTAAGAATACCGAAGCAACTCCGGCCCAGACTTCGGAGATACCAGCAACTGATTCGGCAGAGATTACTAAACAAGCTTCAGCTGATCCGGATACCTCCGAATCTGCCCAGCCTTCAAGCTCTCCACGCAAGGTTACCCCTGAAGTTCCTCCATCTGAGCCCATCCTTGCAACCGAGCCCCCTGCAACCGAATCTACTCCAACCGAAGCTCCTGTAACCGAGGCTCGCGCGCCCGAGGTTCCTTCAACCAAAGCTCCTGCCACCGAACCTGCTACAACCGAGTCTGCTGCTTCCTGAAGTAACTTAGTGAAAAAACGTTAAATCCCCGGTATGCCGGGAGCAGATGTAATAGACTATTTTAAGTTCTTTCGAGACTACTTTAAATTTGCTTAACATGATCCGGACGAGGTTTATGTTGGATCATTTTAAACCGAGTCCCCGAGTCTGTTTTCTTGTTTACTATTTTTGCCGAATCTCTGCTCTTGTCTACCTTTTAGGTGTTTGACAGTCGAGTCACAAGATAGGAATCATAGCATACAATACTTGAAACATGCGAGTTGTGGTTTAGAATCATTCAACATAAACGAAAAATAAATAACAGGGGTTAGTAAACGACATGTGCCGAATCGGTTTTGGACCGAGTCCCCGAGTCCATTTTCATGTTTCCCATATTCCTCATCTCTGCTCTTGACTACCATTTTGGTGTTTGTCAGTCGAGTCACGAGATCAACAACACAACATACATTACTTGAATTTTGGGACGAGGTTCAAAGCAATTCGGCACACGAACGGTATGGACAAAACAGTAAAAAACACATGCATGAGTACGAAGCAGTCCCCGAGTCCAGACTCGGATTGCTGCAATTTCATTTATGATAAACTGAAATACATACATTGCGCCCCTTAGGAGTAAAAGGGTCGAAGCAGAGCTACATTCCAGGGTCTCTTAGTTTCTTGTCCGGGTCTATCCAGGCCATCCTCCTTGGTTCCTGTGCATCTACAAGGTAGTACGAGTCATTGTGCATAGCCCTGCTCACAATGAAAGGTCCCTCCCATGGAGGTGACAACTTGTGTCGGCCTTTGCTGCGCTGCACCAGCCTTAGCACAAGATCACCCTCATGAAACACTCGAGGGCTGATCTTTCGACTATGATATCGTCGAAGATTCTGCTGGTAAATTGCTGTCCGAGATAAAGCCACACAAAGCACACACGATGTACCGCAAGAACACAAAGCACACACGAAGAACACGAAGAACAAGCAAGAACAAGAACAAGAACCGCAAGAACACAAAGCACACACGATGTACCCTGCTTCGGGGCCCTCGTGAGGAGGTAAAACCCCTACTGCAGCACTAGCCTACTCGATGTATTCTCCTCTTTGTATACGGTGGGCTACAAGTGCTCCTCGAGCTGTATACTAGATTTGCCTCCAAGAGGTCTTTTCTCTCTGGAGGAAGAAGAAGTGCTCCAGTGAGCTAGAGGAAGAAGAAGTGCTCCAGTGAGCTAGAGGAAGAAGAAGAGCCCAAGGGGCTGCCCGTGGCCACGCATCTGGTCGCGCGTCCCCCCGTGCCCTCTCCCTGGTGCCCCTTATAACGTGGAACCCAGGGAACAATGAGTGGAGGAGGAGACACCACGCACTGTAGCACAGTTGACTCCTTTGTCTTCTAGCACTTGTCTCCGACATCTCTGGGAGATGCCGTCCTTGCTTTTGTCTTTTAACCGTTTGTCTTCAGAATCTCCACGTCCTCTTCTTATCCTCTCCCGAAGATATTTGTGCTGATCCGGACAAGGATGTCCCGGTTAGAGATGTATTGGCGCCTGCGGAGAGTGATCCTGTTAGGGATGTCTCGGCGTCTTCGGATAGTGATCCGGTTAAGGATGTCGCCTGGTCTGCGGAGAGTGATCCTGTTAGGGATGTCTCGGCGTCTTCGGATAGTGATCCGGTTAAGGATGTCGCCTGGTCTACGGAGAGTGATCCCGTTAAGGTTGTCTCCGGATCTGCTGAGAGTGATCCCCTTAAGGAAAGTGATCCCGTTAAGGAAAGTGATCCGGTTAAGGAAAGTGATCCCCTTAAGGAAAGTGATCCGGTTAAGGCAAGTGATCCCGTTAAGGAAAGTGATCCGGTTAAGGAAAGTGATCCCCTTAAGGAAAGTGATCTGGTTAAGGAAAGTGATCCCCTTAAGGAAAGTGATCCGGTTAAGGAAAAGTGATCCCCTTAAGGAAAGTGATCCGGTTAAGGAAAGTGATCCCCTTAAGGAAAGTGATCCGGTTAAGGAAAGTGATCCCCTTAAGGAAAGTGATCCGGTTAAGGAAAGTGATCCCCTTAAGGAAAGTGATCCCGTTAAGGATGAAGAGTCGAGGCCACCTGCCTCGACTTGGAGCGCATCTGACGTCCTGGGAGCTTCGGTCAAAGCAACAACTCTGGGGTACCCGGGGTCACATCCCCGATAGTAGTCCCCGAGGCTGTGGGGGACTCGCAGAGTCGCGCACAGACTTACAAAAATAAATGAGCACACCAGGAAATCTCCATATGCATAGCCTTTGTAATTCGGTCATCTAGCCATTCCTTTCAGGCCAAATGCGACATCCGGTTGACCGAGCTCACCCGAATCAACAACGAGATGACAATTCGCACTGGAAATGTGCTGGCTGCATGGGCATGGCCACACACAGATGTCTCTGCCGACATTGAGCAATTTTGGCATACTGCCTGCATGGCCACCATTGTCTGCCGGTTGTTAGCCCTCCTGGCCTTTACCGCATTGAGATGCCGCCAGCGTCGGTTAGCCCTCCTGTCATTTACCGAACTGAGATGCCGCCAGCGTCGGTTAGCCCTCCTGGCTTTTACCGAATTGAGATTCCGCCAGCGTAGGTTAGCCCTCCTGGCTTTTACCGAATTGGGATGCCGCCAGCGTCGGTTAGCCCTCCTGGCTTTTACCGAACTGAGATTCCGCCAGCGTCGGTTAGCCCTCCTGGCTTTTACCGAATTGGGATGCCGCTAGCGTCGGTTAGCCCTCCTGGCTTTTACCGAACTTGGATGCCGCCAGCGTCGGTTAGCCCTCCTGGCTTTTACCGAACTGAGATTCCGCCAGCGTCGGTTAGCCCTCCTGGCTTTTACCGAATTGGGATGCCGCCAGCGTCGGTTAGCCCTCCTGGCTTTTACCGAACTTGGATGCCGCCAGCGTAAGCTGGACCGACATAAACCTGCAAGTATGTATCTCATATGTCTCGGTATCTCGGCCCCTTTGGGCATATCACATATGTCTCGGTACCTCGGCCTCTTTGGGCATATTACACATGTATCGGTACCTCGGCCTCTTTGGGCATAACTCATATCTCGGTACCTCGGCCCCTCTGGGCATATCACATATCTCGGTACCTCGGCCTCTTTGGGCATATCACACATGTATCGGTACCTCGGCCTCTTTGGGCATAACTCATATCTCGGTACCTCGGCCCCTCTGGGCATATCACATATCTCGGTACCTCGGCCTCTTTGGGCATAACTCATATGTCGGTTCTTAGCCACTTCGGGCATATGCCGACATAGATGTCTCCAGCCACTGCTGGTTTGACATAACCATATCTCAGATGCCGGTTTTAGCCATCTTGGGCGTATACCGACATAAATGTCTCCAGCCACTGCTGTACTGACATACAACCTGCAAAAACATATCTCAAAGGTTGCCGCTGGCTAACAAACATAAACAAAGATCTGGTATGCAAATGATGCCATGATACGTTGGCAAACAGAATAAACAACGAAGTGAGATATGGAATGATGTCATGATATTGTGACAAACCGAAATGAACGGCGATTTGTGATGTGGAATGATGCCGTGATACTGTGGCAAACCGAAATAAACGGCGATCTGGAGGATACCGATAATGCCTCGATAACTTGGGTAATTTGAGATAACCAATACAACCATGATACTTCGGATTACCCGGATACCTCGAATTTCCAATGTGATTCGGATTACCAATATGATTCGGATTACCAACAGGATCCAGATTTCCAATGTGATTCGGATTACCAATATGATCCGGATTACCAAATGTGATTCGGATTACCAATATGACCAGATTTCCAAATGTGATTCGGATTACCAATATGACCCAGATTCCCAAATGTGATTCGGATTACCAATATGACCCAGATTTCCAAATGTGATTCGGATTACCAATATGACCCAGATTTCCAAATGTGATTCGGATTACTGGAATACTCCGAATTTCCAGGATACCTCAGTAACGAATGTTCTTAACAAAACCGATGTCACCTTTCAACGTTAGTCCAACATACATATCATGAAGAATAATTGACGGAAACAACCATTATACTTAACCGAGGCAAACTAGCTATAGCACTTGATAGAAAACGAATCTAACAGCAGATACTATTCACAAAAAACTAGACTCGGTTTCAACCGAGTCCCCGAGTCACTTTTCTTATCTAGGAGGTGGTGTAAAACAGACTGGCTACCCAGTCCCCGGGTCAAGACATCTTGTCCGGGGTAAAACACTTAGACAAAAAGCGAGGGGGCAGTCCCCGAGTACTGTTTGAGACTACGCAGAAGCATAAAGCAGACATATAAACGATACTTACAAGGCCAGGTTGTTGAAGAAGTCGAGGAAGACGCTAATGCCAGTATGAATACCCAGAATAGACTCGGATTTCCAAGATATGATTCGGATTACCGAAACTAGATTCGGATTGCCAGGTTGATTCGGATTCCAGAATATGCCAAAACTTGATTCGGATCCCAGAACATGCCAAAACTTGATTCGGATTACCGAAACATGCCAAAACTTGATTCGGATTCCAGAACATGCCAAAACTTGATTCGGATTACCGAAACTTGCCAAAACTTGATTCGGATTCCAGAACATGCCAAAACTTGATTCGGATTACCGAAACTTGCCAAAACTTGATTCGGATTCCAGAACATCTCAGGATTCCAGAACAGCTTGGATTCGCACTGTACCCAACTCGAAAATGAGTCAACATGCGGGGACGATGCCGAAGTCGAGTCCCCGAGTCACTTTTCACACCACGGATCTGTCGACGATGTCAAGCTAGAGCGCGGGGACAATGGTGATGTTGAGTCCCCGCGTTGAGGACGAAGATCCCATCCGAAATTAACCCAACAAGCGCCACTATCAGCCCCACGGTGGGCGCCAACTGTCGTGGTGGGAACACGCAGATGCCACGGGGTGGCTTATTCTGGGGCCGAACGGATGCTTGTGGTTTCGGGGAGGGATTGCGCGATGGAGTCGCACACGAAGAACACACGAAGAACACGAAGAACAAGCAAGAACAAGAACAAGAACCGCAAGAACACAAAGCACACACGATGTACCCTGCTTCGGGGCCCTCGTGAGGAGGTAAAACCCCTACTGCAGCACTAGCCTACTCGATGTATTCTCCTCTTTGTATACGGTGGGCTACAAGTGCTCCTCGAGCTGTATACTAGATTTGCCTCCAAGAGGTCTTTTCTCTCTGGAGGAAGAAGAAGTGCTCCAGTGAGCTAGAGGAAGAAGAAGTGCTCCAGTGAGCTAGAGGAAGAAGAAGAGCCCAAGGGGCTGCCCGCGGCCACGCATCTGGTCGCGCGTCCCCCCGTGCCCTCTCCCTGGTGCCCCTTATAACGTGGAACCCAGGGAACAATGAGTGGAGGAGGAGACACCACGCACTGTAGCACAGTTGACTCCTTTGTCTTCTAGCACTTGTCTCCGGCATCTCTGGGAGATGCCGTCCTTGCTTTTGTCTTTTAGCCGTTTGTCTTCAGAATCTCCACGTCCTCTTCTTATCCTCTCCCGAAGATATTTGTGCTGATCCGGACAAGGATGTCCCGGTTAGAGATGTATTGGCGCCTGCGGAGAGTGATCCTGTTAGGGATGTCTCGGCGTCTTCGGATAGTGATCCGGTTAAGGATGTCGCCTGGTCTACGGAGAGTGATCCCGTTAAGGTTGTCTCCGGATCTGCTGAGAGTGATCCCCTTAAGGAAAGTGATCCCGTTAAGGAAAGTGATCCGGTTAAGGAAAGTGATCCCCTTAAGGAAAGTGATCCGGTTAAGGCAAGTGATCCCGTTAAGGAAAGTGATCCGGTTAAGGATGAAGAGTCGAGGCCACCTGCCTAGACTTGGAGCGCATCTGACGTCCTGGGAGCTTCGGTCAAAGCAACAACTCTGGGATACCCGGGGTCACATCCCCGACAATGAGTGAGTATACACAGTAAAATAGGACAATATTGAAATAGCTAAAACATCTTATATTATGATATAGAGAGCAGTTCGTTACGCGTTTTCAGAAAAACGTGCGATCTATCAAGGTGTTTGCAATCTCAAAACAAAAACTTAGCATTGTTACTTGCAGAAGAGGAGAACCGCAGTGGGGTTACCTCCTGGTGCTTCTCGCGTGTGCTGCGAGAGCTCTGCAGGTAGTCGACCTCGACGACAGGATGCGCCTGTTCCGGCGACCATCGATGATGCTGTGTGCTCTAATCATGGTTCTGGGCTGGACAGGTCATGGTGTTCCATGGTCTGGCGCGTGGCAAGACAGATTTGTGTTGAAGGGACCGTGAATCTGACAAGCGGTTCGGCTATCTTGCTGTCGGCGGCGAAGGTAATTTTATTTGTCGGTTCGGCTATGTATTGTACGATGACATATGTTATTCGTATGTTATACTACCAATTTTTTTGCAGGTAATAAGCGTCTCATTCATAGAATAAAGTGCAAGGTACAAGTCACCTAAACACTAACATGACAGAACTGAATAAGAAAATAGCAGAACCCTACCTTTCACAAGAAGGACCCTAAGTTAAGAAGGAAAACTACAATCCAGACCGAAAATATCATTATTCTTGATAACAGCAGACATCACTCGGGTCGGGCACTACCACAGCGGCTACCCAAGAAAAAGTAGTCAAATCAACTCTTCATCCGAGAGCTCGATGCAGCTCCATCGTTGATCTAAAACTTTTGGTATCTCCAAAGTAGCTCGCCAAAGGCAAATACATTGCAGTTGAAAGTGTATGTTCGGGGCATCACCTCAGACAACCATTATCTCTAGATCCGAGACCTCCGCGTGACGGTCGGAGGAGTTAACCGAATCCGGTAACCTCCAACCATGAACGTGGTACAAGATTCACCGTCTTCCAGCTACCGCCGATGCAGACCACCATCGTGACGTGCACCCTAGATTGGTTTCACGTATCAATACGTACAACAGAGGTATCAAGTTGGCATTGCTAACAACATATACACTACCACTATGGTGGCTGATAATGGCGCAATCCAAAATCCAAAAATAAGAAGACACGAATAAAAGAAATTTCCGAATCGGGCTATAGTCACTCAAATAGAAAACTGCATGCCGTAAGAAATCCGACGACGTGCTTGGCATGATTATGCAGTATACTGTCATGCATGCATGGTATGCGGACGAAAAAAAAAGAAATATTTCGGTAAAAAAAGACGAATTAATGAGTTTTTTTGTGTGGTGGCGAATATTGATGCAGATAGTTTAAGCAGCCGGGTCGTGGACATTAACGAACGGGAACGACACAACGGCTTGGTCGCGGGCGCACCCGGACCCCAACTAAACACCCGAGTTGACCCGCTGACTCGTGTCGGGATCACTCCATCTCGGATCTCTACCAACCTCTTGGCCAGGTAGCAACGTACATAGGCGACTCGTCCAACGCCCAAACCGCAACGCCGCTTCCATCCGGCCCGGCATCTATATATAGCCCTAGCAAGTACAAACTCCATTCACCAAACCAAGCAGCAACCGACTAGCTCTCCTCCGCTTCTTCTTGCTCTCCGGCAACCAGTAACAGGAACGACCAACTAAGCTACTAGCTTTGCTCCAATATTCATTAAGGCAAAGCTCGTCTGCCTTCCACCTCTCACACAGCCTGCTCCTAATTAAGGGTGCACTATACACGTCCTAAAAACAACATGGGTAGCTTGGACAGAAACCCCGCCGCCGCCTTCTCCGCCTTCGCTGCCGACGACAAGGCGCCGTTCCAGCCGCTCAACCCCGAAGACGTCCGCGCCTACTTCCACAAGGCTGTCGACTTCATCTCCGACTACTACACCAACGTCGAGTCCATGCCGGTGCTCCCCAACGTCAAGCCGGGCTACCTGCAGGACGAGCTCACGGCGTCCCCGCCGACCTACTCGGCTCCCTTCGACGTCACCATGAAGGAGCTCAGGACCTCCGTCGTCCCCGGCATGACACACTGGGCTAGCCCCAACTTCTTCGCCTTCTTCCCATCCACCAACAGTGCCGCCGCCATCGCTGGCGACCTCATCGCCTCAGCCATGAACACCGTCGGCTTCACGTGGCAGGCCTCTCCCGCCGCCACCGAGATGGAGGTGCTCGCCCTGGACTGGCTCGCGCAGCTCCTGCGTCTGCCAACGACCTTCATGAACCGCACAAGCTCTGGCCGTGGCACAGGCGGCGGCGTCATCCTCGGGACAACAAGCGAGGCTATGCTCGTCACGCTCGTCGCCGCCCGTGACGCCGCTCTGCGTCGGAGCAGCGGCTCCGTCGGCGTCTCCCACCTGCCGCGCCTGACTGTGTACGCTGCCGACCAGACGCACTCCACCTTCTTCAAGGCTTGTCGTCTCGCCGGCTTCGACCCTGCAAACATCCGCTCCATCCCCACCGGTCCAGAAACGGACTACGGGCTCGACCCTGCCAAGCTGCTAGAGGTCATGCAGGGTGACGTCGACGCCGGCCTCGTGCCAACCTACATCTGCGCCACTGTCGGCACCACGTCATCCAACGCCGTCGACCCCGTGGGCGCTGTCGCGGATGTTGCTGCCATGTTCAAAGCATGGGTCCACGTGGACGCTGCCTACGCCGGCAGCGCTTGCATCTGCCCGGAGTTCCGCCACCATCTCGACGGCGTCGAGCGCGTCGACTCCATCAGCATGAGCCCACACAAATGGCTTCTCACCTGCCTCGACTGCACCTGCCTATACGTCCGTGATGCTCACCGCCTGAGCGACTCGCTGGAGACCAACCCGGAGTACCTCAAGAACGACGCTACTGACTCCGGCGAGGTCACCGACCTCAAGGACATGCAGGTCGGCGTCGGCCGCCGCTTCCGTGGGCTCAAGCTCTGGATGGTCATGCGCACCTACGGCACCGCCAAGCTCCAGGAGCACATCCGCAGTGACGTGGCCATGGCCAAGATTTTCGAAGATTTCGTTCGTGCCGACGACCGGTTCGAGGTCGTGGTGCCGAGGAACTTTGCTCTCGTGTGCTTCCGGATCAAGCCCAGTGGTGCCATGACGGAGGAGGACGCTGATGAGGCCAACCGCGTGCTCATGGACAACCTCAACAAGACTGGCAAGGCGTACCTCGCGCACACGGTGGTTGGCGGCAAGTTCGTGCTCCGCTTCGCCGTGGGGTCGTCGCTGCAGGAGGAGAGGCACGTGAGGAGTGCCTGGGAGCTCATCAAGAAGACCACCAGCCAGATCATGGATCAAGTGGACGGATACACACAACAACTTACAAACAAAAACTACACACAAGTATATAGCCTACATTGGAGTGATATTTCTTCGTTTTTTTTATTCGAGACAGATTAATTTCGTGACCTTATTTATCCCTGAAAGTTTATTTGACAATAAAGGAATCATTTTGCCTGAATTCAAGATAGAAATGTCAGTTTTTCAGGTCCTGCTTCATCATTTTTTTTCAGGACTCAATTTACATGTTTCCGGCAGTCCTAACTCTTAGGATATATAGACAATTAATTAGCGTGGTAGAAAGTACAGAGGAGACGCCTACATCCACATGTATGACTACGGAATACGGATGCTCCTCCTTGTGTTTTTATTTTCTGGAAAAAAAAACACAGTTAACTTTATTGATCTACCCTTTCCCGACCGCCTTTCTGTCGCTATAAACTCTTTTCCCAACCAATTTATCTATCCACGATTATGTGTTCCGGTCTAATGTATGCAGTCAGAGTTTAGGGAGCGTGATGAGGTTAAGATGCATATGTTGAAAGATCAGAACTTCACAATTGAGAAGAAGAATAAAGTAGAGGAAAAAAGACTGATGATAGAAGAGAAGTAAGAGCTATCATAGGAGGCGAACATGAATATGCAAAAAAAAAGAAGTTTGAGGCAGAAAGGATGATGTGTGAAGAAGAAAAGATGTACATGTTGCTGAATTTCGCAGATAGTTTTCAATGAACACAAGATGAAGTAAGATGCAATGAATTTGAAGATGAAAATCAAAAAATATGCTGCAGAGATGCATTGGAAGTTATTGTATTGATATAGTCGCTCCTCTAATCACAACTTTAGGACTATCAAATGCACGTAGTGGTTGTGTGAAAACTTGAGCAAGTTTGAAGCATTTCGAGTTTATTTCGGATATCTAATAGAGCTTGTATGCCAAAAAATAAAGAAATGTAGTAAACGAAAATTGAGCTTGCATGATCAAAGAAATAAAAATAAAATAAACAAGCACATTTTAGGCCGCTGTGACTTTGCTTGCGGCCTCAGAGTGTTTGAAACTGTTATCAAAAACATATAAAATGATTGTAAAGACCTAAAATTTAGAACATATGCTAAATTTTCTCTAAGATAGCAACATGACGTATTGTCGTATTTAGGGAAGCCTCCAACGCAAAATCTAAGATCGCAACGTGACGTCTTCGTCTGATGTAGAGCTGTGACTAGGAGGTCAACATTCATGCATGCATGGATCAGTGACACATATACTAGCAGCTAGGCAGGCTGCTAATATTGGATGCACTACCACAATATACACATTTGCCCTCTCTAGACATATATACCACTCGGCATCCAATTATTTTATGTTCTTGGTTGCAAGCGACACGTACGCTGTGATCTTGCCGGGCCATCTCTGGTGCGCCTTTATATGATATCTCGTCTCACTTGATTCGTAGGTCAAGAACATACAATATGCATGCATGGATGTATCCATGATCCATCCATAGAATCAGATGAGAGGTATATGATCATCTGATGGTCACTATAGCAAGCAGGCTGCTGCCAAGGAGACGAACATGGATATATCATATCTCGTTTGCAGATTATATTTCTGTCGTGTTGCACTGAAAAGGATAGACGAAGGTACTGATTTCATTCTCTCCATATAGGCAGTTTTCACTGTGTCTGCCTCGCTAGGCCGCTAGCTACTGCACACGTTCACTCACATAATTGGAACAGTATAAAGAACCAGGATATTCCAGGTGCAAAGATACACTATTTGTGTCTAGAAACCGGGTTCGACATGAGATCGATCGAGACCGTGGAATTAACAGCCTATAGCTCGACTCGAGGTTACGGTGATGTTGATGGCCATGGGCCCGCTAACTATCTTAAGACACGCCATGTACCTACCACCTATCTCTACCTGTCGACTATTCAGATTTTTTTCGAGATTGACAGGGGGGAATAAAATTCCCCACTGTTTGTTGCATTCATCGAAAAGTAACCTGGCGGGCCATGTTCTTACAACGGATGGAGAAATTTACAGGGAGATACAAGGGAAGAGAGAACAACGAAAATACAAGAAAAAAGACAACTAGAAAAGAACAGCAAGAACCACCATGAGAGACACCAGAGGTGAGGGGTGTAGTCGGGGTTCACAATGCCAAGACTCGGCAAACTGCCTAGCGCACCACACCGGCGTGCGACTCGTCCCCCAGGCACAACTCAGGAGCACCACCATCATCATCGGCGAGTGTCAAGCCTAGCACCTAGCACGAAAACCTAGACAGGGAGCTCCGCCACGGAGGTCGAGACGATTAGCAAGAAGGAGGCATCAGTTGAGTCGTCATTGAACAAAGATGAGCCGAGACGCCACCAAGAGCCCGAAGCTCTCCACACCACAGCGGCAACCATGGGAGGCTCTCGGGCAAGCACATCAACAAGACCGAGACCACGCGAAGGCCAGCCGAAGAGAGAAAACACCGCCATCGGCCCCAAGCTGGCCGCACCAACACCACCAGACGCAGCACCAACACTACCCACAGCAAAAGTAGCCATCTGCATGGTCTCCAAAACGACGCCTCCAGGGAGGAAGTGTTGAAGACACAACACCATCATCTGATCCGGCAAGCGGAATCCTAGGTTTTCACCTGGAGGCCACACTGTAGGTGCTGAAACTCTGCAACGGCACCTCCTGCGAAGAAAGCGGCGTCCGGAGCCGCCGCTGCCATCGGCATCGACAACGTCGATGCAGGGTTCTCACCCTGAGTTGAGCACATCTACAAAGATGAAAGACGATCACCGCCAACAACCGCCACTGTCAACCATACCTCGAGAAGACAATCTGCGGCCAAGCATCTACACAGCGCTAGAGCCTCCATAGCCGCCGGACGCAACGCCAACCTCGATACCCCGCCGAGCACCATGCCGACAAAGGCAGAGGAACACTGCCCGAGGCCGTGATCTACCATGGACCCCGGGATGCAGCACTGCAGCCACTAGTAGAGAAAAGCTTATAGATAGGTGGACATTCTGTGGCGCACCCTTAATTGGTGCACCACAGAATTATTTCTGTGGCGCATTGTTTTGCATGCGCCACAGAAATTTGGAATTCTGTGGCGCACGAAAATCGAATGCGCCACAGAAATATGGCTTTCTGTGGCGCATGCTGTATATGCGCCACAGAAATGCGCTTTCTGTGGCGCACCCGGTCCCTGCGCCATAGAAATCTCGCTTTCTGTGGTGCACCCAGCCTCGTGCGCCACAGAAAACAGCATTTCTGTGGCGCACCCAGTCTCGTGCGCCACAGAATTATCAGATCTCAGATCTGTTTTCGGTCAAACCCACCACATGACACGCACACACCACGCAACACCTGACACCCCACGAACCCAGCCACACACACCACTACGCACGCGCAGCACGCAACCCCTCTCTCTTTTCCCTCCTTTCTTTCACGCCGGCAGCAGCAGCCACCGCCGCCGCCATGTCCGGCTGCCCCTGCCCCTGCCCGCCGTCTCCCACGCGGCGAATCCCCCGCCAGCCTCCCTCTCCGTGCGTGGCCTCACCCTGCGCCTTGCCCCTCCCGAGGGCTGTGCGCCGGCGGCGGTCAATTCGAGTCCGACCGCGTTGCCGCGGATGGGCGCCGACTCCATGTTTTGGGTCCTCCGCTCCCCCGACTACTTCACCCGCCCATCTATCGACGAGCTGGTCGAGCGGGAGGCGGCCGACCCAGGCTACTGCAGCAGGGTCCCCAGCTTCGTCGTCGGGAGGGCGAGGTATGGGCAGGTGAAGTTCTCCGGCGACACCATCGCCGCACATGGTGGGCCGCCGCCGAGGCCAATGCCGCGCGGCCCTCTCCTGTTGCCGCGGCACGGTGGGACGGTGGGCGCTGCGGCCGCCTACCTGGCGAGGTGGAGGATGGTCTGGCTTTCTTGGCGGAAGGGCCGCCGCCGCCGACCTCTGCACCTTCTCCCTCCTCCCGGCGCTCCGCTCCCTGCACCTTCTCCCTCCTCCCGGCGGCCTCCTCTCAACGACAGCGACGGCACGGCGGCGACGCATCCCTGACCACGCAGGCGGCGTACGACGTATACGCGTCGTATTTTGAATTTTTTTAAACCTGAAAAACACTTTTAGTGGCGCATGCAGTGGGGTGCGCCACAGAATCTTCATATTTCTGTGGCGCATCTTGCTGGTGCGCCACAGAATTAAATTTAGTGGCGACGATTCTGTGGCGCACCCAGCAAACTTGCGGGTGCGCCACAGAATCCCAAAACGGTGCGCCACTAAAAGGCGTTTTCCTACTAGTGAGCACGCGCCGGCGCGCCCCACGCGCGCCACTGCAACGGCTGCCGGAGGGTGGAACGAGTTCCAGGAATATGACGATGGCGCGCCCGGCCCACCCAAGGCCCAGATCGGGCCTAGACAGGGCCGCAGCGTGCGGGGGTGCGCCAAGGAAGACCGGCTGGAGTCGACGGAGAGCTCCACGGGCTGCGCCTCCACGCCGCGACCTCGCCGCCCGCACGGCTGAGATCAAGACGGCCGAGGGACGGAGCTGCCCCGGCGGCCAGTGCCCGCTGCGCAAGGTAGCACGAGGAAGGCCTCGCCGCCATCACCCCTGGAGGCCGCGATCACGGGGGACGCCGCCGCCGCATGGGGACGGGGAAGACCGGTGCAGCAACACCCTCCAAGATGCAGCGCGGGGCCGCAGGCAGCAGATCCCCGCCGCCCCCTTCACCGGCGGCGCGCGGCCTTAGTCCGGCAGCTGCCTCCGGGGACGGCGAGGGAGGGAGGCGAGGGGAGGTGGGGTGGCGGCGGGGGAGTTTAGGGTTCGCCTCCCCGGTCGCCTGGAGGGGGCGACGCGAGGAGTACAGGGGGGGACCTCCTATCCTCAGGTCGACTATTCATTATTTCATTATGCATCACAACGACGGGAGTGTTTGCCACAAATAAAATTTCATGACGGACGAAAGTAATAACGACATATAATCTCTACTATATAATATGTCTTCAGGTGGTGATGGTCACCGATGGTGCGTCAAGAGAACCAGCAAAACGGTACATAAAAACCGGTCAAAGCAATGATCGGAAAGTAGTCCCGATCGGATCAGGACTCCATGTCGCACACGCGTCCGCTCCCCTCCTTCGTGTTGTTCTTGGCTAAGAAGAAGACAAAACATGCGAAAAACAGTCATGATGAGGGAAAGAAGGTGCCTGTGAAGAGCTCTCGTCACGATGCTAAAGATGAGAAATCCAGAAGAAGCAAGTACAAGGATGATTCATATAGTGACTCGGAGAGTGATGTCTCGAACAGTGATACAGGGAGCGATGACGACCAGAAAATGAAAAAAATCCTCTGAGCACAATTCTAAAGATGATAAACAAGCTCCAAAAAGTAAAGGGAAGGAAGCCAGTTTTGGTAAGAATGTTGATAACCGCAGGAGGCATGATTCTGATTCGGATGGTTATGCTCATGAGAGGAAAGTGCACCTTGATGCATCGGTTGCTCGGAAGGACAATACAAATGACAAATCTAAGCGTGACCTGAAGAGTGATGAATATAAAAACAAAAGATATGTGAAGACTTCTCGCCATGACTCTGAAGATGAGAAGCCACGCAGCAATGTCCTTCCCGAGGACAAGCACACTGACGACTACAAGAGGCATGTGAAGACTTCTCGTCATGAATCTGAACATAAGAAGCCACAGAGCAAGGTCATTCGGAAGGACAAGTACATTGATGAATCAGATACTGACTCAGAGATGTATAACAGTGGAAAGAAGAAGGCTGCAAAGTCCTCTCAGCATCCAGTGGTGAACCTGATGGCTCAGCTACGTTTGACGGCAGCGGAATCAGAAGCAGTGGTTCTGGAGGATGAAGACGACCTAGAACTGGTGGATCCCGAGAAATCTTTCGTTGGCAAGGTACTGGCTCTGAGTGTTTTTCATATCCAGACAGTCAAGTCAGCTATGAGGCCTGCATGGGGCAACCCTAAAGGCCTCGTGTTCAACCCCGTTGGACCCAACCTCTTCATGGCTGAGTTTAGCTCCACGGCGGATCGTGATCGGGTTATGGAAGGCTCGCCATGGAAGGTGGAAAGAACGCAGTGCTTTTGAAGAAATATGATGCTGAGGTGAGGCCGCAGCAGATGGTTTTCGATCGTTTGGCCATATGGGCCAGAATTATCGCTCTCCCCAATCGGTTGATCAACTCGAAGAGAGGTAAAACAAAGGTATGCACAAGAGCACCATCATCCATCAGCTACCTAGCCAACTTAGTACATGGCAAATGCTGGCTAGCTCGCTGCAGCTGGGTTTGATACATACGTTGGTAGGGGTTGGAAGGCGAAGAAGATGACCCTAGCGAGGAAACAAAGGCGACATCGTCGCTCTGGAAGCCGATGGGGAGCGGTGGCATGATCCTTGAATTTGTCGTGAGCGTCGCGCCAAATTTCACATTTGCGCTGCCCGCGGTGGCTTGCAGCGGACATGCAAGAGTAGATTCTCCAAAATGGGCATCGATATTGGCCATGACACGTTGCAGGACCCATGACGGGGAAGAGTGTTACTCCATTGGTGGGGTATTGGAATGAGCGTGGACACCGAAATTGCTACGGTTAAATTGCTATTCGAAATTAAGAAACATACACACAATTTGAGAAATATAAAGATAATGAATATCATCGTGTTGTCCCGTTGCATCGCACGTGCATTTAGCTAGTTTTAGTTTATATAGCTTGACGCATGCAACAAATTTCGCTATATGCAGGTTCTGCACGCTGCCTTCCTACAACTCTGGTGGCAGCCCCATGCATGCATGAACTGATGAACAGATGATGATGGAAGCAAGCACCACGTGCAAGTGTAAGTATATACTAATTTAATAATTTTACAAGCTGCTAACGACGAGATACGTACGACTTCAAGTCGGATCTTGAACAACAAAGAAATTTAAGGATGAGCAATTAAATAATACTCTAATTGTTTGAGGCAACGTGGAATATATAGAGAGTAAGGACATAATTCCAGTCATCCCATCTATCATTGTCTCTCTCTGCAACATAAGACAAAAATTTCTGCATGAGATAGGGAATCTCTACACACACAGATGCACGTTTCTAATGAAAATTTCCAAGTGCAGTGGTGACCGCAAATGAATCTACTAGGAAAGTGCGTTTTTCTTCTTCTTTTTGAGGCAAACTAGGAAAGTGCCTGAGATGGCCGATCTCGATCTCTACCAGCGAGGAAAAAGCAGGAGGCCCAACGCTCTTGGCGTAGGTATTGTTCTATAGCTAGTGTACACTGATCTCGATCGAACCAGACGTTAAATTGACCATGACAAAAAAAAAAACAGTCAAACGCCGCAAGCGTTCCAACGTTGTCCCAGTCTAGGGTTTGGTCTCCCCGACGTACATGCATTCGTGCCTTTCAACGCCGGATGTGTTTCGAGCTCCCACGTTGTATAACGGATGTGTGTTAGTTCATGGTCAATATCGGACAATGTCAAGCATCTAAGTAAAGTTTATCCTTTTGAAAACTTCAAAGCATCTTAATTAACAGTGCACCTACTGGCCTACAGTAAATTGCGGTCATGGCAATAAATATACTAGTTCTTTTACGGACATCAAACAAACATGGGGTCCTTCCACGCGCAGTACTACACCAGACTTGATGTACTAAATTGTGCCCACTTTGGGAGTGTTAGACACTTGTCCGATCAAATTTGAGGTGGTGCCTACACCAGCACCCCCCAAACGAAACAAAAAAAACATTGCGAATAATAAGATTTAAAACTTCATTCAAACTTTGTTATAATTTACAAGGATTTGAATGAAATTTTAAAAAACCGGACTCTCGCCGCCGAGCTTCTCCAAGTCGACACTCTCATCGTCGTTGTCGTCGAGGTAGACGACGGTGGAAGGAGGAGCAGCACGGGAGGTGGAGGTGCCATCACGAGGCGCACGTGAGGTGGAGGCGCCGCTGAAGGTGGACGCCAAGAATCCTTTTGGGAGCAGAGCCGCAGTCATAGCACCTGGCATGTGACTCTATGTATTTATAACCTTCCTCCTTGGTTGGGCATGAAGCGGAAGTTCATTGTGATGCCAGTGCTTATCCAAGGCCCGAAACAACCCGGCAACGACATTGATGTGTACCTGAAGCCATTAGTTGAAGAACTTTTACAGTTGTAGCGTGAAGAAGGTGTACGTGTGTGGGATAAGCACAAACATGCGAAATTTGACCTACGAGCGTTGTTGTTTGTAACCATCAATGATTGGTCTGCTCTTAGTAACATTTCAGGACAATCAAACAAGGGATACAATGTATGCACGCACTGTTTAGGTGAGACTGAAAGTATATATTTGATAAATGTAAGAAGAATGTGTACCCGGGGCATCGTCGATTTCTTCCAAACAAGCATCCCTTAAGAAAGAAAGGCAAGCATTTCAAAGGTGAGGCAGATCACCGGACGAAGCCTACCCGCCCTACTGGTGATGATATATATGACATGGTCAAGGTTTAAAAGTAATCTTTGGAAAGGGTCCTGACGGACAATCTGTTCCGAATGACACTGACGGACACGTACCCATGTGGAAGAAGAAATATATATTTTGGGAGCTACCCTATTGGAAAATCATAGAGGTTCGCTCTGCAATAGACATGATGCATGTGACGAAAAATCTTTGCGTGAACCTGCTAAACTTTTTGGGCGTGTATGGGAAGACGAAAGATACACCGGATGAACGGCTGGACCACCAACGTATGAACGAACGAGACGGTCTGCATCCAGAGAAGTATCAAGATCCTTCCAGCTATGCTCTTACCAGAGAAGAGAAGGAAATCTTTTTTGAAGTTCTGAGCAGTATCAAGGTCCCGTTTGGCTTCTCGTCGAATATAAAGGGAATAATAAACATGGCAGAGAAAAAGTTTCAAAACCTAAAGTCTCATGACTGCCACGTGATTATGACACAATTACTTCCGGTTGCATTGACGGGGCTTCTACCGGAAAATGTTCGAATACCCATTGTGAAGCTATGTGCATTTCTCAATGCAATTTCTGAGAAGGTAATTGATCCAGTAAGTCTACCAAGTTTACAGAAGGATGTGGTCCAATGTCTTGTCAGATTCGAATTGGTGTTCCCACCATCCTTCTTCAATATTATGACACACCTCATAGTTCACCTAATCAAAGAGATTTCCATTCTCGGTCCTGTATTTCTACACAATATGTTCCCCTTTGAGAGATTCATGAGAGTTTTAAAGAAATACGTTCATAACCGTACTAGGCCAGAAGGAAGCATCTCCAAGGGCTATGGAACAGAGGAGGTCATTGAGTTTTGTGTTGACTTTATTTCTGAACTTAATCCGATCGGTGTTACTCCATCGCGCCATGAGGTGAGACTGCGTGGAAAAGACACGCTAGGAAAGAAAGCAATAATAAGTATGGACGGACATTCTTTCACTCAAGCACACTACACAGTTCTACAAAATTTCAGCTTGGTGGCTCCGGATATCGAGGAACACATGAATATTGTACTCTCTGAAAACCCGGAGCAGCCTGACTCCTAGATTAAAGAACACATGAAGACTTTCGGCGGTTGGTTACAAACACATCTCATTAATAACACCACTGTTGGAAAAGAGCTATACTTGTTTGCCAAGTCACCATCTTCGACTATATTGACTTTCCAAGGGTACGAGATAAATGGGAATACATTTTACACGGCTGCCCAAGATAAAAAGAGCACCAACCAAAACAGCGGTGTCCGCTTTGATGCAACAAACAACAATAGGCAAAAGGACACATATTATGGTTACATAGAGCAGATATGGGAACTTGACTATGGATCTGATTTTAAGGTCCCTTTGTTTCGGTGCAAATGGGTCAACCTGACAGGTGGGGTAAAGGTAGACCCGCAGTACGGAATGACAACAGTGGATATCAAGAATCTTGGGTACCACACTAAACCATTCGTCCTAGCCAATGACGTGGCTAAGGTTTTCTATGTGAAGGACATCTCTACCAAACCGAAAAAGAAAAGAAAAGATAAGCAAGCGAATACATCATATGATGAGCCAAAACGGCACATAGTTCTTTCAGGAAAAGAAACATCGTGAGAGTGGAGGACAAGACAGACATATTAGAAGATTACAATAAGTTTGATGAAATTCCGGCCTTCACAGTGAACACTAATCCAAGCATCCTGTTAAGTAATGAAGATTGTCCATGGTTACGGCGCAATTAGAAGAAAGGGACACACACGAAGAAAAAGTTTATACCACAACACTAGATAGGGATGTTGTTGGTGATGTGTAATAATGTATTAAACCTTTTATGTAACCTTTTTGGTTCTGGTTTTACGAGTCAGAGGACTCCATTTGCAACCAAGTGCAATAAAATTCACTCGAAAATATAGATATGATTTTTACAAATATAGAAATTAAACAATTAAATCAAATAGATATGATTTTTACAATTAAACAATTAAATCAAATATAGACAATTTATCAATACATATAAAAGAAATCAGAAAATATAGATATTATTTTTATAAATATTGGATGTTCCAAAAGTTATTGAGAATGTTTTCAAATATAGATATAATTTTTACAAATTTTTGGAAACTAATTTGACTTGATTTGGACAATTAAATCAATAGATATAAAAGAAATCAGAAAAAATAAAAAGGAATGAGAACAAAAGAAACTATTTCAAAAGTTGTTGAGGATTTGGACAATTAAATCAACAGATATAAAGGAAATCAGAAAAAAAGGAATGAGAACAAAAAAAACTATTTCAAAAGCTGTTGAGGAATTGGACAATTAAATCAATAGATATAAAAGAAATCAGAAAATAGAAAATGGAAAAAGGAACGAGAAAAAAAACGATTTCAAAAGCCCATTTAGTCCCGGTTGGCAATAGCAATCGGGACTAAAGGTGGGCTTCGCGCGCGCTATTTTCAGCGGCGGCCCAAAAAACCTTTAGTCCCGGTTCCAGCCACGAGCCGGGACTAAAGGTCCTTTAGTACCGGTTCGTGGCTGGAACCGGTACTAAAGGTGTTTTTAGGCCAATTTAGATCTCCCTCTGATCAACTCCTCTTCCATTCCTCCTCGTCGCGCAGTTGCTCCTCTCCCCTGCCACGACGCAGCCGTCGCCTCCCCTCCCCTGCTCCCGTGCCGCCGTCGCCGCCGTCGCCTCCGCGCCGTGCTCGCCGTCGCGCCCGATGAGCTCCGCCGCCGCCGTCTAAATCCCGCGCTTCGTCACCACCCACCTCAACCTCGACCTCGTCACCGCCGCAGTCCCGATCCCCTCCTCCTGCCCTGCCCCGAGTTCGTTGTCGCGCCCCTCCCTGGCCCGACGCCGCGCCCCTCCCCGACGGCGCGCTGTCATCGCCTCCCTTACGTGCTTCTTCCCCAAGTCAGGCCGCGGCGCTCGAGCACGAGCTCTTCGCCGTCCGACCTCCCCAGCCATCTGCAACCGGCTCTTCGCGCTTCTGGTGAGATTCTGAGCACTCCGGTGCCGTCCATTTCCTCCCTCTCCTTCTTGTTCGCCTCGCCCCCCGAGTGCCACCGTCTGCCGCTGCGGGAGATTCTCGCCGGAGCATCTCCGGTGGTCAAAACCAAGCGGCGCCGCCACCACATGGTCTCCCGCGTCGATGCGCATCTAACGCGCGTGTTCGTACTAGGCCTCGCGCCCTCCTCCCTCGTATCCATGATGGACAGAGCCTAATTTTGCTTCAATTTTAAGTTGATTATAGGAAATGTTGCTTCAATTTTGTAGTTGCTTCTATTTTGATACTAGTTGCTTCAAATTCGTAGTGTTGTACATAAATTGCAGTGTGTTTTATTTTTAGTTTTGTTATAGAAAATGTAGGCAAATACCCTACCTTTGTTAGAAAAATTGTTAGAAGTAATTTGTTCACATTGTTCAAAAAATTGTAAGAGCAAATTTGTTCACATTGTTAGAAGTAATTTGTTCACATTGTTCACATTATTAGAGCAAATAGAAGTAAAATCAATTTTTTCACAAAATATTTTGATATCCATTTCTGAGCAAATTTGTTAGAAAAACATTGTTAGAAATAATTGTTAGAAGTAATTTGCATTCACATTTGTAAGAAGTATTTTAGATGCAAATTTTAAATTGTTAGAAGTAATTTGCATTCACATTTTAGATGCAAATATGTAAAAAATTATTAGAAGTAAATTGTTAGAAGTAAAATTTTATGATTCATATTCTGTTACTAAATTGAAAGCATATATAATTGATTGCAGGGACATTGAGCTATGGACGAGGGTGAAGAGAAAAAATATAAGATTATATATGAAGGTGCACAACGTGGAGAAGATGTCGGTGGATAAGATGGCGGTGGAGAAGATGGGGGTGGAGATGATTACAGCTCACAATTTTTGAATGACTCCGGTGAGGGAGTACTTGAGCTAGAAGAAAGCAGAGACGACAAAGGGCCCTTAACAAACTCCGGCGAGGTATATTAAGCCTCTGTTGATCACTAGATGCATTAATTGATTTGTATTAATTGCACTTATTAACGAATCATTCTTCTTTTAGCCCTCCGGATCGAGCCGATCGGCGCCAAGGCAACGAGGCCTGACCAAAAGGTTGGGCGATGATACAAGATTATCGATCGACAAAGTTTATGTTGATGGCGAACCGTGGGAACCCATTGAGAGCCGCCGTAAATTTATAAATCAATGCGGAGTTCTTGTTAGGACATGATCCCGATCACCATTGAAGAATGGCATAAGCCGAAGGACGACAACAATGGAGCTAGTTATGTCGACCAAAGCAGAAAAGATTTGCTTTGGGAGACGCTCTTGACACATTTCAACCTACCGCGAGGTCTCACAGATGACAAGAAGGAGAAGTAAAGCAGTGGACTCTTAAGAAGATGGCCACACAATTCCAGACCTGGAAGAAAACATTATGGAGAAATTATCAGAAGGAAAAACAAGCTCCAGATTTCACTGAAGCATTAGAGAAGATAAAACATGACTGACCTGCATTTGTGGCGTATAAGGAATCGTTTGCCGCTCTGGCCCGATCGGCCATAAATAAGGCAAATGCTGCGAAGAAGACATATCACCATACTTTGGGGACAGGTGGCTATAAGACTGCCGTGCCTAAGTGGGAAGCCTTTGAAGCAGAATTGCTTGATAAAGGGATCATTCCACAGACAGCGGACTGGCCCGAGAGGTCCAAGTTCTGGTTGTACGCGCATGGGGCAGCGTTGGACCCACAGATTGGGCAGATTGTTGCAAAGGGAAAATGGAAGGAAAATTTTGAAAAAAAATCCAAAGAGCTTGAGAAGGCAATAGAAAAAGTTCGAAAGGGAGAGTGAAAGCCCGAGAGAGAGAACGACGAGCTGACACTCGCCCTCGGGAATCCTGAACAAGTTGAACGATGTCGAGGCTATGGACCCGGTGTTTCGTGGAAAAAAGGGTTTCCAGAGTACGCTGAAAGTTATAGAATCCGTCAGAGAAAGAAGAAGGAGTTAGACCGGTTATAGGAATTGGAACGCAAGGTGGAGCGGCAGCAGGAGCAACTGGACTCAATTAACCAGCAAAGGGCATCTCAGCAGCAGCTAGAAGATCCTGCAGTCGATGTCGACCCATCTCAGCAGAAAAGCAGCGTGGTTTCCACGCAGCTAGAAAATTCTGCATTCGAACCGCCGGCAGCCCACTACCCCGTGGATGCTGTCACGGAGAAGACAAGTTGTGAGCTACATATGTCAATGAAGGGCATATCCTTCAAGGTGGCGGTCGGCTATGCTTTACCAAATCAATCTGGAGCAAGCTACCATCTTGGTCAGATTCCAGCTGGCTATGCTCGTGTCGGGTGGATGAAATTATGCAGGGATTTAATACACTGGAGCTTGACATTCCTGGAGGTGACAAGGAGAAGACGAGAATTCATGCTTGGTATCGTTCTATGGAACAAGAAATACATCGTGTTTCTAGACTCGCCGCCAAGGCCACCGACTCCTCCGAGTAGCAATCCACCTCAAAGTCCATCGCACCCCGATTGGGAACCCAGCCCGAGTCCATCGCCCGCGCCCACTACTAAGTTGCCAAAGCGGAAGTTGCACTTCCCATCGACTAGTACTACTGCCAAGAAAGACAAGTCTCCTGCCAAGAAAGGTGCAAAGAAAACCAAGAGAGACAAGTCTCCTGCCAAGTTACCTTGCGAGCTCACTGATGAGAAACTAAAGGAGAAGGTGGATGCTGATATGAAAAGACAACTTGCACCGAACGGCCCGAGCCAAAGAAGGTACTACCACCGGGAACCGTTGGAAATTTGTGAGAAATCTATCGAGACAACCGTCACATGTGAACTTGCCGTCAAACTATGATTGCTGTATGGCGAAGAAATATAAGGAACAGAAGGAGCAGGGAAAAAGCGGGAAACAAGTGGCCCAGCTCGGAGAACGGGCAATAAAATCGATCCCCCCGCTCAAGGTGTTTCTCGATAAGGACGTACACCACGACAATGGTCGCGTAGGCGACACTGGTCTCCCCATTGCTGAGCTAGCATGGAGATATGTCGACAAGCAGTCTCTGGTCAGACCTGAGGAGGTAGGGCGTCTACCAACACAAATGCGAAAATTGCATGACTGGTACATGAAAGTCGCAAAGGAAGGGCGAACTAGCCTCTGGGTGGCACATAAGAAAGAGCATTACTTCAAGGACAACGAGATATATATTGAGTTTGAAGAAAATTTTCAGTTATTCAATCAAGACGCCCTCGACAAAGCCCTCGTCAGTTGCTATTGTCTGTAAGTGATTTATTTCTGTAATTTAAGTCTCTAGCTATGCCGAATGAAGATTCTTGAATGCAAAAGACGCGGAATCTGGAACACTGGGTTCATTGACCCATATACAACCATGAAGTTACTGTACAAAACCATGCCAAGGACACAGAGGAGAACTTGCTAATGTTTTTAATGAAACAAAGTCATTGCACAAAAATACTTTTTCCTTACAACCACGGGTGAGTGTTACTGTCTTGTACACATTCTATTTTGCTTGATCGATGTTTAATGTAATCGATGAGTTATGCATGCCTCGGTATATAAACGTGTGTAGCTTCCACTGGATTCTGCTAATCATTAGAGTTGACGATGGAATCGTTGATGTCATGGACTCATTAAGGAAAGATCCTGACGAGTACATCAACGTGCAACTAATGCTCCAGAAGTAATTTCAATCATTATCGCTCTATATCGACCTCTTTCGTTCATTTCCTGATATCAAGTAATTAATAACTTATTTATTCATTTTATTTGCCGGGAGGGTTTGGAAACGCTTCATCACGGAGGTTACAGCTGATTGGAAACCGGAGCTGCGTTTTATTCCAATGAAGGTAAGTAGTACTATCTAGGTCTGCGCAACTCTTTAATTCTAGTTTCAATACCATTATCATGCTTCATTATTATTTGATTGAATTCTATTATTTGTAAAGTACTGCCTGAGGCAGCCACAAGGGACAAATTTATGTGCATACTACATTTGCGGTTCATGCGCCTGACGATCAGTGAGCGGCGCAGAGATGTGTAAGACAACTTGAAGTACGCAACCACTATTCACAATTTATTTTATTACCATCAATTGTGTTGAGTTCCAGTCATAATTTCTTTTATGATGATTTGATATATATATATTATACACACAACTCACATATTCATATTGATCTAGATGAAAGATATGCGGGACAAGCTCATACCAATGAACCGCGTACAAGAATTCAAGAGGAATTGTCGGGATTTTTTATGACGGAGGTCATACTGAGGCGGGAGAATTTCATTGCGACTAATGCCTCCATGTAATTTGATCATCTCCATGTAATTAAATAGATATATGTACCAAATTGTATGTGTATATATATGCATCAACGTGATCTCCACGTAGTATGAACTATATCTATACAAAAACTTGTTTTGGCGTGTCAATGTGATCTCTATACGATGGAAAACATAAAATCCGAAACCCTAAACCCTGAAAAATAAACTGAAAAGAAAAAAAAGCAGAAACCTTTAGTCCCGGTTGGTCGACTTACCAACCGGGACTAAAGGTCCTCCACCCAGCGAGCTCCACCGTGGCCACGTGGAGGGCCCTTTAGTCCCGGTTCGTGGCTAACCGGCACTAAAGGGGGGGGGGGGGGGGTTTAGTCCCGATTTGGTAGTCCCGGTTGGAAAACCGGGACTAAAGACCCTCTACAACCGGGACTAAAGGCCCGTTTTCTACTAGTGAAAGTAATAAAGTGCATAAAATGACCTGACAATACAACTCAATAGCCTTTGAACTTAGTATTATGATACATTAAATGGAGTTGAAAATCTAATTCAATAAACATGGCAATCATTAAGCAAGCAAAGTTACCAATATCATGCAAGGAGATCCCGAAGTGCTTAATTTCACGTAGAATGAAATTTACAAGATTATAGTTTATCTTTTTCAACGGTACATGACAATTATATCACTATAAATAGAAGCATTGCGAGTTTCCCCTCAATATGGAACATCTTTGCAGCTAATTCACTTCTCCAAGCGCAAGTTTCAAACATTCATGTGTGCACTTTATAGTCAGCGAATGTATCACTAAGCTGCCCCTTCGAAGTAATAATGGTAGCAGATGCGTGCAATGTAAGCAAGCTTAACTTTTTGACGAGCAGACATGCTTGATGATGATCTAGACAGTATCTTGGTTATATGAGTCAGAAGCAACAACAATCCAACTGCTCAATCATGGAGGACAAAAAGTAAAAGTAATACAAACAAATTACTATAGAGAACTGACAATAGCACTGATAAATACTGAAGTAAAAGAGGCACCCCCCTAGATTGACACTACAACCTAAATTAACCAAGTTGATAAATTGACTTTCATCCTAGATTGACCATATACGGTATTTGTCAGAACAAAGTTACCATGCTTATTTGGAAGGCTAGAATTTCTTACATTAATTTGAATACAAAGTGGCAGATCTACACTACTTATTGGTGGGTGCAGAAGTGTCGGTTAATGAGAGGAAAAATTATGTAGCAATACTATTACAATTGTATACGACGAAATTGTATGACACTTATTCAGTATTACCGCATGTGTATATATTGTAATATCTAGCCATGCAAGTAAGTTGCGATTTGGATAGTTGGTGTACATATTATGGAAGTTCGCAAGTTGCGATTCCAGCCAAGAACGGCCACACGTTGCCGCCCAGCCACCTGTCACCAACTGATTGATAGAGTGTCTTACATACAAAATTATGCATGAGTATGATATTGGTATGAAAATCTCAGATTTTTTATCTATCTATCTATCATAGATAATCTACGACATACTTTTTTCATCTCTTTTGCTGAAAGCTATACTTAATGTGTTAAATCTCGATCTATGGGGTATTAACACATTTCAGCCTATTTTTGTGTACATACACCTAAACCATGGCTTATTATTGATGTTTAGTTGCTTACACATATTACTTTGATTCGAAAGACAAGTTACTCTCTTGTTGTTACAAATCTTTTATCCATGCAGGTCAAGTTAATTAGTATGCATTAACCCTCAACATTCTTGGCATATATACAAATGTAAAATTCTCATGTTTCGTTAAGGAAACATTATATGGTTGATCATGTTATAAGCGCACTTTCAGCGTTGAGCCTGTATGTACCACAGTCCACATATGGCCATAGAGATCCGGGTATTCATGTTATCATGTTGTAAGTACAGATTGTGAGAAAAGGAATATCCGCAAAATCTCTTGTCATATTCTTGATCCAGCAAGCCAAAGGTGAAGTGTGTTAAGTTCAAAAAGACATTTATATTAAATTCAGTTGCTGCATATGTATTTATTGCGGTTACTTAATTTAATAGATTTGTCGGATTTTACTTTAGCACCATGTCCTAGAAAATTCCCCCACAGCAACACGTGCGGGCATCAACCAGTATTAAAAACACATATGTCATATGATCCCTAATAGGGATACAAAGTCGTTCATATATCAAGGGATGGATCCCATAAATAAATGTTTCTAGTCCAATTTGAATGGAATTCAGATCTAATTAAATGCAGATGCAAAAAATGATATTTTAAATCAAATTATGTGCAAGATTAAGATGTGTCGTGAAAAGATGTAAAAAAACGCGACACATAATGCGGAGCGGCTAATCTGTCAACATCACAAATTTAAGCTAGATTTTAATATATATGGTGCAGAAAAAATCGCGCGACCGATAAATATCCAAAAGGCTGAAAAAAGCACCGCTCTGTCGTGTCTCGGATCACGGACACCGGGAGTAAAGGATACCCCCGTTTTATGTTCGGCACAGGGCGCGAAGGAGGCTAGAAGACGCCTCACCCGGGAGGAGGTCGCCAAGTTCTTCGTCAGGACGGGCAGGCAAACAACACAAAGACACAGAGAGTTTTACTCAGGTTCAGGCCGCCCGGAGGCTAAAAGCCCTACTCCTGCATGTCTGGATTGCGATGATCATCATGATGTGGTTTACAAGAGTGTTCTCAGGGGTGAACCCGGCAGAGTTCCGGCCGGAGGTAGACGAAGAGCAGATCCTGCCTTGGGAGGTCACCTCTCTCTCTGCCCTCTGAACCCTAGTCTAGTCTTAAGCTTGGATCCAACCTCTCCCCTCTCCGTGCCTTGGTCCTCCTTTTATAGGCTAAGAGGATACAACAGGGCACGCGAGGTGAGTGAGGGGTTTTAGGCGGGAGAATCCCTCGGTGGCCTTAGGAGGAGACGTGGCCTCTTCTCCTCCAAGTATCTTCTGTGGGGTGGCGCGGTCGTCCGTCCTTGGGGAAAAGCGGGGCGGACAAAGCCTGTCCGCCCCACCGACCACGCCCATGGCGACGTCACTGGGGGGCACATCCTTCATCTTGGCGCCCAATTCTTCTACAAGCTTCCAGCACGAGCTGGCGTGCTTATCCTTTCAGTTGTACCAATGGAGGACCCGGGGGCATGCCTGGCCTCCTGCCGGGCGCCTGGACCCGTGGGTACTCCGCCTTGTTCACCGGGTGGCGGGTGACCCCAGAAGGTCACCTGGTCCTTAGCCGTAGCTTGTCAATGTCGAACTTGACGGGTTTCCTTGGGGCAGATGGGCTGACCCATCTGCCGGTCTTGACTCCTTGCCTTGTCCATCTTCTTGGTGGGCCCAGGTTGTGGACCCACTTTGGCAGCATCAGGGGAACCCCATGTTCCACTGCTGCGACAGTAGCCCCGGGCATGGTCCCGGCGGCTCTTGCTTCAGCTGCTGCCGGGGCTATGGCCAAAGAGTTGGCCAAAGTGGGTCCCCGACGTCTTGTCTTGACTGATCCGTCCCACCCGTCAGAGGGTGGATCTTGGAGTTATTCCGCTCGGGGGAATAACTGCACATGCCTCCTTGATTCCTGTTGCGGAGAAGCCGAGGAGACCGCAGGAGAGAGAAGGCGCTGAGTGCTATAAAAGCGGATGGGGCGCCTCGCGAATCTCCATCCTTTGTCTCCATTGCTTCATTGCTCCCATCCCAGGTATGGCGAGAGGGAAGAGAGGCGTTGGGCGTCCTCGTGCTTCGTCTCGGCGCAGAAGAGCCACAGGAACCGCGAAAAAGCTGCCCCAAGAGGGCACTAGTAGGAATGTGCTTATAGCCACCACGCTACCGCTGGCGGACGGTCGTGGGCATCCGCCAGCGCTATTATCGCTGGCGGGCGGTTTATAGTGCCCGCCACTGGTACCTGGGCTACCGCTGGCGGGCGGCCAGTAGTGTACGCCAGCGGTAGTATCACGCAGGCCCCAGCAGGCGGGCTAATTAGCGCTGGCGGACGGCTTCCTTGTTCGCCAGCAGTACTATACTTACCGCTGGCGGACGGTTTGGCGTGCCCGCCAGCAGTAGTTGGCTCAGCTGGGCCCAGAAACGAGCAAACTACCGCTGGCGGGCATGCCAAACCGTCCGCCGGCGGAAAGGTAAGTACCTCTTGCGGGCACAGCATTATGTCCGCCAGCGGCAACCTGGGAAGTTGCATAATTGCGGCCACCCACCACCACCCTCTATTATTGCACCTCACACTTGCTTCTCTCACTAGCTCGAGTTTTGCTCATTTGTGGCTCCTTTCCCCATCAAATTCACTACTTTTAGCCAACAAAAACTTATTTAGTTGATAGATCCAACTAAATCTCTCTCCCACATCCAACTTTGACAAAAAAAATCCACTCAAATCACTCCTACCTTAAGATCTAGATTTCATCTCCGGTCTTTTATTTGGAAGTGTGTTTAAGTTATTAAGCTGATCTTTTATCGATAAAAATGCATACTTGTAAATTTTGATCGGATAATGCACTCGTATCCATGCGAAATGATGAAATGGATTGGAATGTGTGAAAATTGTGTTGTGATGGATGAATTTGTGTTGTGATGTGTGAAATTAAAAATGAGGTGCCAATAACCTGCCGGAATGTTGATTCATTTCCGTTTCGGCAACTTTTGGCACTCTCCTTAGTTCCTATTTGTAGGAAGGTCATGGCGAATTTTTTCATGAAACCAGATAAAATATAAAATGGTGCTTAATTATTGTCTTGATTCTACAACGTGCAGGTGATAATGGTTATTATGAGTGAACGTGTCGTGAATACCTACTTGAGACACGCGACGGAAGACATGTTGCGGAATAAACGCAAAGACATACAATGTCCGTGTCGAACATGCAAATTGGAGTGCGGCATCAGCCCATTTACCGGAGATTTGCTGATTCACCTGCTCAGGCGTGGTTTCATGGATGGCCACACTCGGTGGATAGAAGATGATGAAGATGATGAAAATGATGGTTCGGCGGCAGGAAATGATCAGGAAGGGCAGCAAGATCACAATAACGATGAGGGGCAAGAAGACGAAGAGCCTGATCCCCAACATGATCATGTTGGAGAAGACAGTGATGAAGAACAGGTGGTACCAGAAGAGGAGGACACGTAGACACCGCTAACTTCAGTCGTGCGGGACCCCCATTTAAAAGAACTGTTTCTAAAGAAGACGAATAACACGCAATCTAAGCTGGCGCAACTGGAGATAGACTCGAATACTCCGTTGTATCCAGGCTGCGATCCGGAAGAGTCCCGCTTGAAAGTAGCGCTTGATGTTCTGCAGATGAAGACAGACACAAATGGAGCGATAAAAGCGTCGACGCTAATCTGGAATACTTGCACAGTATCCTTCAGCTTAAGAAAGCCGATTCTTTGAAAACTGTCTACATAAGCCATCGAAGGTGGCTAGGCAATAAAGCCCCATGGAGGAGGCGTGGAGACCTTTTCAACGGTGAAGATGAGCTCCAAGAACCTCCACGTAAGAGGAGCGGTGATGAAATTTATGAGTTGCTGAATGGTTGGGAAGAGTGCCCTGAGCCGGGAAAGAAGCGAAAGGCGCCAAAACCGCTCCATGGTGTATGGAAGACGAGTTCTGTGTTTTGGGACTTGCCATACTGGCCCATCTTCAGTACGCCAAATTGCCTTGATCTAATGCATGTCACGAAGAATGTGTTCGAGAGTTTGTTTGGCACTGTGCTCAACATGTCCGATAGGACCAAAGATGGCCGAAAGCAAGACAGGACCTGATACATATGAACATCAGGAAAGAGCTTCATGGGGGACGCCAAAAATGGGGATGACGACCAGTCGGACGAGGAGATAGACGGTCACGATGCCAAAAGAGTTAAGAAGAATGACTATTACTGCCCCCTCTTGCTTCACTCTTAGTCCAAAGGAGATCGAACAATTGTTCAAGTGCCTTCTAGGAGTCAAAGTGCCTTTGGGTTACTCGGGGCTGATAAGCAGATTCTTAGACCCGCTGAAAAACAAGTTCAGCGGTATGAAGTCTCATGATTGTCACGTGATGATGACACATATATTCCCAGTTGCGATCCGAGGATAATGGACAAGCACGTCCGTGACACCCTTTTTGGCCTCTGTAACTTCTTTGACGTGATCTCTCGAAAGTCAATCACCGCAAAGAACCTTTCAAGGCTGGAGGAAGAGATTGTTGTGATACTATGCGAGCTTGAGATGTACTTCCCGCCCGCCCGCATTCTTTGACATTTGCGTGCATCTGTTGGTCCACATCGTGGATGATATCGTCCATCTCGGATCGTTGTTTCTCCACAACATGATGGCGTTCGAAAGGATGAATGGGTGATGCATGTAAAATGCATACATGAACTTTGCATTATTTTACTTATATTCCAGTCATATTTGCATCATATAAGGGTTATATCACAGTTTGATAATGATTTTGGGAATATTTGATATGTTTCCTGTTTTTTATGGAATTAACCCTGCGCAGGCAGAAAACCCTATTTCTATATTTTAATGTTTCAGGGACCCAAACGACGTCCAAATGACCTGGAAATTTACGAGCATCAGTTTTTGGAAGGAACAAAGCGTGGGAGCAAAGGAAGCAAACAAGCGGAGGCTCGAGGGCCCAGATGAGTGGGCCCACGCGGCCCATGTACCTGGCCGCGTGGGACCCCCCTTTTGGCCCTCGGAGCTCCGCTGCCGTCGATCTTTCCTCCACCGACTCGTTTTGACCTAAAACCGCCTATAAAAATAGTCCCCGACGTTCTCTGGAAGGAGCGCCGCAAAAACACAGAAACACCGAAACAGAGACCTGGAGCTGCAGATTGGAGGGGGAAAACTCTGGCGGGGCGCTGCCGGCGTGGTCTCCATCTTCTCCAACGAGTTCTCCACCGTCTCCATGATGAAGAGGGAGTAGTCCACCTCTGGACTATGGGTTTGTGGAAGTAACTTATGTATCTCTCTCTCTCGAGCTTCACTAATTAGTACCGTATGAGCTGCTGAACATGATTACGGTCATCTATGTAATACCTTTGTGGTGGATCTTTTTATGAGTTAATATATGTTTGAGATTGCAATGGTTTTGTTTCAGTTATGAAAGTAGATGCATATTATGTACCCGTTCTTATTTACTTGTCATGATCAAGCATGTTTATGAGAGCGTGTGAGGGGGAACTGTGCATTAGTTGGAGTAACGGGGGGTGGCTAGTGCAGTGAACGTGAGAGAAAGTTCTGCGATCCACTTGGGTATCTCTACCTTACTTTGTTGCCTCACTAGGGATAAAAAGAAATACCATGCTACCGGAGATGTGGGTGTGACCATTGCCACTACTCCATGACTAGATCTAGCATGTTCTTATTTTAACTTCATGTCATGATACTTATTGCTATACTCTGAGTTATCTTAATTACTGAGGTGTTATGATTTAGTTCGCATCTTGGTGGAGTATAAGAGAGACTAATAACCAAAAGGTCTCTATGTTAGGACGTGATGCCCATATAATTATAACTTGTCATTAAACTGTTGTGTTGCAATCTCATATGTCAACTCTAGTGTTCCATTGTCTACCACTTTATTAAAGAGAGTGCATTTGTGAAACCATGAACCCCGGTCCATTTTTAATCATAAGAAACACCTTTCCAACCACTTTTACCAATTTTCCATTTTCTGCCATTTAAAAATCCGAAAATACAAAAACATTTTTACATCTTGCATTCATCATATAAAACCAAAAATATCATTTATCATTGCTACCACCATCCTTGCATATTTATTTACCACCATTGCATATTTATTTCTTGTTTGCATTGCATATTATCTTGATATCATTCTCACACCTTGTGCTTGACAACCACTAGGTGAGGTTGAGGACCAAAACATTTACTTTGTTTTGTAGGTAACCAAAAGAAGGATAGGAAAGATAAATCTTCACTACTGATTCCCGAGAGTTCGATATTAAACCCTCGAGTCACCCTCGTGGGGAAAACACGTCTTCCACTTACTACACACTCTGCACTTGGAGTCTCAACCTAACCCATTTACTTTTCACGCAGGTAACTACGTGAAGGGCCATCAAGACTGTTTTCTGGCGCCGTTGCCGGGGAATCATTGCTGAAAGGTTTATCCAAGGGTCCCCTGCACTAGCTCTGTTTTCTGGCGCCGGTTTATCCAAGGATATCTCACCAAGTCAACTTCATCACCAACTTGTGCTAACACCTAAGCTTGGGGAGGTTGCACCTACGTGAGCATCATCTTATCCATCTTTACCTTCAAAGCAATTTATCTTGTTTTGTTTTGTCTTGCATATCATATTTCGGTTTGCATATTTTATTTTCAGTTTTCATCTAAAAACATAAAATCCATAAAAATTAAGTGTTGTTTTTAATATGTGTTTTAAGCTATTGGTAAGAAGTTTGGTAAGGAAACTTGAAAGCTGAATTTTATTATCTCATTGTTACTATGGCATTTATGAATCGTGCCTCGCTGCATCATGCTTTATATGAAAGTGCTTATGCTATTGCTCCTAAAGTGGTTGAAACTACTATGTCTGAGGTACCTAAAGTGGGATTTAAAATCCCCGTTGGTCATGTTAAAAGTGTTATGAAAAATCCATTTACAGGGGATGGAACTAAGTCTGCACGTGAACACGTGGAGACAATTGAAGACATATGTGGTTTATTTAGGCTTCCTGGTATTTCTGATGATCAGGTGAAAAGGAAGCTATTATATTTGTCTTTATCTGGTAATGCTCGTATTTGGTTCAGGTCTTTGGATGAAGAAGTCACTATTGAATGGAGTATTTTGAGGGAGGTTTTCTTTCTTAAGTATTTTACTCCTAAAGAAGTTTATGATAACCCATGCTATTATGATGAAACTAATAATGCTCCTTTACTTTCTAGTAATACTACTAGTGAAGTTATGATAATAATGAGGAGTGTTGCTTAAATATGCTATATGATAATGCTTTAGATGATGGTCCTATGCTTATTGATAATCCTCAATGTTTAGAAGTTGTTACAAATTTATGTGAGGATAAAAATGATATACTTGCTGTTTGTGATGGTACTCTTACTCATGAGAGTCCTACTTTGTTCTTAATTCTCCTAGTTACACCATGGAGGAGAAATTTGCTTATGTTGAGAAATACTTATGTGGTTTGCAATTATCTTTAGTTCCAAATCTTTGTTGCAACCATGATATTAAACTTGATATTGATCTTATTAACTATTTTGAAAGAGGGAAGCATGCTAATGAATTCCATAATAAATTTAATAATCCTCTTTATGTGCCTAATTATCTAAGTTGAATGATTCTTGTGGTTATATGGTTGAATTTATTTCTACTACTTGCAACTATTATGAAAGAGGAGGTGATAAGAACCCTCTTTATTACTAATAATTATATGCTGCAAGTAAATATTGTTAATATGCATTGGAAACTTCTATTTATGTGATTCATTCATATACAAAATGCCAATGCATAGAAAGAAAGTTAGACTTCGTTGTTATTACTTTTGTGTTTTGTTTTTCTCTCAACTAGGGTTCAACTTGACTATTATTTTGATTGGTTTGAGAACACCATGGGATCCTGGTATTATGCATGAACACTTTCCAAGGAAGAGGGACACCAAAGTTCAAGCTCCCTCATGAGCTTCGTCCTCTATAAACATCAAGTAAGAAGCCTAGCTATATGGCTATAAAGAAAGCGCTTTACGGGAGGCAACCCGGTTGTTTTTATTTGTGATTTTCTTTGTGTCCTCTTGCTGTAACAAGAGACTTAGTGTTTAGTTTAGTTTCTGGAATTTTAATAAAGTGCCAAGTTTTACTCATTTTGGTTTGAAAAGTTGCTTATAGCGTTCGGAGATTTTATTCCTGCACGAATCTGTGCACGGTATGATTTTTAATTCTTATTCTGTAACTCCGAATGAGCTCATATTTAAACTGTAGTAATTTTTCATCCTCTGTATGCATGAATTTTTCGGAATTTTCGACAAAGTTAAGTAGGGTAGAAAAATACGTTTAGCTGCTGCTGTTTTTCTGGACAGATTCTGTCCCATTTTGTTTGATGCATGCTTAGAACTTTTAACATGAATTTTTGATCCAATTGAGTTTATGAGTAGGCATACAACATTATACACTTTCTGGACATTCATATGAATTTTTGTCTAAGGATTATATGCAGCAAGAAATCTATTTGTTTATCACTACTAATGCACCCCACAGAAAAAGAAATGGGAGAAACGGTGTTTTGAAGTTTTTTCACAGGGATTAGAGGAGATGCACCAAGAGCTATCC
Organism: Poa pratensis; assembly: GCA_947311845.1. NCBI lineage: Eukaryota > Viridiplantae > Streptophyta > Magnoliopsida > Poales > Poaceae > Poa > Poa pratensis. Next base: position 39,020,225 of record CAMZMU010000070.1, read on the forward strand.
AAGGATGGTGAAGACCATAAGCTTGGGGATGTGAAGACAACCCCACTGGACCTACACACTCTCGGTTTGCACACGTCTAACTTCTGTTTTTCGATCGAAACACTTTATCGCATAAACTTGGAGCGTCTTTTTGTTTGTTTAGGTTTGATTTTTATTTTGTGAGACCACCACACTATCATTTATATGAGAGAGCTACTGGAAATTTGGGTTGAATTATGTTGGATGCTATTAGATTGGGAAAAGGGATGTTGGAGTTGATTTTAAAAGATACATATAGTTGCATGATTCATGAGCTTGTAATGAATGTTAATTTGCAAGTATTTTATCAAGAGCTATCTTTTATTCATGTTTTGATGCTGAATGTTATTTACTTTGTTTAACATGGATTAGTTAGTTCTATGGACACTCATGCATGCATTTAGATGGTCAACTTTCTCCCTCTTGCTAGCCCAAAAATTCCAACAAGCAAAAACTTGTTTCCAACACCTTCAACCAAAGTTTTTCCAGTGAGTCCACCATATCTACCTATTAGCTTTATGCTATTCCGAGTATGTTTATCATGATATTTGTGTTATCTATACCTCTGAATGAAAATGCTTATGTTGTTGATTGGTATGGGAAAAGTTGGTTATAGAGCTCTCTCGAACTTGATGCACACTTTACTTTATTGCATAAATAAAATATGACCCATTGTGATTAAAATTATGATGTTGTGGACTTGACAAATGTCTTTGGTTGAGAGTTAGCTCATATGTGCTGTCACATGGCAAGCTTTCAACATGCACTTCATTTAGTTGATATCATGTACTTTTGTTTATGGATGCTTACCATGGGTGAAATAAATGTGGAAATGAAGTGAGTTTAAATGAGTTTGTATAAATGGTTAGAGAGACGCCTGGGCCGCTAATCTAAGCCATGCATCATTCATGGTGGAAATTTACTTACATGCTATGGTGAACCTTCTGTGATACACCTTACAATAAAAAGCTATCTAATGGTAAATAAAAAGGTGTTGAGATTGTTCATTGTGTTTGTTTGTCTTGTCATTTTGATATGGGCTTGTTCCATATCCTGGGACAAGAGGTACCCCAGTTGACGCTCTTAATGATACAATTATTACTTACAATGATATTTAACTTGAACTTGCTTTGTTTTCCAAATTGAGTAACACATGGAGTAGGTACTTGTATTCAAGGGGCATTAGTACAGAACGACACATCGGATACCCTCTATGGAAACGGCAGGTGTTAGCCGACAGAGAATCACGATTTTAGCATTGCGGATGAGGCCTGGCAGAGGTTGGTCCGTCAACATTGGTTACGGAGAATTTTATATCTCCGTTACCAAAAGTATTGGCAACGGTCATAAATTTGTCTCCGTTTCCAATATGTATCTCTATGGCTACGGTTGTTTATGTATATCGTTTGCGATGTGCTTGGGAAATTGCAGTTGCAATCTGGAAGCGCGCATGTTCAATGCGGCTTAATTCACGAGGGATTGGAACCGCCTGATCGACGCTAATAAAATGTGACTGGAACAGCGCGAAGCCAGGCAGGTCCCGCATTCTCCCCTTCGTTCTCTCCCACATTATCTACCACACTAGCACAACCGCCATGGCGGAACCCTGGTGGCAGAACGAGGAAGTCCGAGCGACGACGCGAGTGCGGAGACCGCGGTGATGTTCCATGGTGGGATCAAGACGGGCCGCCGGACTCGGACCCCGACGACTCGGACCCCCATCTTCACGCTCTGTAGAAGACGACTCCGACGACTCGGACCCGCCGTCTTCACGCGAAGGAGAAGACGACTCCGAAGAGGACGAGTCGCCGGAGGAAGAGGAGCCGGAGGACCCGCCGGAGCCGTATTATTCTAGCCAGGAAGAATATGACGGCGACGCCGACGACGACGACGAGGAGGCGTCGGAGGAGGCGCCGGAGGAGGAGGCATCGGAGGAGGCGCCGGAAGAGGAGGCGCCTGAGGAAAAGGCAACCGGCAAGAAGCGACGCCGCCGCGGATGACAATGGCGCGGAGGCAGGGCGTAAGCAGAACAAGTAGAGTAGATAGTTAGTTCAATTACTCTATCGATTCTTTGTAAGTAGGCCCAGTGTGTCAGTGAAGAAATTAGAGGAAACGGTTGTTTATCGCCTCCGTTTGCGATGTTATTATATGCTATAAATGTGCCACTGCGGCAACCCTAACGCTCTCGCTCTCACTCTCACTCTCACTCTCACTCCACAGTCATAGTGTGGCGGCGGCTCCAGACCTAACCCTTATCTCGCAGATCTGAGCGGCGCGTCCGGCCGGCATCGCCGCCATGCATCTTCCCCCAGCGGCGCGTCGGCGCATCTTCCCCCAGCGGCGCGTCGTGAGCCGCCGCCCATCCCTCCCAGCGGCGCGTCGTGAGCCGCCGCGCATCCCCCCCAGCGGCTCGTCGGCGAGCCGCCGCGCATCTTCCCCGAGTATGTCGCCGACGCGGATCTACTGGTCTATTGCCGTGCATCTTCCCCGGGTATGTAGCCGACTAGATCTTACATTTTGTTTAAAGTAGCACAGAAAACTTGTCTAGTATTTGAAGTCTAGTATTGTGTTCTGTCTAGTGCCGATGATGAATACACCCCTCGACACTAGATCTTACATTTTATTTAAAGTAGCATCTACCGATCTAGTATTGTAGTACTGTCTAGTATTGTAGTATTGTGTTCTGTCTAGTATTGTAGTACTGCCGATGATGAATACACCCGTCAACACTAGATCTTACATTTTTTTTAAAGTAGCATATAAAACTTGTCTAGTATTTGAAGTCTAGTATTATGTTGTGTTTGTTTTTAGTACTGCCGATGATGAATACATACCTTCAACTTGTCTAGTATTTGAAGTCTAGTATTGTGTTGTGTTTGTTTTTAGTATTTGAAGTCTAATAGATTAATTTCAACCCTTTGTCAATGTGCTAATCCTCGTTATGGTTTTGTGTAGCTAGTGTATGAAGTAATAGTATATTTCGGCGACAATGCATAAAAATGGTGAGGCAATTGAAGGTAACATCACCTTCAAGTTCTGCCTCCAAATCGTTTCGATCGGACAGCAGGCACACGGATATAGGCGCTTAAGGTGTAAACTGTTTTCATCGTAAATTGTATTTATGTCATGTAGCATCATATTTGGCTCTTTTCTAACTAGACATCCATGTATTTTATATGCAGAAGCGCCATGCAGATCCAAACAAGCTTTAAAAGAGCTAAATACAAAGTGGGATCATATCTGTGAACCGTCGCTGTTGTGACGTTTCGCTGCACTGTTCAAACACTTTTTTAATTAAGAGTGTCTTGGACAGTGTGGCCGAAATGTCACAGCGGTGACGTTGTTATATTTCGGTGACACCGTCCAAGATGGAGCAAGCCTCGCTACGAAGAATTTGGCAAGATTAATTTGCTAAGGAGGCTTGCGAGCTCGGTGTGGTTTCTTGTCTTTAGTTTCTCCATCTATTTTGTGTATGTGTGTAGCAATTTGGCTGCAGATGTGATTTGGAGAAGCATGAAACCGCTACTCGAGTCTTTTGCTAGGTCGAATTCCATTTTCGGCGCTTCGGAACTGAGGAAGAAGGTGGAGCTGGAGAAGAGTGGAGTGTCATAAAAGTTAAGTTTAGGGAGGCATGAGAATGATAGGATTAGCGAGGCATGTGTAACTCATCTTTTGATGCTATGTAATGATGACAATTCTTATATACGTTATGAATGGATTTGGTAGCAACTTTGTGCTTTGCTGTGAGATTTTGAATGTAATTTGGCAACCGAATTGCTCCTGTAGGCTTCTGAAAGAACCTCAATGCAAACGAGTAAAATAGAATCTCCGTTACTGATGCACCGATACATCGGAAACGAAGATGGGTCCGCAACCGTAGCCAACTTATGCCCTCATCGGTGACGGTTTTTTGCCTCCGTTACCGATGAAGGCCTTCACATCAGTGACAGGGTCGGGGACACGGACCCTTTCTCCGTTGCCGAAGGGGTTTTTGGCCCGTTTCCGATGTGTCGTTCTGTACTAGTGGGGCATGAGACTTTCAACCTGTACTTTGTCAAGCACACTACTCATATTGCTTTCACTTTAAACTTAATCATTCAAGATGCTATGATAGGGGAATGAGAGCTTGACACCAAGGATTACCACATTACAATCATTAACTTAAGTAGAGAAGTTCAGAAGTTAGATGAAATTTATTCATGCTTTACCTCTACTCACATATATATCTTTCCAAAGTGTCCACCTTTTATATTCAGATTTTCATCAAAAACTCTATGACCATTGTAGGATGTTCTTTCTTATCATTATGCATACATGTGGTCCATAGTACTTTGTCTTTTATGTTACACTTTGTGAATTATCATTGAACATCCTTGCGTTGAATACTTGATATCACTTCATAATCTATCTTGCATATTGCTACTCCTTTTTAGAATGAACCATTTGACTCTATGTAGCAATAGTAATCACCTTCGATATCCATTGTTAGTATTAAATTGCAAAAGTCCATGTTAGTTTTATCACCTTCATACTCGAGGACGAGTATAGGTTAAGCTTGGGATGTTGATGCATGTAAAATGCATACATGAACTTTGCATTATTTTACTTATATTCCAGTCATATTTGCATCATATAAGAGTTATATCACAGTTTTATAATGATTTGGGAATATTTGATATGTTTCCTATTTTTTATGGAATTAACCCTGCGCAGGCAGAAAACCCTATTTCTATATTTAATGTTTCAGGGACCCAAACGACGTCCAAATGACCTGGAAATTTACGAGCATCAGTTTTTGGAAGGAACAAAGCGTGGGAGCAAAGGAAGCAAACAAGCGGAGGCCCGAGGGCCCAGATGAGTGGGCCCACGCGGCCCATGTACCTGGCCGTGTGGGACCCCCCTTTTGGCCCTCGGAGCTCCGCTGCCGTCGATCTTTCCTCCACCGACTCCGTTTTAACCTAAAACCGCCTATAAAAATAGTCCCCCGACGTTCTCTGGAAGGAGCGCCGCAAAAACACAGAAACACCGAAACAGAGACCTGGAGCTATAGATTGGAGGGGGAAAACTCTGGCGGGGCACTGCCGGCGTGGTCTCCATCTTCTCCAACGACTTCTCCACCGTCTCCATGATGAAGAGGGAGTAGTCCACCTCTGGACTATGGGTTTGTGGAAGTAACTTATGTATCTCTCTCTCTCGAGCTTCACTAATTAGTACCGTATGAGCTGCTGAACATGATTACGGTCATCTATGTAATACCTTTGTGGTGAATCTTTTTATGAGTTAATATATGTTTGAGATTGCAATGGTTTTGTTTCAGTTATGAAAGTAGATGCATATTATGTACCCCGTTCTTATTTACTTGTCATGATCAAGCATGTTTATGAGAGCGTATGAGGGGGAACGTGTGCATTAGTTGGAGTAACGGGGGTGGCTAGTGCAGTGAACGTGAGAGAAAGTTCTGCGATCCACTTGGGTATCTCTACCTTACTTTGTTGCCTCACTAGGGATAAAAAGAAATACCATGCTACCGGAGATGTGGATGTGACCATTGCCACTACTCCATGACTAGATCTAGCATGTTCTTATTTTAATCTAAAATAATTTGGCCTCTCTGGTGAACTGACTTTAGGTATAAGTGCAATATGTGATGTATTGATGCTTGTGAGATCCAAATTTCTAGTAAAGAAATTATTGCAGAGACTGTAGAACTGGGGTTTGATGATACTCTAGAATTTCTTCATGAATAGACCATTGAAACCGTCAGGCCCTGGCGATTTATCACTTGGCATGTGCTTAATATATCATCTATTTCGTCATTAGTAACTAGCTGTTCTAACTCACTTAGATCCTGTGGGGTAATTAGTTCTGCAAGATTATATCCCATATGAATATCCTCTGTTTAACCCAGCCTATTATTAAAGGAACTCCATAGGATAGCTGCCTTTTGTGAGTGTTCAGTAGCAACACTACCACCATCCTGTGTTAAACAAGCACTATGATTGTGCGATAATTCCTTGTGGCAATGGCATGGAAGAACTTTGTATTTTCATCACCTAACTTTGCCCATCTGATTGTGGCCCTTTTCTTTCAATAAATCCTTTTGGCTTCCAATAATTTTGAGGTATGCTATTTCAGGGCATTTCTGAAATTTCTTTCAGGTACAGAGAGGGTCCTTTGTTCTTCTATCCATCAAACATAGCTAGCACATAAATGCATTTATCAATGAGATCAGATAAATTTGACAGATGCTTACTCCATTTTTAATACCATGTCTCAAGGATTTAAACCTTGCTGTCACATCCTGTGCATCATTTTTATATATGCCAGTATGCTGCCAATTCTTTACCACAACATTTTTGAATTCATCAAACTCTAGGCTGAAATCTTCGAATCTGAAAATTTGCACTTTTGGGATAGTTGTTTCAATTTGTATGTGAATTGGGATGTGGTCAGAGCCGAGTCTGGACATAGGTATAGCCATGGTGTTCGGATATGAAGTTGTCCATGCATGAGAGGTAAAAATCCAATCTAGCTTTTCTAACAATGGCTCACTTTGCATATTACTCCATGTATAGGCCCTGCCTTTGAGTGGAATTTCTTCCAAATCAGGAGTTTGAAAAATACTGTTGAACATAAGCATGTTGTTAATATTACCTCCTGGCCTATTTCTGTCCTCTGTGCTTCTGATCATATTAAAATCGCCCATTATAATCCAATGCTGAAAGTTTGACGAGTCTAACTGAAGAAACCAGTCAACAAATTCCTGCCTTCCTTCATTATTGATGACGTGAAACACACGTTCGTTGGGAGACCCCAAGAGGAAGGTATGATGTAGTCAGCAGCAAGTTTTCCCTCAGAAAGAAACCAAGGTTATCGAACCAGTAGGAGCAGCAACTCTTCAGAAGGTTGTCAACGGCGCCAGAAAAATAGCTGTCGAGGGAGTCTGGACTGTTGACGTGGAATCTGCACACAACACAATCAAACTACTTTGCCCCAACGAAACAGTGAGGTTGTCAATCTCACTGGCTTGCTGAAAACAAAGGATTAAACGTATGGTGTGGAAAATGAGTATTAAATTGCAGAGAATGAAAAAGGAACAGTTTGCAGTTTGTGGTTGTTTAATCAGTGTAAAAGAATGGACCGGGGTCCACAGTTCACTAGTGGTGTCTCTCCATAAAAGATAACTAACATGTTGGGTGAACAAATTACAGCTGGGCAATTGACGAATAGTGAGCGCATGACAATGCATATACATGACATGTTGACTACTATGATATTTAATTGGGCATTACGACATAATACATAGACCGTTATCCAACAGCATCTATGACTAATAATCCACCGCCGGGTTGTCATCCGAGTCCCCCGTTGGTATTAAGTTGCAAGCAACGGATAATTGCATTAAGTAAAGTGCGTAATGTAAACAAACACATATGCCCGTGGACATAGCATCGTTAGGTTATCCCTAGTGGCAACAGCACATCCACAACCTTAGAACTTTCTGTCACTGTCCCAGGTTAAACGGAGACATGAACCCACTATCTAGCATAAATACTCTCTCTTGGAGTTACAAGCATCTACTTGGCCAAAGCATCTACGAGTAACGGAAAGCATGCAAGATCTTAAATAACATATAAGATAGATTGATAATCAACTTGACATAATATTCAATATTCATCGGATCCCAGCAAACACAACATGTAGCATTACAATAATATGATCTTGATCATGTAGGGCAGCTCACAAGATCTAAACATGATGGCACAAAGTGGAGAGACAACCATCTAGCTACTGCTATGGACCCGTAGTCCAAGGATGAACTACTCACGCATCACTCCGGAGGCAGGCATGGCGATGTAGAAGCCTCCGGTGACGATTCCCCTCTCCGGCAGGGTGCCGGGAAGAGGTTCTGAACCCTCCCGAGCTAGGGTTGACGACGGCGGCGTCTCTGGAACTTTTCGTGGATATTTGCTCAGGTACTTAGGGTTTTCGCGTCGGGGGGAATAAGTAGGCGAAAGGGCGGCGGCTGCGGACCCCCGAGGGGCCCACACCACCCTAGGGCGCGGCAGAGGGGGGCCCGCGCCCTGGTGCGTGTGGCCTCCTGGTGGCCCTCCTCTGCTGCTCCTTCGCTCCGTCAGGCGTGTTCTGGAAAAATAGGCACCCCGTGTAGTTTCGTCCAATTCCGAGAATATTTCCAGACTAGCTTTTCTGGAATACAAAAACAGCAGAAAACAGGAACTGGCACTTCGGCATCTTGTTAATAGGTTAGTCCCAAAAAATGTATAAAAGTGATATAAAGTAGATGCAAAACATGTAGCAATTGGTATAAAACAAGCATGGAACATCAAAAAATAGATACGTTTGAGACGTATCAGCATCCCCAAGCTTAGTTCCTACTCGTCCTCGAGTAGGTAAACGATAAAAACAAAATAATTTTTGAGGTGACATGCTACTATCATAATCTTGATCATATAATATTGCAAGGCACATGTAAATGAATGAAGTGATCCAAGTCAATGGTCTATAATTTGCTACCAAATAGATAATGAGTAAACAATGAATCACACAAGCTAAACGTTTTCATGAATAGTACTTTCGAGACAAGCATCAAACAGTTTTGCATAAGTGTTAACTCATAAAGCAATAGTTTCTAATAAAAGGTATTTAATCAACACAAAGGAAGAATTTAGTTTCAGCATTTGCTTCAACTTTCAACATATTTATCTCATGGATATTGTCAACACAAAGTAGTATAACAAGTCCAATACATTGCATATAACGCATGTTGTAACAAAGTTGACACTAGTGTTTGCTTGTGGAAGACAGAAAGAATAGGAAAACTGACTCAACATAAAAGTAAAAGAAAGGCCCTTCGCAGAGGGAAGCAGGGATTAAATCATGTGCTAGAGCTTTTAGGTTTTTGAAAGCATATAGAGATTGCATAAAATATTTGATACTCCTCCCAACCTTGCTAACACAAGCCATGGCTAACCGAATCCTCGGGTGCCTTCCATCAATCACATACCATGGAGGAGTATCTATTTTTGAGAGGTGTTTGTTAATTGTCAACGAATGGTAGCGGGTGAGAACAGTATTCTACCTGTCGAACGGACTTTTAAGAGCGGCTCCCATGAAGGACGTTATTTCTACCAGCAAGGCAGATCATCCCTCTTTCTCTTTGGTTTACACACATTCAGGTATTTCACTGTTTGTCATTGCTTACTGATGAATCAGGGCAAAAGTGTGAAGAGAATTAATTGGTTAAAGTTGTAATTAATTGGGACTGGGCACCCCGTTGCCAGCTCTTTTTGCAAGTTATTGGATAAGCGGATGTATATGCCACTAGTCCAGGTGTAAAAGTCCATCGACAAATAGAATAAAGAATAACCACACTAATTCCTCATGAGCTAGTAAACATTGACACAAAAAGGGAATAATAACATTTTGAATAATTTAAAGGTAGCACATGAAAAATTTACTTGGAGTGGCAAGGAAATACCACATATAGGTAGTTATGGTGGACACAAATGGCATGGATTTTGGCTCAAGGATTTGGATGCACGAGAAGCATTCCCTCTCAGTACAGAGTTTAGGCTAGCAAGGTTATGTAAGCAAACAAGAATATCAACCCGTACACCAAGTTTTATATGACAAACATATTGCAAACGTTATAAGACTTCATACCGTCTTCCTTGTTAACCAAACCCTGTTATTAGAAAATATCTAGACCTTAGATACCACCGATGCAAACCAAATTTTCAACAAGCTTTACGGTAGTTCTTCACTAATAGGCTTAACTCATGTGATGCACAATTTAATCATGATCTACTTGTTAACTCAAAACAATTGACAAGCATCAAGTTATCCATTTTAGTGATCTACAAGATTAAGCAAGTTTTTCCTTATACCAATTACCACATGCAACATTTTCTGAACCAACCAAACACCAATCAATTTATTTCATCAACTCTCCAAACAAATATAAGTGAAGCAAGAGAGTACTTTCTACAAAAGAAAGCTAATAGCTCTGACAAGAGATACATGAAAACAAGAGCTAAAAGCTGAACAGCGCTAGATATGAATACTCAACAAATATAAGTGAAGAATAGGAGTATTCTCATGAAAAAGCGGAGCGTGTCTCTCTCCCAATCAAGAATGCTAGGGTCCAGTCAAGCTTTATTGAAAATAAAATGCAATACTGAAAATAAAAGCACACAGACGCTCCAAGAAAAGCACATATGATGTGAAAGAATTAAAATATAGTTTCACTAGAGATGACCTGATAATTTTGACGATGAAGAAGGGGATGCCTTGGGCATCCCCAAGCTTAGACGCTTGAGTCTTCTTGAAATATGCTGGGGAGATCCATGGGAGCCTCCCCAAGCTTAAGCTCTTCACTCTTCTTGATCCTATTATATCATCCTTCTCTCTTGACCCTTGAAATTTTGCAGCCCAAGAAAGCAACAATGTAGAAAACCGGGTGACTGAAATAAATAATAGGTATTTGCGTCTATTTATAAATAAAGTTGCATGGGTGCATATTCATTCCCGCAAGAAAGGGTACCAGAATATGGTCTTTGCCTATTTCTATTGAAAGCGAAAATTTCTACAAAATGCAATGTAAACATCCATGTTGAAGAAAGCAGCTAATCATTCAATTTCACCTAGGCTCCGGTCTATCATCTTGTCAGAGTCTGCAGCTTCACCTACCAGGTTTGTTGCGCCGATCTAGAGTGCAATTAATGGTGAAGAATTGTTACCTTCGGCATATATTTGCAGAAGGGGGTCTTTTATTTGTTCTCTCTCTCTCATCTTTGCATCCGAATAGTTGGACTGCTAATTCCTGAGTTTGTCCAACTACTGCTAATCCGAACAGTTCATATGCATACGTATATGGCTCTAGCTGCATTAATCTTGGCCGTCACCATTTAGCTCGAATCCATCCTTGCATCCGGACAGTTGAACTACTAATTTCTGAGCTCGTCCAAGTACTTCAGTTCATATGCGTACATATATGGCTCTAGCTGCTTTAATCTTGGACGATCCAAATTTCTACGTGCGATACAAATTACTTTTGCACATATCAGATAATTACATACCTCAACATCGACACGCAGGTCATCCTGACTTCATGGCAAGTTAAAGTGGACTGAGGCAGATCATCCCTCGCCGACGCCGCAGCTTTGCAGAGGAATTACGTGTCCGCCAGCGCGACATCGAGCATGTCCTACCGTGGAGTCGACAAAGTCGGCGGTATTGCTTGGTGACACCTAAAAGCTTCAGCTCGCAAATACCGGCCGCCGGCCGGCACGTTGTTAGTGTCTGTCATAGATCTGATTTCGGCTGCTACAACCGCGCCCGGTGGCACCGCGTACTCAATTATCTGTGGACAGAATAGGTGGCCGGGAAAAACAAATTTGGAGAACACTTCTGGATTCTGGAGAAAAAAAAAAAATCCAAACCTGTTTCGGGTCAGCACCATCTGTCAATAGAGCCCATGCATGCCTTTGTGACGTGAGTAGCTGACCATGCACCTGTTCTCTGATGCCTTTCATCGTCTCGTCAAGTATGCCAGGTCGATGGAATCCTCTCCGGTGCTCCTTGCATCATCTGGTCGAGTACTCCAGGCCGACGACCTCCTCTCCAGTGCCTTGTCGTGATGCCTTCCATCGTCTGGTCGAGTGCTTCAGGCTGACGGCGTCCTTCTGAGTGCCTCCCGCGAGTTGTAGAACGTGAGATCGCTGCTCTTCATATCTTCGGCGTAGCAGATACCTTTGGCACAACGGAGCAAACTGGTGTCACAACGTCGTCTGGTCGAGTGTTGCTTGTCGATGGCCTCCTCTCCGATGTCTGCCGCGGGCCGGCAGATCGCCCCGATTCGTCCCATCCGTGAGGAAAAGCATTGTCTAGAGAGGAGATCGCACAGGATATGCGCTTCCTTTGGGAGAGCAGATCGTGAACGCTTCTATTTTTGAAGTTACTTCTATTCAGTATACGATTTGCAATTGGACTCTGTCTCCTTTATGAAAAAAAAACAATGTAAACGTAGATACGCTGTTATATCTGATCCGTTGCTTAAGTTATGTAAAATCTCCACCGTACAATGTTTGTTACTTTAATAATATAATAGATAATAGCACCTACAGTTCTAAGAAAAGGTCTTCTCAGCACAATAGGGCATGATGGATTGCATTCAATATCCAAGACAATAAAATCAACGGGGACATAATTGTTGTTAACCATGATAAGAACATCATCAATTCTTCCCAAAGGTTTTTTAATAGTAGAATCAACAAGGTGAACATCCAAGTAACAATTTTCCAAAGGTGCTAAATCAAGCATATCATATAATCTTTTAGGCATAACAGAAATACTAGCACCAAGGTCACACAAAGCATTGCAATCAAAGTCATTCAATTTCAATTTAATGATGGGCTCCCAACCATCTTCTAACTTCCTAGGGATAGAAGCTTCATGTTTTAATTTCTCTTCCCTAACTTGTATGAGAGCATTAGTAATATGTTTAGTAAAAGCCATGTTTATAGCACTAGCATTAGGACTTCTAGCTAGCTTTTGCAAGAACTTAATTACTTCAGAAATATTGCAACCATCAAAATCAAAGTCATTATCATCAAAAGTAATGGAATTATTCTCTTCCTTATTGCTAGAAATTTCAGCATCTTTATCAAGGACAGTTTCAGAGTTATCAGGCAATTTAGGACATTTTGCAATAGAAGTGGAAACATTACCAACACCAACTATCTTGCCATTAATGGTAGGAGGTTTGTTAACACTTGAGTTTGAAGCATTTTCAGAAGTAGTAATAGTATAAACTCTAGCAATATTGTTCTTTCTAGCAATTTCATCCTCTCTTTCCCATCTAGCATGCTCATCCTCACATTGTTATCAATTTTAACTTGTATAGCATTGAGAGTTTTGCTCTCTTTAACATCATGAGGCATGTTCTTTAGTTTCAACAAGTCAACATCAAGAGCAAGACTATCAACTTTAGAGGAAAGCACATCAATTTTCCCAAATTTCTCCTCAACAGTTTTATTGAAAGCAGTTTGTGTACTAATAAAATCCTTAAGCATAACTTCAAGATCGGAGGGTACACTCTTATTATTGTTGTAGGAGTTACATAGGAATTTCCATAACCATTGCCACTATTAGAAGGATAGGGCCTATAATTGCTATTACCAAAATTATTCCTATAAGCATTGTTGTTGAAGTTATTATTTTTAATGAAGTTCACATCAACATGCTCTTCTTGAGCAACCAAAGAAGCTAAAGGAACATTATTTGGATCAACATGTGTTTGACCATTTGCAAGCATAGACATAATAGTATCAATTTTGGCACTCAAGGAGAGGTTTCCTCAACAGAATTTACCTTCTTACCTGTTGGAGCTCTCTCGGTGTGCCACTCAGAATAATTAATCATCATATCATCAAGAAGCTTTGTTGCAGCACCCAAAGTGATGGACATAAAGGTACCTCCAGCGGCCGAATCCAATAAATTCTTGAAGAAAAATTTAATCCTGCATAGAAGGTTTGGATGATCATCCAAGTAGTCAGTCCATGAGTGGGACAATTTTTAACCAATGATTTCATTCTCTCCCATGCTTGAGCAACATGTTCATTATCAAATTGCTTAAAATTCATTATGCTACTTCTCAAAGAAATAATCTTAGCAGGAGGATAATATTTTCCAATAAAAGCATCTTTGCATTTAGTCCATGAATCAATACTATTTCTAGGCAAAGATAGCAACCATTCTTTAGCACGTCCTCTCAAGGAGAAAGGAAAAAGTTTCAGTTTAATAATATCACCATCTACTTCCTTGAGCTTTTGCATTTCACAAAGTTCAACAAAGTTATTAAGGTGAACAGCAGCATCATCAGTACTAACACCAGAAAATTGCTCTTTCATAACAAGATTTAAAAGTGCAGGTTTAATTTCATAAAATTCTGCTGAAGCAGCAGGTGGAGCAATAGGTGTGCATATGAAATCATTGTTGTTCGTGCTAGTGAAATCACACAACTTAGTGTTCTCAGGAGTACTCATTTTAGCAGAATTAAAAACAGACAGAAAATAACTTGAAAGTAAACTAGATGCAAGTAACTAATTTTTTTGTGTTTTTGATAATTGAAAGCAAACAAGATAAAATAAAATAAACTAAGCAAGACAAAAACAAAGTAAAGAGATTGGAAGCGTGAAACTCCCCTTGCAGAAGACTGCTGTCTCCCCGGCAACGGCGCCAGAAAAATAGCTTGATGACGTGAAACACACGTTCGTTGGGAGACCCCAAGAGGAAGGTATGATGTAGTCAGCAGCAAGTTTTCCCTCAGAAAGAAACCAAGGTTATCGAACCAGTAGGAGCAGCAACTCTTCAGAAGGTTGTCAACGGCGCCAGAAAAATAGCTGTCGAAGGAGTCTGGACTGTTGACGTGGAATCTGCACACAACACAATCAAACTACTTTGCCCCAACGAAACAGTGAGGTTGTCAATCTCACTGGCTTGCTGAAAACAAAGGATTAAACGTATGGTGTGGAAAATGAGTATTAAATTGCAGAGAATGAAAAAGGAACAGTTTGCAGTTTGTGGTTGTTTAATCAGTGTAAAAGAATGGACCGGGGTCCACAGTTCACTAGTGGTGTCTCTCCATAAAAGATAACTAACATGTTGGGTGAACAAATTACAGCTGGGCAATTGACGAATAGTGAGCGCATGACAATGCATATACATGACATGTTGACTACTATGATATTTAATTGGGCATTACGACATAATACATAGACCGTTATCCAACAGCATCTATGACTAATAATCCACCGCCGGGTTGTCATCCGAGTCCCCCGTTGGTATTAAGTTGCAAGCAACGGATAATTGCATTAAGTAAAGTGCGTAATGTAAACAAACACATATGCCCGTGGACATAGCATCGTTAGGTTATCCCTAGTGGCAACAGCACATCCACAACCTTAGAACTTTCTGTCACTGTCCCAGGTTAAACGGAGACATGAACCCACTATCTAGCATAAATACTCTCTCTTGGAGTTACAAGCATCTACTTGGCCAAAGCATCTACGAGTAACGGAAAGCATGCAAGATCTTAAATAACATATAAGATAGATTGATAATCAACTTGACATAATATTCAATATTCATCGGATCCCAGCAAACACAACATGTAGCATTACAATAATATGATCTTGATCATGTAGGGCAGCTCACAAGATCTAAACATGATGGCACAAAGTGGAGAGACAACCATCTAGCTACTGCTATGGACCCGTAGTCCAAGGATGAACTACTCACGCATCACTCCGGAGGCAGGCATGGCGATGTAGAAGCCTCCGGTGACGATTCCCCTCTCCGGCAGGGTGCCGGGAAGAGGTTCTGAACCCTCCCGAGCTAGGGTTGACGACGGCGGCGTCTCTGGATCTTTTCGTGGATATTTGCTCAGGTACTTAGGGTTTTCGCGTCGGGGGGAATAAGTAGGCGAAAGGGCGGCGGCTGCGGACCCCCGAGGGGCCCACACCACCCTAGGGCGCGGCAGAAGGGGGGCCCGCGCCCTGGGTGCGTGTGGCCTCCTGGTGGCCCTCCTCTGCTGCTCCTTTGCTCCGTCAGGCGTGTTCTGGAAAAATAGCCCCCCGTGTAGTTTCGTCCAATTCCGAGAATATTTCCAGACTAGCTTTTCTGGAATACAAAAACAGCAGAAAACAGGAACTGGCACTTCGGCATCTTGTTAATAGGTTAGTACCAAAAAATGTATAAAAGTGATATAAAGTAGATGCAAAACATGTAGCAATTGGTATAAAACAAGCATGGAACATCAAAAATTATAGATACGTTTGAGACGTATCAATTATCACACGGGGCATAGATGTTGGTGATCACAATTATCTTTGCAGAGAAATTGCATTTTGATTCGACAGTAACTTGGAATTTGGACTGACTAATAACATGTCCATCAAATGCATTTCCATTCCATATAGTAATTATTCCCCCAGAATTTCCAACAGAAGGTTCATATATAAATTGGTTCAATCTTCTAGGACAGAACTTCTTGAGATATGCACTGTCAAAATGCTCACGTTTTGTTTCTTGAAGGCATAGAATATTGCAGTTACTTTCATTTTTTTTATTCCAATGTCATCCCATCTTTCTTGGGAATTAATCCCTCTGAGATTCCAGTTACATATTCCCCAATTTCTATTTGTATTCATTAGGAAACTTCATATATGTGCTATGCAGAAAACAGGTACTGTTCTCTGTTTCAGTGAAAACAAGATCATAGTATGGCCAGAAATCGGATAATGAATAGTAAACATCCCAGGTATAGCATAAGATGATCCAAGTAGCAAAGACAACAGATAGTGTACTGCAGTAAATCCAAGAGCAAGACCAAATTCTCCAGCGAGTACACAAACAGAATGTCACACTGGAATAACCGAACTGATTGGAAGCAAACCACACAAACCACACACTGATATAGTTCAGGCTAGTGAAGCACTGGATAGTTGAGCAGTAAATGGCCCTGCTCGTGGCCCTTATTGGGATTTCTTCACACATCATCATTTGAACTGTCGTAGTTCAATGCCTCGTCAGACACCACACCAGTGGCATCTTGCAGTGACTAGTCCCGATAGCCTGGAGAGTAGTGTCAGGGATGTGTGGTGGCGGTGCTTCATTGTGATCTATGACAGCAGCCTCGAACAGGGGAGTAAGGCTTGTTGCAACAGATGCTCCAGTCTTTGCTGCTTCGGCTTCCTCTTTGCTTTGCTGTCCTTGAATCCACCATTTAATTCAGTAATTCTGTCACTGCGCCTCACACTCTGAACATCTCTGATTTTCTCCTTTCTCTGCCTCTTGTTCTTAGGCTGTTTATCCTTCTGAACCTCGAGCTGCAGTCCCTGCTAGTTCTCATTATTCTGCTCATTCGGCTGCTTCTCCTGTTGGTTCTCATTGTTTTGGGTTTCCATCTCTGTGTCAACAACAGACGTGTTCTCTTGCACCACAGGCTCTTTATTCTTGCAGAGAGCACTTATCTGTAGTGTACAGTTCTTAATCATTCCACCCGAGCCTGATGATTCAGTAATGTTGCACTGTGTACTCGAGATCTTGAAGTCACCAAGCATTGGCAGTAGCTCTCCTGCGTTCACTACAAGATTTTCTATCAAAATCTTCAAGCAGTCAATCGGGTTTTGGTTATCAGACATCTGGTTTCCTTCATGCTGCACATCACAGGGATAGTTCGCCATAGGAGGGTAGAGGGAGCTTGAGATCGAAACGGGGGTGGAACGGCAGGCAGGGCAAAGTAGAGTTTCAGATACATGAGATGGACTATTTATCAAAGGAGTAGTGTCGCCTAGGGGTTTATCAATCTGAGGTGAATCAGGCGGTTTTGCAACAACTTTCCAGATCAACTTCTTATTGATGTGCATGTTTAAACAATTTCTTGCGATATGCCCAAGATCGTAACAAACTTTGCATCTGATCTGACTTTTACAGGAGGTTTTCTTGTGTCCATCAGATAAACAATTCAAACAGAAAACCGGACGATACACCAACCTAGATTGCCTATTGAAATACAAAGATGGAGGCACAATAACAGGAGGTACAGTACGTTTCATTAATTGGTTGCATGCATTCAAAGTTGAACTCCCGCTCTGCGGAGTATTCGCATCTGATCTAATTTCTCGATCAACATTGGGAGATACAGATTGGAGATCATCTTGATTTCCATTCCCGATAGGAATTGCATTAGCACCAGTAAGATGGAACATATCTGACAGAATTCCGAGGCTGGACAGCAGATCTATTAAAACGAGACTTATTATGCAAAACCAAAGTCCA
Organism: Poa pratensis; assembly: GCA_947311845.1. Lineage (NCBI taxonomy): Eukaryota > Viridiplantae > Streptophyta > Magnoliopsida > Poales > Poaceae > Poa > Poa pratensis. The sequence goes on from CAMZMU010000070.1 coordinate 39,038,105, forward strand.
TTCCTTGTCTTGTTCAGCATACCATAATTTTTCTTCTCGTTGCCAATTCGGTCCACCAAAACCCCACAGATCGAAATAACAGATGAATTCCTTAGATGCGTACGATCTCATTTTCTGAACCATGAACCCCACACCCTTAGATGCAACATCAAAAATGAAGACCCTGCCTCTTAGAGGCGAAACTCGGATTTTGCTGTGATCTACCCCTAGACATGCCGAAAGGGCAATACTAACATTCAAAGGATTGAGTTCAAAAGCAGATCTTCCAAAAGAAACAACCAACGTAAAACCAGTGTAGGGCGAAATAGGGTGGACAGGAGTTGCAACATTGATCCAAAAAAAATTCACGGAAGGAGGAACCCGGGACGAAATCCTAACGGTGCATGAAGGAGGAGGGATCCGAGATGAGATCATGGGGGAGATCTTGGAGATCCATACCTTGGGATCGGTGGGAGATCTAGGCGAGAGTGGTGTCGCCATGGGAGTCGCCTAGGAGGAGCAGGTGCGCCATGTTCCTATCGGTGCACAGATATGATATGTAATTAATCGGTCAGAAGCTTGTGTGTTTTCAATAATTTTCTAAGTATGAGGCATAATTTTTTTTGAATCTTATTTTGTCTAAGTCTTACAATGCTGATGATTTGTGTATATATGAGACATGCTTTTTAGTTGTCCCTAATTTATTTGTAGAATGCCGATGATTAAAATGATGTGGCGCACTACATGATATCCTGATAGTTTGTTGAACCTTGTATCATGCACACATATAAGTTGTGTGCCTCCTACTTGGTTCAACAAAGTTATCAGGATTCCTTGTGTGTTTCCAATAATATTCTAAGTATGAGGCATATTTTTTTGAATCTTGTTTTGTCTAAGTCTTACAATGCCGATGATTTGTGTATATATGAGGCATGCTTTTTAGTTGGCCCTACTTTATTTGTGTCTAATTTACATCTTTCTGCACCAAATTCAATTTGTTGCCTAACTTTTTTATCTGTCTTCTGTATAGAGATGAAGAATGAGCAAGGAGGAGATGGAAGCTAGCGGCCAGAAGAGAGGAAGAACGACCGAATACTTCATCGTGATCCCCATCTTCTCGTCATTGCGCGGAAGCTAGGTACTTGAACCACCTGCTTGCGGAAGAGAGGAAGAACCGGATGAAGTCCAACTTCATCGTGATCCCCTTCTTGCTCATCGTCATTGTCATTCTCTTGTATGTGATTGTGGTTTAGATGACCGTATTTGCTTTGGAAAACTTTCGTGTATGACGCTATAGAGATGTATTCGTGTATGACAACTTTTGGTCACTTGTCTATTATGGATTGTAACGCATGTTATGAAACAACAATTTGGTCATTTGCATGTGGAATTGTCTATATTATGTTGTTTTGGTCGTACTCTAGCGGAATATACTGTATTTATACTGGATATACTGCTGGAATACAATTTTCTAGAAAAAAATAATACTGCGAAATTATTCCGCTAGCGGACACGGAGGCCTACCGCTGGCGTACACAGCCAAACCAGCGCGCAACTACCGCTGGCGGGCCTGCTCACTTACCGCTGGCAGACGTCGTGCCCGCCAACGCTGTCACATCTACCGCTGGCGAGCGCTAGTGTTGCCCGCCAGCAGTAACAACCCTTACCGCTGGCGGATGGCCCGCCCGCCAGCGGTAACAACTACTACTGGCGTATTCATCGCTGGCGGGCGGCTGTTCGCCAGCGGTAGCTTAAAAGCGTCCGCCAGAGGTAGGCGTTTTCCTACTAGTGGGGAACCGTTGTGTAGCGCCCCGACCCCGGTACTATACAAAGATGCTGTGTGCCACTGGTCATGTGATACAACCGAAGGTTACTGGGCACACCGCTCCCAGGCCAGAACCTCTGGCAGGCGTTGCTCGGAATGGATCATCGGCAACACAACACCTCGATTGATGCCATAACACAGGCACAACTATCAAAGTATAATAGAGAGATCAAGACTGTTGAACAACTGGCACATCACAGACTCTACGAAACAAAGTAATATTACATAACCTGGATTACAGTACTTGGTAATTTACAAGCAGAGGTCACATGACCCAACATTACAACAAACAACGAAATCAAATATGTTGCTATACAACAAGACTGCAAAAGGCCTAAGAGACCAGAGGTAAGCAACGTAGCCAAACCCAACCTACACGTTCCAGGCTGCTACCTGGGAACTCCAAACTACTCGTCGACGTCAACGTAGAAACCAGCGTCGGAGTGACGGTCTTCACCTGAACCAAATTAAGCAAACATGAGCACCAAAGGTACTCAACAAGACTTAATTAACCTATTATATATCTGCATGTTCTGAGAGTATATATGAAGGTTGATTTGCATAAAGCCATCTTTAGTTCCAAATAGAGGGAGGAAGAATCTCGTATCAACAGCAGACTTTTTAAAAGGGGATAAGAGAGCCTTTCCAACTGTTGTCACCAGGTTGTAACCACCAGCTAATCAACACCATCTATCAACTAGGGTCACCCCCTCGGCAACCACAAGAAAGCACCCTTCATTCCTTGTCAACAGATTTTACGATCACGTTCAGGTTCTTTATGATCTCAGAATACGTCGCCAAGCTGTCCGTAACCGTGGACACGGCTTTTCAAAAAGATTTAACCCTGCAGGGGTGTACAATGTTTACCACACGTACCAACCGACTCTTAACGCCATATCATAAGCACTCACCAAGGAGTGCCGGCAGAGGGTGGTTGGCCACGACCTTTACCTTAGTTGATTATATCCCATGGGTCATCCATAACAGGGAGCTGCCGCCATTACGCGAGATGGCCACCTCGTGACGGTCCCCGTTACTCTGTCATAGGAATCAAGATCCGTGTTCGTCCATCACTGGATCCCTGCCAGGCCCTATCCTTTCTCAAACGTGTTTTGACCCACACGCGAATGGAAAACCAAACTACGTGTCCCATGGGTACAACCAACCAAGTTAGTTAGTCGAGCAGGGTGCTAGGCCCGTGCGTGGTTGTACGCTCAGTCTTGGTTCGTAGAAGAGAACTCGGGTCCTAGGGCGGCGTGAACGAGACAACCCACCACAAACCCATGTGGCCTCTTATCCGTTGCCTTTTAGTCATTTTACATGCTCACCTCCTTTCCACGGTATTTCGACACATTAAATTCATTCGCAACTCTGATTCACCAACCGGGTGAAGCAAAGATAACAATTGATACGACTAAACATAGCAGATGTGAGGCTTTGGCGTTGCACACAAGCGAACCCTAGGGCTTCTAGGAACAGTGGATCATGATATTTAGGCAAATTTGGGCGATGCAATAGATAGGAGAACACTACCTGATGACCAAATTACATTGGAATCGTATGCAAATACAAGAAGGAAATACTTCGAAATCATATATGGGCAGATAAGAGGTTATGCTTGCCTTGTTCGTCGGGGTCGGATCTTGTTCTTCGAATAAAGAGGGGTCAACTTCCGAATCACGATCTACCGAGAAGAACAAAAACCGGAAAAGAACAACAATCAATACATGGCATTTATGCAATGCACAATATGTATGCATGATCAATTTAATGCATTGACATGGAGCTCTAAATCATGATTGAAATGTTATTTGAATTCAAATAGCAATTATGAGCATCTATTTAATTTGACTCCATAATTAAAGAAAATGCATTTAGGTTATTTCCAAAAATTTGCCAAATTTAATTGTTCAACCATGTATGAATTTTGATATAAACAGATTGGCCTTAATTTTCTGAGCATTTGATATATTATTCATATTTTTCTGATAAATAGATCAAAAGATATTGAATTTACAAGATTTTATTATTTTCTGTAATTCTTTTAATTGCCTAGGTCCCACTGTCAGAGATTTAACAATTTAAGAAATCATTTAGGAAAAGAATAAACGGCTGACAACCGGGGCCCACATGTCAAAGACACAGGAGCACCACGGCGGCTCTGCTCCGGCGAGGCTCGCCGGAGGAGGGCGAGCTAGGATGCGCGACTGGGCGCGTTAGACGCACCACTCCGCGGGCCACCTGAGGTGGCGGCGCCGTGACCAAATGGTCGCCGGAGCGCCGGATGGAGCACGGCGGAGCGTCGGCCGGCGACGAGCTTCGCATCGGAGGAGCTACGGAGCACCATAAATCGAACGGAGGGCATGGGGAGGATCAAGAGCTCACCCTGAGCACGCTGGGAAGGACGGCGAGGCCGGAGAAGCTCGAACGGCGACGGGAGCTTGATCAACACGCGGCGGCCGGACTTGGGGAAGAACGCACGATTCGTTCGCTTCAGGCCATCCCAGCTCGTGTCACTCGTGGAGGAGGAAGAGGAAGTCCAGGCGCAGCTGCAGGTGGCTTCAGTTCATCTCTGGACGGCCGGAATCAATGACGCGGCGGCGACGGCCGACGAACTAGTGTTCGGCTGTGAGGAGGAATTGGAGCACGGGAGAGGAAGAGAGAGGTACGGGGAGGAAGAGCTCGATTCGGACGTCTCCGTGGTCTTATCCACGCGAGCTAGGAGGCAGGCAGGAGGTGGCAATCGAAGAAATCGACACGGCGATGCTCTGCTCGTCCTTCTGTCGCGAGGAAGAAGAAAGAAATAAAACATTTTGCGAAAAACCCCCTGGACTTTTAAATATTTGCATGAATTCATTTAAACAGAAACTTCCTGTATTTTTTTAGGGCATTTAAAATAGTCAATAAATTACCCCAAAATTCATGGAGCCTTCTAATATTGTAGAGAAGCCCCACATATTTTGTTTTGAATTTTTGGAAGTTTTGAACAACAATTAGATATAGAACAAGGTTTAGGCCTTTTTTTTACTTCTTCTTTAATTTAAATTCAAAACTTATTAATGCAAAGATTAATGCATGACATGATATGATTACACAACTTAACATTTTATTACAAACTTGGGATGTTACAAATCTACCCCCCTTACAAGAATCTCGTCCCGAGATTCCTAGGTTTTAGAAAAGAAGTCGGGGTACTCAGATCGTAAACGATCTTCTCGTTCCCAGGTTGCTTCAGCTTCGGAATGATGAGACCACTGAACTTCGAGAAACTTGATGGTTTGACGTCGAGTTTTACGTTCAGCTTCATCAAGAATACGAACAGGATATTCTCGATAAGTGAGATCTTCCTGAAGATCAAGGGCTTCATGATCAACAACCTGCATCGGATCCTTGAAGCAACGCTTGAGTTGGGACACATGGAAGACATCATGGACATCCGGAAACTTGGAAGGCAACTCTAGCTTATAGGAAACTTCACCTCGTTTAGCAAGGATAGGAAAAGGTCCAACATAACGAGGAGCCAATTTGCCTTTGATACCGAATCGATGAACACCTTTCAGAGGTGTGACTCAAGATAGGCTTTGTCACCAATTTCATAATGAACATCCTGATGATGGCGATCATAGTAACTCTTTTGACGAGATTGAGCTGTCTTCAGACGTTCACGGATGATTCTAACTTGGTCTTCTGCTTCTTTGATTATATCTGGTCCAAAGAGTGATCTCTCACCAGTTTCTGACCAGTTCAAAGGAGTACGACATTTCTTGCCATACAGAGCTTCGAAGGGTGCCATACCCAAGCTAGACTGGAAGCTATTGTTGTAGGAGAATTCAGCGAAGGGAAGACACTTCTCCCAATTCTTGCCAAAAGATATAACACAAGCCCTCAGCATGTCTTCAAGAATTTGATTCACTCGCTCGTCTGAGCATCGGTTTGAGGGTGATAAGCTGTGCTGAAAGAAAGACGAGTTCCCATAGCTTGATGGAAACTGGTCCAGAACCTGGAGGTGAATAAACTCCCACGGTCGGAAATGATCTTCTGAGAACACCATGAAGAACAACTATCCGAGAGACATATAGATCGGCTAATTGGGTAGCAGTAATATCTTCTCGGATGGGAAGAAAATGAGCAACCTTGGAAAGACAATCAACGATTACCCATATCGCAGTGTTTCCCTTTTGAGTCTTAGGAAGACCAGTAATGAAATCCATGCCAACTTCATCCCACTTCCATACTGGAATGGACAAGGGTTGAAGAGCACCAGCTGGTCTTTGATGTTCAGCTTTAATACGACGACAAACATCTCATTCAGCAACGAACTATGCGATGTCTCGCTTCATCCGGGTCCACCAGAATCTTTGTCGGAGATCCCGATACATTTTCGTGCTACCAGGATGAATAGAGAGAGGTGTTTCATGAGCCTCTTGAAGGATTAGCCTTTTCAGACTTTGTTTCTTCGGCACGACGAGACGATTGCCGAAATGAACAGTGCCTTGATCATCGATAGAGAAACATTTAGCAACTCCGCTAGCAATGTTCTTCTTGATCTTGGCAATACCATCATCTCGCTTTTGGGCAATTCTGATTTGGTCTTCAAGGGAAGGTTTCACTTCCAGATTAGCCAGATAACCAGATGGAACAATCTCAAGGTTAAGCTTGGATAACTCTTCATAAAGAGAAGGTTGATATTGTTGCACCATTAAGTTGTTGCAATAGGACTTCCGACTTAACGCATCAGCAACGACGTTGGCTTTGCCGGGTTGATAATTGAGACCCAAATCATAGTCTTTGATTATTTCCAACCATCGTTTCTGTCGAAGATTTAAATCTGGTTGGGTGAAGAGATATTTCAGACTTTGATGATCCGAGTACAATTCACAACGGCTACCGAGAAGGTAAGGACGCCATTGTTTCAAAGCATAGATGACAGCTGCTAGCTCTAAATCATGGGTTGGATAGTTAAGCTCATGCGGTTTCAGCTGTCTGGAAGCATAAGCCACCACATGACCTTCTTGCATTAGCACACAACCAAGACCTTGATGCGAAGCATCGCAAAAGATTACAAAGTCCTTGGTAGTGTCTGGAAGAACAAGCACTGGAGCGGTAGTCAGTTTGGTTTTCAAGGTTTGGAAACTTTCCTCAGCCTTTTCTGACCACTCAAACTTTTTATCTTTCTTCAGAGATCAGTCATTGGTTTAGCAATCTTGGAGAAACTCTCGATGAACCGACGGTAGTAACCCGCCATTCCGAGGAAACTCCTAACCTCCTTGACTGATTTAGGTGCTTTCCAGTTCAGAATAGATTGAACCTTGTCTGGAATAACTGCAACACCTTCAGCAGACACAACGTGTCCTAGAAATATGAGCTCTTTCAACCAGAACTCACATTTGAAAACTTGGCATAAAGACGATGCTCACGAAGTTTTGTCAATACCAAACGTAGATGTTCGGCATGTTCTTCTTCGGTTTTTAGTAGATCAGAATATCGTCGATATAGACCACGACGAACTTGTCAAGATACTCCATAAACACTGAGTTCATAAGACGCATGAACGTAGCTGGAGCATTGGTAAGGCCAAAGGACATCACTTTATACTCATAAAGACCATAACGAGTAACAAAAGCCGTTTTGGGAATGTCCTCCTTTCTGATCTTTATCTGATGGTATCCTGATCGCAGGTCCATCTTGGAGAACATGTTGCACCAGCTAACTGATCGAACAGATCATTGATCCGTGGAAGAGGATACTTGTTTTGATGGTCACTGCATTCAGCGGCCGATAATCGACAACCAGTCGCGGAACATTGGTATCCCGCTTCTTAACAAAGATAGTAGGGCATCCCCACGGAGATGTGCTAGGCTGGATGAACTCTTTAAGTTCCAACCCTTCGATTTGTGTTTCAATTCAACCAACTCCTCTTTGGGCATTCGATAAGGTCTTTTGGAAATAGGAGCAGTTCCAGGAACCAGATCGATGACAAATTCCACACTTCGATCAGGTGGCATACCAGGTAGTTCCTCTGGAAAGACATCTGGAAAGTCACAAACTACCAATAATTCATGAATTTCTGGAGGAGTTTGAACTTCCATAGCATTCAACTCAGTTTCTGGCGAGAACTGAGAACGTGCTGATGGAGGCCATGCTAATGGTGACCAATACTTGACAATATCACCAGATGGATGTGTCAAAGTGACAGACTTAGCTGCGCAATCAAGAATAGCTTCATATTTCACGAGCCAATTCATGCCCAAAATAACGTCGATGTCAGTTGACTGTAGAGCAATGAAAGTGGTAGGGAACATCAGATACCCTACATCGACTAAGAGTTCAGGCGTAACCATTGTAGTTCGCCAACTAGAACCTGGAGACTGTATCAGCAGAGGAGTAGGCAACTCCACAAAGGGTATCCCATGCATATGAGCAAACTTCTGTGACATGAATGTATGCGATGCTCCAGAATCAAACAGTACAGTAACTGGAATTGAGTTGACTCGGAGCGTACCGAGAAGGACGCTTGGATCATTCTCAGCTTCATCAATGGTAACATGATTCAGACGCCCACGTCCAGCAACAGATGGCTTCACAAATTTCTTGGGCGGAGGAACTCCACGACTATCAGTCCTTTGAGGGCACTCCCTCGAGAAATGACCTGGTTGACCACACTTGAAGCACGTGAGGCCAGATGGAGCACCAACTGAGGACGATAACCTTGTCCACCACCATAGGTTGATGTAGCAGGTGGAACTGGCGGACGAGGAACATAGCCCGAAGACTTGTTGGTATTTGAGCCTTTGGGAACAGCGCTATATGGTATGAACACACGACGCTTCTTGAAGCCAGAAGATGATGCACGAGAATCACCAGAGCCCTGCTTCAAAGCAGACTCCAAATCCTTTCTACCTTGCTCCATGGTGAGGGACTGATTATGCAGTTCCTGGAAAGTTTGGAACTTGAAAGGAATCATCTCATAGCGGAGTTGAGGATTAAGTCCCTTGCGGAACAGATCCTGCTTATCAGCATCATTGGTCACGTCCCTGGGAGCGTAACGAGCAAGACGAGTGAACTCCTGGCCATAAGCTTCAACGTCCATCCGTCCTTGTGTCAGCTCAAGGAATTCCTTCCTTTTGCGGTCCATAACCGCTTGGGGAATATAAGCAGCTCGGAAAGCAGTACGGAACTCTTCCCAAGTGACCACATGTTCCGGCGCAAACAACGCCAGGTAACCTTCCCACCAAGCACCAGCTGCACCCTCCAGCATATAAGTAGCAAAGTTCACACGCTCTGCATCTGGAACATGGAGTGCGCCGAACTTGCGTCGATGGCACGCAGCCAATCATCAGCATCAAGAGGCTCCTTAGCCTCCTGGAAGACGGGAGGTTGTGCTTTCAGAAAGTCCCCAAGGGTGGCACAGTTGTTGGCACGACGCGCAGTGTTTTGCACCAACTGCTCGAGGAGATGTTCATTTCTCAGGCGGTTGGTCTCGATGTTCTGAAGAACCTGCGCCATTGTGGGAGGTGGCGGCAGTTCTTCCTCAGGAGGGTTACGACCACCACGGCCAGCAGAACCTCGAGTACCAGCAGCCATCCTGAGTAAAAAGGAACAGAAATCATGAACAACACATTCACGGAGAAGATAGAATGAAATGATAACATGATGAATCAAGGAAACATGATAGATGACATCATGTAGATAAACAAGACATGTGATTATCAAAAGATCACACTAGTTGATACGGAACATCAGAGATATGATGAGATCGATGATTTAGATCACCGAGTAAACTTTGAAACTCTGAGAGCTTTAGCAACCTGACACGAAGTACTATGAAAAAACACCCAACGAGTTTGATCCTAGATTTGAAGATAACAGACGAGCAAGTAAAACCTTCGCAATCAAATAAGGTAAGGTAACTCAGAGTTCAGAGCGATACCAGATAAGGAGTAAAAAGAATCCTAATGAGATTTTCACAACTCATTTTTAGGTTCAATAATTTTCACAATCACTAGACTCAACATCGACCAATAGCAAGGGTTTCCTACAGGCAGTCCTGCTCTGATACCAAAACTTGTAGCGCCCCGACCCCGGTACTATACAAAGATGTTGTGTGTCACTGGTCATGTGATACAACCGAAGGTTACTGGGCACACCGCTCCCAGGCCAGAACCTCTGGCAGGCGTTGCTCGGAATGGATCATCGGCAACACAACACCTCGATTGATGCCATAACACAGGCACAACTATCAAAGTATAATAGAGAGATCAAGACTGTGAACAACTGGCACATCACAGACTCTACGAAACAAAGTAATATTACATAACCTGGATTACAGTACTTGGTAATTTACAAGCAGAGGTCACATGACCCAACATTACAACAAACAACGAAAGCAAATATGTTGCTATACAACAAGACTGCAAAAGGCCTAAGAGCCAGAGTAAGCAACGTAGCCAAACCCAACCTACACGTTCCAGGCTGCTACCTGGGAACCCCAAACTACTCGTCGACGTCAACGTAGAAACCAGCGTCGGAGTGAGGTCTTCACCTGAACCAAATTAAGCAAACATGAGCACCAAAGGTACTCAACAAGACTTAATTAACCTATTATATATCTGCATGTTCTGAGAGTATATATGAAGGTTGATTTGCATAAAGCCATCTTTAGTTCCAAATAGAGGGAGGAAGAATCTCGTATCAACAGCAGACTTTTTAAAAGGGGATAAGAGAGCCTTTCCAACTATTGTCACCAGGTTGTAACCACCAGCTCATCAACACCATCTATCAACTAGGGTCACCCCCTCGGCAACCACAAGAAAGCACCCTTCATTCCTTGTCAACAGATTTTACGATCACGTTCAGGTTCTTTATGATCTCAGAATACGTCGCCAAGCTGTCCGTAACCGTGGACACGGCTTTTCGAAAAGATTTAACCCTGCAGGGGTGTACAATGTTTACCACACGTACCAACCGACTCTTAACGCCAGATCATAAGCACTCACCAAGGAGTGCCGGCAGAGGGTGGTTGGCCACGACCTTTACCTTAGTTGATTATATCCCATGGGTCATCCATAACAGGGAGCTGCCGCCATTACGCGAGATGGCCACCTCGTGACGGTCCCCGTTACTCTGTCACAGGAATCAAGATCCGTGTTCGTCCATCACTGGATCCCTGCCGGCCCTATCCTTTCTCAAACGTTTTGACCCACACGCGAATGGAAAACCAAACTACGTGTCCCATGGGTACAACCAACCAAGTTAGTTAGTCGAGCAGGGTGCTAGGCCCGCGCGTGGTTGTACGCTCAGTCTTGGTTCGTAGAAGAGAACTCGGGTCCTAGGGCGGCGTGAACGAGACAACCCACCACAAACCCATGTGGCCTCTCATCCGTTGCCTTTTAGTCATTTTACATGCTCACCTCCTTTCCACGGTATTTCGACACATTAAAGTCATTCGTAACTCTGATTCACCAACCGGGTGAAGCAAAGATAACAATTGATACGACTAAGCATAGCAGATATGAGGCTTTGGCGTTGCACACAAGCAAACCCTAGGGCTGCTAGGAACAGTGGATCAGGATATTTAGGCAAATTTAGGCGATGCAATAGATAGGAGAACACTACCTGATGACCAAATTACGTTGGAATCGTATGCAAATACAAGAAGGAAATACTTCGAAATCATATATGGGCATATAAGAGGTTATGCTTGCCTTGTTCGTCGGGGGTCGGATCTTGTTCTTCGAATAAAGAGGGGTCAACTTCCGAATCATGATCTACCGAGAAGAACAAAAACCGGAAAAGAACAACAATCAATACATGGCATTTATGCAATGCACAATATGTATGCATGATCAATTTAGTGCATTGACATGGAGCTCTAAATCATGTTTGAAATGTTATTTGAATTCAAATTGCAATTATGAGCATTTATTTAATTTGACTCCATAATTAGAGAAAATGCATTTAGTTTATTTCCAAAAATTTGCCAAATTTAATTGTTCAACCATGTATGAATTTTGATATAAACAGATTGGCCTTAATTTTCTGAGCATTTTGATATATTATTCATATTTTTCTGATAAATAGATCAAAAGATATTGAATTTACAAGATTTTATTATTTTCTGTAATTCTTTTAATTGCCTAGGTCCCACTTTCGGAGATTTAACTATTTAAGAAATCATTTAGGAAAAGAATAAACGGCTGACAACCGGGGCCCACATGTCAAAGACACAGGAGCACCACGGCGGCTCTGCTCCGGCGAGGCTCGCCGGAGGAGGGCGAGCTAGGATGCGCGAGTGGGAGCGTTAGACGCACCACTCCGCGGGCCACCTGTGGGTGGCGGCGCCGTGACCAAATGGTTGCCGGAGCGCCGGATGGAGCACGGCGGAGCATCGGCCGGCGACGAGCTTCGTGTCGGAGGAGCTACGGAGCACCATAAATCGAACGGAGGGCAGGGGAGGATCAAGAGCTCACCCTGAGCACGCTGGGAAGGACGGCGAGGCCGGAGAAGCTCGAACGGCGACGGGAGCTTGATCAACACGCGGCGGCCGGACTTGGGGAAGAACGCACGATTCGTTCGCTTCAGGCCATCCCAGCTCGTGTGACTCGTAGAGGAGGAAGAGGAAGTCCAGGCGCAGCTGCAGGTGGCTTCAGTTCATCTCTGGACGGCCGGAATCGATGACGCGGCGGCGACGGCCGGCGAACTAGGGTTCGGCCGTGTGGAGGAATTGGAGCACGGGAGAGGAAGAGAGAGGTACGGGGTGGAAGACCTCGATTCGGACGTCTCCGTGGTCTTATCCACGCGAGCTAGGAGGCAGGCAGGAGGTGGCAATCGAAGAAATCGACACAGCGACGCTCTGCTCGTCCTTCTGTCGTGAGGAGAAGAAAGAAATAAAACATTTTGCGAAAAACCCCCTGGACTTTTAAATATTTGCATGAATTCTTTTAAACAGAAACTTCCTGCATTTTTTTAGGGCATTTAAAATAGTCAATAAATTACCCCAAAATTCATGGAGCCTTCTAATATTGTAGAGAAGCCCCCACATATTTTTGTTTTGAATTATTGAAAGTTTCGAACAACAATTAGAAATAGAACAAGGTTTAGGCCTTTTTTGATTACTTCTTCTTTAATTTAAATTCAAAACTTATTAATGCAAAGATTAATGCATGACATGATATGATTACACAACTTAACATTTTATTACAAACTTGGGATGTTACACGTTGTGAAATTTGTGAGAAATCTATCGAGACCACCGTCACATGTGAACTTGCCGTCAGACTATGATCGCTGTATTGCGAAGAAATATATGGAATAGAAGGAGCAGAGAAAAAGCGGGAAACAAGTGGCCCAGCTCGGAGAACATGCAATACAATCGATCCCCCCGCTCAAGGTGTTTCCCGATAAGGACGTACACCATGACACTGGTGGCATAGGCGACGCTGGTCTCCCCATTGCTGAGCTAGCATGGAGATATGTCCACAAGCAGTCTCTGGTCAGTCCTGAGGAGGTAGGGTGTCTACCAACACAAATGCGAAGATTGCATGACTGGTACATGAAAGTCGCAAAGGAAGGGAGAACCAGCCTCTGGGTGGCACATAAGAAAGAGTATTACTTCAAGGAAAACGAGATATATATTGAGTTTGAAGAAAATTTTCAGTTATTCAATCAAGACGCCCTCGACAAAGCCCTCGTCAGTTGCTATTGTCTGTAAGTGATTTATTTCTATAATTTAAGTCTCTAGCTCAGCTCGTTCATTGCCTATAATTATCCTCACTATATTATTTTGTACGCTATTATGCAAAAGACGCGGAATCTGGGACACTGGGTTCATTGACCCATATACCAACCATGAAGTTACCGTACAAAACCATGCTAGGGACATAGAGGAGAACTTGCTAATGTTTTTAATGAAACAAAGTCATTGCACAAAAATACTTTTTCCTTACAACTACAGGTGAGTGTTACTGTCTCATACACATTCTATTTTGCTTACTCGATGTTTAGTGTAATCGATGAGTTATGGATGCCTGAGTATATAAATGTACGCAGCTTCCACTGGATTCTGCTAATCATGAGAGTTGACGATGGAATCGTTGATGTCATGGACTCATTAAGGAAAGATCCTGACGAGTACATCAGCGTGCAACTAATGCTCTAGAAGTAATTTCAATCATTATCGCTCTATATCGACCTCTTTCGTTCATTTCCTGACATCAAGTAATTAATAACTTCTTTATTCATTTTCTTTGCCGGGAGGGTTTGGAAACGCTTCATCACGGAGGTTACAGGTGATTGGAAACCGGAGCTGCGTTTTATTCCGATGAAGGTAAGTAGTACTATCTAGGTCTACGCAACTCTTTAATTCTAGTTTCAATACCATTACCATGCTTCATTATTATTTGATCGAATTCTATTCTTTGTAAAGTACTACCTGAGGCAGCCACAAGGGACAAATTTATGTGCATACTACATTTGCGAGTTCATGCGCCTGACGATCAGTGAGCGGCGCAGAGATGTGTAAGACAACTTGAAGTACGTAACCACTATTCACAATTTATTTTATTACCATCAATTGCGTTGAGTTCCAGTCATAATTTCTTTTATGATGATTTGACATATATATATACACACAACTCACATATTCATATTGATCTAGATGAAAGATATGCGGGACGAGCTCATACCAACGAACCGCGTACAAGAATTCAAGAGGAATTGTCGGCATTTTTTATGACGGAGGTCATACCTGAGGCGGGAGAATTTCATTGCGACTAATGCCTCCATGTAATTTGATCATCTCCATGTAATTAAATAGATATATGTACCAAATTGTATGTGTATATATATGCATCAACGTGATCTCCACGTAGTATGAACTTTATGTATACGAAAACTTGTTTTGGCGTGTCAATGTGATCTCTATACGAAGGAAAACATAAAATCCGAAACCCTAAACCCCTAAACCCTAAACCCTGAAAAATAAATTGAAAACAAAAAAAGCAGAAACCTTTAGTCCCGGTTGGTCTTACCAACCGGGACTAAAGGTCCTCCACCCACCGAGCTCCGCCATGGCCACGTGGAAGGCCCTTTAGTCCCGGTTCGTGGCCAACCGGGACTAAAGGGGGGGGGAGGGGCTTTAGTCCCGATTTGGTAGTCCCGGTTGGCAAACCGGGACTAAAGGCCCTCTACAACCGGGACTAAAGGCCCGTTTTCTACTAGTGAAAGTAATAAAGTGCATAAACTGACCTGACAATACAACTCAATAGCCTTTGAACTTAGTATTATGATACATTACATGGAGTTGAAAATCTAATTCAATAAACATGGCAATCATTAAGCAAGCAAAGTTACCAATATCATGCAAGGAGATCCCGAAGTACTTAATTTCACGTAGAATGAAATTTACAAGATTATAATTTATCTTTTTCAACGGTACATGACAATTATATCACTATAAAATAGAAGAATTGTGAGTTTTCCCCTCAATATGGAACATCTTTGCAGCTAATTCACTTCTCCATGCGCAAGTTTCAAACATTCATGTGTGCACTTTATAGTCAGCGAATGTATCACTAAGCTACCCCTTCGAAGTAATAATGGTAGCAGATGCGTGCAATGTAAGCAAGCTTAACTTTTTGATGAGCAGACATGCTTGATGATGATCTAAACAGTATCTTGGTTATATGAGTCAGAAGCAACAACAA
This sequence comes from Poa pratensis, assembly GCA_947311845.1. Taxonomy (NCBI): domain Eukaryota; kingdom Viridiplantae; phylum Streptophyta; class Magnoliopsida; order Poales; family Poaceae; genus Poa; species Poa pratensis. The sequence continues at coordinate 39,053,612 of CAMZMU010000070.1, forward strand.
TCCAACTACTCAATCATGGAGGACAAAAAAGTAAAAGTAATACAAACAAATTACTATAGAGAACTGACAATAGCACTGATAAATACTGAAGTAAAAGAGGCACCCCCTAGATTGACACTACAACCTAAATTAACCAAGTTTTTTTTTTTGCATTTTTCACCACGTATATTCAACCGAAAACCATGTACAGAGTACACAGTAGAAATACAGAACCAAAATACGTAGAGGAAAAGGATCCAGAAGCAACGAGAACTTCAACGTCGCCGGCACCGGAGACGAGGATGACCAGCCGCCGTCTTGCCGCTGTCAGGGAAAGAATTGCCCTATGAGAGACGCCGCCGTGCCCGTCCGCCGCGCCGCGGCGGAGCTTTCGTCGATGAACGACCGGGGCGAGCGCCCCCCTGTCCCAGCCACACCTCCTTGCCTCGGCCGCCATCGTCGCCGTCGCCGGAAGAAGACGAAGAACTCGACGAAACGGAGAACTCGAGCGCCGCGCCGGGCCCCGAGCTCCCGCAAGTCGCGCGCGGAGACGCCGCGCCCGTAGGAGCAGCCTCGCCGGAGAAGCCCGCGCCGACACCAAACTCCACACCAGCCGCCCCTCCTCCTGAGCGCCGCCGACGAACCCTCCCCCCTATCCTACCATATATACAGACCGGAGCCGGGGATCCACCACCCACCCGCCGCCGAAGCGGCCGGCGGTGGAGGCGAATCCCGCGGCTCAGCGGCCGCACGGGTGGATCGGCGGAGTCGCTTCCAAAAATCGCCCCCTCTCTCTACAGTGGCGAAGAGAGGATAAGGTTTTACCGCCCATATGGACCCCTAAATTAACCAAGTTGATAAATTGACTTTCATCCTAGATTGACCATATACGGTATTTGTCAGAACAAAGTTACCATGCTTATTTGGAAGGCTAGAATTTCTTACATTAATTTGAATACAAAGTGACAGATCTACACTGCTTATCGGTGGGTGCAGAAGTGTCGGTTAATGGGAGGAAAAATTATGTTGCAATACTATTACAATTGTATACGATGAAATTTTATGACACTTAATCAGTATTACCGCATGTGTATATATTGTAATATCTAGCCATGCAAGTAAGGCGATTTGGATAGTTGGTGTACATATTAAGGAAGTTCGCAAGTTGCGATTCCAGCCAAGAACGGCCACACGTTGCCGCCCATCCACCTGTCATCAACTGATTGATAGAGTGTCTTACATACAAAATTATGCGTGAGTATGATATTGGTATGAAAATCTCAGATTTTTTATCTATCTATCTATCATAGATAATCTACGACATACTTTTTCCATCTCTTTTGCTGAAAGCTATACTTAATGTGTTAAATCTCGATCTATGGGGTATTAACACATTTTAGCCTATTTTTGTGTACATACACCTAAACCATGGCTTATTATTGATGTTTAGTTGCTTACACATATTACTTTGATTCGAAAGACAAGTTACTCTCTTGTTGTTATACAAATCTTTTATCCATGCAGGTCAAGTTAATTAGTATGCATTAACCCTCAACATTCGTGGCAGGTCAATTAGTATGCATTAACCAAGTTCTTCGTCGGGACGGGCAGGCAAACAACACAAAGACACAGAGAGTTTTACCCAGGTTCAGGCCGCCCGGAGGCTAAAAGCCCTACTCCTGCATGTCTGGATTGCGATGATCATCATGATGTAGTTTACAAGGGTGTTCTCAGGGGTGAACCCGGCGGAGTTCCGGCCGGAGGTAGACGAAGAGCAGATCCTGCCCTAGGGAGATCTCCTCTCTCTCTACCCTCTGAAACCTAGTCTAGTGTTTAGCTTGGATCCAACCTCTCCCCTCTACGTGCCTTGGTCCTCCTTTTATAGGCTAAGGGGATACCACAGGGCACACGAGGTGCGTGAGGGGTTTTAGGCGGGAGAACCCCTCGGTGGCCTTAGGAGGAGACGTGGCCTCTTCTATTCCAAGTATCTTCTGTGGGGTGGCGCGGTCGTCCGTCCTTGGAGAAAAGCGGGGCGGACAAAGCCTGTCCGCCCCACCGACCACGCCCATGGCGACGTCACTTGGGGGCACGTCCTTCATCTTGGCGCCCAAGTCTTCTACAAGCTTCCAGCACGAGCTGGCGTGCTTATCCTTTCAGCTGTACGGATGGAGGACCCGGGGCATGCCTGGCCTCCTGCCGGGTGCCTGGACCCGTGGGTACTCAGCCTTGTTCACCGGGTGGCGGGTGACCCCGGAAGGTCACCTGGTTCTTAGCCGTAGATTGTCGATGTCGAACTTGACGGGTTTCCTTGGGGCAGATGGGCTGACCCATCTGCCGGTCTTGACTCCTTGCCTTGTCCATCTTTTTGGTGGGCCCAGGTTGTGGACCAACTTTGGCAGCATCAGGGGAACCCCATGTTCCACTTCTGCTACAGTAGCCCCCGTGCATGGTCCCGGCGGCTCTTGCTTCAGCTGCTGCCGGGGCTATGGCCAAAGATTTGGCCAAAGTGGGTCCCCGGCGTCTTGTCTTGACTGATCTGTCCCACCCGTCAGAGGGTGGGTCTTGGAGTTATTCCGCTCGGGGGAATAACTGCCCCTGCCTCCTTGATTCCTGCTGCGGAGAAGCCGAGGAGACCCCAGGAGAGAGAAGGCGCCGAGTGCTATAAAAGCGGAAGGGGCGTCTTCCATTGCTTCATTGCTCCCATCCCAGGTATGGCGAGAGGGAAGAGAGGCATTGGGCGTCCTCGTGCTTCGGCTCCGGCGGAGAAGGGCCACAGCAACCGCAAAAAAGCTGCCCCAAGAGGGCGAGCGAAGCGCGGCCGCGGTGGTCGAGGGATAACGAGGCGCGGAGATCTCATTCCCCACCTCCGCGGAGTGCGGTCCACACGAGCTTCACGCTGTTCGAGTTCATCCTAGATCTGCGCCGCAAGATCCGCAGCCGGATCGACCTTCCGGATTCGATGCGGCGGTTGCTCAGCTTTTCACGCATCCGAGTGTTGCGGACGTTGGCGTGAAAAGAAGCGATCACCAGTTCTTGCTTGATGCAGGGTATCGTGTTCATCTTCTGGGCGAAGCGTTGGATGAACTTGCGAAGAGTTTCACCCGGAAGCTGCTTGAAGTCGTGGAGGTCACTGGGAGCCCCCGGGCGCTCTTACCTGCCTTGGAAAGCCCCAGGAACTGTTCCTTCAGGGTCCGCCAGGAACGGATGGAGCACTTGGGAAGGTTGAGAAGCCATGTCTGGGCATCCCCCTTCAAGGCCAGTGGGAACCAGCTGGTCATCATCATTTCGTCGGCCCCGACGACCGCCGCAGCTAGGGAGTAGAGCTGCAGGAAGTCCCGGGGGTTCGTGGTGCCGTCGTAGCGGAGGACGTCGATCTTGAATTTCTTGGGCCAGGTGACCTGGCGAAATTCGGGGGCAAGGGCGAGACACCCTTCAGCGATGTCGTCGTCCCGGTCCTCCCGGCGATGACGTTCACGGCGACGTTCGATGCGGGTGCGCATATCCTCGGTCAGACGGTTGTTAAGGTCGTTGCGAAGATCTTGGTTGTGCGTGGTAGACGACCCGACAGAGATTGCCTTGCCGTGGTCGCGGTTCAGCCGATCCGCCATCGGTGGAGCGGGGCGCGGAGGCATCGTCTCGCCTTGGCGCTCGCCACGGGGCTAGCCCCTTGGTTCGCGCGTTTTGTCTCCTCCAGCTTCGGGGCCATCGATGGTGGGAGCTTGAGTAGGATCGAGCCCGGGGCCACCGTCGACGAAGTCGAGGAGCGCCTCCACACGGGCCCTCCACTCTTGGTAGACCTTGGGATCGCCGGTGTTCAGAGGGAACCGCATCAGGGACTTGGCAGCAACAAGGGCGTCGTGGCGAGCTTGTGCTTCTGAGGGCAAGTGCATAGAGGACTTGCTCTTGGTGCTTCGTGGGTCTCCGCTGGCGCCGACGTGGTCCTGCTTCTTCCCAGCGCCAGGACCCTTGCCCGCGCCGTTGCCGACGCTTTTCTCTCCAGAGCGTGGAGGAGGCCTGACGGAGACTCCTGGAGCCGCCGGATCGTTGGGCTCGATGTTCTTGTTAATGTGGGCTCCCTCCGATACCACCTTCTCCGCAGGCGGCGTAGGCGGAGGAGCGGTTTGGCGTGTCTCCGCAGCGCGACGTTCAGCAGAAGCCTGAGTACGGGTCGGACATGTGGCCTTGGAGGCCGTGGCGTCGGTTTTCTTCTTCAGCGGCATGCTCGGCGAAGAACTTGACCCAGAACTTGACGACGATCTTGAGGTTGAAGAAGACGAATCCAGCGCTTGCGCCCCCTACCTGGCACGCCAGATGTCGTGTTTCGGATCACGGACATCGGGAGTAAAGGATACCCCCTTTTTAGGTTCGGCACGGGGCGCGAAGGAGGCTGGAAGACGCCTCACCCGGGAGGAGGTCGCCAAGTTCTTCGTCGGGACGGGCAGGCAAACAACACAAAGACATAGAGAGTTTTACCCAGGTTCAGGCCGCCCGGAGGCTAAAAGCCCTACTCCTGCATGTCTGGTTTGCGATGATCATCATGATGTGGTTTACAAGGGTGTTCTCAGGGGTGAACCCGGCAGAGTTCCGGCCGGAGGTAGACGAAGAGCAGATCCTGCCATGCGGAGATCACCTCTCTCTCTACCCTCCGAACCCTAGTCTAGTCTTCAGCTTGGATCCAACCTCTTCCCTCTCCGTGCCTTGGTCCTCCTTTTATAGGCTAAGCGGATACCACAAGGCACACGAGGTGCGTGAGGGGTTTTAGGCGGGAGAACCCCTCGGTGGCCTTAGGAGGAGACGTGGCCTCTTCTCCTCCAAGTATCTTCTGTGGGGTGGCGCGGTCGATCGTCCTTGGGGAAAAGCGGCTCGGACAAAGCCTGTCCGCCCCCACCGACGACGCCCGTGGCGACGTCACTGGGGGGCGCGTCCTTCATCTTGGTGCCCAAGTCTTCTACAAGCTTCCAGCACGAGCTGGCGTGCTTATCCTTTCAGCTGTACGGATGGAGGAACCGAGGGCATGCCTGGCCTCCTGCCGGGCGCCTGGACCTGCGGGTACTCCGCCTTGTTCACCGGGTGGCGGGTGACCCCAGAAGGTCACCTGGTCCTTAGTCGTAGCTTGTCGATGTCGAACTTGACGGGTTTTCTTGGGGCAGATGGGCTGACCGATCTGCCGGTCTTGACTCCTTGCCTTGTCCATCTTCTTGGTGGGCGCGGGTTGTGGACCCACTTTGGCAGCATCAGGGGAACCCCATGTTCCACTTTCCACGACACATATTTTCTTTTGCCGCCCTTTTAGCGTCACATATACACTTTATGTGGCGGATAGACATGTAGTGCTGAAATATTTAGGGTGGGCTTTGGGCCCATCTAATAATTCCTGAATAATCCCTAAAGGCCCATGCTGCCATGGCAAGTGGTGAGAGTTTAGTCCCACATGGCTAGTTGGGAGAGATGTACACCAGTTTATAAGGTGAGCTCTTCTCCCACAGGTATGAGGTGTTGGTGGTGAAGAGAAGGGAGGTGCTCCACACGCGCGCTCCTCCTCCTCCGCCGCCCGCCTCGCCTCGCCACACCATGCCTCGCCTCGTCACGACGCGGCGCGTCGCGCCGCGGGTTGCTGAAATCTCGCCGAGCCGAGCTTATCTTTTTATCACGCACGAAAAATATGAGCGGCAACGGAAACGTTTTGCCTTAATTACTGGCGTTGATGGAGAATAAATTTGAGCTGAAACATTTTGTATTAAGTGCTCTTAAGTACGGTTGTTTCTAGTCTCTTATGAGAGAGGTCGCTCCTCTCCAGCAGATACACAACAGATACTCTGCTCGCGCCACCACCATCGTTCCTCTCTCTGTTGCAGCCTCCGATGATCCCATCCCGTCGATCGCGTACACGGTTGCCGGGAGAGCAGGCCTCCGAAACCCCGCCTCTCCACATCCTGTATGGGAGAGGGGCGATTAGGTTTTTGGGGAGCGTCTTCCACGCAACAGCTCGCCTCCGTTCGTCTACTTCAACTACATCTGCATCAACTACGTCCGCGTCACCTTCCTCTTTGCCATGGCCACTGACGCCGACATCGAGAAGGCTGCTGCTGACAAGAGGATCGCCGATGAAGCTATCGCCTCCGCTGCTGCGGCCAACTGGCCTACTGGAGGGTACACGATTATCCCTCTCCTGATTACTTGCATGTTTGCCGTACTAGCTATTTCTGGAGATGTTTCTACTATTTGTCTAGTACATGATTTTATCATACAATTTCAGTATGTCATTTCCACTGTTCACGTCATGTTCATGATTTATTATTGGATTAATTTAATCGAACAATTGCTTAAATACTCAACAATCCAAAACCCTAATCTGTGTAGGAAATTTTCGATCCAAGGTTTTGCTGCTGCACTGAAACCAGCCCTGTTTACGGGGACATATTTTAAGCGTTGGCAAACCAAAACCACCTTATGGCTCACTGCGATGAACGTGTTCTGGGTCGCCGGTGTTATTCCCACTGGAACGATTGCTCCTGAACAGGACAAGGCGTTCAGGGAAGCCACCGTCATATTTGTTGGATCCGTTCTGAGCATGATCGAAGATAAGTTGGTTGATGCATATTTACATGTGCGGGTTGCCAAGGACTTGTGGGAGGCGCTCGAATCTAAATTCGGCGCAACCGATACTGGAAGCGAGATGTACACTATAGAGCAGTTCCACGATTACAAGATGATTAAAAACCGTTCTGTATTGGAACAAGCTCATGAGATACAGTGCATCGCTAAGGAGCTCGAGCTTCTCAAGTGCGTGCTACCGGGCAAATTTGTCGCGGGATGCATAATCGCTAAGCTGCCTAATTCCTGGAGGAACTTTGCTACTACTCTGAAACACCAGAGGCATGAATTCTCAGTTGAGGATGTCATCGGCCATCTGAGTGTTGAGCAGAATTCCAGAGCAAAGGACTCGCATGGAAAAGGGAACGAGGGAACTTCTGTTTCCAATTTTGTACAGAAGAACTCCAACTTCCACAAGCCCAAGGGGAAACCTGGTGTCCAACAGAATACCTATTTTAAGAAGAAGGGTAAGATGCCCTTCAACAAGGATAAGAAGAAAGGATCCTGCTTCACATGTGGTTCAGAGGAACATTGGGCTCCCAAGTGCCCAAAGAAGTTCAAGAAACCAGGACATGACTCCAAGTCCATCAACATGATTGTGAGCAACAATGAGAATGGTGCATCTGGGTAAGGTAATTTGTTTACTGTATTTTCTGTTTGTCAGTCTAACGATTGGTGGATTGACACAGGTGCAAATATTCATGTTTGTTCTGACATCTCATTGTTTTCTTCTTATCAGGTCACAGGGAACGGATCCGTACTGATGGGGAATGGCGCAAGTGCTTCTGTTCTTGGTGTTGGCACGGTCGATCTGAAGTTTACTTCGTGAAGGATCGTGCAGCTCAAGAACGTGCAGCATGTCCCCGCCATCAAGAAGAATCTCGTTAGTGGCTCCCTTCTATGTAGGGAAGGGTTAAGTTGGTATTTGCGTCTAATAAAATAGTTGTTACGAAATATGGACTATTTGTTGGAAAAGGTTACGAATGCGGAGGTCTGTTCCGCTTTTCCCTCGCTGATTTTTGTAATAAAGTCGTGAACAATATTCATTCGAATGTTAATGAAACAGAAGTTTGGCATTCACGTCTTTGTCACATTGGTTTCGGTTGTATGACGCGGCTAGTAAAATCGAATTTAATCCCGAGTTTCACTTTAGCCAAAGGTTCTAAGTGCCATTCGTGTGTGCAAGCAAAGCAACCTCGCAAGACCCATAAGGCTGCGGAGGAAAGACACTTGGCACCGTTAGAACTTGTACATTCTAATCTTTGTGAGATGAATGGTGTGTTGACTAAAGGTGGAAAGAGATATTTCATGACACTAATAGATGATTCCACTAGATATTGCTATGTATATTGTTAAGCACCAAAGATGATGCTCTACACTACTTTAAAATCTATAAGGCAGAAATTGAGAATCAACTTGAAAAGAAAATTAAGCGGTTCCGGTCAGATCGTGGTGGAGAGTACTTCTCTAATGAGTTTGATTCTTTTTGTGCGGAACATGGTATTATTCATGAGAGGACGCCTCCCAATTCGCCCCAGTCAAATGGGGTTGCCGAACGGAAAAAATGTACTCTAACAGATTTGGTTAACGCCATGTTAGATACATCGGGTTTATCCAAGGCATGGTGGGGGGTAGCTATATTGACATCATGTCATGTCCTGAATAAAGTTCCGACAAAAGATAATGAGATTACTCCCTATGAGTGATACGTCTCAAACGTATCTATAATTTTTGATGTTCCATGCTTGTTTTATACCAATTGCTACATGTTTTGCATCTACTTTATATCACTTTTATACATTTTTTGGGACTAACCTATTAACAAGATGCCGAAGTGCCAGTTCCTGTTTTCTGCTGTTTTTGTATTCCAGAAAAGCTAGTCTGGAAATATTCTCGGAATTGGACGAAACTACACGGGGGTGCCTATTTTTCCAGAACACGCCTGACGGAGCGAAGGAGCAGCAGAGGAGGGCCACCAGGAGGCCACACGCACCAGGGCGCGGGCCCCCCTTCTGCCGCGCCCTAGGGTGGTGTGGGCCCCTCGGGGTCCGCAGCCGCCGCCCTTTCGCCTACTTATTCCCCCCGACGCGAAAACCCTAAGTACCTGAGCAAATATCCACGAAAAGATCCAGAGACGCCGCCGTCGTCAACCCTAGCTCGGGAGGGTTCAGAACCTCTTCCCGGCACCCTGCCGGAGAGGGGAATCGTCACCGGAGGCTTCTACATCGCCATGCCTGCCTCCGGAGTGATGCGTGAGTAGTTCATCCTTGGACTACGGGTCCATAGCAGTAGCTAGATGGTTGTCTCTCCACTTTGTGCCATCATGTTTAGATCTTGTGAGCTGCCCTACATGATCAAGATCATATTATTGTAATGCTACATGTTGTGTTTGCTGGGATCCGATGAATATTGAATATTATGTCAAGTTGATTATCAATCTATCTTATATGTTATTTAAGATCTTGCATGCTTTCCGTTACTCGTAGATGCTTTGGCCAAGTAGATGCTTGTAACTCCAAGAGAGAGTATTTATGCTAGATAGTGGGTTCATGTCTCCGTTTAACCTGGGACAGTGACAGAAAGTTCTAAGGTTGTGGATGTGCTGTTGCCACTAGGGATAACCTAACGATGCTATGTCCACGGGCATATGTGTTTGTTTACATTACGCACTTTACTTAATGCAATTATCCGTTGCTTGCAACTTAATACCAACGGGGGACTCGGATGACAACCCGGCGGTGGATTATTAGTCATAGATGCTGTTGGATAACGGTCTATGTATTATGTCGTAATGCCCAATTAAATATCATAGTAGTCAACATGTCATGTATATGCATTGTCATGCGCTCACTATTCGTCAATTGCCCAGCTGTAATTTGTTCACCCAACATGTTAGTTATCTTTTATGGAGAGACACCACTAGTGAACTGTGGACCCCGGTCCATTCTTTTACACTGATTAAACAACCACAAACTGCAAACTGTTCCTTTTTCATTCTCTGCAATTTAATACTCATTTTCCACACCATACGTTTAATCCTTTGTTTTCAGCAAGCCAGTGAGATTGACAACCTCACTGTTTCGTTGGGGCAAAGTAGTTTGATTGTGTTGTGTGCAGATTCCACGTCAACAGTCCAGACTCCCTGCACAGCTATTTTTCTGGCGCCGTTGACAACCTTCTGAAGAGTTGCTGCTCCTACTGGTTCGATAACCTTGGTTTCTTTCTGAGGGAAAACTTGCTGCTGACTACATCATACCTTCCTCTTGGGGTCTCCCAACGAACGTGTGTTTCACGTCATCAAGCTATTTTTCTGGCGCCGTTGCCGGGGAGACAGCAGTCTTCTGCAAGGGGAGTTTCACGCTTCCAATCTCTTTACTTTGTTTTTGTCTTGCTTAGTTTATTTTATTTTATCTTGTTTGCTTTCAATTATCAAAAACACAAAAAAATTAGTTACTTGCATTTAGTTTATTTTCAGTTTTGTTTTCTGTTAGTTATCATGTCTGGTTCGGCTCATCATGTTTTGGTTCCTGAAGTTGAGGTTCGATCTTTTAAGCAACAAAGTGGAGAAAGTTTGAAAGATGCTTGGTATAGAATCAGCGATGCTCATCGTAGGTGTGCTAAAAAATATTCCACTATGATCCTGCTTAGAAATTTTTATGTTGGCATAACTAGCTGGTATAGATATGTCTTGGACACTTTGACGGGAGGTAACTTTCTTGGTACCCCTGCGTTGGAAGCTAGTTATATTATTGAGAGCCTAGTAGGAACACCACCTGTTAGTAACATTAAAAATGAGATCACCTTGGAAGATGTTATAAAGAAATTGGAGTCTATAGAGAAAAATTTGCCAAATCTCCTTGATAGTACTAGCAAAGTTGATGAATCACTGGGAACCATTAATGAAAGAATTGCTGTTTTAGAAACTAGTACTATTCAAGATAATCAAAATCTTAGGATTGGTGAATTAGAGGAGGCTATGGATGTAATAAGTTCTACTTTTACCTCTATTAAAACTAAAAGCAAAAGGCTTTTGTGGGGAGAAAGCAAAAATTTATGTATGTTCCAAAAATTTCTAAACCAAAACCCACGGGTGCGTTTAAAACGGATAACGTGTTCAATGAGCTTGAGGGTGAGTCACATAATGGTCTATTTAAATTTTCTTCCCAAGAATTACGTAAACTGAAAAGTCCTAGTGTGACAAACCCTGTTCTTGATGAAGCTTTTGATGAATTAGACCTTTCTTCACTTGGTAATACTTGATGCATGCTTTGTGCCTAGCTAAAAGGCGTTAAAGAAAAGCGCTTATGGGAGGCAACCCATTTTATTTTTCTGCAATTTTTCTTTTATTGAGTCAAGGAGTTGTTTACTTCTGTAGCAACTCCTTTGTATCTTTATTTTCTCGCATTGTTGTGCCAAGAGTAGCCTCTAATGTAAGATGATGCTTAATTTTGATTGCTGCGCAGAAACAGATTTTTGCTGTTCACTGTACGAAATTCCTAAAATCACCAGATTGTTAATTAAATCTGAAATTTTTTGTGCGTAATCTTTATGAATGTCTGAAACTTTCATTAGTTCAGAGTTTTCGATCTGAGCGTCGTAAGTGCCTCGAAAAAATTCGTCTTTGCGGACTGTTCTGTTTTAGACAGATTATGCCTTTTTATTTTGCATTCTCTCTTTTACTAGTGTTGAGTGAAATTCTTTTTTGGGTGGAAGAGCTTCACATAACATCAGTGGCTGTAGCTAATGTTTAAAGTAACAAATCATATTGCGTCTTTATAGAACATGTGAATTTTTGATTATGCACTAACCCTCTAATGAGATCTACTTTGAGTTTGGTGTGACGGAAGTTTTCAAGGGTCAAGAGAGAAGGATGATAGGATCAAGAAGTGAAGAGCTTAAGCTTGGGGAGGCTCCCATGGATCTCCCCAGCATATTTCAAGAAGACTCAAGCGTCTAAGCTTGGGGATGCCCAAGGCATCCCCTTCTTCATCGTCAAAATTATCAGGTCATCTCTAGTGAAACTATATTTTAATTCTTTCACATCATATGTGCTTTTCTTGGAGCGTCTGTGTGCTTTTATTTTCAGTATTGCACTTTTATTTTCAATAAAGCTTGACTGGACCCTAGCATTCTTGATTGGGAGAGAGACACGCTCCGCTTTTTCATGAGAATACTCCTATTCTTCACTTATATTTGTTGAGTATTCATATCTAGCGCTGTTCAGCTTTTAGCTCTTGTTTTCATGTATCTCTTGTCAGAGCTATTAGCTTTCTTTTGTAGAAAGTACTCTCTTGCTTCACTTATATTTGTTTGGAGAGTTGATGAAATAAATTGATTGGTGTTTGGTTGGTTCAGAAAATGTTGCATGTGGTAATTGGTATAAGGAAAAACTTGCTTAATCTTGTAGATCACTAAAATGGATAACTTGATGCTTGTCAATTGTTTTGAGTTAACAAGTAGATCATGATTAAATTGTGCATCACATGAGTTAAGCCTATTAGTGAAGAACTACCGTAAAGCTTGTTGAAAATTTGGTTTGCATCGGTGGTACTCTAAGGTCTAGATATTTTCTAATAACAGGGTTTGGTTAACAAGGAAGACGGTATGAAGTCTTATAACGTTTGCAATATGTTTGTCATATAAAACTTGGTGTACGGGTTGATATTCTTGTTTGCTTACATAACCTTGCTAGCCTAAACTCTGTACTGAGAGGGAATGCTTCTCGTGCATCCAAATCCTTGAGCCAAAATCCATGCCATTTGTGTCCACCATAACTACCTATATGTGGTATTTCCTTGCCACTCCAAGTAAATTTTTCATGTGCTACCTTTAAATTATTCAAAATGTTATTATTCCCTTTTTGTGTCAATGTTTACTAGCTCATGAGGAATTAGTGTGGTTATTCTTTATTCTATTTGTCGAGTGGACTTTTACACCTGGACTAGTGGCATATACATCCGCTTATCCAATAACTTGCAAAAAGAGCTGGCAACGGGGTGCCCAGTCCCAATTAATTACAACTTTAACCAATTAATTCTCTTCACACTTTTGCCCTGATTCATCAGTAAGCAATGACAAACAGTGAAATACCTGAATGTGTGTAAACCAAAGAGAAAGAGGGATGATCTGCCTTGCTGGTAGAAATAACGTCCTTCATGGGAGCCGCTCTTAAAAGTCCGTTCGACAGGTAGAATACTGTTCTCACCCGCTACCATTCGTTGACAATTAACAAACACCTCTCAAAAATAGATACTCCTCCATGGTATGTGATTGATGGAAGGCACCCGAGGATTCGGTTAGCCATGGCTTGTGTTAGCAAGGTTGGGAGGAGTATCAAATATTTTATGCAATCTCTATATGCTTTCAAAAACCTAAAAGCTCTAGCACATGATTTAATCCCTGCTTCCCTCTGCGAAGGGCCTTTCTTTTACTTTTATGTTGAGTCAGTTTTCCTATTCTTTCTGTCTTCCACAAGCAAACACTAGTGTCAACTTTGTTACAACATGCGTTATATGCAATGTATTGGACTTGTTATACTACTTTGTGTTGACAATATCCATGAGATAAATATGTTGAAAGTTGAAGCAAATGCTGAAACTAAATTCTTCCTTTGTGTTGATTAAATACCTTTTATTAGAAACTATTGCTTTATGAGTTAACACTTATGCAAAACTGTTTGATGCTTGTCTCGAAAGTACTATTCATGAAAACGTTTAGCTTGTGTGATTCATTGTTTACTCATTATCTATTTGTAGCAAATTATAGACCATTGACTTGGATCACTTCATTCATTTACATGTGCCTTGCAATATTATATGATCAAGATTATGATAGTAGCATGTCACCTCAAAAATTATTTTGTTTTTATCGTTTACCTACTCGAGGACGAGTAGGAACTAAGCTTGGGGATGCTGATACGTCTCAAACGTATCTATAATTTTTGATGTTCCATGCTTGTTTTATACCAATTGCTACATGTTTTGCATCTACTTTATATCACTTTTATACATTTTTTGGGACTAACCTATTAACAAGATGCCGAAGTGCCAGTTCCTGTTTTCTGCTGTTTTTGTATTCCAGAAAAGCTAGTCTGGAAATATTCTCGGAATTGGACGAAACTACACGGGGTGCCTATTTTTCCAGAACACGCCTGACGGAGCGAAGGAGCAGCAGAGGAGGGCCACCAGGAGGCCACACGCACCAGGGCGCGGGCCCCCCTCTGCCGCGCCCTGGGTGGTGTGGGCCCCTCGGGGGTCCGCAGCCGCCGCCCTTTCGCCTACTTATTCCCCCCGACGCGAAAACCCTAAGTACCTGAGCAAATATCCACGAAAAGTCCAGAGACGCCGCCGTCGTCAACCCTAGCTCGGGAGGGTTCAGAACCTCTTCCCGGCACCCTGCCGGAGAGGGGAATCGTCACCGGAGGCTTCTACATCGCCATGCCTGCCTCCGGAGTGATGCGTGAGTAGTTCATCCTTGGACTACGGGTCCATAGCAGTAGCTAGATGGTTGTCTCTCCACTTTGTGCCATCATGTTTAGATCTTGTGAGCTGCCCTACATGATCAAGATCATATTATTGTAATGCTACATGTTGTGTTTGCTGGGATCCGATGAATATTGAATATTATGTCAAGTTGATTATCAATCTATCTTATATGTTATTTAAGATCTTGCATGCTTTCCGTTACTCGTAGATGCTTTGGCCAAGTAGATGCTTGTAACTCCAAGAGAGAGTATTTATGCTAGATAGTGGGTTCATGTCTCCGTTTAACCTGGGACAGTGACAGAAAGTTCTAAGGTTGTGGATGTGCTGTTGCCACTAGGGATAACCTAACGATGCTATGTCCACGGGCATATGTGTTTGTTTACATTACGCACTTTACTTAATGCAATTATCCGTTGCTTGCAACTTAATACCAACGGGGGACTCGGATGACAACCCGGCGGTGGATTATTAGTCATAGATGCTGTTGGATAACGATCTATGTATTATGTCGTAATGCCCAATTAAATATCATAGTAGTCAACATGTCATGTATATGCATTGTCATGCGCTCACTATTCGTCAATTGCCCAGCTGTAATTTGTTCACCCAACATGTTAGTTATCTTTTATGGAGAGACACCACTAGTGAACTGTGGACCCCGGTCCATTCTTTTACACTGATTAAACAACCACAAACTGCAAACTGTTCCTTTTTCATTCTCTGCAATTTAATACTCATTTTCCACACCATACGTTTAATCCTTTGTTTTCAGCAAGCCAGTGAGATTGACAACCTCACTGTTTCGTTGGGGCAAAGTAGTTTGATTGTGTTGTGTGCAGATTCCACGTCAACAGTCCAGACTCCCTCAACAGCTATTTTTCTGGCGCCGTTGACAACCTTCTGAAGAGTTGCTGCTCCTACTGGTTCGATAACCTTGGTTTCTTTCTGAGGGAAAACTTGCTGCTGACTACATCATACCTTCCTCTTGGGGTCTCCCAACGAACGTGTGTTTCACGTCATCAATGAGCAATGGGAGAAGAGAAGAACGACACTCTCATACTTATGTACTTGGGGCTGTTTGGCGAAAGTCAACGTGCCGATCCCCAAAAAGCGTAAGCTTGAACCAAAGACCGTGGACTGCATTAATTTAGGCTATGCTAAGAATAGCGTCGGTTATAGATTTCTTGTAGTGAAATCTGAGGTACCTGACGTGAAGGTCGGTACAATTCTGGAGTCTAAAGATGCTACATTCTTTGAGGATATTTTCCTATGAGAGATATGCCAAGCACTTCTAGACAGGAATCTGATGAGACTCCTGAACCTGCTATTCCTATGGAATATTATGAACAAACACATCATGAAAATCCTGAGAAGGATGACGAGGAAACCCTTGGTAGGGGCAAGAGGCAGAGGACTGCAAAGTCTTTTGGTGATGATTTCCTTGTGTACCTTGTGGATGACACTCCCACTTCTATTTCAGAGGCTTATGCGTCTCCGGATGCTGAATACTGGAAAGAAGCAGTCCGTAGCGAGATGGATTCCATCATGGCTAACGGGACATGGGAGATTACTAAACATCCCGATGGCTGTAAACCATTGGATGTAAGTGGGTGTTCAAAAAGAAGCTTAGACCCGATGGCACGATTGGAAAGTATAAGGCTAGGCTTGTGGCCAAGGGTTATTCTCAAAAGGAAGAGGAAGATTTCTTCGATACTTATTCACCAGTGGCCAGACTGACCACCATACGAGTATTACTCTCGTTGGCGGCCTCGCATGGTCTTCTCGTCCACCAGATGGATGTTAAGACGGCTTTCCTCAACGGAGAGCTAGACGAGGAAATCTACATGCAACAGCCAGATGGCTTTGTAATAGATGGTCAGGAAGGAAAGGTGTGTAAGTTACTGAAATCCTTATATGGCCTAAAGCAAGCACCTAAGCAATGGCATGAGAAATTCAATACAACTTTAACCTCTGCTGGTTTTGTTGTTAATGAAGCTCACAAATGCGTATACTATCGCCATGGTGGGGGCGAAGGAGTTATATTGTGCTTGTATGTTGATGACATACTGATATTTGGGACCAACCTCAAATTCATTGAGGAGGTTAAGTCGTTTCTATCTCAGAATTTTGAGATGAAGGACCTTGGTGTGGCTGATGTTATTTTGAACATCAAGCTACTGAAAGATAATGAGGGTGGGATTACACTTTTGCAATCCCATTATGTTGAGAAGATTTTGAATCGTTTTGGATATTCGGACTGCAAAACTTCTCCAACACCATATGATCCTAGTGTGCAGATTCGAAAGTTCAAAGGCACAACTATGGATCAGCTGAGATACTCTCAAGTAATTGGTTCACTCATGTACCTAGGAAGCGCTACGAGGCCTGACATCATGTTTGCTGTGTGCAAACTGAGCCGGTTTGTTTCCAATCCGGGTGATGTACATTGGCATGTTGTTGAAAGAATTATGCGCTATTTGAAAGGTACTGAGAACTATGGACTTTACTATTCTGGAAACCCGTCAGTGCTTGAAGGGTATGTGGTGCGAATTGGATCTCTGATGCTAATGAGATGAAAGCCACAACGGGTTATGTGTTTACCCTTGGAGGTGGTGCTGTTTCCTAGAAGTCTTGCAAGCAAACGATTCTGATGAGATCGACAATGGAAGCAGAATTAACAGCATTGGACACATCTTGTGTCGAAGCAGGATGGCTTTGAGATCTGTTGATGGACTTGCCTGTGGTTGAAAAGCCAGTACCGGCTATCCTTATGAACTGTGACAATCAGACAGTGATTACCAAGGTCAACAGTTCAAAGGACAACATGCAGTCCAACAAACATATAAGAATGAGATTAAAAGCTGTCAGACATTTGAGAAACTCCGGAGTAATAGCGTTGGATTATATCCAGTCGGCTAAGAATCTGGCAGATCCCTTTACCAAAGGGCTATCACGTGTTGTGATAGAAAATGCATCGAGGGAGATGGGTATGAAACCCAAATGTTGCAATGGTAGTAACCCAACCTATGTGATCGAGATCCCGTGCAGTAGGACCTGGGAAAACAAGCTAGTGGTTAACTGAGGAGAGTACTTTTACTAACCCACTCCGTTGGAGATGCACTACTCTCAGTAACTGTATGGCACGTTGAAATTTGTCTTAATGTGTTCCAAGGCTTATATAAGCAACATGCTATCCTACAGAGCAATCCTTGGAGGAACACACCTATATGAGCCTGACTGCTGGTCACAATCTATGAGATTGGGTTAATCTCTAGTAAGTTCATGAATAGGTCAGGAGTGTGACTAATATGCTCCACCCGAGGGGTCAGCCTTCAGCAGCCTAGTACTAGTAAGACATTTGGTGAAACTACTTTACGCCAAATTGACAATTCAAGGCATAGTCCAATGTCAGTTGTGAAGGAGTGTAGCCATTTGTTCTAGGTGGATGTTCAACCTTAACGGTCTCCACTGAAAATACTGGTATATCAAAGCAGTGTTTGGAACAGAGAATAACATCATGGGTCTTTGGGATCTGGTGGGGATTGCTGAAATATTTAGGGTGGGCTTTGGGCCCATCTAATAATTCCTGAAAAATCCCTAAAGGCCCATTCTGCCATGGAAAGTGGTGAGAGTTTAGTCACACATGCCTAGTTGGGAGAGATGTACACCAGTTTATAAGGTGAGCTCTTCTCCCACAGGAATGAGGTGTTGGTGGTGAAGAGAATGGAGGTGCTCCACACGCGCACTCCTCCTCCTCCGCCGCCCGCCTCGCCTCGCCTCGCCCCGCCTCGCCTCGTCGCGACGCGGCGCGTCACGCCGCGGGTTGCGGGAATCTCTCCGAGCCGAGCTTATCTTTTTATCACGCAGGAAAAATATGAGCGGCAACGGAAACGTTTTGCCTTAATTAATAGCGTTGATGGAGAATAAATTTGATATGAAATGTTTTGTATTAAGTGCCCTTAAGTACGGCTGTTTCTAGTCTCTTAATTCTCCCCTTAATTGTGTGCGTTTCCGTTGGCCTTCCGTCTGCGTGTGTGTGCCTATATGAGAGAGGTCGCTCCTCTCCAGCAGATACCCAACAGATACTCTACTCGCGCCGCCACCATCGTTCCTCTCTCTGTTGCTTCCTCCGGTGATCCCATCCCGTCGATCGCATACACGGTTGCCGGGAGAGCAGGCCTCCGAAACCCCGTCTCTCCACATCCTGTACGGGAGAAGGGCGATTAGGTCTTTGGGGAGCGTCTTCCACGCAACTGCTCGCCTCCGTTCGTCTACTTCAACTACATCTGCATCAACTACGTCCGCGTCGCCTTCCTCTTTGCCATGGCCAGCGACGCCAACAACGAGAAGGCTGCTGCTGACAAGAGGATCGCCGACGAGGCTACCGCCTCCGCTGCTGCGGCCAACTGGCCTACTGGAGGGTACACGTTTATCCCTCTCCTGATTAATTGCATGTTTGCCGTACTAGCTATTTGTGTAAATGTTTCTACTATTTGTCTAGTACATGATTTTATCATACAATTTCAGTATGTCATTACCACTGTTTACGTCATGTTCATGAGTTATTATTGGATTAATTTAATCGAACAATTGCTTAAATACTCAACATGCAGCTCGGCGGATATAAACGTTGGGTTCCGCTTGTGTTGTTAGTTGGGACAAATTTCCTTACAACTTATCATGTGCACATAACGGGGGTGTGTATGTTCTGCAAAACATGTAGGACCTTATGATGATATATGGATGTTAGTTGGGGTGATTATTGTAGTTCTAGAAGCACGAATGTTGATGCAAATGGACGAAATCAAGCAACACGGCGATACCACACCTAGTTAGATCTCCACCAACGACTACCGGAAATCAGATCTTTGTCGTGCATCGAAACCGCACGGCAAAGGGCTTGCGGAACCCAGCAAAGCGTTTGCCGTGCGAGCAAGCACGGCAAAGGCCACACGGCATAATACACGTCGGCAAAGACTCTTTGCCGTGAGCTTTGCGAAAACACCACGGCAAAGGTTTTGCCATGCGCCATGCGCGCACTACACGGCACAGAACTGTCAGAATAGGGTCAACCCTCAACCCGGGTCTTTGCCGTGTGCCAGAGGTTTTCTGTGATGCTAATCGTTGCCGTGAGCTTGAAGAAATGGCATCACGGCGCACGTCCCATCTTTGCCGTGTGCCCGCCGCGTGCTCGCACGGCACACGTCCCGTATTTGCCGTGTGCCCTCCCACAACGGGCACGGAAAATATCCCGTCTTTGCCGTGTGCTCTCCCCGAACTCGCACGGCACATCGCCGTTGCCCAGAACCCAGGCCTCCACCCTTTACCGTGTGCCACTAGCAGTTGTACACGGCAAATTGACCAATATGGTCATCCTACGTTGGCAGGTTCACAGGTGCGCGCCACGTGCACGCTTTGCCGTGCGCCTCCTCACGACAAAGGCCTTTGCCGTGTGCCTGTACACGGCAAAGTGACCATATGTCCCCTTTTTGTTCAGTTTTTTTAAATCCCTGCATTTTACAGATAAATCACACAAATATGACAGAATTATCACAATTTGAGCACAATCATCACAATTTGAGCACAAACATCACAAAATGCACAAACTTCACAATTATTACATCCAGGTATCATTATTTACAACAATACTGATCACTGTTCAAGATATCTTCCGATATTCCGATAAATCGGCCGATTTATCGCTTCTCGGTGTCTGACCGATAAGATAAATCGGGCGATAAACTGGCCGATATGCCGATAAATTGGCCGATATGCCGATAAATCTGCCGATTTACCCCTTATCTTGGGTCGACCGATAAGTTACCGATAAGCGATATCCCCAACATTGATACTGATACAGAAGGTCAGTACAACAAATGGTGGCATCAATATCATCGTGAAACGCATCCATGCCATCGATATCATCCTGCAACGCATCCATGTACAAGTTTAAATGTAATACCTTAAGACATGATGTAAACCATGTACAAGTTGATCTATGGTGCATATTTTGGTCACACTCTTAAGTACAAATTCAAGAATATGCACAAGTTTAGATGTAGTAAACCAAAAGACATGATCTAAGTTAGATGTAGTAAACAATAAGACACAAGTTGATCTATGTGGTAAACCAAAAGACACAAGTGACCATTGGAGATTCATTGATTGACTATGTTGATCTAAGTGAGACATGAAGTAAGTTTTCGAACGAGAGTGGTAGCAAGTTGAAATGGTAACTAACCTGTACTGACCTTCCGGCGGCGGAGTAGGTCCTCAACATCATTGAGGAGCATCCTCCTACACGTTTGCAAAAAAATGATGAGTAAGACAACTAGGTGGAAATGGCATAGTCATGGCATTAAAAGAAAGCTAACTAAAATTTGATGAGTTGAACTAACTAAAATTTGACAAGTTCAACTAATGGGTAAAATTTGACAAGTTCAACTAACTAAATTTTGACAAGTTCAACTAAAGTGGCAATGGCATGTGAAGCTAAATTATGAGTCATGCGAGCATACCCGCTGGAGCCTCCGGACAACGGAAGCATTGGAGATATGGGGCTGCCCATCCGGAACGTCCAGGCCACCAAGCGGCGGCGCCATCGAGTGAGATCCACCGGCCGATCCTGGATTCATCTACAACATGAAAAAAGGCTCGCATTACACAAATAATTTAGTTACAACAATAAGATGGATAGAATGACAAGTTTGACAACATACCCATGGGAACATCGGTGGAGGGAACATGGGTGGAGGAAAAGCAACAGTCCCGTCCGCAGGAGTGATGCGCTGCATCGTGCTCGTCATCCACTCCATCATCTGCCAGATCTGCTCCTGCTGCTGCCGGATCTGCTCCTGCTGCTGCTACAGCTGCTGCTCATAGAGCACCTGCTTCTCACGCATCTCCTCCCGGAGCTGGTCGACAGCTAGACCCGAAACTCGTGGGCAGGTCTCCACAGCACACTACAAGAAATATGCTAACCTATGACCTTTTGACAGTGACCCTGAAAATATTGGTCATAGATCTGTGACCATTTTGAATAATTTGGTCACTCGCTATTTTGGAGGGTCTAAACCCGAAAATATAATGACCAAATTTGTCAGAAAGGTCATAATCTCCTTACATGAATTGGTCATAATGCAAATTACACTAATTTAATATATTTTTTTCTAGCCGATTACGACCAATTTAAATGATCATTCGCGCCAACTCAGTAGTCTCGCCTATGTGTCACTGCTTAGGTGTCATTTTCTCTTACGTGTCACTCTGATTGGACAGCCAACTCAGCAGTCTCGCCTATGTGGCGTGTCATTTTCGCTTACGTGTCAATATGACATGTAGGACCCATTGTCAGCTAACACACCTGACTGGTGGGACCAGCTCCCGCCCAGCACTGACATGTGGGACCCACCCCAACCCGACCCGACATGCGGGACCCGCCCCAACCACTGACATGTGGGACCCGCATCCATCATACCTGACATGTGGGACCCACCCCAACCCCTGACATGTGGGACCCTCAACCCCGACCTGACATGTGGGACCCACCCTCAACCCCGACCTGACATGTGGGACCCACCACAACCCCTGACATGTGGGACCCACAGCCCTCTAAACGTTAGTGAAATAATGCACAGAAAAAGGCCAGCAAAAGGCATCCCTGGGCACTCGAACCGGCGACCAAGGGTCCTCCTAGCGCGCACCTAACCACCAGGACAACGTTTGCTTTTATTTTGTTCCTAACCTTTTTGTTCTATAACATGCAGATGCTGGCATCTGTTAATGTTTCGTCGCGCGCTGAAGGACGAAGTGAAGCATAGAGTTCTAGCTCACTGGAGCTGGTTATAGTTCGATAGCTAGTTTCATTTCAGTATTTAGTTGTGCTTTTGGTAGCTGGATACCCAATGTGAACTATATTTCATTGTAAACCTGATGAGTGGCTATGTTTGAATGTAATGTGTGAAGTTTGGCGGCTTGCTCAATATGATGTATTACTTCTTGGTTTTGTCTGTTCCGATATAATATTGGTAATTTATTTATTAGAAAATTGAAATCTAAAGAATATGACCCTGATGATTGGCACCTAATATCCTGAACCTAGCAGCTGGGACCCATTTACCAACCTGGCAGCTGGGACCCAAGCTTCAGAACCTGACAAGTGGGTCCTATCTCATCTTTCAAAAAAAGGAAAATCAAAAATTGTTAAGCCAAAAAGGCCACGGCCCAAAAATTAAAAGGCCCAAATGTTGGGCTTGGCCCAGGTAGCCGGCCAGAATTAACTGAAAGAATAGTAATAAAAGGCTGAATTATTGGGCTCGGCCCATCTAAACGAGCGAACTGGACCGGGCTGATTTTGATCTAGGACCATTTCATGTGGTCACAAATTTGCCACGTCAGCTTTGCCAAGTTGGATTTGACGTGGCGTGGCCAGATTGCCCATGACCAAAAAATTGGTCATAAAATTTGTGACCTTTTCTTTTGGTCATAGACGTCTATAACCAATTCACAAAAAAGGTCATATTGGACAATTAGTGATGCTCGTAACTTGACCAAGTGTATTTGGTCACAAAAAGGTCACAAAAGACAGACCGTGACCATTTCTGTGACCAATATGGGGGGTCATAGCATAGCATATTTCTTGTAGTGGCAGGCGCACCTGGCGCCCTCCCACGGCGGACCTGGCGTGGAGACGGGACGGTGCGAGGGTCGACGGAGCCGTCACCTATCCACAAGCGGCCATTCGCCTTGCGTTGCTCCGCAAGCACGATAGCCTCGACGTCAAGTGGACTGGTGAGAGGGTCAGCTTCCTCACCGTTGCGCTCCTTGAACTTTGCCGTGTACCCCGTGCTCCAGAACTCGGCGCCGCTGTTGATCCACATCGACCCTGTCTCAGGATCCGGCTCATCCCTGGTACGCATCTTTGCCCAAACGGCGAAGGGCGAGAGGTCTACGCCGGTCTTCAATTTCTGCAAAGAGAGCACGAACATAGGTGAAAAGGAGACAATATTGCAAAAGAGAGCACGAACATAGGTGGATTAAAGAATGCATTTGCTCACCTCTTTTTGTACGCATTGAGAGAGCCTGAGGCTGCCTTGGCGGTGTGTTCCACCCTTGTTGTGCGCCCGCTTTGCCTTTCCCTCCTCGTGAATCTTGAGGTACGCCGGGCTAGTCCACCACGCTAACATCGCGAGGTGGCACGCTGTGTTGTTACCGACGTACGGAGGAGGCACCTATGTACACAGAACACACATATTAATGATATTACATGGCGGTCAACAAAATCGATAATATAGAAATGAAGCTACCTGCAGGTACTGCCATGGTTGCAGCAAGATGTCCCGGGCATGCTTCTTGTTCAGCGCAATCATCTTTTTGGTGTACCAATTGCGGACAGAGTTCATGCGAGCCTCGTAGTGCATGTCCGTCACCATCTTAGAGGCCATCTCCTAAAGGACGCTCATGCACTCGTTCTCGTCATCCTTTCGGTAGGAGAAGAAGTTTTACAAGCATGCACATAGGTAAAATAGGGTCAACTCCATTAGTGCAATCTCGGATTTAGAGAATGATGAGAAGTCAAACAAACTTACCCAGAAATAGCGGAGTATCTTATGCGCCATGTTGTGGTACTTGCCCTCGGGATCCGCCTCGTAGATGTAATGCTTGAAAGTCCAAGCTACACTCTTGCCACCCTTTGGGAGGGTGACAATCCCAGGAAAGAACTTCCTGACAAGACATCCAAGGATGCTCGCGTAGGTACGCTGTCCCTTCATTTTAGGAGGCACATACTCAAATGACCTACACAATGAAAAAACCAAAATTAGTATGGTTAGCGGCTAAAATTGAACATAAACTATAATAAGTACCTTTTCCCGGTGGGCACGAGAAGAGTGTGCTTGTAGGTGTAAGGAAGACCGGGGAGTTTCGCGGCCCCTCGCTGAGACGGCGGCTTGGTCTGTGGCTCAGGGATATCCGGCTCAGTCTCAACCCACTCCTCCTCCGGCGGATCCCACTGCAGCGTTGGGTCAAGCTCAAACCCTCCTCCCCAGGTCCCTCCTCGTGCCCCTCCTCCTCCTCGCTGTCCTCCTCCTCGCCCTCCTCCTCGTTCTCCTCCTCAGAATCCAGCGACTCGTCCTCAGAATCCGGCTCCGGCTCCTGATCGTACTCCACGTCCTCCTCGTCGGACTCCTCGGCCGGGGGAGGACTAAAAGTCCTCTCTCTCCTCGTACTCCCACGTCGTGCACTCCTCGCACGTGGAGGTGAGGGTGGAGGTGAAGGTAGCCGTGGTGCCGAACTCGATCCCACCAGGATTTTCCTCATGCTGCCCACCTTTTTTGCCAAGGCCTTCTTCATGTTTCCTGCATTGACAAAAAAAATGGGTTTCATCAGTATACATGATCCAAAATTAAGGTAAATAGATGAAGCAACAATGAGTAAAATAAAAATGAATACAATTAGATGAAGCAACAATTAGAATAAAACAAAATACATGGAGTAGCGACAATGAGTTCTCACAAAATAAGCTAGACTGACAATCACTATTACATAGAGTACCATTGACCTATTACATATAAGCTAGACTGGCAATTACTAATACATATGTCCTCATCGCTATCAGTAGCCTGTGTCGAGATCATCGGGACCAACTATTGGACCACCTGTGTCATCATCATTATCAGGGTCGCCACACCACCAACCATCCACGGAACCTGGAGGTGGTCCCTGTGGCTCATCGACGTAAAGTCCTGCGTGGAACCGCTCTAGCAAAGTCACATCGGCTTGGTTATGAACCTCCTCGACTTCATCATGCGTGGTGTCTTCCTCCATTCCCGCATCTTCATCTTCTTCGCGGTATTCCATGTCATCATCGGTCGGCAAGTTGATAGTGAATTTCCCAGGGACCCTCCATCCTGATAGAACTCGCCGTCAGATATTGAGGGGTCCAGGCGGCGGTAATCTTTACTGTTAGGCAAAGGCGGCCAATTGTGCGGCGGTACCGTCATCACAACATCCCACCCGTGTAGACGCTTTTGATATGCTTTTGCTGTTTTCTTGCACGGGTATGGGAGATAGAATACTTGGAAGGCCTGGGTAGCCAAAATGTAGACGTCGTCTCCCGAATACTTGGAGCTTCGTTCAACTTCGACCAATCCAATTGTAGGATCCCATCTAATCCGATGCGGGTCTAACCAATGGCATTTGAATACAATGGGATTTAGCCCTTTACCAAAACCATAATTCAACTCGTATATAGCCTCGACCCTTCCATCGTAATTGAGTTTATCTGAGCCTTCACATAACACCCCTCTATTTATTGTCTTCCGGTTGGCCCGGTTTGTTGTGTATTCATGGGTATGGACGCGATATTCATTCACGTCATAAGCATGGAATGAGTTGACGGAATGGCTAAAGCCATGGGCAATGTTTCCAAGCTCTGGCTTCATCTCTTTGTCCTTTTTTGCCTACAAGTTTAGCACGAGAAGTTTAGAACGAGGAATGATCGATGAATGTCCACGGTACTAGAAAAGTTAGATAGAACAGTACCAAACCCGCGAACCAGCTAATGAAATGTGAGGACCCCAGATTAACTATCCGAGATACTCGTTATGTTTCCTGCAACAATCCCATGATCAGTCTGTTGTTGCACATAACTCGAATTGGCATCACAGAACACCCATAAATACCGAATAAATATACTTACTTGATTGAAGTCATAACCTTAACAGGTACTTGCAGCGGAAATCACCCAAAACAACGTGGAGCCCAAGTCATTTGCCAACCCTACAGGCAGCTGACTGGGAAGCGCCCTAGTTTGCATTGACGTCAGGGAAGTCTTCCTCTTCGACTGCTCATCTTCAAAACCTGGCTAAGACAATATCCAGGGACGAAACCAATATGAGTACATTGGAATGTACTCGCAAACTACCCCCGACATGAGCGTGCAATAGCATCATTTTTATTATATTAAAAACCTTTATTTTGAGAAGACATCTCTATATCTTTGTTGAAAAAGGAAAGAATGCTTTTAGAACTTTTTCCCATAAATCTATCTTTGTAAGAATTTTCTTTTAAAACTTTTTCCCGAAAATACATCTTTGTTGAAAAAGGTAAGAAGTCTCTTTAATAAACATTTTCCCGGAAAATCACCATTTGTTTATTTCTCCAAAACTCCTCCTTTTTCGACCATAACCCTTCATGGTCATTCAATCCCAACAACTTCATACCGGCCCTTTGGTATAGTTGCATAAAACATTTTTCCACTTTAAAGCACAAAACTCTTCACTTCTCGACCATAGCCCGTCATGGTCAAATCATTCTCCAGCAACCTCATACCAGCCCGTCGGTAGAGTTGCAGACAGAACACATCTCCATTTTATTTTCAAATCTCAAAACTTTGCAAAACTTGCACATAGTCTTAGGACAGCCTCCCAATTGTCCATATCCGAGGACTCGGCTATTCGAATAGTTTTAACCCTCTGCAGAGGTAGCACGCTTTTATCCCACATTCATCCGGTAACTCATCGTGTCAGCCACGTCCCGCCATACCAGGTGTATGCGAAGTTGAGCCACCGACCATAGCCTCTTATTTGCTCATGCTAGTATAGGATCCTTCCCATATGACACTTTCCATCTACACTCAGTCCAGTTTCCCGTCAGAAACCCTAAGTGTGAGGACTCATAGTTTTGTCCGGCGGTTTATGGTGGAACCTTCTATCCTCCCCACCAACTTGTGTGAGGACCCGGGTCAGGGGGTAGGTCCTCGGACCATCCCCTCATGCATAACGGAGTGATCTCCGTCGATGAGGTATCCCATACTAATAAGAGCAAACTACATGACTAAACCCTGTTCCCATATGGGGGCAAATGTGGTCGCACAGGGTAAGATTGGTCGTCATAGTACTAGGACACTGTGCATTTTTCATAAACATCACCATTCTCCATATCTCCACTTCAACACCGACATCTCGGTATTCCCTAATCACACAAGTATTTTCAAAGGAGTTTTGAATAGACAACATTGTTTCCCATCCTATAGTTTTATATTTCTACATAGGGTGGCAAAATAATATCCATATGCTTTTGAAAAGGTTTTATAAACCATTGCCTTAAGAGTAAATCATTTGATCAAAGTAGATGCATATGTATTTAGGTGCAAGCTCAGAGAGTAGCTTGCCTGATTCCAGCATAATGTTCCTGGCTTCTTCTCATTGCTCAGGGAAATAAATCCCATCCTTCTTCGATAAATCCTCTCCAAATACCACTCCGGTAGCGTTTATATCTAGCGTCGCAAACATGAAAATAAAACAACACACAATAAGCAAACCATACCACAAGTGGTATACAAACAAGTAATCAAACCACAAACATAGTACTAATTTAATCAAGCAACAAACTAAGATCTATATTTACAAGGGCATTTTACTCACAGGAGTATAACACCAAACACATGCTAAAACAAGAGGGCACAAAGACATCCTCAACTAGAGGTACCTAAGAAACATTTTTCCCTAAACAGGAAATACTTCAGACAAAAGTTAATTACATTGTTTTCCTTCCAAACAGGAAATATTTCAGACAAAGTTAAGTCATCAAATAGTTTCTACTAACAAGCAAGGCTATGCACTATTAGCAAACCTAAGCAACCAGTAGCCCAAACTTAGTTAAAAAGATTATCTCGCTGATTCAAAATATCAAGCAACACAAGCATAATTAACTACTTGTTGGTTGCTTCAAACACCACTAAACAACACATGTTTAACTCAATTAAGCCTAACACATGCCACTAACAGTACTAACATATACTAACATACTAAACATCAGTAACACACATGTAACAGTACCAAAATAATCATCAACAAGCATAAAACAAATTTTTATTAACAAGATAATTAATTCCCTTCTTCTTGTTTAAGGCAGAACTACACTTTTACTAAATATTACTCCTAGGGAGTTCTGTAAATCAAACAATCATGCAAATTTGGGTTTGTGTTCTATGTTACTATTAGAAACTATCCCAATTGGATTTACTCCAAAAATCATCTCACAAAAATTTACAAAAATCACCAAAGTGCCACTGGTGTGTTTACAAGATTGAATAAAACTTTCGTTTTAGGTTTCATTTGCCAGCAAGGCTTACATATCTAGAAAGTATCACTTCAGGATTTCCATAGAATTTTAGTTTGCAATTTTTGGAGTTATAAAACTCTAGATATCAAATATTTAGTGAAAAAGATACTTTTTACAAGATTTAATCTAGAAGGCACACCAAAGTACATTTTTGCAAACAACCAGTTCTGGATGTTTAAGAAAACACACAGGAACACTACAAATTTTATACCAAAATAATTGCACACATAGATTCACCCCAAAAGAATTAAAGCTACACTGTAAATTAAACAGGAAATGAAAGTAGATATTAGATCTACTGGAAAAAAAACGAAATGGGCCAAATCCAGCCCGGATCTGGCCGAGCAGCGCAAAACGCGGCCCAGCCAGAGGCCCTCGCGCGAACGAAGAGGTACGGGGTCGTCGTCCTCCTCTGGACACGCACGACGCGCGCCGAGAGCAGCAGGGAGCACGGCGAGGATGGCGACGGCGCTCTGGTGATCCTAAAAATAAACGACGATGTCCATTAGGTAGCTCGCGAGGAGGGGATCTCAGGGAGACAAGAATGGCGGAGAATGGTGGTCGCAATCGCTCACGAGCTTGCTCGATGTCCGGCGGCCGGGGATGAAGAAGACGAAGACGCTATGCTCGATTCTCTGCTTCCCGCGTCGATTCCCTGGACGAGGATGGAGAGGACGATACAGCGGAGCTCCCTGTGGTCTTGGATTTGCTCAGGGCGTCCTAGAGTGGCGGCGATGTGGCGGCGGAGCTCCGGCTAGGTTTCCGTGCGGTGGGGAAGAACAGAGAGAGAGGGACAGGGACAAGCGAGTGAAGCGTGAGGGGGCACAGAGGAGCGCCTCGGTGGCCTTCTTATCTCCTCATCGAGCAGCAGGAGACGCGCGGGAGGGGGGGGTCCGGGCGGCGAGCGACAGAGGGACGACACGGCGCCATTGCGCCACTGCTGCTACAGAGAAGACGGCATTTTTGCAGAACGCCCCCTGAACTTCTTTTTCCTTTTACAACCAAGTCCTTTTTCTGTTTCTTATATTTCCCTTTTAATATCCAGTAGCTTTTAGATATTTAATTGAGGCATTTAAACTATTTCAAAAATTCTAAAATTATTTGGGTAGGTTCCCCTTACCAAGTAGAGCCTCCACAAAAATTGGTGTTTAAAAATAAAATGTTTTGAACCACATTTGTTCATAGGGTTTAAAAATGGCATTTTTCTTAAATACAAATTTTTAATACTTTGAAATTTTGAAGCAAGTTCAAATATTATTTTTGGAACTCTTGGAACTTCCTTGTTAAATATTTTAACTTTATATAATTTTCATTTTCATAGAGAAGATATTTGTTTGAAGGAAATAAAGAGTTAAGTAGGGAAAATTATTTATTATGATCATTTCCTTAACTCATGATCTGAAATTCCATTTGTTGAATAATTTGAGGAGTTTGCTTTAAATTTAAGTCACATTCCAAATTGTTGCCAAGTGTGTTTTATTTTTAGTGTTAGGCACAGCTGAGGAATTGTTCTCACAAGCAACAAACTTAATCAGATCATCATCACAACCAAGATCACACAAAGTCAACACAGCAATGGGAAGTAAAACACAATCATCAGTGAAACATTTCAAAAAGTTTTTGTTGGTTCTGAAATTTGGGTCTTGTGAAACTAAGTTTTTCTTAGTTTATAAATTTGGGATGTGACAGCTCTTCCCCCCTTAAAAATAAATCTCGTCCTCGAGATTTGCCCGGTGGTAACAGGGGAGTACGAGGGCACGGGTTTGGGCTGGCTATACTTCCGAGGTCGTTGCTTCTTTAGTGAGGTTGCCATGTGAGATCTTGACAAATTGATGCTGCGAGGATTTCTTTGTGGATAACTTATGTGCTGAGTTCAGATCCTTGACGATAGGGTTGACTTAACGATCGACTCCGATGGATAGTCGTGGTTGGCCGTTTCCAGATACGGTAAGGTTAAAGCGCAAGGAACTAATTATTAATATGTTCTTGTATACCTACTACAGGTCTTCCCCCCTTAAAAAGGGGTTCTGAAGGTTCATCCTGAAGGTTGCAGCTGGAGTTGAATCGGAGGCATTGTTCTTCTTGGGTATCTTGAAAATCTTCGTCTTGGGTGTCATTCCTTAGTGCCTGGGGTTGGTGCAGATATCACTTCCTGATATTTTCTCCTTACGAGGGTCGCAGATGGGGATGCGTTGTTTTCAGGATGCGTCAAGTCTGGGTACTTGACTCTCTCGGGGTTCTAGTTAGTAGAGGGATGTTATAAACTCCTAAAGGCGTCTGAACTTGATTGGTGGTTAATGTTGCTAACAGTAAGTGCTTCTGTTGTTTGATTCTTCATTGTGACTTCCGGTAGATCTTCTTCACGCTTTTCTTCCTTCGTCTTGGCAGGAAAAAGGCTGATCCTGAAAGACTTCTTTGGCTCTGGGTCTTTACGGAGCTTCGCAGGTGTCTTCATAAGTAAGTTAGAGTGCACCAGAATAGTTAGGATTTCCGGGAAAACTTTCTGGTTGAGGGGCTTAAGTTAGTTTTCAAGGGAGTTGGGTGCTATATTCTGAACATCAAACTTATTGTACCTAAGATCCAAAACAACCAACTTTACATAGGCCTCTAATTCTCGAGTCTTCAAAATACCATTCCAACATCTCTGGTAAGGCCACTACTATCAACTGGTTTATTGAATCATGGCTTTTGCCCAAGCTAAAGTTATTGGTCCACCATCATCTTCCTCGGCATAAACTCTTTATCATAGCTTAATTCAATCTATCGGATACTCATCAAACCTTTAAGGCATAATCTTCCCATTGCATCCTATCACAAAAATCGTAGTGGTCCACCAATTATTTCTTTATTATTTTTCCCCATAGATAGGCATATCTCATATTATCTTACTCCTTCAGGTGGTTATTTTCCCACGACCATATCATCAAAGCTAAATAAAGAATCTAGCAGTCTTGTGATCATTCCATCAAGAATTGCCCCACTTTCTATCCAAATTCAGATTTTTTTCACACTTTTGGGCCTTGATCTCCTAATCAACGATAAAAGATCTTTCTAAGAATAATCCAAACAGAGCGTGACAAGCTCTGAAAACTTCTACCACCTAGATCTCTTGCTACTAGACCAAGTCATATTGATTCCTAGAATCCGATAAACATTCACTTATCCCCCACCAATTCTTTCTTGCATACAACGATCTACTCATTTGCTAACTCATCTTTGACCACTTCCTATAATTCCATAAGAATTTAGTACAAGGGTCACTTGCGCTAGGAATCACCCTAAACATTCCAACGTCGGAGTATTCTTCTTAATTTACTTGCTTCTAACCAATCCAAACATCACTTTATCAGCAAGTGCTTCCTAAAAATCCAATAACTTTAACCTTTATTTCTAAACCAAGGGTCACGTCTTCTAGCTCCAGATAACCACCAATGGTTGGGGACCACAACTGGTTAGCCCCAGAGTATTAATCAAATATATCATCTGTCCAATCCCAATTAATTTATCGATCCACTCCAAGTTTTCACTTCTATTCTAAACCCCAATTTTTTTTGATATTACCAACAGCATCCACCAAATTTTGATCTCATCGAGATACTTTTGGCTAATAACTTACAATTCAACACCCTTATATCTTCCTAAAGTCTCCTTTCTACCAACTAGTTTTGAGTCGTCCACTGGCACCTCTTTCTTTTCTTGTTTTCGGAAATCATATCCTTGGGGAAACACTATAAATCTTCATGTGATTTTCTTACTTAGAACTTGAGTAACTCCTAAGGTATACACTTGACTTAAGAAAATTATTATTGTCCTTGATTTGAGTTCTAACATCATTTGCTTCACCCCTGTGGTGAAGGCATCCACTTAGTCCGGGCAAGCTTTCCATTAGTTAGTTGTATAAAATTGTGGAGGTCTTTTATAACATCAATTGCCTTAGTCTTACGAGAAGAATTTGTTAACAAGGTAGCTAGTCTTGTCGTCAAACTACTTTTCATATTCCAGAGGCTGAGGTGGACTGGATTATCTGAGGTTCCGTTTATTTGTATATGACACTCAATTGTTTGAGCATACAAAAGCGATTTGTTAACAAGTTCATGAGGCTTGTTACCAAACTACTTCTATATAACACGAACATTAAAATATCACACTAATTCTAGAGAGATTTATAATAGTAGATTCTGATATATGAGTTTCCAAATACTCAAGGATAGTCTGGTATATTAATTACTTCCTTGCCAACTTAAGAAATCTCTCTTCAAAGTCTCTTTGTCGCAGTTCCTCCTTCTTGCGGTCGCTGAGCTCGAATCTTCATAGCAACTCTATTCATTCCTTGAGTTCCTCTAGTTACCAATCCTAAATGTGTCTCCTAATGTCCTCGTTTCTTGTCAAGACTTTCAGACCCGAAAGGTTAGTTGGTACCATCGTGGACTTAAATCAGGTGTTATCCTAAAGTTAGATACGATAAATTAGTGTGGTATTCTTGTAATTTCACAAGTTAATTGCTGCGAGGTAAGACTCGTGTCTTTACGAGGTTGCGTCAAATTGCAGTTTCCTCGAAATCTTGACGTACTTGCTCCAGATGGTGCTCGAGGCCATTATTTGATTTGCCGGTTAAGTCGCAAAAATCTCCGGCTACTTGGTTAAAGATCAGGGGTCTTTTGTATCTTGCGAAACTGTCAGTTCTTATCGGGAGACGGTTTAGATAAGAGGAAAATATCTTGAAAAGATTTTCCTAAGCGGGTTACATCTGCAACAAAGTGCAACTGTGGCGAAGAGGTCAAAATTAGTTTTTGTTGGGTGACAAAAGGAGTTTTATAAAAAAGAGAATTTTGGGTTACTTTGTGTTGCCATCAAGGCGTGATTGTGAACGCACAAGAAAAACAACACCCAAACAGAGGACTCACCAACAACAACACACAACCAGAGTAAAGCACACCAACAAACAACACACAAGGTACCTTTAGTACCAACTGACGTCTAATACTCGTGGTAGTCGGGTGGTACAACCAAGGTTCCTATCAGGTTTATCCTATGGTCTCGGTTAGACATGGTTGGTGAAGTTTTCACTCTGTCACCTTAGGCTTCAGCGGGAGGAATTGAGATTATCGAAGTTGCAACTTGAGTAGAATTGTTGATGTTGAGTTGAGGTCTTCGAAGGTCTCTTGCTTGGTTGACTTCGACAATCTTGGTATTTGCAGATCAATCACCTCGATGTGGAATGTTGAGTACTTGTGATGGAAGCTTCTTCTTGTAGGTGCTAGCTAATTAGGTCTCACTTGGGTTCATCGTCAAGTATTTTGAACAGGTAAGAGGGAGTAGAGAAATCCTTAGAAAATCTTAAAATAGAGGGATGAGTCTCGGAAATATTTGAGAAGGTGAGAAGAGTGGAAGTTAGTTTTGGACTTCCTTAGATAAAAATATGTTTTTGGTAACAATATATTTTTAACAAAATATTTCTTTCCTAACTAACGTCCATGCTAATTAAGGTCTGTTACAGTCAGGATGGCTCTGATACCAAGTCTGTGAGGACCCCAGATTAACTATCCGAGATACTCGTTATGTTTCCTGCAACAATCCCATGATCAGTCTGTTGTTGCACATAACTCGAATTGGCATCACAGAACACCCATAAATACCGAATAAATATACTTACTTGATTGAAGTCATAACCTTAACAGGTACTTGCAGCGGAAATCACCCAAAACAACGTGGAGCCCAAGTCATTTGCCAACCCTACAGGCAGCTGACTGGGAAGCTCCCTAGTTCGCATTGACGTCAGGGAAGTCTTCCTCTTCGACTGCTCATCTTCAAAACCTGGCTAAGACAATAGCCAGGGACGAAACCAATATGAGTACATTGGAATGTACTCGCAAACTACCCCCGACATGAGCGTGCAATAGCATCATTTGTATTATATTAAAAACCTTTATTTTGAGAAGACATCTCTATATCTTTGTTGAAAAAGGAAAGAATGCTTTTAGAACTTTTTCCCATAAATCTATCTTTGTAAGAATTTTCTTTTAAAACTTTTTCCCGAAAATACATCTTTGTTGAAAAAGGTAAGAAGTCTCTTTAATAAACATTTTCCCGGAAAATCACCATTTGTTTATTTCTCCAAAACTCCTCCTTTTTCGACCATAACCCTTCATGGTCATTCAATCCCAACAACTTCATACCGGCCCTTTGGTATAGTTGCATAAAACATTTTTCCACTTTAAAGCACAAAATCTTCACTTCTCAACCATAGCCCGTCTTGGTCAAATCATTCTCCAGCAACCTCATACCAGCCCGTCGGTAGAGTTGCAGACAGAACACATCTCCATTTTATTTTCAAATCTCAAAACTTTGCAAAACTTGCACATAGTCTTAGGACAGTCTCCCAATTGTCCATATCCGAGGACTCGGCTATTCGAATAGTTTTAACCCTCTGCAGAGGTAGCACGCTTTTATCCCACATTTATCCGGTAACTCATCGTGTCAGCCACGTCCCGCCATACTAGGTGTATGCGAAGTTGAGCCACCGACCATAGCCTCTTATTTGCTCATGCTAGTATAGGATCCTTCCCATATGACACTTTCCATCTACACTCAGTCCAGTTTCCCGTCAGAAACCCTAAGTGTGAGGACTCATAGTTTTGTCCGGCGGTTTATGGTGGAACCTTCTATCCTCCCCACCAACTTGTGTGAGGACCCGGGTCAGGGGGTAGGTCCTCGGACCATCCCCTCATGCATAACGGAGTGATCTCCGTCGATGAGGTATCCCATACTAATAAGAGCAAACTACATGACTAAGCCCTGTTCCCATATGGGGGTAAATGTGGTCGCACAGGGTAAGATTGGTCGTCATAGTACTAGGACACTGTGCATTTTTCATAAACATCACCATTCTCCATATCTCCACTTCAACACCGACATCTCGGTATTCCATAATCACTCAAGTATTTTCAAAGGAGTTTTGAATAAACAACATTGTTTCCCATCCTATAGTTTTATATTTCTACATAGGGTGGCAAAATAATATCCATATGCTTTTGAAAAGGTTTTATAAACCATTGCCTTAAGAGTAAATCATTTGATCAAAGTAGATGCATATGTATTTAGGTGCAAGCTCAGAGAGTAGCTTGCCTGATTCTAGGATAATGTTCCTGGGCTTCTTCTCATTGCTCAGGGAAATAAATCCCATCCTTCTTCGACAAATCCTCTCCAAATACCACTCCGGTAGCGTTTATATCTAGCGCCGCAAACATGAAAATAAAACAACACACAATAAGCAAACCATACCACAAGTGGTATACAAACAAGTAATCAAACCACAAACATAGTACTAATTTAATCAAGCAACAAACTAAGATCTATATTTACAAGGGCATTATACTCACAGGAGTATAACACCAAACACATGCTAAAACAAGAGGGCACAAAGACATCCTCAACTAGAGGTACCTAAGAAACATTTTTCCCTAAACAGGAAATACTTCAGACAAAAGTTAATTACATTGTTTTCCTTCCAAACAGGAAATATTTCAGACAAAGTTAAGTCATCAAATAGTTTCTACTAACAAGCAAGGCTATGCACTATTAGCAAACCTAAGCAACCAGTAGCCCAAACTTAGTTAAAAAGATTATCTCGCTGATTCAAAATATCAAGCAACACAAGCATAATTAACTACTTGTTGGTTGCTTCAAACACCACTAAACAACACATGTTTAACTCAATTAAGCCTAACACATGCCACTAACAGTACTAACATATACTAACATACTAAACATCAGTAACACACATGTAACAGTACCAAAATAATCATCAACAAGCATAAAACACATTTTTATTAACAAGATAATTTAATTCCCTTCTTCTTGTTTGAGGCAGAACTACACTTTTACTAAATATTACTCCTAGGGAGTTCTGTAAATCAAACAATCATGCAAATTTGGGTTTGTGTTCTATGTTACTATTAGAAACTATCCCAATTGGATTTGCTCCAAAAATCATCTCACAAAAATTTACAAAAATCACCAAAGTGCCACTGGTGTGTTTACAAGATTGAATAAAACTTTTGTTTTAGGTTTCATTTGCAAGCAAGGCTTACATATCTAGAAAGGTATCACTTCAGGCTTTCCATAGAATTTTTGTTTGCAATTTTTGGAGTTATAAAACTCTAGATATCAAATATTTAGTGAAAAAACTTCTTTTTACAAGATTTAATCTAGAAGGCACACCAAATTACATTTTTGCAAACAGCTAGTTCTGGATGTTTAAGAAAACACACAGGAACACTACAAATTTTATACCAAAATAATTGCACACATAGATTCACCACAAAAGAATTAAAGCTACACTGTAAATTAAACAGGAAATGAAAGTAGATATTAGATCTACTGGAAAAAAAAACGAAATGGGCCAAATCCAGCCCGGATCCGGCCGAGCAGCGCAAAACGCGGCCCAGCCAGAGGCCCTCGCGCGAACGAAGAGGTACAGGGTCGTCGTCCTCCTATGGACACGCACGACGCGCGCCGAGAGCAGCAGGGAGCACGGCGAGGATGGCGACGGCGCTCCGGTGATCCTAAAAATAAACGACGATGTCCATTAGGTAGCTCGCAAGGAGGGGATCTCAGGGAGACAAGAATGGTGGTCGCAATCGCTCACGAGCTTGCTCGATGTCCGGCGGCCGGGGATGAAGAAGACGAAAACGCTATGCTCGATTCTCTGCTTCCCGCGTCGATTCCCTGGACGAGGATGGAGAGGACGATACAGCGGAGCTCCCTGTGGTCTTGGATTTGCTCGGGGTGTCCTAGAACGGCGGCGATTTGGCGGCGGAGCTCCGGCTAGGTTTCGGTCCGGTGGGGAAGAACAGAGAGAGAGGGAGAGGGACAAGCGAGTGAAGCGTGAGGGGGCACAGAGGAGCACCTCGGTGGCCTTCTTATCTCCTCATCGAGCAGCAGGAGACGCGCGGGAGGGGGGTCCGGGCGGCGAGCGACAGAGGGACGACACGGCGCCATTGCGCCACTGCTGCTACAGAGAAGACGGCATTTTTGCAGAACGCCCCCGAACTTCTTTTTCCTTTTACAACCAAGTCCTTTTTCTGTTTCTTTTATTTCCCTTTTAATATCCAGTAGCTTTTAGATATTTAATTGAGGCATTTAAACTATTTCAAAAATTCTAAAATTATTTGGGTAGGTTCCCCTTACCAAGTAGAGCCTCCACAAAAATTGGTGTTTAAAAATAAAATGTTTTGAACCACATTTGTTCATAGGGTTTAAAAATGGCATTTTTCTTAAATACAAATTTATAAACTTTGAAATTTTGAAGCAATTTCAAATATTATTTTTGGAACTCTTGGAACTTCCTTGATAAATATTTTAACTTTATATAATTTTCATTTTCATAGAGAAGATATTTGTTTGAAGGAAATAAAGAGTTAAGTAGGGAAAATTATTTATTATGATCATTTCCTTAACTCATGATCTGAAATTCCATTTGTTGAATAATTTGAGGAGTTTGCTTTAAATTTAAGTCACATTCCAAATTGTTGCCAAGTGTGTTTTATTTTTAGTGTTAGGCACAGCTGAGGAATTGTTCTCACAAGCAACAAACTTAATCAGATCATCATCACAACCAAGATCACACAAAGTCAACACAACAATGGGAAGTAAAACACAATCATCAGTGAAACATTTCAAAAAGTTTTTGTTGGTTCTGAAATTTGGGTCTTGTGAAACTAAGTTTTTCTTAGTTTATAAATTTGGGATGTGACATGAAACCACCACCCTTGTCAAAACCACCACCCTTGTCAAAAAGATCCTTGGACTCTTTCGGGGTAGGGTCCCTTCTCAGCTTCCAGTTTTCACGAGTGAATCGTCTACGCCAATGAGAAAAGAGGAGTTAGCCACGAATATAAGAGTGAATGTTTGTGAAATACTAAATGGTGAAAGACTTACTTGAGGTACGGCTTCACTTCCTCCATACTCATCAAGATATACGAGGTGATCATATCCCGTGTAATATCCCAAAAATATTATCAGTGTTATTATTCCAAAAATGAGAGCCAACAAAAACTTTTGTTAATTATTATGTGTTGTTAGCAAATTATTGCTTGTGGTAATCAATTCTTGTTGCTTGTGTTATTTATTTCTTGCTAATTGTGTTGCTTGCTCTAAATAAAAATAGGAAGAAAAGAAAAGAAATAAAATAACAAGTAAAGCAAGAAAAATAAAAGTGACAAATAAGAAACTCATAATGTTCCAAACAAAATTCAGAGGAATGGTATATGAAACCTCTCATTTACATCCTTATCACTTATCTCTTCCAAATATTTTTACACCTATTTTAAAATTTAAAAGTAAAAACAATTGAAATAAAACAAAATGCAATAATTAAAACCCTATGAAAGAAAATGATTCAAAACATTTTATTTTGAAATGCCAAATTTTGTGGAGCTACTACATGCTATGTGGAAGCCTCACAAATATTTGTGAATTTTTCTAAATTGTTTAAGTACCCAAATAAATTCCAGAAAATGCTGCTGGAAATGAAAAGAAGAAAAAGAAGCAGAGAAGGACCTAGTTGTAAATGGAAAAAAGAATCCAGGGGGCGTTCTGCAAGAACGTCGTCGTCCACCTCTCTCCCTCGCCCCGACGCATCGCCGTGTCGCCGTGACCGTTCCCCGCCGTTTCCGCGCTCCCCAGGCCCCCCTGGCCGCGCTCTCCCTCGCTCCCGTGCCTCTGCAGCCGCGGCGCCGCAGAGGAGAGCACTCACGACCTCCCTCGCCTCGAATCCACCCCAGCGCCGCCGTGGCAGCCGCGGCGATGCCGGCCCAAATTCGCACAGCTCACTGCACCTCGACACGCACCACTCGAGCCAGAGCTTCTAGAACGTCCGGACCCCGGTGGACGCCGCGTCTCCACGTCCCTCGCACCACCGCGTCGGATTCGAGGAGAAATATCTCCGCCGTGCGCCATGGACGTCGTTCGTGCACTCCGTCCACGATACGCCGGCCCTGCGCTATAAAGCCACCCCCGCACCCCTCTGGGAACACCACACCATCCCACTCCCTCACTGCCCCTCTCGATTCGCCGTGCACCGCCAGAGGGCGTGCTGTGCCACAGCCACTGCCGCCGTCGAGGTCAGTCGTGGCCGCGACGCCACACTGCCCCTTTCTCTCCTCTCTGGCCCGTACCCTCTTCCCTTTGGACACCGCCCTCACACGCATCCTTTTTCCCTCTGTATCGTGCACAGGGAGACGCCAGGAGCTCGCCGGAGTGCTGCCCGTGGCCGCGGAAGTGCAGCAGCTCGCCGTGGACGCTGCACTCCCTCCCAGCAAGCGACACTCGACCAGAAGCTCTCCCCACGCCGCCGCCGTCGTTCCGCATCATCTCCACCGTCCCTAGACCACCCAGGTACCCCCACTGGCCACCCTCGCCGTCGCCGGAGCTCCGGCGACGCCACTTTTAGGTCGTCGATGATCGCGGGCTCCGTGAGCCGTCGATCTTTGATCAACGGCCGCGTACCGCTTCGATTAGAAGAGAAAGAGAGAGAGAGACTGACGGGCGGGCCCCGCTCGTCAGGTTTTAAATCATTTCCCGCGCGCGCTGTGCCGCTGCCATGTAGGCCCCACTAGTCAGAGATTTAAACATTATCCATAACTGGATTTCTCTGTTTAAAATGGAAATATGAAATCAGTACTGGATCCAACTTTGAAATTCAATATCTCGAGATTTAGGAATCCAAATAAATCAAACTCAATTGTTCTGGAAAGCTTATGAAAATGTTTAACCAACCCAATTGGATTCATTCCATTTAATTAAATAAATAAAAAGTATTATTAAAAATACTACAGAAGGTTTAAATTCTAAACTTGTTTGTTTCTGATACTCTGTTAGTCCAAATAATTCCAAACCAATTTTGCTAGCTTAGTACTGCCATGTATTAGCTTCCCTAATTTTGGTAGAATTAATTGTGCAGTAGTATTTGTTTAGTATTAAGTTGAAGTTTAAACACCCTTCTGCACTCAAACATTTAAATATGTTTAATGGTTAACCCAAATGAATTAGGACCAATTTTGTTAGATCACATTTAGCCATGTTTAGTTACCCCTAAAAGGATTTAATTTTAGGATCAACAGAACTTAATTGGTAGCTAAAATTTGATTATTAAGTTACTGGATTCAAACAAATGTGTAGGGAGTTTAGTAACTCCAATTGATCCAAATCAAATTGTGTTGTCTTCTACACATCAGTAGC
Source organism: Poa pratensis (assembly GCA_947311845.1). NCBI lineage: Eukaryota > Viridiplantae > Streptophyta > Magnoliopsida > Poales > Poaceae > Poa > Poa pratensis. The sequence continues at coordinate 39,094,033 of CAMZMU010000070.1, forward strand.
TTTCCATAGAATTTTAGTTTGTATTTTTGTGACCAACAGAACTCAAGTTGTGGAATTAAACATGTTCAACAAGTTTCTGCCATAATTTAGAAGTAATTAAATAATGTTTAGTTCAATTATTTGAAAACCAAATTGTATGGTTTGATGTGTGCAGTAGCTATTTGTGATGTTCATGATTGTTGTGTTGAGATGATTGCTTGTATAGATTAGTGATTGTTTGCATTGTTTGTTTATTAATTAGACGAGAACGTTGTCGGATATATCGAGGAAGGAGAGTTTGTTGAAACTGAAGAACAAGATCAAGGTCACTTTGCCGAGCAAGGCAAGCTATTCTCTGAGCTTGCACTACAAACATATGCATCTACTTTCATAACATGTTTTACTCTCAAGGCAAGATTTATAAAACCCATTTCAAAAGTATATGGAAATTATTTTGCCACCTATGTAGAAATATAAGATAGTTATATCAAATTATAGGATGGGAAAAACAAATATGGTTTATTCAAAACTCCTTTGCAATTACTTGTGAGTTTATGAAATGCCGAGATGTCGGTGTTGGAATGGAGAAGTGGAAAAATGGTGATGTTTATGAAAAATGCACAGTGTCCTAGTACTATGACGACCAATCTTACCCTGTGCGACCACATTTACCATATATGGGAAAAGGCTTAGTCATGTAGTTTGCTCTTATTAGTATGGGATACCTCATCGACGGAGATGACTCCGTTATGCATGAGGGGATGGTCCGAGGACCTACCCCCTGACCCGGGTCCTCACACGAGTTGGTGGGGAGGATAGAAGGTTCCACCATAAACCGCCGGACAAAACTATGAGTCCTCACACTTAGGGTTTCTGACGGGAAACTGGACTGGGTGTCGATGGAAAGTGTCATATGGGAAGGATCCTATACTAGCATGAGCAAATAAGAGGCTATGGCCGGCGGCTTACTTCGCATACACCTGGTATGGCGAGACGTGGCAGACACGATGAGTTGCCGGATGGATGTGGGCTAAAAGCGTGCTACCTCTGCAGAGTGTTAAAACTATTCGAATAGCCGAGTCCTCGGATATGGACAATTGGGAGACTGTCCTAAGACCATGTGCAAGTTTTTGAAAGACTTTGAGTTTTAAAAAGAAAAATGAAGTGGAGAATGTTTCCTACACCTATACCAACGGATCGGTATGAGGTGGTTGGATGAAAGTGGACCATGACGGGCTATGGTCGGAAAAAGGAGAAGTTTTGGAGAAACAGATAAAAATGGTGACTTCTTTAAAGATAGTTATAAAACTCTTCTTACCTTTTTCAATAAAGATATAGAGATGTTTTAAATAAAAAAGTTGTTAAATAAAATAAAACTAGTGCATACTCATGTTGGGGTAGTTTGCGAGTACATTCAAATGTACTCATATTGGTTTCGTCCCTGGCTATTGACCTAGCCAGACTACGAGGAGGAGCACTACGCCGAGCAGGAGTATGGCGACTTCTACGCCAACTAAGGATCTCCACAAGTCAGCTGCCTGTCGGGTTGTCATCGTTAGAATATGATGTCTACTACGCCGTAGCTTCCGCTGATATTTTGGTTTGGCCCATGAAGGCACCTATGTAAGACTTGGTCTAAATGACCATTTGTAAGACTTTTAATTCGGTATTGTAATGGATGTAAACTTTGGTATCCAATTCGGATTATGTGCAACGACAGACTGATCACGGGATCGTTGTGTTAAGCATAATCGGGTATTTCGGACAGCTAGTTCGGGGTTCCCACATCCCGCTTGAGCTTTTTCATGATAAACTTCTTCGTGCCACTTGATTTGCCACCGAGCCCTGTGAAGATGCTAAGCTTGGGTACATCTTCAGGGTTGGCTGCATTGTAGCGAACGACTGGATTGTGGTTTGTGGGAATGTTGGCATCATAGTACCTTGTCGCGAAGTTTGACACCTCCTCGTTAAGGCATGCCTCGGCCATGGATGCCTCGATCTTGCATTTATTCCCGCAACTGTCATGTAGCTTCTTCATTTGTCTCTCAGGACCAAACTGCCAACGGGTCGACACAGACCCCCCAGTAAAGCCTCGTGCGCGAGATGCAAGATCATATGTTGCATCGGATTAAAAAACCTTGGCGGAAGTATCGTCTCTAGCTTGCAAAGCAACTCGGGTGCCTGTTCATGCAGCTTAAAACTTGCATGGGTCTACCCCCTCTCGGCGCCGGTCAAAGGGGTAGATCGACAGGTTTGACTTTTTTCCAGCGGGTGTAGGGTTTCGCCGTAGCGGGGGTACGGAGCGTCCGAATCCCAACACAACTTGCATGGGTCCCCAATATATGTATAAGATTGTGTTGGTAGGTTGTGGGAACCAAGATACAGCTCCGAGGTGCGACCCGCTTCACCGACCCCGCTTACTCCATAGTAGTTCTGACACTTAGAGGTGAAAACTCCCGTGTCGGGTGCCGGGCATGGAATCATACGACGAAACACATGAATTGTTGGTTCCCCATGGTCCTATGTACCAACCTAACACAAACAAGCAAAAAATTTCATGCGTCTACCCCCTCTCGGCGCCGGTCAAAGGGGTAGATCGACAGGTTTGACTTTTTTTCAGCGGGTGTAGGATTTCACCGTAGCGGGGGTACGGAGCGTCCGAATCCCAACAAAACTTGCATGGGTGCCTAATATATGTATAAGAGTGTGTTGGTAGGTTGTGGGAACCAAGATACAGCTCCGAGGTGCGACCCGCTTCACCGACCCCGCTTACTCCGTAGTAAGTTCCGACACTTAGAGGTGAAAACTCCCGTGTCGGGTGCCGGGGATGGAATCATGTGACGGAACACATGAATTGTTGGTTCCCCATGGTCCTATGTACCAACCTAACACAAACAAGCAAAAAATTTCATGCGTCTACCCCCTCTCGGCGCCGGTCAAAGGGGTAGATCGACAGGTTTGACTATTTTCCAGCGGGTGTAGGGTTTCGCCGTAGCGGGGGTACGGAGCGTCCGAATCCCAACAAAACTTGCATGGGTACCTAATATATGTATAAGAGTGTGTTGGTAGGTTGTGGGAACCAAGATACAGCTCCGAGGTGCGACCCGCTTCACTGACCCCGCTTACTCCGTAGTAAGTTCCGACACTTAGAGGTGAAAACTCCCGTGTCGGGTGCCGGGGATGGAATCATGCGACGGAACACATGAATTGTTGGTTCCCCATGGTCCTATGTACCAAGCTAACACAAACAAGAAAAAAATTTCATGCATCTACCCCCTCTCGACGCCGGTCAAAGGGGTAGATCGAAAGGCTTGACTTTTTTCCAGCGGGTGTAGGGTTTCGCCGTAGCGGGGGTACGGAGCGTCCGAATCCCAACAAAACTTGCATGGGCCCCTAATATATGTATAAGAGTGTGTTGGCAGGTTGTGGGAACCAAGATACAGCTCCGAGGTGCGACCCGCTTCACCGACCCCGCTTACTCCGTAGTAAGTTCCGACACTTAGAGGTGAAAACTGCCGTGTTGGGTGCCGGGGATGTAATCATGTGTTAACATGTGCCCAAAGTTGGGTTGAGATGTTTATATGATCTAACCTCTTTGCCGTGCGGCGGACAGCAAGGCGCCCGGCAAATCCAGTCTTTGCCGACATGTTTCTCAGGGCGCACGACAAAGCCTTAATTTAGAGCGCGGGAAATTGGCTGCCACGACGGGGACAAAATTTGTCCAGTCTTTGCCGTGATATTTGCTTTCAACGCACGGCAAATAGGTTTCCCGCGAATTTATTGGAAGCGCGGCAAACTTCCGGATCCTGGTCGTCGTGGGTCCCACCAGTTTGCGTGCCGGTATGTTAACATGAACGGCATAGATTTCTTTGCCGAGTTGGGTTCGTTTGCCGTGTGTTATGCGTGACGTTTGCCGTGTCGAACTCTTTGCCATGTTCCTTTTTTGTAGTGTGCCGTGGTGTCTTTCTTTGCCGTGAGCTTTGATTGTCCAGCACGGCAAAGAGCTCTTTGCCGTGTTCCGAGGAACGGGGGCACACGGCAAAGAACGGCAAGCACGGGAAAGACACATTTTCCGGTAGTGAACTATCCGTTGAATTTGCATCCAACGAAAGATATTACTCATATTGTATTGTAAAAATAAAAAATCATGTTTGTTGATGCACGTCTAGAAATTTCTGGTTAGTACATGAATCCAAAAAATAAATTACGTAAATCCGTAAATTATTGATGATGCATTGTTATTTAAAAAACATTGATAATTTATGCACGGATCGTTAAGCAGTTGGTCGTCCCAGATAAGCGGGGGAGATTCAACTAGGCATATCACTACGGGAAAATAACTCTCCGCCGAGTGGTCAAAATACTCGGCGAAGGCCTAAATCCAGTTCGGCGATGCCTTCACCGAGTCTGGAACTCGGCGAAATAGACTCATCAACGCCTAGACGTCCAAGTACTTGTATAATTTTATTACTTCACACAACACAACAATAAATCATCAAACACATCAACTGATAAACCCGATCATTGCCTTATCTCCTGCTCCTCGATGATCTCGGCGGTTGTCTTCTTGATGAGCTCCCACGCGCTTCGCACATGCCGCTCCTCCTGCAGCGACGATCCCACCGCGAACCGCAGCACGAACCTGTCGCCGACCACCGTGTGCGCGAGGTAGGCCTTCCCAGATTTGTTGAGCCGGTCCATCAGCACACGGTTCAGTTCATCGGCGACTTCCTCCGTCATGGCTCCACTCGCCCTGATCCTGAAGCATACCAGCGCGAAGTTTCTCGGCACGACGACCTCGAACCGATCGTCCGAACAGACGAGGCATTCGAACGCCTTTGCCATGGCGACGTCGCTGCGGATATGCTCTTGGAGCTTTGCGGTGCCATAGGTGCGCATCACCATCCACAGCTTGATGCCGCGGAAGCGGCGGCCCACGCCGACCTGCATGTCCTTGAGATCCGTGACCTCGCCGGAGTCAGTAGCGTCGTTCTTGAGGTACTCCGGGTTGGTCTCCAGCGAGTCGCTCAGGCGACGAGCATCGCGGACCCAGAGGCAGGTGCAGTCGAGGCAGGTGAGAAGCCACTTGTGTGGGCTCATGCTGATGGAGTCCACGCGCTCCACACCATCGATGTGGTGGCGGAACTCCGGGCAGATGCACGCGCTGCCGGCGTAGGCAGCGTCGACGTGAACCCACGCTTTGAACATGGCGGCGACATCCGCGACTGCGCCCACCGGGTCGACGGCATTGGACGAAGTGGTGCCGACCGTGGCGCAAATGTATGTTGGCACGAGGCCGGCGTCGGCGTCCGCCTGCATGATCTCGAGCAGCTTGGTCGGGTCGAGCCCGTAGTCGGTATCCTTCCCCGTGGGGATGGATCGGATGTTTGCAGGGTCGAAGCCGGCGAGGCGACACGCCTTGAAGAACGTGGAGTGCGTCTGGTCGGCAGCGTACACCGTGAGCCTCGTGATGCCAGACACGCCACTGGAGCCACTCTGGCGCAGCGCGGCGTCACGCGCGGCGACGAGCGTGACGAGCATGGCCTCGCTCGTGGTGCCGAGGATGACACCCCCGCCGGTGCCGCGTCCCGCGCTGGTACGGTTCATGAAGCTGGTGGGCAGTCGCAGGAGCTGCGCGAGCCAGTCGAGCGCGAGCACCTCCATCTCGGTCGCGGCGGGGGCCGCCTGCCACGTGAACCCGACCGTGTTCATGGCCGAGGCGATGAGCTCCCCCGCGATGGCCGCGGCACTGTTGGTGGACGGGAAGAACGCGAAGAAGTTGGGGCTGGCCCAGTGCGTCATCCCGGGGACGACGGAGGCCCTGAGCTCCTTCATGGTGACGTCGAACGGTGCCGAGTGCGCCGGCGGGGACGCCGTGAGCTCGTCCTGTAGGTAGCCGGGCTTCACGTCCGGGAGAACCGGCATGGACTCGACGTTGTTGTAGTAGTCGGTGATGAAATCGACGGCCTTGTGGAGGTACGCGCGCACGTCGTCGGGGTTGAGCGGCTGGAAGCTGCCCTCGACGCCGGCGTTGAACACAGGGAAGGCCGCAGGGTTCGCGTCGAGGCTACCCATCTCAGAGTTTGATTGATCAAATAAATCGTTTACTCGTCGCGCACGAGCTAGGTACGATCACGAAGTACGTGTTCAAAGACCCGTGAGTCGTGAGATATCAATGTCGCTAGTTAAGATGGAGGCAGAGCTGGAGGTCTGGAGGAGGAAGACGCGCTAGAGATTGCTGGGTGTTGTGTGATGCCGGGGAGGAAGCCGCTTTATATAGGTAGCCCGGGACGTGGGAGGGAAGCGGCGTAGCGGGATGGGCGTTTAACTGGCAGGTTGCGAAGAGGGTTGGTGGAAGTCAAGTGCTGCCATGGTCGCCGTACCATCGCCCCGCCGTGAATGATCCACGTTGCTAGCTATAGGATCAGTCGGGACCGGGTAAGGCCAAAGGGTTGGTAGGCATAAAATATTTTGATATTGATATGCAGACAGAAACGACGACAAACACCTGCACACGCACCTGGCATATTCCATGCATGAACGGACTACGGGACATCTATCTATGTCAGCTGAAAAGTTTGGAAAACCAAATTTTCACTCTGCAGATCTCTTGTCAAAGTATAATTAACCAGCTGTCTTGATATAAGGTCCTCCTTCATATGCTGTGACGTAGGATCAAGGACTACGCTTCTATGTTTCTTGCAGCCCGCAGCTAGCCAGCACAAATGTCCACGAAGATTAGGATAGACTCATATGGTCTTAACTCTTGATTTACCTACCAATTGATTCATCAAACCAGTGTTATTGTTTTATACCTGCTCTAATCAGGGGCGAAGCTCCCCATAGGGCAAGGTAGGGCAGCCGATTTTTCGCGAAAACGTTCTTATGCACATGTTTTTTCTGAATATTTTGGGTGATCGTACGTAAAAAACGGATATCATATGAGAAAGTTATGCTTATTTTAGTTAAAAACTGCGCAAAATCGATTCAAGGATAAGATCTAACCTAATCAGAAACCAACTATTTCTATTTTATAGATAATTCTAAATCTAACAAAATCAGATGCTAAATTGGAAAAATGATGGTTTATGCCCCGATTGAAAGGTGTTAATTGCACAGAAAATGACATCACAATTCTAAGTATGGATGAAATGATAACAAATACAGAAAATCAATAAAAGGGGGAGAGAGCAGGTCACTGTTGATTTATTTTTACAACATGGAAACCTTCTATATTGTTGTAGCCTTTATTATATATCACTGATTTTGGCGATTGTTTAATTGAGTTATCTTAAGAGTTGTTTGGAATTCTGTTGTCTTGACTATAGAGACTCATTTTACAGATTCCATCTGAATAATCTTGCTCGTATTACAAAGATTTGATGATGTTCTAAATGGAGTGGGGGAATAATGATAGATTTTCAAAAAAAAAAGATTTTCCATAGGGATCTTTAGATTTTACTTATATTGAAATATGTTTATCTTTCTATTACACTAAATGATTATGAATCATATAATATATATAGTGTTAATGTATTGACATTATTTCAGTCTATGCATCATTTTTTTAGTTCGCCCTACCTCAAAACTTTTTCGTCCTTCGCCACTGGCACCAATAATGGCATCCCCTTGTTTTCTATAGTAATCTCTTTTGTCAAATGTTTGTACATGTCGTTCTAAAGGGAAGCTTGGTGCGTCACAAGATCCGTCCGGGAGGATCTCACAGTCTCTCCACGTGGACAGTGGGATCCGACCGAGAACCCTGTCTTCTTCACGCTGCCTTTCGTCGATGGATCTGCACCTTGCCTTGTTTATGAGAGGCGGCAAGAGAACTTGACCTTGTCGCAGGACGAGATTTAGGGAATGTTCAGTTCATATACTAAATTTGTTAACATTTTCCACATTTTTATTGCCACACATGCCTAAGGGTAGGCGATTAAAAGCAGCACACTTTGCCACACTTGAAATAATCTTGCCACATTTTTCTAATTCACTGACGTGTGGGTTCTACTCCCTCCGTTTTTTAATGTAAGATGTTTTAGATGATATAGATGTTGTCTACATGCACACTAAAATGAGTGAATATGCACACAAAAATGTGTCTACATACATTTGTGTGTATGTGCATGTGGACAAAAGCTAAAACATCTTATATTAAACGAATATGGTTATAAACAAGATGGGGATTAACTCAGTCAAACCTGTCTAACATATGGTGTGGTGAAGTGTGGCAAGCTAGTATGCCACCCAAAAACTACGCCCTTAATTTCAGCTCATGTGTTTGCAGCCACCCGGCCAGATAGGTCTTGAAAGTATTGGCTAACTGTACTGTGTCAATGATTTTTATTCGGGTCAGTATTGAGGTTTTTTTTTTTGGCCTAGATCCTAAGCGGAAGCGAACTATCTGGATACCAAGTTAGCTGGTTCTCACAAAAAAAAAGTTAGCTGTAGCTCGGGTTCATATCGCCACACTCATTTACACATCTTGTACAACGTTGGAACACTTTTTTTGAGGCGCAACGTTGGAACACTTGCCACGTTGTGTTCCAGCATATGGTCTTGCTAACAAGTCAAAAGGTCGGATTCGATATATCAAGAAGTGCACTTGAACTAGGCTATTTAGGTTCCTTTTTGTTTCTTGGGAGGGAAGGTCAAGAAGTCTTGGTAACTTCGTTCTGTTCAATGGATCGGAAAATTACACCGAGAATATCTCACTTTATGACGGTGGGTCTCACTTTTTCGTTCCGTTCTTGGGTGGACGCCGGGGCAGCGGCTCCGGACGATGGTGGACGTTGAGGCGGCGGCCTCGGTTTCCCACGCTACGACGGTTTTATGAGTCAGAGCCGTTGTTTAGCGTGGGCCTGGGTGGCGACCTGGATGAAGACTGCGTGGGCAGAGGGTTCGTCGACCCGACTGAATCGTTTTCGGGCAAAGCGAAGGTCGATCTGGTTGCTACACCGGGGCGGCGGTCCCGGAACAGGTGGTTTTGGTGGCAAACTGGATGAAGACTGCGTGGGCAGAGGGTTCGTCGACCATGACTGGATCGCTTTTGGCAATGCGAAGGTCGATCTGGTTGTTACGCCGGGGGGCGGCGGCCCCGGATCAGGTGGTGTGTGTTGTGGCGTTCGTGGACTTGGGTCGTGTGGGCGGCGGATCGCTTCGTTTGTGCTATTTTTTTGTACAGATTGTATGGTTTTTGGACCCGATTTCCCTGATATACTGGGTCAACTCTTTCTATCTATTCGGGCGGTGGATACGACCACCTTATACCTCAAAAAAAGAATATCTCACTTTCCAGATAGTTGCGTCATTGCACTCGTGCACTTTAGAACTTTTTACTGTTATATTAAGCGTCTGTTGATCATAACAATATATTTATGTGTGTACTTTTTCTTTCTAAACAGCATGTTATGATGACAGATAAGAATAACTGAACTTATAGTATATGTTGTTATTTATGCGTTTGCTTAATAGTTTGACGTCTAGGGGAAGCGCGCTCTTCCGAAGCGCCTCTGCAGGGCATGCGGGTGTTTTTTCTGTTTTATTTCTTTCTGGAGTTTAGAGGTGGTACAAAAATCTACGCCCCAAGACAATACTTACAAATACAAAAATCAAAATAATTATATATTATGACAATACTTTCAAGGACAACACATATATACAATTTTCTACAATTGAATCTATATATGTGATCAGAAATTCACTTTGGCTCCCGAGCTCATATGTTCCTGATATATTAAACGAAATTTCAAAAATAGTAAAACATTTCCAAAAATTCTGAAATTTTTTGGTGACGAACATATACATGTTTTTTAAATATGTGCCAAGTTTCGTGGCGAAATGATATTCGGTATTCCCTGTGCAAAAAAGACAAATCAGTGGTCGAAATGCAATTTCAAAAACATACTTTTTTGAACACTGATTTGTTATTTTTGCACAGAGCATTACACATGACATTTTAGCACAAAATTTGGCACGTACTTAAAAAACATGTATATGTTCGTCACCAAAAAATTCAGAATTTTTGGAAATGTTTTACTATTTTTTTAATTTCGTTTAATATAACAGGAGCATATGAGCTCGGGAGCCAAAACGATCTAAATTAAATCACTCATGTTACAATATAGGCACTATCATAGGCACAACTTAGTTGTAGTCAAAAAAATTAAAAAGCGTTATGAGAAACACACCTAGGACAACAATAGACTACATTCACCTACTAAGCTCCTTGCAATTTTGTGTCACTTGCTTACCCTCAAGTTTATATTCACTTTTATGTGCTGCCTTTGGAAATCTAGGAATGTCAATCTTTTTTGTAGGAAACAAGGGCATCCGCATCCAATCAAACCTTGTTGCAACATAGCTCTGCTCATGAACCTTTTTGCACAGAGCATTACACATGACATTTTAGCACAAAATTTGGCACGTACTTAAAAAACATGTATATGTTCGTCACCAAAAAATTCAGAATTTTTGGAAATGTTTTACTATTTTTTTAATTTCGTTTAATATAACAGGAGCATATGAGCTCGGGAGCCAAAACGATCTAAATTAAATCACTCATGTTACAATATAGGCACTATCATAGGCACAACTTAGTTGTAGTCAAAAAAATTAAAAAGCGTTATGAGAAACACACCTAGGACAACAATAGACTACATTCACCTACTAAGCTCCTTGCAATTTTGTGTCACTTGCTTACCCTCAAGTTTATATTCACTTTTATGTGCTGCCTTTGGAAATCTAGGAATGTCAATCTTTTTTGTAGGAAACAAGGGCATCCGCATCCAATCAAACCTTGTTGCAACATAGCTCTGCTCATGAACTTGGAGATGGACCGGCCATTTGACTCCAACCCTCTATCTTCTTTTTTTTGCGTGTAAAACTGGACCTTTATCAATGCCTTGCGAAAGCCACTTCGCACTCCAGCTCCACCCCCACTGCTTCTAAGCACGCACTAGTAGGAAACTGCCTTTCTGTGGATCACTTTTTGTGGCGCACCAAGTAGCCATGCGTCACAAAACAAAAAATTTGTGGCGCACCAGGCCACATGCGCCACAGAAAGTGACGTCACTTTCTGTGGCGCACCAGGCTACATGCGCCACAGAAATGTAGCCTGGTGCGACACAGAAAGTGACATTTCTGTGGCGCATGTGCTCCATGCACCACAGAAAGTCACATTTCTGTGGCGCATGGAGGTGGGTGCGCCACAGAATTTTTTTCCCTCTCACGCATGCCTACACACACACACCACCCCCTGTGGATCGCCTTTTCAGTTATGTAAACAAGAAAAGAAAATGATAAAAATTTCAAAAAATAAAATCCTTTGACATGTAGTTTCGTTTTAGTGTCTAGTTGGTATAGAAATTTTGAAATATGAATTTTGACCTTTTTTGCAAAAAACGAAAAAAAATATTGACACGGCCACAACTTTTGCATACGACGTCGAAAAAATATGTTTAATATACCAAAAAAATCGTGAGAAAAAAGGAGCTCGATTTCACCTGGGTTTACTCGGTGAACTTTTCTCAGATTCAGGAAATTCCAAAAGAGTAAAAAGTTATTTCGAAAAGAAGATTTTTTTCTACAAAATCAAAAAAATAAAAAAATTGGAAAAAACAATTCTGTGGCGCACGGTGGCGGTGCGCCACAGAATTGTTGGGCGGGATTCGAATTTGAATCCCGCCCAACCCCTTCTCTCCCTCTCTTTTCTCCTTCTACTCCCTTTCTTTTCTCCTTCTCCTTCTTCACTTCTCCTTCTCCACTTCTCCTCTCCCTTCTCCTCTCCCCTTCTCCTCCCCTTCTCTTCTCCCCTTCTCCTCCCTCCTCCTTCTCCTCTCCTCTCCTCCACTTCTTCTCTCCTCCTTCTCCTTCTCCTCTCCTCCACCACCCCAGCGATCTCTTCCTCCACCTCCACCTCTGGCGACCTCTCCTCCGGCGACCTCTCCTCCGGCGACCTCCACCCCGGCGACCTCTCCTCCGGCGACCTCCACCTCCGGCGACCCCCTCCTCCACCCCGGCGACCTCTCCTCCGGCGACCTCCACCTCCGGCCACCTCCGGCGACCCCCATCCTCCACCCACCCACCTCCGGCCAAGCCACCTACGGCCATGGCCACGGGCAACAGCTCCGACGAAATTCCGGCGAAATTCCGGCGGCCAGATCTAAATCCAGATCTGGATCTAGATCTGGCCGCCATTTTTTTTTTGAAATTCAAAAAACAATTTTGTGGCGCATGGTGCTCTGTGGCGCACCCAGCACCATGCGCCACAAAATCTGGGTATTTCTGTGGCGCACGGGCTGGGTGCGCCACAGAATTATATTTTAGTGGCGACAATTCTGTGGTGCACCCAGCAAATTTGCGGGTGCGCCACAGAATGCCAAAACGGTGCGCCACTAAAAGCCCTTTACCTACTAGTGACGTGCCTCCGCAAGGGTCTACGGTCAAATAAGATTTTGTTGTTGGAGGTCTCCTATATTGTATGCCAACGCAGCCTGGAAGAAGCGAAGACTGAACAATACACCCCGGTTGGCATTGGTGTTTACTATCGTGGGCAGGTCGAAGGGAAGGACATGGACGTTTCCATCCAAGCTCGAGTGCGGCAGGTGGCGTCGCCCATTCAAGCGGAAGCAGAAGCAGTTGTTGTTTTATGTTGATCCAAATTCATATGAAGATATAAAGTGAGATGCTAACTTCGAAACGAAGCGGAGACCCGTCGCCGGAGGCTTGGGCCGTAGCGTTTTCGAGTCAGACTGCAGCTGACTTAGGGTTTTGCACCACCATATATAACTCTTGTAAGCCGCCGTTTGGGATAAGTCGCATAATGTAAATCTCCGGCGTTTGTAACCTCACACGATATAGTGAAGTATTGCTGGCTGACGCCCGTGATTTTTTCTTCTCCATTGTTGGAGGGGTTTTCCACGTTAAATCTCGAGTCCCCGTTGGTTTGATCTTTCCGCTCTTCATCGTTTATCTTGCTATCGTTTATAACAGCAGTCCTTCTCACGGGGGGTGCTTGTGCGACTACAACTGGCAGCTCCAATTTTCTTCACCGACGACAGTAATCTTGCTCCCTCCGCTGTTGTGAATTCTCCGTCCAAAGATTCTGCCATCTTGCAAATCATGTGTCAGGGGCTCGAGTTTCAGCAATCTACTCGGCCATTCAGTCCGAAGATGTACCACATTCCTAGGGATGGCAATGGTGTAACTCACAACTGTGCGTATCAGGCTTTGAGATCGTTGCATTCAGAGCCTACTCGTTCTTGCAGGGATGTAGCTCACGGCAGTCAATCTTGCCCAATTCTTGAAGCTACTTTATTTTTGGTAGTGCCCTTTGAGTACGGAGCCTCGATCGTCGATCCATGCTTGTCTGGCATGCAGCAGCAGCCTTACTGGCTTACTGCTATAGCGACTGTGCATGCACTTTGATGGCCTCTCTTTTTTTCTAGAGAATCTGTGACGAGGTGCACGAGAACGGAACACGGCCCAACGGAACACAGGATGTAATAAGCCAGCTGTCGGTAATGGCGGCGCTGGCGCCTCGTACCGCCTGAACAAAGGTGAGGCGGGCCAGCCCATTACCCCCGTACGTACGTGCACAATCTGTCCGGAAAAAAAACGTAGCATTTGACAGTTTTTTTTTTAAATGAACGTTTTTCAAATTGGAAACCATTTTTAAATTTGGAACCATTTTAAATTCGGAACCTTTTTAAAATTTCGGACCATTTTCAAATTTGGAACCATTTTAGAAAATGAATAATTTTTAAATTTGGAACCATTTTAAAAAATGAACATTTTTTAAATTGGGAACCATTTTTAAATTAGGAACCATTTTAAATTCGGAACCTTTTTAAAATTTGTAAACATTTTCACAATGGAACCATTTTAAATTTGGAACCATTTTAAAAAATGAACAATTTTTAAATTTGGAACCATTTTCAAAATGGAACCATTTCAAAAAATGAATATTTTCCAAATTTGGAACCATTTTTAAATTTGGAACCATTTCAAAAATATGAATATTTTCCAAATTTGGAACCATTTTAAATTCAGAACCATTTTTAGATTTGGAACCATTTTCAAAATGGAACCATTTTCGAATTTTAAACCATTTTCAAATTTGAACCATTTTTATTTTTGGAACCATTTTCAAAAAAGAACAAAAAATAAAACAAAAACAAAACAGAAAAGAAAAGAAAAGAAAAAGGAAAAATAGAAAGAAAAACGAAAACATAAATAGAAAAGAAAAAACAGAAAGAAAAAAGAAAACGAAAAAGAAAAAAGAAAAAGTGGGCCGGCCCAGGAATGCGTCGCGGTGAAATTCCTTCGGCCGGCGCTCCCTTTACGCGCCGCCAACGGGCGCCGTATAGGGTTTGCGCGGTACGACCTAGCCCAGTGGATGACCCAAGCTAATAGTTTGGCCGGCCCATTAAAACATTGAACTAGGCCGGACGCACAAGCAGCTTGTGGGCCGAAAGTATGTACTACAATACTAACAAATAACGGGATGCTAGAAAAACAATTCTAAAAAATGGAGAATATTGAATTATACCGCACCATTGTTAATGCAATGAGGCACCCTAGTAAAAAATTAGGAAAAATTTTGATATATTTTTTAAATGTCGCGTAGATTACATGAATTATCTTACAGCTCAGGAAAAAATGTTATGCATAAATAACAAATTTTGAAAATATCAAACCATTCACATAAAATTGCCGTCTATCACAACATAAATGTTTCAATTAACAAAACTGTTCAGATGTCTCGATATTCTGTTCCTTGTGAATCTGAAATCATCATTATCCTAACATAGATGTTATGTTGTTCATTAATAAAGTTCACCTATGTGAAAATAATGTAAGTTGTGCTGAAATGTTCGAGCAAACATGCCATCCATGTCATCCCGAGAACGGAAAATAATACCATGCCAATCCAAGGAGGACATGTGGCTACAGTGCTCGCGACTCTTGATCTAATTCCACTGTTGAAAAATAATCTTGCCTAGTTAGTGTTTAAAGTCCAAATAGGTTTTCTTATTTGGTAAGTGTTATTTGTGGTTGTCTTGCACGCTGGATCGATGCATGCATGTACGAGTCAAAGTAGTAGGCGGCATTGCATGCCATACCTGCTAGTTTGTGTCCTAGTCGGTTCGCTTGCACAAGCTAGTTGATACGAAGCTAGCTTGAGCTTGTGTAGTCCTCGTCCATGTTGAGTCCGTATAGGTCTAGGATGTTGGGTCGGCTGGCCGTGTATATATATACACGGTGCTGCGTGAGTTTGGACCAAGAGTTGTACCGAGACATTGAGAAAATAGAAAATAAAGAGGAGATTTAGAGGGTGCGACACGCACCCTTGGCCACAATTTTTTGACTGTGTCGTTTCGTCTAGTTTGATGTGATCGATCCTGTGGGCGAAACTCAACATCCACTACATGTCCCATCGGGAGATTCCACCCCAAGCTCCAACCTCACGCATGGTAGCCTGACACCACATCACTTCCAACTAAGCCCTCGCGCCTCTCAGCCCTCTGCGTGCGTAACCTAGACTCGCTTGCCTAACCATACAAGGGTACTTTCCCTCCGGTTGCATTGTGGCCCCCATGGACGTGCAAACCCGACTCTCACATACCCACGTTGTTTAATAGGAGGATAGGGTGCACGACACACGACATTGTGGGAGAGGGCTTCACGGGGCACGCATAGATGGCTTTGCCCTCTATTATGTACACTTTAGTCCTCTTCTTATTCTTGTTATCATTTTAGGTTATAACTAGGATGTTATTATGCCACTAAAAGAATATCGGTATCATTTCTTCGTCCATAGGAATTTGAAAAAGGTCGTAATGGATTGTAAAATTTCTAAGTTTTTTTCCTTTGATAGGAGGTGAAAAGAAATATTCCCGTGTTTTTTCTTCACTCCATAATTTATTGTTCTACGGGATTCCTCCGCTTTTACTTTGAACCAAAGAGACTCTAAATTTTTAGATTCTTCTTAATTCAAAGAGACTTTTGGCACATAGAATTGCCTCTAGTTTTCAAATAATGAGAAAGAAATCACGGAAACACACATGCTCTAATTTCCAAAGAATGTAAAAGCAGAGGCGGATCCAGGGGAACGAACGGTGGCCAGGCCCCCGCCATGGTTCGGCCACCCCCAACTATATGTGGCAGGGTCCAATAGATAAATACTTGTATTAGCCTAATATAATCTCCGGCAATTAGCCTAATTCCAGTTGCTTGTTCAAGCGATCACGTCAAAGGAGTTCGATATTTCACAGAATGGTGTGCTGTTTCGAGAGATTAAAGCTTGTGCTTTTTTAAACTTTTCTTCCTTTTCGATTTCGTATTGCCCTCGGGCCGTAATAAAGATGCTAATGCTTTAGCGAGCTTTGGTGCGAGGATGGTTTCTGATCCCCAAGCCGTATGGACGGGCCGAGTTCCTACCTTCGCCCAACTTCTGGTTGCCAGCGATTCTGCCGAGCATGTTGGTTAATGGAAATATGGGTAAAATTCAAAAAAAAAATACTCCCTCCGTCCAGGAAAAGATGTCGCGACGGACATTTTTCGAAAACCCCCTCGCGTTATTTTCTGACACAACCCGCGGTCCCTCGCGCGTCGTCCTCTTCCCCTCATTCTGTGACCCACCGGTGATGTGGGGCCCCCAGACTAGCTGTCCAAAAACGCCAGCATGCATACATTCACGATCCCATGATCAGTCGTCGTGAACAACATACTCGAGTTGGTATTACAGATTACATCATCTGGTACACGAATTAAAATAAGTCTTACAACAAATGGTCACATGACCAAGTCTCAAATCACTGCCACGCAGGGCAGGACAAACTCAACACAGCGGAAGACTAAGCGAAACGCGATAGAACCCATATCAACGCCTTGAGACCTACAGGCAGCTGACCGGGAGACGTCCTAAGTCGAATAGTCGTCGATAAAGCCCTCTTCTTCAACAGCTTCCTCCGGGTATTCCTCAGGGTAGTAGTCTGGCTAGGACAATAGCCAGGGACGAAACCATATGAGTACTTTTGAATGTACTCGCAAGCTCTACTCAAAAAGAGTGCTAATAGATGCAAGTATGCATATAAGGCTGTGGTAGGTAGGCTAGTTCTTTAGGGTTCACTATCCATGGTAAATAGAAGACCTACCATGGTTGCTGTCAGGTTTAATTATTTTTTTGTTGAAAAAGATACTTCAAAAGATATTTGATAAAAATATATCTCTCTTTGATAACAAGTATCTCGAGGTTTTGGTAGAACTTTCTTTACTACAAATTTTCTTTGCAGAACTTCTTGGGACTAAAGCCCCTACGAAGTTTATCTCATCTTCATCCTCTGTACCTCCAAGGTACTATCATTCCCGATCTTTCCAGTACTTTCCAAGTACTCACTTCCTTCTCCACACAACACCATTTTTGAAAACATCGACACAATGCTAGCTACATGGCCTTTCAACTGTCCATGACCGAGGACGCGGCTATTCGAATAGTTTTGACTCTGCAGAGTGTGTACACTTTCACCACAAGATCTAGTACATCCGCCGTGATTTAATCACGAACTGTTCGAGACAGCATGCACTCATCAGATGACTAATCCCAACTTTCACTATGTCTATGCTAGTATGCGACTACCTCTTCAGTGGGTTTGTTCTCCCCGGCACCGAGTGAGCTAGCCGTATCGATCCGGTTTCCCCTAGTCATCACACCGCCATGGCAGGAGACCCAACTGATGCCACCGGAGGTAAACTTAATCCTCTCTTTGTATGTCCCGTCCTCTCCCTCCTGGCGACATTTCAGATGAAAAGGGACTCTAACCCTTTTTGCTACTTGAGGTATAATCCCATACTAATACAGACAAGCTTCCATTGAGCCCCGTGCCCATTTTGGAGTAATGTGGTTGTACTGTAAGGCTGTCCAGCGAAGACTAGGTTATGTGTCGTTTTTAGAAAAATACTTCTCCGATACTCCTTATGTCCACTCCCCCACTTAGGCAAGGTCCCACCTTCCCAAGAGGGTTTTTCATAAAACATTTTGTTTTTCCAAAAACAACACAAGGGTGCCCATCCTATAATTTCTCTTTGTATGTAGCTAGTAGTTATGGTGTGTGTAGGGTTTCCTATAATTTTTGCTACGGGTCTGGAATATAGATCCAGTATATGGGGATAAAATATAACCAGTATATAATGCAATAAAATATATGTAGCAGTAAGTAAAACAAAATAGATGAGGGGTGCAAGCTTTTTGAGATGGCTTGCCTTGCTCAGTGGTTTGTCCCTGGTTATGGTGATCAACAAAATCTCCACCGAAACCCTCAGCTGATAAGTCCTCCTCGCAATTTTCTAGCGTCGGAAAAGTAAAGAACCACAATCAACACAACAATCATGCATAAACAAGGAGCTATCTAGCTGAGCTATCAAACAACAAACATTCACCACATAACAATCATGTTGGATCACCACAACACTAACCACTTTTATTTCTCTAGTGATTTAAGTAGAGGTTAAGTCATATTTTAATTTTCTACAGCAAGCATGCAAGGCTAAGCATATGAGATCAACCTAAACAATCAGAGGCTACAACTTCATATTAACAACATATGTTTTACTTGTTCTTTGTTACAAACACACAAGCATTTTTAGGGTAGTTAAGTGACAACTTAATTAAAAAACAAATTAACCATTGGTTAAAATTTAATCAAGGTTGTCCAAGCACTAACAGTACTAACATATTAACATCAGTAAACAAACATTTCACATGTTTCAACTCATGCAACAGTAGACAAGACAACAATTTTATTTAAGCATTTTAATCAATTTTAAAGTCCTTTTCGAGACAGAAACATTACTTAGGTGTTTTATTCTACCCAGAAAGTTCTACAACTTCAAACAATGCATAAAGTTAGGTTTAGGTTCTCTGTTAACATTAGAATCCATCACAATTGGTTTTGCCTCAAAATTTTATTCACAGCAATTATTAAAAATGCACAAAGTTCTTTCGGGACATTTCTTAAAACACAATCAACTTTCATTTTAAGCATCACACACACATGAGGTAAAATTCTAGTGACAGGTAACAACAAGGGCTATCTATAGAAATTGAGTTTGCATTTTTAGGCTTAGTAAAACTTGAGTTAAAATTGAATTAGTGTTTCTGACCATTTTTAGCACAGTAATTATCAAGGATGCACAAGTTAATATTTTTCAGATCTACCAGTTGTACACGGTTACAACTTAACAATCTACCTCCATGATTTTTAGTTTGGTCAACTTTTAAATCTAGCTATTTTATTTTGATTAAAACTGACACGGCAGAAACAGGTATATGCAAAAAGATTAAAACTACTGAAAAAAACACGAACTGGGCCAGATCTGCTACGGAGCCCAGCCCAGCTCCGAGATTCAGCCCACTACGGCTACGCGTGCGCGGGAACAGCGCGATTCAACTGGGTCCATTGATCTCCAGATCGACGGCCATCGTCATCCTCGCGATGCACAGATCGGAGGCGGCGGAGCCGGCAAGGTGTTCGATCGATGATTTGCTCACCTAGGGCGTCGAATCGAGATGGCAAAGATCAGAGGGTGGTGCGGATGGATGTCGGAGTCGATTGGTGGCGCAGAACTCGTCGATGAACCTGTCGGTGAACTTGGCGGCGTCGAGGTGGCCGTGCGTGCTCCGCTCGAGTCCGAGAAGCTCGCGTCGATCTGCGGACACGAGAGAACAAGCGGAGGTGTCAACGAGGTGTTCCTCGAGCAGGGCTACGCGCCGGTGCAAGAATGGCGAAAAGAGGGGGAAAGAAACGCCGGCAACCTTCACGGCAAAACTCCGGCGAGTTCACGCCATGTCCGGCATCTCGGTGCTCGAGAGTGGGTGGGTGTGAGAGAGAGTTTGGAGAGTGAAGTGCGGGGATGCGAAATGGCACTGGGGTGCTCTCCTCCGTGCTTTTATTCGAGTGCAGCGAGTGGAGCGGTGTCGGTCCGAGCGTGGGTGGCGATGCGCGCGCTCGTTGGGCAGAAATGCGGTATCGAGGCGGTCTGCGCGTGCTGCAGCGAGTGAGAGAGAGGGGGTGACGCGCTGGGGCAGAAACGAGGCAAGGAGAGAGGCGGCAGCTCGGCGTTAATGCTTTGCTCGCGCGCGGTTGGTCGAGGTGGATTTGGTCCGATTTCTCTCCACGCCGTGCCCAGGTTTTGGGGAGGGGGTGCTGGAGTGGTGGCGGTGCTGGTTGACACGGTAGACGTGTCCAGGTCGTAACGTGTGCGTGTGTTGCGTGTGTTGCTGTGCTGTGACCGAGATGGACACCAGCGTCGACACGGCCGTGCTGGGCCTTCTGGCACGACACAAGTGCACACATTGCACTAGGGTAGTGGTGTGAGGTGAGAGGTAGGCTAGGGTAGGGTTTTGGTTAAGTTTAAAACAAGAATTCGAGTGAAATTCAAAACTGACCGAAAACGACAGTTTCAGAAAATTCAGTTTCAGAGTTAGAAAAATTCTAAGTCTCTGAATTCTGTTAACGATTAGCCATGTTTAGCAGATGCAAACAATGACTTAGAAAATCCCAATTTGGATGAAAAGAGTTGTATGTGACAGTATCCATCACATACTTGGATAAATAAAAAGAATTCATCCATAA
The DNA here is from genome assembly GCA_947311845.1 of Poa pratensis. Lineage (NCBI taxonomy): Eukaryota > Viridiplantae > Streptophyta > Magnoliopsida > Poales > Poaceae > Poa > Poa pratensis. Next base: position 39,114,648 of record CAMZMU010000070.1, read on the forward strand.
CAAAATTTGAGCAGAGAGATTAGATTGCTGCAAAAAGGCATGTTTTAACTGTTCTCTGAACTGTTATTTTATAACCTTTCGTGAGCATGATAAAAGGATCATAGGGTATCCAATTATGAAAATTCTTGGTTCTAGAGTGGAGTATAAACACAATACTCTCACACCAAGGACAAAATTGAGATTGAAGAACACAAATGTTTCATGGATCAAAGGCTCAAATTTGATACAAAGAAAAGATTTTCCAGGGTTTAAAATTAGGGTTTTGAATTCTGAGAATTTTCTTTTAGGTGTTGAATTGAATTTGTTTGACATAGCTTTTAGAGACAAGCAAACAAAACACACATCTAGTCACTAGTCAACAAGATCATCAAACAACAATTTTCAGAAACAAACATCACATCAAGCAAAGCAACACATTTTAGAAAAGTTTTTTGTTGGTTCCAATTTTTGGGTATTTAAATTATGTTTTAGAGAAGCTTACCAGATTTTGAGCTGTGACAGGCGACGCTCGTTCCTCGACCCACCGGCGTTGTCAACCCCGGGCGCCCGCTCCGTCGCCGGAAAACCTTGACTTTCCGCGCGCGGGCACCTTCCTCCTCGTCTTGCCGCTTTCCTTCCTCCGACCCCCACGAAGACGGGAGATCGAGAGGAAAGAGATCCCCTTTTCTGCGGCGTCCTGCAAAGCCCGCGGCTTGCCGGCTCCGGCGGCTGCGCTCGTCTCCGGGTAGGACGGGTGGCACAAGGATCTGTGGCCAGGTTCTGGGCTTGGAAGCGCCGGCGGCACGAGGAGCTGAAGCAGCCGAGCGGGGCCGAGTCGGACCCATGGTGGACGTCTACTCGGCCGCGGCGTACGGGGATCTGGAGTGGCGGCGGTTCGTGGAGCGGGAAGGCGGCGCCGCGTCGCTCGCCGCGCCCGACGGCAACGGCTACCACGCGCTCCAGTGGGCCGAGCTCAACAACTACCCCCACGTCGCGCTCTACATCATCGAGGTTCACTCTTCGCTGGACTCGAATTGGGCGGCGCTGCTTTAGCAGAGGCTCCTGTCCTTCCTCCAGTTCATGCGTTCTGTGACTATTTATCAACCAAGGATGAGTCCTTGCAAGCTTTTGTTACTGCTAGTGTATGATGTCTTTGTTACTGCAGATGATTGGGCAACTTTGTGTCTCACTTTGGAATGGATGATTGCAAGATTCCTTCCTGTCAAGTTCACATATATGAATGACTAGTTGCTTACTTGCTATTCCCTTTTTTCTGGTACAGCGGCACCTTTCAACATGAAACACATCTGGAAGTAGATGATGGCTGGGATGGAACGGGTGTGAGAGCTGCAAGAAGTGGCAATAGCACTATTACTGGAACCACATGGACTGGACAAGATCAGGTAAGTATAGAAGAGGTAGTTTGGATTGTAGAGTAGGAGTACTAAAAATTGAATCAGTATATGTGTGTTCTTATACGCCCAGCATAAAAGATTTGAGAAGAAAAGGAGCAAAATTACTTGAAACACATCAGAGTTACATGAGCTGAAGCTCCCCTGTTTCCCTTAATCGAACATTAATGTTTCTGAACTAAGCATCAGCTCCACACATATACATGCAAGAATATAGGCTTCAATTCAGGAATACATGCACACTGTCAAATGATACTGCACTCACTGTCAACTGTGTTTTGATGATTAATTACAGAGAAACTACAGATTTCATTGTTCCTGACAGAAATGCACATGTAGTTGTCGTCGCTGCCGACGAGTTGCTGCCGGCGAGGAGGATGAACTGCAGGAAGAGGGCTGCAGCTATTGCACATGCTTCTACACCTCCTAGTGCATCCACAAGGAGCAAAGTTGCTGCAGAATTCTGCCGAATTGCTGCCAAGATGCTTCTGAAGATGTGTGGTCACAGCAACCAGCTGAGGCCCAAGAAGATCAAGAACTAGAGTGCCACTAGTAGTATGCATGTACCAGTGAAGTAGTAGATAGGTAGCAGCAAGTGTGTGTGTGCGCTAGTTTGTAATACTCCTGTTGTATTTGTTGAATTAATGAAATGAAATAAATGAAATATTTTGCAGCTATATTTTGCAACTGATGGTGATGCATGGCAGTGACATGCATGCTGAACTTAGACATTCTAGTTAAAAGTTCCTGATGTATCATCACTCCTTATGAAAACATGGATGGTTCCTGATGCTATACAACTGCCGTGCCTGTTCTGATTGCTGCCAACTTGTCTGGTTTCTGTGTGCTCATGCTGTAATTGCTATTCGATGTGAAAGGATGCTGTAACTTGTCTGGCAAAATTCAGAAATTTCAGCACAGTTAATTAGCATCAGTAACAGATATGACCAGCATGCTAACATGTGCAGCAAAATTCAGAAATTTCAGCACACTTAAATAGCATTAGTAACAGATATGACCAGCATGCTAATATGTGCTGCAAAATGCAGAAATTTCAGTACACTAAATTAGCTTCAGTACGAGACAACCACATGGTAAATTGCATCTTTGTTCTTGATCATATCATACACAAGTATACATTGTTTGTGCTACACACAAGTACACATTCAGACAGGAAGTGAACTATATTCACTTGTAGACTCGTTCAGTTTTACAAACTGAAATTGCACCAACAAGAGAAAGTTGTGTCGTTCTGAACCTTCTTCTTCAACTCTGAATCTTGATGAGGAAGAGGCAGGGGAGCTCCACGACTCAGCAGCATGTCTAAGCAGCAGGACGCGCGCAAGCGTGGGCGACAGTTGAGTGGCAGCGCCGCCGGTTTTTGGTCACCGGAGGAGCTCTGGTGACGAGCTCCAGCGACAGCGAGCGGTGGACCACGACGGCCGGGCAAACCAGCAAGCAATCGAGAGAGGGAAAGGCTCTACGAGGACCGCAAGATCACCCTGAAGCTTTTGATCGGCTCATGGAAGCCTGAGGAGACGCGACGGCGTCGAGCACTTGCGGGGAAGCGGCGAGGAGAGGGCGTCGATCCCGTAGATCGAAGGGTTCCCAACAAGCGTAGATCCCAGAGGGCGTAGATCTCGGCGAGGCGGAGCTCCTGGTCTGCTCGGATGGCTCGGGGATTTGCGACGGCGACGAGCTCGTATGGGAAGACGGCGGCCGGAGTTTGAGGAGACGGCCTCAATTCCGTTGATCCACGGCGGAATTCAGGGATAATATGCAGGATACTTGAGGCCTGGAAGAACGATCAGGAGCAGAGGCCAGCGGCAGGAGCAGCACCGGCCTGGAGCCTGGCAGGCGGCAGGATCTTCACGCACCTGGAGCCCGGCGTGTGTACTGGATTAATATTTACAATTTGAAGCTATCCAGGGGTTTTCTATAAAATGCGCTGTAGTTAAAAAATTGAAACCCCCGCCGCCCCGCGACATCTTTTGTTGGACGGACTACCCAGCCCAGCGAGCCTGTGCTAATTTGGATAGGCCAAACCCAACGCATATAGTGATGGGCTAAGGGCATCTCCAGTGGTTCGCCCCCCCCCCCCCCCCCCCCCCCGCCGGCCCAACCCTAGTGGCAGCGTTTTCTCAGCCGTTGACCAAACCCAAGACTTGGGCCAAAAAATTCAAAAAATACAATTTGGGCGAAAAATAGCTAATTTAGACGAATTTCATTCATATATGGGCGAAATTCGCAGTTCTTGTCGATTACATAGTAGAAACTTAAACTAAAAACTTAAAAAAAAACTGAAAATAGATAATTTAGGCGATCTACACGTCGTTCTACATGCTCAGCTGGCTGTAGAAGACAGTGTAGTCGCCACCGTCGTCGCTGTCGTCGTCGGAGCCGTTCCCAGCGGCGTTGTTAGGGCCTGCGCCGTCGTCGCCGTGCCACCTGCTCGGCCCGGGTGCGCTGGGAGCGTCCTCCTCGTCGCTGGGGTCGAGGATGATGTAGGGCGGCGGTGGAGATGGCATGCGACGGCGAGAGGCCGCGCGCTGCGCCGCCGCGCGCTGGCGCTTCAGCTCCTCGAGGATGCGCTGCTGGCGCTGGATCTCCTCCTGCTCGTGCATCCTCGCTGACCAGGCGTCGGCGACATCGTCGGGCGCCGGGAGGACGTCGTTGAGGGAGGCGGCGATGGCGAGGTTCTCGCCGGGGAACTCCTCCGAGTCCTCCGGCGCCACCATGTTAACGGCCGCACTGACGTAGTCGGGCGGCGCCTGCCACATTGGCGCCTCCTTCTTCTTGCCCTCCGTCTTGGGCTTGACGAGGCGGACATGGCCACGGGGCGGCGAGGCAGGGCGGCGCTCATTGATGCGGAGGCTGCCGCCGCGGCTAGGAACGCGTCGGCCGGAGTTGAGGATCGGCGGCGGCGTAGCATCCTGCTCGGCCTTGACCCGAGCCGAGGGAGGCGCGGACGACGCCAAGCGCGCGCCGGAGGAAGAAGAAGAGGACGTGGAGCCCATCCGCCGGGGCAGCCACGACGACGTCAGCGGCGGCATCGTCAGCCGCGGCCAGTTGCCGGCGGCGATGTGCTCGAGGACGAAGGCGAGGTTGCGCACTCGAGCACCCTACCATTGGCGGCGGCCTTTGGAGTTCTTCCGCCCTTCCACAGGGCCGTTGCGCCCTGTGTCCGCCAGCTCCTACTCGTGGCGCCGGGCGAAGTACTACGTCCAGAACGCAGTATTCGCCGGATCCCAGCGTGGGTCCTCCGCCTGCTCCGGCGTGAGGCCGGCGAGGACCTCCTGGATCACCTCGACGCGGTCCACTCCTTCGGGTGGCGGCGGCACGGGGACGCCGCCCGTGCTTAGCCGCCACGAGGCGTGGCCGCCGGAGGCGCCAGGGACGCGCATATCCGGCGGCGCGGGGTAGGCCACCTGGTAGAGCATCCGCGCCTCCTCTGGATGGAGGAAGCGGCGGCGTCGCCGGGAAGCGCTCGGCCATTGTTGCCGGTGAGATCTGTGGGGAGATGAGAAGGCGAGGATGAGAGAGAGCAAGAAGGCGAGAGAGAGAGTGTGGTTGTGCACGGCGAGGACGGGGGGATTTATAGCGGCGGGGAAGGCTAGACGGAGGGGCGGTGGCGCGCTGTTAATGCGCCGCGTGCCCGCGATTGGACGCGTCGGCGACGGCCGTTCACTGGCCGCTGGCCACGCCATTAACTCTGGCAGCCTTTGACCGGCGCGGGAGCCGAGAAGATGAGAATGCCGCTCACGGGCGGTTCTCTTTCACGCCTTTTTCGCCCGAGTCGCTAACAGCGCTGGCCCGCCGTGTTTTCACGCCATTTCGCCCCCCCCCCCCCCCCAGGCGGAACCCAATGAGCTGGGTCTGGCCTGGGAGCACCGGCGCTATTTTACGCCGAAATGGCGCTATTTGGGCTCCTGGGGGGAGGCGACTGGAAGAAAAACGACGCTAACAGGCCAAAACGCGCTATTTTCGGTCCTGTGAGGGCGCTAGGGGGCACAGCTGGAGATTCCCTAAGGCCTAGGATTAGGAATCGATGGATCAGGATCGCCTATCAGACTTCTTGTACAGCACGATCGCATCTAGTCGATCTTCTCCGTTTTGCCGCTGTGGAGACGCACAGGTTTGAGATTGAGCAACCCTTGCCGCCGCCCAGGACACTCCATGCGGATCCGAGGAAGCTGCAAACAATTCCGGCGACCTGCCGCCGTCCCGCGCGCCATGCACCCACGCTCAGTTTCCTTGCCTGATCGGCCAAGCCCCAAGGTATTATACATTTTTTTCGAAATGGCCCAAGGTATTATACATGTATATATGCAGTTGTGCTAGCCTGATCTATTCTATTAATTATTTTCGGACTAGTTAAAATGGTAAAATTTCTATGTATTCGATGGTTGATATATAGACCGTTGCGTCTGGTCATCACTCTCCCGGTATCAACTGCAGCTAAAGAACAAGCTTTTTCAGCACCTGGCGACCCCTCCCGAACTGCCGGCCGCGCTGCCTTGCCATGATGGCGGCCACTTCCGCCCGCCTGCTGGGCCGTTGAGGAGCCCCTGCTGCCTCACCTCCGCTGTGAATGCCGGCCAGTTCAACACCTGTAGGCGCGAGGCAGATGTGGAAGAAGGCTGGCAGCTCGTCAAATCGCGCCACAGCCCGCGCCGCCTCGATTTGGCCACCCAAGCTTTCAAGCCTGCCTCCATCCCCAGCTGGCTTAAAGGCCGCTGCGGACGTTGCCTGGCCCCTGGTCACCGCGCATCCATCTGCCCCGACCCCCTTCGGTGCGTGCGTTGCCTGGAAAACGGCCACCGGGCTCGTGGCTGCTGCAACATGTGGAGGCCTCTCGGCTCCCTCGCAAGCCTCGTCGTGCCGCCGCCGCTTCCTCGCCCTTGTTCTGCTGCTGTGACAGTCCAAGATCCTCCTCCTCGGTTCGGTCCTAGCAGGGGCTGGCCTCTTCCCCAACTTAGCCAGCTGCCGCTACCGGACTCTGCCGTCATCGGTGTGATGCCACAACTTGGTGACTTTGTCGTCGCTCCCGCCACCCCGAAGATGCAGGCCGAGTCAAAGCTGCTCATCCTGGAGCAGACTGAGCTCCTCCGCGCTGAGCTTCACAATTGTATTGCACGTGTTGAGAGTGTTTTGGCAAGTGCGGAGGTCGCCCTCGCCAAACTCAAGGTTGTGCCCGTTGTGTCCCTGCTGCCCGAGATCAAGGTTGATCCTGCCGATGGAGAAGCAGACATGTTTGGAGATTTCTCCCTCGTGCTAAATCTTGCCCATCGTTGCTGCCTCCCGTGCCGATTTCTTCTGGGAGTGAGGTCCTTGTTGAGGTAGTGGCTCCGGTACTGCAGATTATGCCTGAGCTGCAAGATCTTTGTGGGGAGCCCTCTTTGCCTATTTCGATGGTGCATCCTAAGGAGATGGGGTCACTAGGAGGGGCCGTGGTTATACCGATTGTGCCCTCGCCACCGTCATTGGAGCCTAGTCAACCGCTCGCCTTTGTGAATCGTGGAGGTCTGGATGTTGCTATTGCTCCCTCACATGTGGCTGTTGGCCAGGTGGCGTCAGTGGGTGATGAGGTAGGTGATGTGGCACCTAATTCTGAGGCGTTGAAGCCCATCTAGTCGCCCCTCTTTGACCGTGAAGGTATGTTGGCACGTATTGACGAGGCGGTCTTCGCGAAGAAACTTGGTGGCTTGCTCGCCTGCTTGGAGGCAGCTAGCCCTGGTCTGGCAAGGCGATTGCTTGCCTCCTAGCAGAGGAGACTTCTAAGGGCAAAATCAAGAAGGTGAAGAAGTCTCTCAGGAGCATAGGCAAGAAGAGTGGCGCCATTGGTAGGGCGCCCGCGGCTGCTTAATGGACGCAGTCTTTTCAACCACCATCTCCAGTTGGCTCGTCTCCGTGGATTTGGTGGTGTCCGTTGTCTTCAACCTTGGTTTCGTTGGGGTTTCTTTGCGAGGTAGGAGTGAGAGGGATCGTGGTAGTTGTGAGTTATGTTTGTTTGTTGGGTTGACCGTGGAGTCATGGAGTGTCTTCCTTAGCGAGTAGTCCGCATGTGGTCTTTTTGTATCGGTTTTCGTCCGGTTTTCCGTTAATTAACTGGGCAGCTCTCTTCTTCTTAATAAATCGATGAGGCAAATCTTTTGCCTCCGTGTCGGGAAAAAAACATACAACATTTAGGAGATTATTGACTTGTTTGATTGTCTCAACGTCATTCTAGATTTAAACTAGTCGAAATGGTGATTTTTATATGAAATGCACTAGGAGCCTTTCTCACTATTTATCCTAAAAAAATGTAGATTTTCTCTTCAATTACATATATCTTCAATTACAAAACATATGGTGTTACAATTTTATATCCTTAATATACTTGTAAAACCTGATATATTTAAAGTTTAAAAAAAACTTGACATATTTTCATGGTGTATATCTTTTGTGGTCATTTGGCCCGCCATGCTTAAATCCTAGATCCGCCCCTGTGTAAAAGCTCCATGGCATGGCCTCTTGGGGCGTGTTTGGTTAGTCGCATCATTTTTGGGCCTCCCGTCTCCGTGCCTCACTTGGGCCTGGCTGAGGGGAAACGTGGCCTGAGCCAACATCTGCATCCCGTTTGGTTGCCTGTGTATCGTTTTTTCTTTTTTGCCTATTTATTTTGCATTTTTCTGTTTGGTTGCCTGCGTTGCACAGTGGTTGCATGTGTACGCGAGATACTCTCACCTCCTACCCCACATGGTGATGCTTACCTCTTGTGACTGCTTTCATGGTGAACGGCGGCGACAAACACAACACGGTGGATGATCGCCGAAATAGAAAACTTACAACACGAAAATTGTGCGGAACATTGAGATCTAGCTACACGTTAAAGGGTTTCTCAAACAGTCGACCAAGTGCGACGAATTTGACAAAATTCTTCCAAAAACGTTCGAAAGGGAACTTCGAAAATCGGAAGCTACGGTCGACGAAACTCGAAACCGAGCACGGGAATGGAACCCCCTCGTCGACGCGCACATATTTGATGTTCAGCATTTTTCGAATCGACTCACGGATGTGTAGATCAAAGGCATACCTAGTTGAGAAGTTTAAGAGAGAGAAGATGAGCACGAAGGAGACCATGGCGGCTGTGGCCATGAACCACCTCAGTCCGGCGCTGCTCCGCCTGCGAGAGGAGCCCAAACCGCGGGGCATCACGACGGAGACCGCCGCCATGAAGCCAGCCGCCATTGATGCGGTGCTAGTAGCAGAGGGGAAAGGAAGGTGAGAGGAACGTGCTCTGACACATCCCACATGGGCTGCTCGTGCGGGAGAGAAGAACGTGGAGCTCTCCTCAGCCTGGCCCTGGAGGAACGGCCGATTCGAGCGTTCCTCTCGGGCCAGACTGAGGGGTGCTTTAAGTATCGTGCGCGTGCGAGCCAGCCGAAAACGTGGGCATTCAAACGACCCATTTTTGCATCCACGGGCCTGTTTGAGGTGTTGGTGGGCAACCAATCACGCCCTTGTTGTCTCTCTTGGAACGGGAGCTCGTGAGTCGTGACCACTGACTGACTGACTGATCAGTGTCTCCATACATGTCTCTGTCGAGCCACGTAACTATTTGTTTCTTCCATAGTTTTGTGCCGAATTGGCTGCTCCTTGGAAAGCTCCAGATCCAATTAATTGGTAGCTGCCATGCCGTCCGGACTCCGGCGTGCCCCGCAGCCGCTGCCATTGACTTGTCCAGCGCTCTTGTACTCGGCTCCGAGGCATCTTCTTCCGTAGTTCCGACGCCGGTCATTGGCTTCTTCCCTAAACCCTGTTACTCAGCAATAACCCTTTTTTTACAGATGTTTTATCTACTGCATGTGTTTATCAGTATATAAAGGATTTGTAACGAGCTAACATACGACAGATACCGGCAAACATGGAGAAAGATCCCTGGGTACGACAGCTTAATGAAGAAATAGGCTTTCGCCCCGCTATATTAATATAGCAACCACACGGTACAACAAGAAGACCACTGCTGGGGCAAACAGCACAAGCACGCCCAAAAGAAAAGAAAGAGAAAACAAAACCGACACCGGCGGATCAACGAAAACGAAAATGACTCGCAACCGCTGCGTGCTCTCCGGAGAAGTCCCACCACGAACCTAGCACTCTGAATCACCGCGTACCAAGCAACACCTCCAAGAAGGAAAGCGACGATGACGACACTACTGCCCGGACATGTCCTAGGGTTTCCCCGGTACGCTCCGAGGAGTGGGGAAGGGGTACACTGATGCCCTTCAGGAAGGAAGGGTGGCACTCAAGCGTCACCACGTCGTTGCCAAACTGCAAGGATTTCTCCCGACCCTCAAAAAACCACCTCACGGACAATCCGTAGCGCTCCACCCATCAAGCCATCCACCAACAGACGCCACCACGGTCTTGCAGTCACCAACGTCGTCTCACCATGGCCAACGTAGCAAGGCCGGCCAGCCCAAGACGAAACAGCTGTAGACAGTGTCCGACAAGATCACAACCACGCGGGAGGGAACAATCTCCACCGTCATAGACGGTAGCCGACCGGACGCCACGACAAGAGCACACCGAACCATTGGAGCCGGAGGGCGGCAGCGGCGCAGCCACCTGGAGGACGTCCTCCACCGCCATCGACGGGTGCCGACCGGACACGGCAGCAGAGACACACCAGGCCGAGCAGGCCCGGCCGAGCAGGCCCGGCCGAGCCCGGGGCTCGTAAAGTCCCCGCCGCTATGCTGCTGCACGTAGGCCGCCACCCAGGGGCGGAGCCAGGATTTGAACTTAGGGGGGGCGAGAACTGAAAACGTAGGAAATAGCTAGTGCATGTTTGTCGGCAGAAGGCGCCCCAAAAATAATAGTGTGATGCTTAAGATGGGTGTGACGCCTGTCGCTTAAGGTACGGCTATTACTCTCATTTGAGAAATGGTGTACAAGGGCCAACCATTATGTATGGCAAGAAGGTAGCTAATTTTTCCTACTCAAAATATACCTAGAATGTTACCAAGGGCTGAATCCTGAAGTTTATGGCCAGATTCGAGATTGAATCAATTGGCTGGAAAAATCAATCTACTAAATTATTTCTAATCGTGCTTGACCTAAATAAAGAAGTAGAAGTATTAGCTAAACTATAGCAGAACAATTAAGAAGACTTAGATCAGATTAGAAGTACTGTATACCTAGACCTTGTGGTGAATTGACGGGATGGTGATGTACTGGTGTGAACCCACGGTAAGCGGGCCGCCGGCTGCCGTATTACTCCGCCGCCTGGACAAACCGGCAATTGAATTCCATCGTCTGCGGCGCGGCGGCGGCAGCGAGCTGCTTCCTCACGCCCTGGCAAGCGATCGATCTTTCTTTTTTTCTGAGGGGGGCGATCGATCTAATTAGGCGAGGACGCCAGGACGGAGGTGGAAACGATCAGGCTTCTAGGATCGGCCTGTACAGTTGTACGTAGGTGTGGCTAGTCAGACTATGGGCTATTCTCTATACCTATTGGGCTTTAACATGTACGCATGTTGAATATGGGCTTAAAAACGAGTATTTACGATGATTAACTCTGCCATTAGCACGTACTGACGTACATGTATATGTCCTTATACCAGTACTCACTGCTGTAGTTTATTGAGGGGGGGCCAGCGGTTGGGGGGGGGGGGTCTGACCCCTGCTAGCACCCCCTGGATCCGCCCCTGCCGCCACCACCGCTATCCTCAAAATCAGCTCATAGGTTCAGCCGGACCCAAACAGGCCCGTGAAGCTGCCGTCACCACGTTGCAGCAAGGGTGGCGTCATCTACTAAAGTACGACAGCTTAATGGATCAGTAAAGTTACCATTACTATAATAGTCCTACATCTACTAAAGTAAAGTTCGTTCTTGTTGGAAGCTTTCAAAGTCTTGGAGTCAACTCCCAGGAAAAAAGTCTCTGATCGACGGAAAGAGCGTGTCTATGATATTGTTGATATCCGACCATATGAAATATATGATACTTTTGTGGATTATCTGAGATCCTCAAATAGGATTATCTGGTAAATCTAGCACAGCCCCAATGCCCAAACAACTCAGTTAGCCCATCGATCCATGCGATGCTATTATCCATATTGAACATTACACTAGTATTGCTTATTGATATCGCTTGTATTTATTTGACATTGGATGCTTGTAATGTGGTGATATGTGTTGTGTTACAAGGGGCAACTTTGGCCAAAGTCTAGTGTTACATGTTAGGATAATATTTTTTATCATGATGTTACATAAAGGAAATAAAATTCTTTTTCTATGTGCCTATTTATTCGATAATTTTGTCAGGTTTCCTCTTAAATTGATTTGTTGGATGAGACGGAGAAGTTAACCATCAAAGTAAGTAAAATTTCATCCTACAACTTTGGGTGGTGGCGTTGGATTGAGTGGAATGTTGAACTATCAAACCGTCGACTTATCTTGCATTACTTATGTGAAGGACACATGTAATCCTATATTTGGATGAATTTTTTTGCATCCTATCACTTCATAGCAACTTCAGTGCATTTCTAGGAACCATGACAATGTTTCACATTTAATTAGAGCTCAAAATACGAACACATTGTTGGAAATTGGGTTAGGTTTCGAGTTGCACGTTTCAATAAATCTCAAAGTGTAACACGGACGACTTCTTATTAATTTAGGGCTAAACTTTCACCAACCGCCATAATTCAGGGCTCGTAGCACTATGTTTATTTCGAAAACAAAGTCAAGTCAAGAGATGAATTTCCTCTAGTGTTCTACATGTTAGTATTGATTCTTGAAATGCAGTTAGTTTATCCAGTGTTATCGCTCACCACCTTTTGTAAGCGCCCTACATACGTTCATACATGCTTCTAAGAGCTCAAGTTGATCGGTGTGAATCATCTCTTAGGAGTTGAAATTACAGTTGCTGATCATGGAAGTTAAGCCACTTGCGCCACACTTGAATCAGTGATGTTGTCTCATCTTCTCATATCACGACATTTTTATGGCCAAGCCATGCATGCACATCATCTAGACAACCATTAAAGGTACTTTCAAATAAAGAAATTGAAGTTCTCGACTGAAGAATTGATTATTTTTTAAGGAAATGCATAAACTTCAAACTTGAAGAAGAACCTAAAAAATGTTTATTTTGGTGGTGCTTGCCCATGTATCTCTATAGATTTCAACCTCGATTTAGTTGTGACGTATTTGGGGTTCATTGGGAGTAGTGGAAGGAGGCCGAGAAGACCGCGATTTTGTTGTGAAATTGATTGTCATGAGACTCTGCACTGTACTAAGCATATGCATGCATCACACGATCATGACATGCATAAAAATCATTTAAAATGGGAAAATATTTTTCTACAGAATTTAAATGTTTCGAGTATGTTTTTTTTTTTTTGTCAAAGCCAAGCAACTAAAGCAACACCTGATAGAGTAATACTCTATTACCACTCTGGCCATGAGCAAAGATCAACCACCATGGCAGGCACCCACCTAAAAAAACCGCTACGAGCATTATAGTAGCCAGCCACCATCACCAATCAGGAAAGACGGCATGGCGGGGAGGCAAGGAAGAGGAGAACACTAGCCGAAGCTGCTGGGGTGACCCCACCGCCGTCCACCCAGCATAAGAACACCCCACCCATAAGCGCACACGCGCACAACTGCCGGCAGCTCTCCTCCCTCTTCTCCACCCGCCCCCCAATAATATTCTTCTTCCTCCACCTCCACTCGCCGCCCAAGCCCAACCACTCCAACCAAGAACCCACCACCGTACGCTCACCGGCTCCCGACGACGAAGGGCGACTTGCCTCTGGCGGTGCCGGTGCTTCAGCTGGGCGGTCACCGTGGCGGAGGGGCGCGCGCGACCAGCAGCAGCAGGAACAGGGGAACGACGACGCGGCGGACAGGGCTTCTGACGCATGCCGCTGTGGGGTACCGCATCCGGGCCGCCGCCGCCTATGGCGGAGGGGGGAGGCGCTGAGGGGTCGGCCGGCTCGTCGTCGGGTGCCGCGGCGATACGGTCACTGCTGCCCACCAGGCGCCGGCTGCGGCTCGACCCGCCGTCCAAGCTGTACTTCCCATGTACGTATGCGCCACGGACGCGGTAGTTTAATTTTGGCTTGCTATTACAACAAGGTCGCTAGCTTCTTCCTCCTCTGCTTCTTGGCGGCGGTTTCTGCTGCTTCTTTTTTACAGAGCGGTTAGCCGCCCAAAGCTGCCTGCTTTTGAACCACATGCGCCTCTCTATTTGGATTGGATTGAGTTCTTTATTTGATTCTTCTTGGCTCGTCAAGGCGCCAATTTGAAGTTGTCTCTGCTTCGTCATGTGAAATTCCTGTTTTGGCAAAGAAATTTGGCAGCTTAACAATCGATCAATAATTCGACCTGGTTGACAAATGGAGTATATGCTCCAATTTGCATCAATTAATTACCTTGTACCTTTTGATCGACACAGATGAGCCTGGGAAGCAAGTTCGCAGCGCGGTGAGGATCAAGAACGTCAGCAAGTCCCATGTGGCGTTCAAGGTAACAGCGATTATCTCCCTCCAGTGAGTCTTCATTGATTAAGCGATAAACTAAGACCTTAAATTGATTAAATCCAATAACTTTATTCTTCTATGAGTAGATAGTGGTTTTTGAAAATTTATTTCTAGCTAGGCGACTAGCAATGGTTGTTAAATTGTTTGGTGCAACACTAATATTAAGTAGAATACCAATTTAATCCAATTATTATTTGTCTTATTATAGTTCCAAACAACAGCACCAAAGAGCTGCTTCATGAGGCCTCCTGGCGGCATACTGGCTCCAGGAGAAACTATCATAGCAACAGGTAATGCAAAGATGATATCTAGCTTTTGTGTGCATTTATGTACTACCTCCGATCCATATTAGTGGGCACAACTTTGTCTAGATACACATGTATCTAGTCTAAATACTTAACTAGATACATATGAATTTAGACAAAACTATGCCCACTAATATGGATCGGAGGGAGTACTTTTTTTTCACATTTTTCTCATTGTTCACCCACTCAATACCAGTGTTCAAGTTTGTGGAGCATCCTGAGAACAACGAGAAACCTTTAGATCAGAAGTGCAAGGTTAAGTTTAAGATTGTTAGCCTGAAAGTCAAAGGGCCTGTGGAGTACGTCCCGGAATTGGTAAATATTTTTATCCCTTGAGACTGCCCGATCGCCTAAAATATAATCCCTGTGATCGCATTTCTCTAAGTGTTGTCCGTATGTCGCAGTTCGATGAGCAGAAAGACCAGGTTGCAGTTGAGCAAGTTCTGCGGGTTGTGTTCTTGGATGCCGAGCGTCCTAGCGCAGTAAGTGACGGCATAATCTGTTCTTTTCATCTGCATCGCTCTATATGCAATAGAATTCTGAGGAGCAGCAAGTTCACCATACACATTTTGCAATATATTTCTTGAAGCAACTGGACAGACTCAAGCGTCAGCTCGCTGAAGCTGAAGCTGCCCTTGAGGCACGCAAGAAGCCTCCAGAGGACACCAGCCCCCCTATTGTAGGCGAGGGTCTTGTGATCGATGAATGGGTAAGACCAGTGTTCTGGTGTTTTTAATGATAATAGTCCAGTCTTTTACTAATGTCCATAATGAGGCTATGTATCATGTGATCATATTCTCAATTTTCTTATTTCAGAAGGAACGAAGAGAGAGATATCTTGCTCGCCAGCAGATTGAAGGAGTTGATTCAGTATAAACATTAAACTCTGCAGAGCATCGGTCGAACTTATGTATCACTCTGTCGCTGCCACATGTCGTTTTTCCACCACATTTGTTCATGGTATTTAAGCTACCGCGACGAGTCGGCTGGGAACAAGAACGAGGCTTTGTGTAATTAGGATTTGAGCTTCACGCTGCATTTCTTTCCTGGGTCTCCATGTAGATAGTGAGTCACAGCTTGATAATAATATCTTCCATGATAAATCATCTACGTGGTGTTGTAGAGTTAGATGTGAGACTGTGTTCCATTCCTAGCTGATGTCCCTATCAATACCAAGTGTAATTTACCTGAAAAAAACTCTTCAAAGTGTTTAATGGAAGTTGTCTGTTCTTGTTACACCATTTCCTTGATCTACATGGTTCTGCAGCTAATGTAATACCTGTATTTTTTGCCAGCTTAGTGCCAACAATCCCTGTAAAGCTGTCTAATAAACGTATAGTATTAAAAAGATGCAGTGCCCTTTCCCTCTCATTTTTTGTGTAGTCTATCGACCATTTTGAGTTTTTTTCGAACCGACATGTCACTGAAGAGATGAAACATCATGGGCTCAGCATCTGGTTCCTCTGCTCTTTAATTTGTCTGCCTGACCTGTACTGATATAATTGTTCTTGTTCCCTTGCTGATATGATCTGTACTAACATAACTGTTGAGCTGGAAAATTAGGTGCAAATACACCTATTACCTAACAAAGGAGCTAATAATGATGGAGCATGATTCAGTCCTTTGTGGCTCGGAACAACCTGTTGCTTTCGTGGAATTCATATAGGCCGCCGGTTTTTTTAAAGTTTGTTTCCACTTCATAGCCAGATAAGATGCAATCAGGCACCCTTGACTTTTGAAGCTCAAAGGGTGCAACTTGCAGCTTCTGCTCCTTCTGTTTAAATTATTTTTTCATAAGATGTCATTTTCATAGAGACAAAGGTGTTTTGTAGAGAATGTATATATATTTTCATTTGATGTGACCTTTATTACTTGTGGGGAGTAGTGATCTCTTGGACTGTCTCAAAACCAGTACTTTTCTCCCAAACATGATGCAGCTGGAAGTTTTGTTCTTATTCTTCTAGAATGGTCTGAAATTTCAGCTTAGCAAGTTTTTGCATTTCCATTTTTCTGGTTGTGTTGGTGCAAAATAGCAGTTGAATTTTCAATGCTCACCTCTCACCTGATTTTTCAGTAAGTTATATTAAACCAATGCTTCACCAATATTGAACTGCCCTCCGTTTTAGTTTTGGGAAAAAATATATCTACACCAAATGTATACAATATGAAAGGATATTTTCTAATACTGTACTATGGATTTGTTGTTGTAGACGTTGGTATTTTCTGTATACATACTTGATCAAACTTGATTAATTACATCTTCAGTAATTGTCTTTGTCTGATGGAATTAATTGAGTAGTATTGTCTTGGGCATGCCATCAAAATTTGCCCTTTATTCAACTCACCAATCGGACGATGAATAAATAATTGAAGAAAGCGGATTGGCTGCCTTTGTGGTTTCTGACGCGTGGGCCCCACCATAATGTAGGGTCCACATGAAATTTACTCAAAGTCAGCCACGCCCAAGTGAGCAAATCTCAGTCGACAGGGTTTCAAGGGAGATGTCTTGGACTGGAACAACTCAAGAAAGCATAGATCTTTTTAAACCAAAATACTGGAGAACTGTCAACTGCAAAAAATACTCAACTTGTCTTTTACCTTTTCTTTAGTCAACAAAGCACCCACTAACCAGAACTTATCAAAGGGCCAAGTCCGCAAACATACAGAGCTACTGAAACATAAACAGGTTTTCACAGAGCAACATCAGGTTTCCAATTTCACATGACAAAATCAGATCTTCACAAGCAGGATATCTCTGGAACAAAATCAGGTCCAAACTGGACCTTTTACTTATCTTGTGGTAAGGAAACTACGAAATTAAACAGCGAGTTGTGCATGCCGCACAAGTAAAACTCTCAACCGTAAAAGTTACTCTAAGAGTTTTCTCTGTGGAGCACTAGGGAAGTGCAGGGTTACTTTTATTCTTTCCCTGACAAAAAAGAATATATGCATCTGCAAGAACAGACTTAGGTGGGAGGTACCACTACTGGCCTTAGCTTCTGAATATGTCACAAACAAAATCTTATCTCCTCTGACTATATGCCGCTCGAGTCTCTGCCGAAGATGAAGCGACGGCCCCAGTCAGATATCACCAGTGCCCTTGTGCGCCAGCTTACTTGTTTGCTGAGAGGAAAAAGCGAGTGTTAAGTTGCATACAGTAGTAGGTGAGCCAGAAATGGGGCACAACATGACTGCACAATTTGACTTCCTCGTCGTCAAAAAGGAAACAGGCACTTACGTCGCGTAGACAGAATACCAGAGCCACTGTGAGCTCTGGCCAATGGAGACCCAATCTCCTGGGAGCTGTGCAGCGGTTTGCTCGCCTCCTAGTGGGGCAAACTGGCCTAAATGCCTGTACCTGGAGGCATCACCAAAGTAATAGTATCAGCGACCAGACAAAACTAATTATGTAGGTTTAAACAATTTTAAATGATTGCAGCCTAAATTATTCTCTAATGATATATTTTGGTCATTAATTTGTTTTCAACTACAGAATATTTTGGTCGGTAATTCTGTTCAGCACTTTCTAGATACTGGTGGATCAGATTCAACTTAATAGTTTTGAGCATGTATGAATAACTTAGCGCAATCTAGTCAGGTTGAAGATCAAGAGAAGAAATAAGGAAAAGAAATGCGCAGATTGATGATGCAACAATAGACACCTGAAGGGGCGGAAGCGATGACGGCCTTCTCCCCTAATTCGGATTGGACCTTCAGGATTTTCTTCAGCCTCCTCCATCTTGTTAAAGCATTTTGCAAGATATTGTCCTTGCTGTGCAGCAACCTGACAGAACAAACTAGTTAGAACTTCAAAAGTGATGCATTTTAACTGAAATGGTCATTTTGAGACTTCTGCATTGTAAAAATTTCAACAAAGTAAAAAAGGGAAACCTGAGCTGTTGCAGGTAGATTCTTGACTTGCGAATCCACAAGTGAAAGAGCCTTCTTAAACTCTTCAATGCTCAGCTCTATAGATTCCTTTTTAGTGTCACCTTTGCCAGTCCTAATTAAATCGGCTATTCCGTTCATTTGCTTGCTCTTCATGTATAGCTTTACTTGCGGATATCTCACATAGATATCCTCCAAGATGTCTTGGATTTCTTTCACAGTCAAGGTTCCAGATTTATCTTTGTCTGCAACTCTGAATATTTCTGAGATGTCCTCCTGCAAGCATTACATGCCAAGAACACAAATTCCTAAACAGTCAAGAATATAGTACCACTGGATAATTCTAAACAGCTAATCTAGCGATTCAAGTATCCTAGCAACTGTATCTAACAATATGTATCAAATATGCTAGCATCATTCATGTGAACCCCGGTGGAGCCGTCTAGTACATACAAATCACTAAGAAAAACCTCTCAAGAATGTTACTAGACAATTTTTTTAAGTCAAATTGCACATAGGGGTTTGAAAAGAAACTCTTTTTTACAGAAGGTAAACAATAGGGGACAATCACCAGCACCTAAAGCACGTGAAAATGATTCATTTGCTAGCAGTCACCGCTGGTTCAAAATATCAAGAATCTGAATTTCTGCTACTTACCATTACTCTCCGCTGGTTTATGGTAGCACAGTCACCTACTGCATAGACATCATCACATTCACGCACCCTTAGCCATTCATCAGTAGCTAAGACACGACGATTGGCCTGCATATGTAGAGAAATGATTAATTTTCCCTTAAAAACGAAATGATTAATTTGCTAGCTGAACTGGATAAAGTACACATAATAAGAAATAAGTTTTATCTACCTGGCCAATTTGTTTCATGAAGTCCACAATGAATGGACGCGTTCCAATACCCGTGGACCAGACAGCCATTCCATAAGGAACTGCAATATCGCCAGTAGCTGGATTTTGCATGGTGATTGCATCCTTAGCAACCTTCACAACCTTATATCCAGTTTTTACATCAATGCCATTCCTTCCAAACTTGTCTTCAGCAAAGTTAGTAATTCTCTTGTCGAACCTTTATGATGTAGAAAAAATTGTTACTTCATTAGCCTAGGAAGTAATGTTACATGTATATATTATATATGAGGTGATGCTGTGTTGCCATATTGTTGGGGGCTTGGGGCAGTAGATAACGTATGTAAAAAGGTGCCAACCTTGTGAAAAGCAGTAGCAGTAACTTTCAAGTCATAAAGAATCAAAAATAAGGAGAGAACAAATCTGGTCTTACATAGTCAGTATGTGATCTGCAGCTTCAATTAATGATATCTTGACAAGGTGCTGAACAGAAGGATAGAGCTTAGATAGATCTTCAGTAACAAAATCGTGCAACTCTGCCGCAAATTCAACGCCGGTAGGTCCACCTCCCACAATGACGAAGTGCAGATTCTTCTTCCTCTCTTCCTCATTAAGGTATGGGAGGCTTGCCTTCTCAAAGCAGTCCATGACGCTCCTTCGAATCTTTTGGGCGTCCTCTACTTCCTGTGAGTATAATAGGACCATATGAATATCACGGCAAGGGCAGAAGTTCATAAACAACTATACTGTAGTAAGATTATTGAGCAAGAATAACATAAACTATTTATCTGTTATAAACATAACAGAACAGTTTGAACAAAGTTCATTCTTCT
Organism: Poa pratensis; assembly: GCA_947311845.1. NCBI lineage: Eukaryota > Viridiplantae > Streptophyta > Magnoliopsida > Poales > Poaceae > Poa > Poa pratensis. Next base: position 39,134,458 of record CAMZMU010000070.1, read on the forward strand.
TTCAGGTGTCTATAAAAAAGGCAGAATACAATAGTTATATACCTAACATTGGAGGCAGATTTAGTTACCTTCAAAAAGTGGCAATTTTCCGCCACGCCAGGAGTATTGAAAGTGTTAGACCTTGCTCCAACTGCTACCACCAGATAGTCATAGTCAACTAAGAACTCGCCATTTCCATCAAAATTTGTCCCAGCATTTGAGCGGCAATGGATCTTCTTCTTTGCTGGATCAATCTTGAAGCACTCTGCTTCCCAGAATTTGAAATCTCCACCTTTCTGAGAGAGCATTACAAAGAGCAGCGTTAGTTCACTTGGCATATAATTAATCATCTATGTTTTTTTTTGGCGGGGAATCATCTATCTGAGCTACGAATGCATCTAGTGTTCAAGTACGAAATATGACTATTCCCTAACAAGTCAAACGAGGTTCCTTTTTGGAATTCAGGTTAGTTTTGGAGCAAGTATTGCACAGTCATAAGCGAAAAAAGATGAAAGCAGTAAAAGTACTAGAACTGCGCAACAAGTTTCCTGATATTTCTGGAAGCCATCTTACCTTCTCCAAAATCCTACGTATCGGCTCAACAACGCTCCTTGGTTCAACTGTTCCACAGGTGACACTTGGGAGCAAGGGCGTGAATGCAAAGTAGTTCCGAGGTGAAATGACCTGGACATCATACAGTTTGCTATCAAGATTCCTCAGGAATGTGGTGCCACCCCAGCCAGTCCCAAGAACCACAACTTTCTTCTTCTTTGGTCCTTGGGGCTGGTCCGACTCAGAGTCTGCATATGCAACAAGGCCTCCTCCACTACTGCAAATTACGCAAACAGAGAATCAGCAGATTTGCAAATAAGTTAGCTGTTCTAGCAATGCAAAAGTTTAAGAATTACTTGGAACTACTCAGCCATCTTAAATTACCTCTTCTTTGTGCTATACAATGAAGCCGTACTTAATTAAAAACAAAATGCTTTAGGAGTTCTATTAAGATGTTCTAGTAATACATAACATTTAGAGTTCATGAATTAGGAACCTCATCTGCGTGTTCATCGAAGCCACCCCTTACTGAAAAATATTCTTTACATCGTGATTGAATGACATCACTCCAAATACTACCTCTGTTCCGAATTAGTTGATGCAGAAATGTCTAAATACAGATGTATTTAGACGTGTTTTAGTGTGTAGATACATCCATACTTAGACAAATCTGCGTCAACTAATTCGAGACGGAGGGAGAATTAAAATTGCTTAAAAATTGGTCAAGGCAAGGACAATATCTATCTATGCTGTGAAAATTAATCCTATTGCACTTCTCCATATCTGATTGCAGGAGAAGTCCAGATCTTACGGATTGGCACAAACATATGTATTTTGTGATGGCATTGGATCAACCTGAGCGGAACTCGGGTTAGCCAAGGGACACTCATCAATTTTGTTCTTTTATACCCTCCAAATAGTCATATTACATATATATAACTTTTATCAGATATTGTAGAGAAGTAAATAAATAGCATGCTAGTGGTGAACCATTAACCAGGAAAAGAAATTCGGTTTTTGAGGAATCCAAGAAATTGTATACTAGTGAAAAAGCCCAGTATTTGATAAGCACTGCAACACCACATATACAATGACAACCAGCACATGGCACCAACTCACCTAAGCCATAAACAATCCATTTATTAGCTATCATTGGCTTTCTATTGAAATAAAACGCTAGCATTTCATAGGGCCGAACTACAGTTGGCATTAAGAAACTGCGGAAATCAGGGCGAAGAAATCAAGGACAAATTTTCTTGTTGGAGGACCAGGGAGGAATATTCAGATGTATACGAGGTCCACAGCTACGTGGGGCACACAACAGATTCGGGAGCCAGGTCAGCTGGGGAACAAAGTCCTGATGGAAGCTGGTGGAAAGAATAACTAAAATGTTTTCTTTTCGATTAGAACAAATAGTTTTCTTGCGAACTGAGCCTAGCTCAGCTGGTTTGGTTCCTTGTGGTGGAACCGGCCCACCCAGGTTCAAGTCCCAGACTTGGCATGGGTGCTCGCATTTTCTAGATTTTCCAGGATTTAACCGGCGCTATGCTTTCAGTGGTAGGTGACGTACCCAAATAAATAGTTTTCTTTTTCCCTCTTTTTGTATCACGGGAGAAAGAAACGGCCCCTGCATTTGTACGATCGATCTACAATAGCTAGGTTATCTCTGAATCCAGTACTGCTCGAGCCGTCGACGCGCTGGATTCGATCCTTGAACCGATATGATAGTTTCAGTGTTTCCACGAACGAGAAACCGCACAAATTTGACCCCAAGATCCACGGGTGGAGACGAGGGGAAGGAGAGATAATAGCTCTGTAATTCCCCCTGCCTCTTCGTCTTGGAGAAGCAAGAGAAGCCCGGAGTCCTCAATTCACACACAGAGAAACAAAATCCGACATTTGTGGCGGCGAAAACAAAATTAAGCTATGAAACGAAGACAACAGAGCATGAGAATAAATTCCACCGCCCGTCAGGGTCTCCGGAACAAATGATCCCGCTACTCAGCAAAGCGAACCAGCATATACTAGCGGCGGCAGGACAGATCCGACATAGAATGGCGCAGAGGAGGAGGGAGAAGCGAAACCGAGGTATGGGCGAACCTTGCGGCGAGGACGAGGACGAGGTTGGTGACGGCGGGGCGCTGGTTGTAGGCCCGCGACACGCCGTCCCACAGGAACGCCGTCCACCTCATCTCCCTCTAGCTCCGACGGCTGCTCTCTTTTCCGGGCTCCGGTGATGCTGGAATGCAGGAACGGTCTAGAAGACGAGAGATGGAATGGAATGGCGGCCTCCTCCGTGTGCGGAGACGAGGACTGTTATATTATGCGAAGCTCCTAGTCCAAGTCCCACCTTTCTTCTTCTTTTCTTTTTCCTCCTTGCCGTGGTTGGCTGGCGCCGTGTTGGTGGGGAGTCGGTGTTTGACTGGTGGGTGGGCCCGGGTGGGAACGAACGAACCTGGGTCGTCGGTTCTTTGCCGCAGCCGGACCGGGCACACGTGGTCGGCGTGCTAAAGCGGCCCCGCCCAACGCCTGCTCTCAGTTCTCTCCCTGTCATCTCGTGTGTTGCATGTCGTTTTCTATCCGACGGCTACCGTCGATTCCTGTCCGCCGTTGCCGGAGGGCGTCGAGCTCCGAGGGCGACACGTCGGTGCAGGGCAAGCAGCCGTGGTTCATCCCCTCCGTCTACGCTGCCGCTTCCCGGCAATCTGATGTAGTGCCCACGTCCATCACTATGTCAAGCACTCTAATACATCACAAGTCACCATGAATATTAAAGGTGAACTCCTTCCTCTATGGGATCCAATTTCGTGCCCCTTTGGATGGTATACTACGTAAGCATCTACCCCTTTGTTATGCTAGGTATCACATGACGAGTACGAACATCTGGAAAGATGCTGAGGAAGGCCAAGCCTCAAGACCATCCAAGACGTACGCATGAAAAAGGAGGAGAAAGCGTCAAGATGAAGATGAAGAAGATGGCAAAAATTGCCAGGCCGGCCTACAGGCTGGTCTCCCTGCAGAGGCGGCCGGCCTCCAGCCCGGCCTGGACTGGCTCCCAGGCCGGCCTCCCTGCAGAGGCAGCCAGCCTCCAGCCCAGCCTGGCTGGCTCCCAGGCCGGCTTTCCTGCGTCCGCCCCTTTTTGGACTAAGACTATAAATAGCTCATCCCCACCTCCTTTCTAGAGGGAGAGTCTATGATGAGAGAGAGTTGAGCATAGGCTCCTTACCCACCCTTTGTGGTGTTGCCTCCCCATGTGGAGAAGATCACCTTGTGGATTCAAGGCTCCTCTTGTGGAGAAGATCCCTCTTGTGGATTCAAGACCTCTACTTGTAGTTGTGACTACTAGCCAATCTTTCATCTTCGGGTGACTCTATTGGATCGGTTAGGTTGACCGTTTGGAGAAACAACCATCCAAGATCTCTCCTTGTATCTACTACTTGTCAATCTCTCCTTTTGGATTCTCTTGGACCGACCGGTGAGGGAAACGTGTCTTTGTATCGTGTTTGTATTCTTGTGTTCTTGGTGTTCTTCGTGTTCTTGCGTGTGTTCGTCCACATCCGCCGTCAATCCGTGAAGATCGGGCACCCCTTGAGGTCCTAACTTCACCATATGGTATCAGAGCAAAGGTTGCCACAGATTTGACTTTGTTTACCCCACAAATCCCCCAATTTTTCTTTAATTTTGAGTAATTCGAAAATTTCCACCAAAAATAGACCCAAATTGGTTTTGTTCGATTCGGAGATTCTTGTGCGTTTTGGTAGGTTTTGATCCATAGATCTATTGCTAAACTTGTTGATCTACCTTCCTTTGCGTTCTCATGGCCAAATTCCATTGATTTTCCCTCCGATTTGTAGTTTTTCGGGCCGTTTTTTCGCCAAAAATCACAGAAATTCAGGCAGCAGACAGCCCGACCTGCAGCCCGGCCTAGGCTGGCTCCCAGGGCAGCCTACCTGCCGACGCAACCGGCCTCCAGCCCGGCCTAGGCCGGCTCCCAGGCCGGCCTTCCTGCAAATTTTTTTCTCTTTTCCTCAGTTCGTTTTGGCCATATCTTTTGATTTCGGACTCCGTTTTTTGTGTTCTTTGGCTCGTTTCGAAGCTACGATCAAGACCTACGTCACCATTGCGGTTGATCCATCGTCCACCACCACCAAAATTCATGGGAAAGCGCGAAGCTTCTATATCAATGGGTGAAGATCATCGACGAAAGGTATAACATCACCAATCTTCACCCCCTGCCATTCCTTTGTGAGCCACACTATGTCTTTGCGATTACCATGTCCTATTGAGGCTAGCTCTTAATGATTGCTTGGGTTTTGCACATTTGCACCGTATAGTTTCTGAGCAAAAGTAGTTGCGCTAGTTGACATATATCTTGTGTTGGCATCAAAGAAGTGGGTGTGCAAAAAAGAAAAGAAGCAAAAGAGAAGAGAGAAAATAAGCAAAAAGTGCAAGAAAAAGAAAAGAAAGAAACACCACTTGTCATATCTCTTGTAGGAAGTGCGCAAGCTCGATGAACATCTAGTAGGTGGTACATTTTGTGCAAATCTAGTTGCCCACCAATAATTTGCAATCGAGCTAGTGGCTCTCCTTGTACTTGTGCAACACGAGCTTATAGTCTTCGCTAGGATCATTTGGTTTTTTAGCTCACTTCTTGGTTGCATAAGTCCCATTTATCTATCCGTGCATGTGTTTCCTTGAACTACATTCCTATCTTTTGAGATTGACTTGTTTTTGCTTTGTGATCATCGTGGTTCTCTACTTGTCTTTACAATATCTTGGTTTTCGGTTGGTTCAATTTGCTTTCCACCTACCATACCTCCCTATCCACTTTTATGCCGTGTGTGTTTTGGAGTTTGCTTTGGATACTTGAACACAAGCACTTTACATTGTGATCGTTCCCTTTGGTTGTCCACGACGTCCAATACTATCTACAAAGGTGAGAAGGTTGTGCTCTAGTTCCTTTCCACTCCACATATATACACTTGCCTTGTGAGTTAACATGTCTAGCGAGAGTGAATCCAACTATGGAGGCGAAGATGATGTTGAGTACATGATGAGTCACATGGACTATGATGCCTCATGCTTTGAGGATATGGGGGACGACTACTACATCGACAATGACCCAATGACATAATGGAGCATCACCAAGACTTCCGCTACCACGACTACGACTCCACGAGCGTGCATGACATGATGGATCATCACCAAGACTTCCGCTACCACGACTACGACTATACAAGCGTCAACGACATGGAGCGGTACCACGACGTCGACAAACCTTCATCACATGGTATCGACTACACAAGCTCCAACGACAATGAGGTGCGAGTCTCCGCATATGCCTCAACATATGGTACCGACTTCGACTACAACGACATGGTGGAGCGCCACTACTACGACTACAACTCCGATGACATGGTGGAGAACGTCTACGACTACCACTCTTTATGCATGTGCGATGACATCGACTACACCTTCGACAACATGCAAGAGGAGAGGACTCCCATCACCACCATGTTCAAGAGCGGCACCACCAAGCGTCATGGCACAACCTACTATGGCTCAAGCTCAAGATGTTATCGTATGCGACAATTATCTTCATACGATAACATCACCACAACATCCAAATGTTGCCAAGTGCCACCACCACAATGGCCCCCATATGGCAAGATGAAGACCTCATATGCGACAATTGCCAAGGCCAAAACCATGACCCACGGGAATGTCCCAATCTCTTGTGCCCAATATGCAATGGAAGAGGTCACATGATGTGGGATTGCCAAGTTGGTGACCAAGATGGTGAGAAGACGGTCGAGCATGGGATTTTTCCTTCGACCACGGAGGCGAGCATGGATGATGCTATCACCTTTGACCATGAGTCAAGTGATGATGCCGAGCATGGGATTTCCCCTTCCGCAAACGAGTCGAGTGATGATGCCTACAATATGGCATTGACCTTTGGAGGCGAGATGGTCGAGAAGGTTGAGCATGGGAGTTTCCCTTCAACCATGGTGGCGTATGGAGTTGAGGAATCCGAGCCTATCCCTATGATCTTGAGTTATGAGATGGTACCAATCCCATGTGAGAATGAGAGCCACTTAGCCCACTTGAGTGAGAGTGAGAGTGAGTTGAGTGACTCTGACGAGGTTATACTCTGCGGGTACCCCAACTTAAGGGTACCTGGTGCACGTAATGATCAAAGAAGCCCAAAGATTAATCGAAGCCCATGAAGGAAGGCCTAAGACGAAGAGTGTTTTCCAAGTTAGATCAAGTTATAGTCGGTTAAGACTTTCCATACATGTAACCTTGGTCGGTTATGTTTCCCGAGACCCAGCCTCCTATATAAAGGCTGGGAGGGTGATCGATCAGGGCAAGGAATCCATAACCACCAAAAGCTCGACGAGATCAGCAGCTCGTCGAACTCTTGTAACCCTGATATTCATACCATAAACACAGACAAGCAGGAAGTAGGGGTTTTACCTCACTCGAGGGCCCTGAACCTGGGTAAATCCAGCTTGTCAGCCGTCGATTCCACCGATACTACGCGTTCTCTACCACACAATCAACCCTAGGTATAGCAACCATGGGAATTGCCGAGGGCACACCTCGACAATTGGTGCCGTCTGTCGGAAAAGGTAGTATTGGGCTCACGGTTTCGCCGGTTTCATCATCAAGCGGCCAGCCGCCGATCGCATCTGCACAAGGTAACTCGTCTGCTACATCATCAAAAAGCAAATCACCGACCACCGTTGAAAACAGCAACTCGCCGGCAAGATCTACCAGCATCAATTCAAAAAGCGATCACTCGCCAAAATCTCCAAGGAGGCTCATGCCGCACTCGATGGAAGCTCAACAAGCCTTTGCTGGACTCGAATCAGGTTTGGATATTACAGTTGGAAAATTTAACTTCTTTGTCGATAAAGATGGTGTGCAGGACCTGTTAGACCCACTCGACATGGAGACACTCAACATGGAGACAATCGACAACGCTTCGACTGCAACACCATCCATCTTGGGCGCGAGATCGTCACAGATCGTCCCGATCCAATCGCCAAGCGACTCTGCAACATCCATGACCTCGCAAGAGTTCCGTGACGAGGTAGCAAAGAGATTTGGAAGAAGCGAGATCGAATCTGCGTACCGCCCAAACAATTCAATCGAGTCACTCGACAACGTCGTCGACTGCAACGACGTCGCGGGGAACAAGGAGAACACCGATGACAACATATACCTCGCCGATCTCAACGGCCCAGAAATCCGTGCCAGCCACGAGATATTCACCTGCGACGCAGATAGCCTGGACAAAGCACTCGAAGATCAACTCGATTGCGGCAGAAACCCCAAAAAGCAAAGCAACTCCAACATGAGCCTGGATGACGACGCCGAATCCATAATGCGCATTAGCAGCACATGGGAGGAAGATCGGGTGGTACCGTATCAGGTGTATACCGCGAGTACAGCAGAAACATCAGCAGCCGCAACATGCCGTCGACCTACAGAATACCCTTGCACAGTCACCATGCCAGACGGAACAACCACACTGACCATCACCGCAGAGATGGCGGAAAAAGTGAGCAAAGTAATCGAAAGCTGCACAATGCTACCGGCAAACGCAACTCCGGAAGAGGTATTGACCTTACAATACTTCCAGTGGCAAGAATCGATACGGTTGAAGAACTACCGAGTAGTACTCGAAGAACGCAAAAAGCAAGCCAGCATATCGAGCGCTCGGCGAAGAGCATTGTCTACGAGTTCAACGGGCATAAACGACCCCGCGAATAGGTCACGATTCATCAACCTCGGAGACGCAGATCGTGCAGCGGTCACTCGGAACCTAAACCCAGCCTTTATGGCAGTCGACGCGGAAGGAGTCCCCATACCTACTGAGCCAGCCGGGGCGCTGATGACGCTAGGCACCTACCTCAGGACAATCGAACCTCCTGCAGGAGACCCAAAGAGGGATCAGCACCTCCAACTGTACAAACAACTGGCAATAGCAGCACAAGCCATACAACATCCACAAGCAACTCCAAGGAGAGATACAGATCGGGACCGTCGCAGTCGAAGCCCTCGGGGAAGGAGCAGTCGAAAAAGCTCACGCCGTCATCGTTCCAGCAGGAGCCACTCGAGGAGGTCATACAGCAACAGCTCAGACTCGGAAGCAGAAATCGGGCCATGTGGAGCGCTATGCTTCACTCGATGGATCCGGGAGGCTCGTATGCCCAAGAAGTTTTCGCTAGCTACCACGCCAAAGTTCAATTGCAAACAAGAACCATCAGGCTGGTTAGAAGATTACAGGCTGGCTGTTGGATGTCAGCGCTGAAAGGACATTGTCCGTTAATCTTGTTTTGACGTTTGATAACAACACTTGGAAGTATTTAACATACCGCTAAGTGTCCACAGGAATTATGACCATCTATATCAAAAGATACTAGTGGATCTCTCTCTATGCAAAAAGGGAAGTAAAGTTGTTGTCGGTCTTCAAATCGTGAAGGGAGAAGGCGCTCTGCAGGCAGGCCGGCCCCCAGGCCAGCCCAGGCTGGCCGGCCTCAAGGCTGGTTGCGTCGGGTGGCTGGCCGGCCCCCAGGCCGGCCCTGGCCGGTCTCAAGGCTGGGTGCCTCGGGTTGCTGGCCGGCCCCAGGCCAGCCCAGGCCGGTCTCCTGGCTGGCTGCCTCGGGCTACTGGCTGGCCCCAGGCCGGCCCAGGCCGGCTCCCAGGCCGGTGTGGTCGCTGGCTCGGCCAGCCCAGCCAGCCCGGCCCCAGGCCGGCCCAGGCTGGTTTCCAGGCCGGCTGCCTCGGCTGCTATGCCAGCCCTCCGGCCGGCCCAGGCCGGCCCCCAGGCCGGCCCTGCTTCCTGCGCTTCGCCACTTACCTCTTCAACGGCCATATTTTGATGAGGACTATATATATACCTCTTCACCAACCTTTGGAGAACAAGCTTGATTCCTCACTCTCTCTCCACCATTGTTGCAAGCTTCAATCTACTAGAGCTCCCACTCCAACCACTCAAACACGTTGATACTTTGAGGAGTGAAGGAGGAGCCCTAGATCCGCATCTCCACCGAGCCGATTTGTCTACATCGACCTAGTCACTTGTAGATCTTGTGTAACTTGATACATTGGATACCTAGAAGATACTTGTGATTCTTGTGGCTTTGGTAGCCACAAGGATTAGCCGGGAGCCTCCAATTAAGTTGTGGAGACGCGACCCGGCCTTGTGATTCTTGTGGCTTTGGGAGCCGCGGGAATTTGGTGAGAGCCTCCAATTCGGTTGTGGAGTGTGCCTCATCCTTGTAAAGGTTTGTTGCCGACCTCGAGGGCATCATATAGTGGCTCGTGGATCTCCTCATCGGAGGATAACACGAGGGAGATACGGTGTGCCATATCAAGGCTATTCGGAGTTCACTTTGTGACTCCGCACCGCTCCAACGGAGACGTAGCTTCCATTGGGAAGTGAACTTCGGTAGAACATCTCCGCGTCACCGTGTGGTTATCTCTTAACCTTCCTTTACTCGTATTGCTAGCTTATCTTGTGTAGAATATCTTGCTAGCTTGTTTATTGCTCATCATATAGGATTGTTCATCTAGTTGCATATCTAGAGAACTTATATTTGAGCAATTCCCGAATTTGTATTAAAAGAAAAAGAAAATTTGTAGTTGCCTATTCACCCCCCCCCCTCTAGTCAACCTACTCGATCCTTTCAATTGGTATCAGAGCAAGGTCTCTTTATTAAGGGCTTAATCGCCTAAAGAGGAGGATGGCTAGTGCGGAGGATGTACAACGTGCTAAAGATGAGGAGTTAAGACTTGCTAAGGAACAAGAAAAATTTGATAGAGAACAACTTGATAGAGAACTAATCGAAGCGGGAATAATCCCTCCCGAGGGTGATGCCCCAATCACCATGAAGTCCATGATTGAACTTTTTGGGTTCATGAAAGGCAAAATGGTGGATGAGGTGTATACTCGGGTATCTAATCAAAATGGCTCCTCATCATCCGCTAGCCCTATTAAGGGTGCTAGTGACAAGGATAAAAATGATAAACCTAATGAGAAGCCTTCTCTTAACTTTGCTCCACCTAGCTCTTATCTCACTCAAGTTTCACTCACTCAACCTCATATAACCAACCTTGGTAGACCCCCTCCTAAGCTTGATAATACTCGTTATTTCACTTGGAAGAAATCTATGGAGTCTTATTTTCGCAGCTCATCGGTGCATCTTTGGAGGGTGGTTCTACATGGTTTCAACCCAGTTGATCCCAACAACTTGACCAAGCAAGAAGAGATTGATGAGCAACTTGATGCAAATGCCAAGTACATTCTTGAGAGTGCTATGACCGCAAATGATGAAGATCATGTGCGGAATCTCAAAACTTGCAATGAGGCTTGGCTATATCTTGAAACCGTGTATGAAGGAAATGAGGGCATTCAACGCTCCAATGCGGCCGTCCTTCAACATCAAGTTGACAACTTCATCATGCTAGACGAAGAGACTCCGACCGAACTTTACCGAAGACTCTACAAGCTTGTGGTGACATGTAGGGAAAATGGAAAGAAGGATATGGATGATGAATGGGTCAAGGCCAAGTTCCTTCAAGCAATTATGCCATATAGTGAAACTATGGTGATGAACCTCCATGCAAGAGCGGATTACACAACAATGACTCCCAATGACATCTTGGCTCAATTTGTCACATATGATACATTGAAGTCCACATCCAAGTCTTTCAACCAAGTCCGTGGCCCAAAGACTCTTGCTTTGAAGGCTCGTGTGGTAGACCATCCAAGATATGAAGAAAGCCCGGTCTATGAAGGTGAAGAAGACTTGGAGGGTGAGCTCAATGAAGTTCTTGCACTTGCCGCCACCCGGTTTTGGAACAAGAAGAACAAGAGCGTCAACCCTTCACCAATAAAAAGAATGTGCTTCAATTGTGGAAAGGACACTCATCTTGTGAAGGATTGCCCCTATGAAAGAAGAGAGGATAATGGTGGTCAACTCATTCTAAAGAAGAACAAGTACCACCCCAAGCCTACCTACATGAAGAGATCACCTCAAAAGGCTCTTGTGGCATCCCATGAAGAGGAATACGAGTCCGGAGGTGAGGAGGATAAAGAACCAAGTGAAGAAGTAGGAATGGCGGCTCTTGCAATGGGCACCCTTCCTCCATCATTGGCCAACCTCTTCTCATCTCCAAACGACGACAAGATCTCCAAGCCCATGTGCCTCATGGCCAAGGAAACAAAGGTGAATTCCCCACCAAAAATTACTATCTCCTCTAACCCATCACTATTGGATTGTGTTGAGGATGTAGGGAAAATTGAAGAAGAGGATAAAATTTCTATCTTCATTAGCAAGCTCCAAGGTCCAACCAAGAAAATGGTTGAGGCCCTCATGTATCAATATGGAGAAGCCAAGCATCTTCTTAATGTGAAGGATGTTAGGATTTGTGAGCTCGAAGGGCATGCATGTGATCATGCCGACAAAATTGGTGAGCTAGAAGATCAACTTGTTGAGGAACAATTGCTCCGTGAGCAACTTGAGGAGACACATGCCATGGATCTTTCCAAGGCAAAAGAAACTCGTGAAACCTCTATTCAAATTGCTATTGATCTAAAAAGTAAAAATGAGGAACTTGTAGAGAGTCATAACAAACTCTTTGAGGGTTTTGAGCAACTTAGGGAAACCCACAAGGTGACCTCAAGTGAGCTCACTACACTCAAGGAGTCATATGCCAAACTACAAGCTCAATTTATCTATGCTAGCTTCACCACTTCTCATAATGATAAAGATGCAAATTCTTGTACCACTAACCCTTTATGTGTCAAGGCATCTCTTATTGAGGAAAACACTAGGTTGAAGGCCCAACTTGAGAAGGGCCTAGCCACTTGTATCCAAGGGGAAAAGAACCTCAATGATCTTTTGAGCAATCAAAAGGGAGTGGTTGGCAAAGAAGGAATTGGGTTCACACCCAACTCTAAGAAGGTCAACAACAAGAAGAAGAAGGCGACTCCCCCTTCCAAAGATATTGTTTTTGTGAAGGAGGGGGAGTTAGCCAAAGCAAATGACAACTCTATTGGGAGTGGTAATGTCACTAGGGGCAATGCCACTCACAATAACTTTGCGGGAAAATACAACCCCTCATATGTTCTTTTGAAATCTACAAATGGTTGTGTTTTTGCTAAATATGTTGGCTCTTCATATGGAGATGATTATCACTATGCTATTTGGGTTCCAAAGACCCTTGTGACTAACAAAAGAGGACCCATTCCAAAATGGGTACCTAAATCAAAGACTTGATTTATTGTAGGGTTTCTCTTCCGGTGGATCTTCATGGCTCATTGATAGTGGATGCTCATCCCATATGACCGGAAGCAAAGAACTAGTAAAGGACTTATTGAAACAACTACTCTCATTCTCTCATGTCACCGTTGGCAACAATGCAAGACTCAAGGTAGTGGGAGTTGGTAAAGTGGTGATCACTCCGGAGTTATCCATTGAGAAGGTCCTCCTTGTTGAATCTCTTTCATACAATTTACTTTCCGTTGGTCAATTATGCAATGCCGGTTACACCGTTATTTTTAATAAATACCACGTGACCATCCTTTTCACTCAAACACTCAATGTCGCCTTTGTTGGATTTCGTGAAAACGGTTTGTATGTGGTTGATTTCTCAAAAGAGACCACTCAAATCGCTACATGTTTAATGGCTAAAGGCGACAAGGGGTGGCTTTGGCATCGCCGACTTGGCCATGTCGGTATGAGAAATTTACAAACTCTTGTAAAGGGTGGACACGTGGTAGGACTAACCGATGTTAATTTTTCCAAAGATCGTCCTTGTAGTGCTTGCATAGCCGGAAAGATGCATGAAAAGAATCACCCCAAGAAGACCATTATCTCCACTAAGAGGCCTTTGGAGCTCCTTCATATGGATCTTTTGGGCCTCCCACATATGATAGTCTTGGTGGCAAGAAATATTGTTTGGTGATTGTGGATGATTACTCAAGATATTGTTGGACTTTCTACATCAAGAAGAAGAGTGAAACTCAAAAGATATTCATTGACTTTGCAACCCTAGTTCAACGCCAATATGACTCCAAGATTTTGGCAATTAGAAGTGACAATGGTACGGAGTTCAAGAATTACACTATGGATGATTTCCTAAGTGGGGAGGGCATTCAACACCAATATTCCGCTGCATATACTCCCCAACAAAATGGTGTTGCCGAAAGGAAGAACCGCACTCTTATTGATATGGCAAGAACTATGATGGCCGATTTAATTCCCCATACAACTTTTGGGCCGAAGCCATCAACACCGCTTGTCATTACTCAAACCGGCTCTTCTTCCGTCCTCTCAAGGACATGACACCATATGAACTCCTCACCGGTAAAAAGCCAAATGTATCTTACTTTCGAGTCTTTGGATGCAAATGCCATGTTTACATTAAAGGTTGCAAAATTGCTAAATTTGAATCTAGATCTTTTGATGGTATATTTGTTGGATATGCCGCAAAGTCTCATGCTTATAGGGTCTACAACATATCCACCGGGTGTGTTGAAGAATCTATGAACGTGGAGTTTGTCGAGGATAATGGCTCCCAAGCGGAGCATATTGATCATGATGATGTAGGTGATGATGCTCCATCTCAAGCCATAAGAACTATGGGGATTGGAGAACTAATTCCTATTGAAGGACCCATTGATGATACTCAAGAAGAAGGAACAAGTTCTACTCAAGTTGAGCCATCCACCTCAAATATTGATCAAGAAGATGGTCAAGACCCACCCAACTCTAGTGGTGAACAAGAACATAATGAACCCACAACTCCAAGAACTCCACTTCGGGTTGACCATGAGCAAGATAAAGGCAATGATGAAGATATTTGTGTTGGTGAAACAATTGGTCAAGCCTCGGAACGCCGGGTCATCCGGCGTGCATCAAAATTGGATTACCAACAACACTTCAAAGAAAATATCCTTGGGAGTATCCGTAGAGGTGTGTCCACACGCAATCAATTATCTAACTTTTGTGGTCATGTCTCTTGTTTGTCTAGCTTAGAACCTCTCAAGGTATATGATGCTCTTGAAGACATGGATTGGGTTGCGGCTATGCATGAAGAGTTGAACAACTTCGAGCGCAACAAAGTATGGTCATTAGTGGAAAGACCCAATGACTCCTCCCATAATGTCATTGGAACCAAGTGGATATTTAAGAACAAGCAAGACTCACATGGTCAAGTCATTCGCAACAAAGCAAGATTGGTTGCACAAGGCTACACCCAAATCGAAGGAGTCGACTACGGTGAAACCTATGCCCCCGTTGCTAGACTTGAATCCATTCGCTTACTAATTGCTTATGCATCTACTCATAATATTGTCTTATATCAAATGGATGTTAAAAGTGCTTTCTTAAATGGTCCACTAAATGAATTGGTGTATGTTAAACAACCACCGGGTTTCGAAGACCCTAAATTTCCTAACCACGTCTACTTACTACATAAGGCTCTTTATGGGCTCAAGCAAGCTCCACGTGCTTGGTATGATCATCTCAAGGAGTTCTTAGTAGACCGTGGCTTTGAAATTGGGGTAATAGATCCCACTCTTTTTACAAAAAGGGTAAATGGAGATTTTTTCGTATGCCAAATATATGTTGATGATATTATCTTTGGTTCCACTAACCGTGAATTTAGTGATCAATTTGGCAAGCTAATGACCAAGGAATTTGAGATGTCCATGATGGGAAAATTGAATTATTTTCTTGGCTTTGAAATCCACCAATTTCGAGAAGGAACATTCTTATGTCAAGCCAAGTATATTAAGGACATGCTCAAGAAATTTGATATGAACAATGCCAAGCCATATAAGTTTCCCATGGACTCCAAGGCGGATCTTCACTTAGATCCGGATGGTAAGGAAGTTGATCAAAAGCTTTATCGTTCTATGATTGGATCTTTGCTTTACCTTTGTGCATCTAGACCGGATATTATGTTTAGTGTGGGTATGTGTGCAAGATTCCAATCAAGTCCTAGGGAAAGTCATGAAACCGCGGTCAAAAGGATTCTAAGATATTTGTTGGATACTCCCAACTATGGTCTTTGGTATCCCCATGGTACAAGCTTTGATCTTGTTGGTTATTCGGATGCGGATTGGGCGGGTTGCAAAATGGATAGAAAATCAACTTCGGGTACATGCCAATTCCTTGGTAGGTCCCTTGTGAGTTGGTCTTCCAAGAAGCAAAATTGTGTGGCCTCGTCATCCACCGAAGCCGAATACATCGCCGCCGGTAGTTGTTGTGCACAATTATTATGGATGAGGCAAACTTTAAAGGATTATGGTGTCATTTGTGACAAAGTGCCTCTTTTATGTGACAATGAAAGTGCTATTAAAATTGCACACAACCCGGTTCTTCATGGCAAGACCAAGCACATTGAGATTCGGTATCATTTTATTCGAGACCATGTTGAGAAGGGTGATATTGCAATCAAGTATGTCAACACCAAGCATCAACTCGCCGATATGTTCACGAAGCCTCTTGGTGAAGCAAGATTCAAGGAGTTGAGAGGAGAACTAAATGTGGTGGACATATCCAATTGGATTTAGTGGATTTCTTGCATACCTACCCATATTAGACGATACTTATTTGGTTTAGATGTAGGCATGGACATAGGGGGAGTGCGGTCCTAATCCATTGGACCATCCCTCCCCCCATTATGCCGACATTAAGAATTCATTTGCATCTCTATATTCGTTCTATGAATTGTGAGCTTAAATGATGAGTAGTGGCCGTGAACCCAAGATATATCTTCGCGGTGTCACACCACACACTCATATATGGTGGCCTCGGCCACCGCCCTCTTCTCCTTGAAGAGGTGGTTCTTCCGTGAGTTGTTATTGCATATTCGTTGTTTTGCATCGTTTGAATCATCCAATGTTGCTTATTTGGCGTTCTTGATCTTTTCATTTCATTGGATTTGTGAAGTTTTCCCCATGTTTCGCATCTCCCCGGATTACTCAAGGTTGCTCATTGGATTTTCTTGAAGACGGATTTCTAGGCAGTGGTATTCTTGAAAGTGCAAGGTGTTCGGAAGCTCAAAGCTCGTCAAATTTCAGTTTGTGTAAGAGGTTCGGGGCTTCGGAGGCTTCTCTGCGCTCAGACCGGCCTCCACCCCGGCCCAGGCCGGTCTCGGGCCGGTTCCCTCGGGCTGCGGTCCGGCCCCCCGCCCGGTTCTGGCCGGCCTCAGGGCCGGTTCTCTCGGTCACTGGCCCGGCCGTCCGCCCGGCCTAGGCCGGCGCCAAGGCCGGTCCGCTCGGGTTCGTGCCCAGCCTCCCGCTCGGCCGAGGCCGGCTCCAGGGCCGGCGCGCCCACTGCTTATATCGCGTGAAGCTCCCCTCCCGAACGGTTTTCTGCTTCTTCCTCCCGTGGTGCTCTCCTCCATGGCCGCCCCCTCTCCCACCTTGAGCTCCTCCACCCTCCCCACTCCATTTGAGACCTTCCCCACACCTTCCTCTCCACAGATCTGAAGGGGATTCCCCCGATCTTCCACCCCATCCATCTAGTTTCTCCATTGGTGGCTTGGTTGGGGAGTTCTCCTCCATTGGTGGTTCTTGAAGATTCTCTCAAGTTTGAAGATGGAACAATGGGATGATGAGTGGGAGCAGGCGGTTCCTCAGTCTAGCAGAGCTGGCAAGAGCAAGACCTTCGATGGGCTGGATGACATTGTTGATGATTTCAATGCCGAATCCTCCTCCATGCCCAAGACCAAGAAACTCAAGAAAGTTGCTGCCACCAAGAAAGCTGCCAAGCCAAGAGGAGTTCCACCGCCTCGTGAGAATCCAGCGGAACCGGTACGTGAATCTTGGGCCAAGGTGAAACCTAGTGATTTCAAGAGAGATCGGTTATCTTTCAATCCATATGCCTTTGGTCAGCCCACATGCCTAGATGATAGTAGATTCTATTGCAAGATGCACCAGCAAATCTTTCATCAACGTATTGAAATTCAAAAGAATGCTCATGTTCCCGTGGATTATTTCAACCTTGCTCAAGCTAGAGATACTTGGCCTGATGTGATGGGTATGATGGATTTTCACCAAATCACTAAGATCATGACTGTTAGCACTCCATATTCTCCTGCTTTGCTTCAGCAATTTTATGCTACTGTTGTGTTCACTACTGAGCATGGTCAGCGGTCTATGACATGGATGAGTGCAGATACTGTTTGTTCAACAACTTTGGCTGAGTTTGGGGCACTGTTTAGTCTTGAGGAGTTACCCGTGCACCTTGCTATGTTCGTCTCCATCTCTCTAAGCTCATTCCAGCTGAGACAGGGATTCGCCATTGTTATCCTCCTCAGAGCGGCCTTCGTGGGAAGATTCCCCACACCGTTATATGTATCCTTATTGGAGGGTTGTTCACAAAATTCTGAGAAACTGTCTGGCCATCAAGTTTGGAGAGAAGGGTTTGGTTCGTGACCGTATGGTCAATTGTCTTTATCACATCTATGATCTTTATATCAGGAGGAAGCAAATTGATGTGCTGGATTATCTTTGGAACGAGATGCAAGTGGTGATTGTCAAAGGCAAGGTTCCTTGTTATGGTCCGCTTCTGCAGACTCTCTTCAACACCAAGTTGCCTGATGCGGTGGTTAGTCAGTATGAGTTGTTTCATCCTGAGATGGTTGGTCTTCGTGCTATGCCCGAGGGTGATCCTGTTTGGCCACCCCCTAGTGATGCTCCTGAGGGAGGTTATGATGAAGAAGATGATGATGAGGAGAAGAAAGGTGGCCTAGTGCAAGCTCTCAAAAGGATGAACTGCTTCTTTGCTCTCAAGAGGAAATCTGAATTCAAGACTTACAAGAAGCAGAAAGCAGCTAGCCGTCACTCGCGTGCCATCATGGATAAACTCGGTGTTAAATACTCACCTAGCTCAGCTGAAGTCTCGGAGAACACCTACATGGCCCAGAACAAGTATACTTATTGGTTTGGTGATGATGCCTCCTCACTTGCTCCTTATTGGCAAGGCGATCCCGGTCAGTCTAGCTCCGGTGCGGCTGCTCATGTTGCGGATGATGATGAGGATGACGATGAGTGATCATGGACCTTCACTTCACTTTCTCCCTTTTTGGTGTCTTGATGCCAAAGGGGGAGAGAGATCTCCGGGGATTTGCATTGCATTGCATCCATTTGCGCTTTTATGTTTCCCGCTTTCCTTTTGCATCGAACTTGTTTTAAGTTTTTAAGAGAACTCTATTTGTGGTGTACTATGGAACTTATGTCATGGTTATTGTAAGGATTTTATGGACCTCCGATATGTTATTGTAAGGACTTCCCCGGTTTATCTTCTATTATTTTGGAGTTCGTTACAAGGTGATTGTTATTCCAAGACTATATCTATTTGAAGCCTATGGTGAGAAATGTGCTCTACGATATGATGTCTATGGTGAGAATTATCGCTTATCTTTGCTCACATAGTCAATTTTTTTGTGCTTGCTTCATGTTCCTCGTTTGAGCATATATTCTTGTATACCTTGTTGGCGTATAAGTTTAAGGGGGAGCTTCCCTCATAAACTTTGCCTTGCTTAAATGAGATATCTTTTTGCAAATCCGTGTGTTGTCATCAAACATCAAAAAGGGGGAGATTGAAAGGACATTGTCCGTTAATCTTGTTTTGACGTTTGATAACAACACTTGGAAGTATTTAACATACCGCTAAGTGTCCACAGGAATTATGACCATCTATATCAAAAGATACTAGTGGATCTCTCTCTATGCAAAAAGGGAAGAAAGTTTGTCGGTCTTCAAATCGTGAAGGGAGAAGGCGCTCTGCAGGCAGGCCGGCCCCAGGCCAGCCCAGGCTGGCCTCAAGGCTGGTTGCGTCGGGTGGCTGGCCGGCCCTGGCCGGCCTCAAGGCTGGTTGCGTCGGGTGGCTGGCCGGCCCCCAGGCCGGCCCTGGCCGGTCTCAAGGCTGGGTGCCTCGGGTTGCTGGCCGGCCCCAGGCCGGCCCAGGCCGGTCTCCTGGCTGGCTGCCTCGGGCTACTGGCCGGCCCCAGGCCGGCCCAGGCCGGCTCCCAGGCCGGTGTGGTCGCTGGCTCGGCCAGCCCAGCCAGCCCGGCCCCCAGGCCGGCCCAGGCTGGTTTCCAGGCCGGCTGCCTCGGCTGCTATGCCAGCCCTCCGGCCGGCCCAGGCCGGCCCCCAGGCCGGCCCTGCTTCCTGCGCTTCGCCACTTACCTCTTCAACGGCCATATTTTGATGAGGACTATATATATACCTCTTCACCAACCTTTGGAGAACAAGCTTGATTCCTCACTCTCTCTCCACCATTGTTGCAAGCTTCAATCTACTAGAGCTCCCACTCCAACCACTCAAACACGTTGATACTTTGAGGAGTGAAGGAGGAGCCCTAGATCCGCATCTCCACCGAGCCGATTTGTCTACATCGACCTAGTCACTTGTAGATCTTGTCTAACTTGATACATTGGATACCTAGAAGATACTTGTGATTCTTGTGGCTTTGGTAGCCACAAGGATTAGCCGGGAGCCTCCAATTAAGTTGTGGAGTCGCGACCCGGCCTTGTGATTCTTGTGGCTTTGGGAAGCCGCGGGAATTTGGTGAGAGCCTCCAATTCGGTTGTGGAGTGTGCCTCATCCTTGTAAAGGTTTGTTGCCGACCTCGAGGGCATCATATAGTGGCTCGTGGATCTCCTCATCGGAGGATAACACGAGGGAGATACGGTGTGCCATATCAAGGCTATTCGGAGTTCACTTTGTGACTCCGCACCGCTCCAACGGAGACGTAGCTTCCATTGGGAAGTGAACTTCGGTAGAACATCTCCGCGTCACCGTGTGGTTATCTCTTAACCTTCCTTTACTCGTATTGCTAGCTTATCTTGTGTAGAATATCTTGTTAGCTTGTTTATTGCTCATCATATAGGATTGTTCATCTAGTTGCATATCTAGAGAATTATATTTGAGCAATTCCCGAATTTGTATTAAAAGAAAAAGAAAATTTGTAGTTGCCTATTCACCCCCCCCCTCTAGTCAACCTACTCGATCCTTTCAAGCGCGGTACCACAACCACAGCTATGCAGTACATACAACTCATGATGGAAGGAACAACTCGCGATTGGCTCAAATCGCTACCCGAATCATACTACGATTCGTGGGAGCACTTCAAAGGTGATTTCATCAAATACTTCGAGCCTCTATGTGAGCACCCCAAAACCTTCGAGGAGCTCCGGACCTGCAAGCAAAAGTCAGATGAATCTCTGAGATCGTACATACGGCGGTGGACCACCATCCGTAACTCAGTAGGCAACGTATCAGAAGATAGGGCAATCGACGCCTTCAAAAACGGACTCTGGAGAGAAGACTTCAAAGAAACACTTGGTCGAGAAGATCCAAAGACAATGGCAGCACTCATGGTACTCGCAACAAAATGGGCAGACGGAGAAGACTCCGTACGAGGCACTCGACCCGTAGCATCACATGAAAATCACGAGGGTGGCAGTCGAGACCGTAGAGATAGCTACAGAGATGATCGAAGGCGCAAACGCAAAAATCGTTATCACGACGATGACCATCCAAACTTCATCGCAGCAGGCTTTGTCCAGTCAAGGGACAACCGCGACCAAACTGACAGACGACCCGACGATCATCGTGATAATCGAGATCATCATACGGACGACCGCCGAGGTAATCGAGACCACCGTACAGACGATCGACGTGACAGTCGAGACCACAGACGCGACGACCACGATAGCTACAGAAGGCCAGAGTGGCGCAGGCGAGCAGACAAAGATCCTGAGCGATCAATCGAAGAAAGGATGGACGATTATTACAGGTTCCATCTTTACAAAGGGGATGATGGTAAGCTTCGCTCTAACCACTCGCTGAGAAATTGCAAGGAATTCGATCAACTTGCGATTGAACATATACTGCGACTGCAAAGAGATGGACGTGCACCTCCTCAACTAATGCAGATTCCATCGACTACATCACAATCACAGCCTGTTCAGGCATATCCAGCACCGCAACAAGTACAACAAGCACAGGTATATTCCATACCACCGCAAACACAACCTACTCAGGTGTATACTGCTCCAACACCAGCGCAACCGACGCCAGTATACATGGTGCCAACACAACTCGTTACGGGAACACAAATGGCAGCAGCCGTGCACCAGATGCAGCAAGGAGATGAACAAAAATATCCCGTAACTCGCGGGCAGATGAACATGATCCAGCGAGGGCGTCCCTCCAATAGAGAGCAAAAATTACACACTCGACACGTCAATATGGCGGTCATGGCACCCCCAGCCATCACAATTTTTTTGAAAGGATCAGAAACTCCGATTGTCTTCAATCGAGAGGACCACCCACCCGCAGTATATCGACCAGGGCATGCAGCCTTGGTACTCGACGCCCAAATCGGAGGCTATGCCATGACCAAGGTCTTCATGGACGGAGGTAGCGGACTCAACATAATCTTTGCAAATACGCTACGTAGAATGAACAAATCAGTCGAAAATCTGCCAAAGTCCGCAAGTACCTTCCACGGTATCGTTCCAAGCAAAGCAGTGCTCCCAGAAGGTACCATACAACTCGATGTTACGTTTGGAGATCCTACTCACTTCAGAACCGAGTCGATTGAGTTCGATGTGGTCGATTGGAAATCACAATACCATGCAATACTTGGGCGCCCCACTTTCGCTCGATTCATGGCCGTCCCACACCATGCCTACCTCAAGCTCAAAATGCCAGGACCAAAAGGAGTCATCACGATCAACAGGAACTTTCAAAGGTCAGATTCATGTGACCGTGACTTCAGCAAAATCTCAGAGATGTACGGGATGGAGCAGTCACTCGCCGAGCTTGAGGTCTCCAATGACCGTACACCTCTACCAGAAAGCAAGAAAATGGTAATCGACAGAGGGCTCAAGGTCATCAACGACGCGATGAAGCACAAGGGGCAGGCGAGTGAAGTTTCAGAGACGGTCGGCATGTCGTCAAGTCACACTAGTACATAGAGGGGCGCATCTGCGTCAGTTCTATGCATAGATATGTAATAAGCGCATAATGTCGGAAGAACCAGCAGGTTTCAGACGCACTCTTTTCCCTTACCAGGGTACCTAAGGGGACTGGAAGGTTTTTAATGAGGCGGCTTGCTGGTCGAACACATATTTCAAATAAAAATACATTTTCCTCCATATTCCTCATATACGCCTGTTATTGTTTACCCCACTCAAACACTCGGGGGCTGGGTCAAGCATAAAAACTCAAAAACCCCACTCGATATACTCGGGGGCTGGGTCAAGCATAAAAACTCAAAAACCCCACTCGATATACTCGGGGGCTGGGTCAAGCATAGAAACTTAAAAACCCCACTCGATATACTCGGGGGCTGGGTCAAGCATAAAAACTCAAAAACCCCACTCGATATACTCGAGGGCTGGGTTAAAAAGAAAAACTCAAAAATCCAACTCGATAGACTCGGGGCTGTCACAAATATACGCATATAAATATTTCGCCACAAATACAAGAGTACATATTTACATTCGGAGAATGCCCTGATTATTCAAAAAAAATTTACAAGTTAAGAATCTGGCTCATCCTTTATATCCAGTACAGGACCAAAAAGCTGCTCCTTGCAGCAATCGATGAGTTCCTCAGCAGCAGAGCGTGTCTCGATCAAATGAGATTGGGATACAAGTGTGCCAATTGCAGGAGGTCGAATCGCAAAATTTGGCTTACGGCCGCGGATGTAAGCCATAGTGGCGTTGGACCCAAGAATAGCAAGCCGCATCAAAGACTCTTTGACTGAGTCCGAAACTCGAAAGATATCAATCAAAGGAAACAACCCTTGAGGTTGAGGCCCTGACGGAAGAGCACTTGGGCGTTTCGCCATACTCGATCCTTCAAAGTAGCAAGTGTGCGAGCGTGCACCTTGTCCAAATAAAAATGCTGCCTGCCAGTAGTTGGTACATCAACAGCATTATCGAGGAGTCGATTGACCCTCCTACTTTCCTGCTGGGCATCAAGCACAAAACCTGCAAAAGGCCAAAGTAATTGGTCCAAAGCATAATGCAAACAAATGAAAACTTTTAAGCAAAAATGGTGTCATAAACTCACACTCGAGTTGCCTGTTTATGTTGTCCATCTCGCCAAGAACATATTCCTCGCGTTGGGTAGCAAAACTTGGTTTGGAACGCAGCAGCTCCAACTCAGATCGAGTGTTCTTGAGTTCTTGCTCTAGTTCACTCACTCGATTCTTCGCAAGAGCGAGTGCCCTTGTGTCATTCCTTGCTCGACCAGATGTTCGAGTACGAGAAGGAGAAGGTCCATCAGACTCGCATTCTTGTGGCTGATTCATAAAACGCAACATTCAGAAGTCCAGACACACGAAGTTACAAAATTCAGGTGATTCAGCAAAAATCATTCAAGCAAAAGCACCCGAAAGTATATACTAGCATAAACATAAGTAGCAAAAGCATACAAGCCAGGTTCGAGTAATCAAATTACAGAGAAAAGAGTTCCTAGGCCTGCGAGATGGATTCTGCCCTATTTTTACGCGACTGAGCCCTAACAGCTTCAGCCCGACGTTCCATAGTCTGGACGCAGATTTCGCTTAGACGCGTAGCTGGCTCGGTTACACCCCTGAATGATAGCGGCCTTCCATCAGGCTTTTTCGGGTAGTCCGATAAAGCACTGTCGAAATCGGCCTCTACACCATTGCCTAACAAAAGCCTGAGGGTGTACTCCGAGCCGCGTACCGTGAGTTCGCGTGCAAAATCCGCCACAATCAACGATCTTTCGCCAAAAGCTGCAACAAGCCCTTCAGCAGTCGAAGGAGCAGCGGCTGTAGGACACATCCCCGCGTGCAAATTGCTAAGGGTACTGGTCACGGTAGCCAGATCGCCTTTGGTCTTGGACAGCACAGACTCGAGTTCCATTATTGCATCATCGAGTGACAATGAGTCACTCGATAGCTTGGTGGAAGTGGAGGCGCCTTCGGAACCTTCAAAATTCAGAAAGCAGAAGCTATGAGCAAAAGCTACTAAAATAACCAAAGAGCTACTCACAAAAACAGTTCATTCACCTTTGGCAGCACGGGCCAAACCCAACAGACGTGCAGCAAGCTCCTTATCGCGGCGAGTGGTTGCGTCCTGAGCATCAGCAAGTGCCTTCTTCGATTCAGACTGCTGGGTGGAGAGCTTGGTCTGCAAATCCTGCACTTGTTTCTCCAGGCCTTCCACTTGCTCCTCAGCTGACTTCTTGTTTTCTGCGGAGTTCACAAACATTCTCGATTAATATCATAACTTCAAAAGAAGGGAAAAGTTTTAGCAAAAAACGCTTACGCGCAAGCTTAGTCGAGGTTGACTGCAGGGAATCCCTCTCTTGCTCCACCCGAACAAAGGCCTGGACCCAAGGGGCCATGGCGGCATACATAGGCTGAAACAGAATACGCATGTTATCGTCGAGTGCAGAAGAAACAAAATTTTCAAGTATAAGTAAGAACAGAAGCACTCACGTGATCAGTCCAAGAGGCAGGCTTGGAGGAGGAAGCCACGGCATCCGCGGTTGGGGCAGCCTTCTCCTTGTTCAAATCAGCAACCATCAGCTCAGTTGCGTCCTTGGCCGCTTCAAGAATAGTGCCTTGTGCTGCCTCTGGAAGGATGGATGGCTGCGCCACAATCGACGTATCCGCGACTGGAGGTGGAGATGGCGATTTGCCACTGGTATCATAAAGCAAAAATACATGCAATCAAAAAACAAAAACCATACAGGCGCGTCAACTCGGTGGTACTCATCCTGATGCTATCGAGTGGACCCTCATACTGCCACATCGGGTGGGCACGAAGGCTCATGGGCCACACTCGCATCTTCAAATAAGTGCTGATCAACTGAATACCAGAAACAGTCTTTAGCAACTTGCCAATTTCATTCAGCAAAGGGGTGGCTTCTTTGGCTTCAGCAGGAGAGATAGGGTGATCCCAGGCCACCGTCTTCTTCGGAGAGTTCTCAATCGAAAAAGCCGGGAGCACCACCTGGTCGACTGGCACATAGAACCATTTTGTCCACCAGCCTGGGCAGAATCGACTGTCTTCAAGCTAAAATAATGCGAATCGCTTCGCACTTGGACTTGAAATCCACCCACCGGGCAAGGGCGTTTACCCCGGCAATTGTGGCGCACCTTGAAGATATGCTTCCACAATGCCCAGCTGGGGGACACCCCCAAGAAACACTCGCATAGCACCATGAAACAGGCGATATGCATAATGCTGTTGGGAGTAAGATCATGAATCTGTAGGCCATAGGCGTACAGTAGCCCTCGCACAAAATCATGCAAAGGGAAAGAGAACCCACGTGTTCGCCGTCGCGGGGGTCAGGACGTACCTCCAGACCTGGAGCACGTGCGGCCAGCTGGTCAGCTGGCGGTAGCCAACCCTTCTGACGATACTCAGAAAGGGTGTCCTCGGTTACACTGGATCTCGTCCAGTCACCGGGGATCTTCAAAAGCGCATCGGCAGGCTCACTCGCCATGGCCGCATCCTTCCCCTTGTCCGCTGGATCGGTGGCGGAGACAGTTGCAGCGGCACGCTTGATCTTCTTTGGCGCCATTGCGCAAGGAGCAAGCAGCAAGGAGCTTGGGAGGCAGAGCAATGGTGTGCGGTGCGCGAGGAAGAAGAGGAACAGAGGAAATGAATGGCAAGTAAATCAAAATCTTGCGCAAATACTGCTACTTACCGCACAACGCAAAACTCCATCATAACCGTCCGTCCAAATGTGCATAGCATCTGGCCGTACACGTGGCGAGCGCAGAGAGCAACCGTCGCATCCCACGTCGCCCACTACGCACAAAACCCTAGGAGGTTATGATGGCGCGGCGAAAAATACGCCACGTCCGGTCAAATCAAAGCTGAAACGGCGTCTTCTGCGGTCAAAACTCTGAACATTGGGCCCACACAGACACGTCTTGTCAAAACGGCGGGCGCACGCCTAAGACGTCATGAATGACGTCAGGGGCAGTGACAACGTCCACATTCGAGTGGTGGGTTCGAGACTACAATCGACACAAGGATTCGACTAGCAAAGGTACTCCCATGGGAGCATATCAAAAATTTCTTGCGATTGATCAAAAAGGAGCAAAATTATTGAGATTATCCTCTACTTCAAACGAAATAAAGCATAATCTCGGGGGCTACTCCCATGGGAGCGCTGACGCGCTCCCATAGATTTCAAAGACAAAATATTTCGATTGACAAAAAGCAGTATAAAAGGATGATTTGAGATTGTCCTCTATTGCAAGACAATAAACCACAATCTCGGGGGCTACTCCCATGGGAGCGCTGTCGCACTCCCATAGATTTCCAAACAAGGTAAGAAAATTCACTCGACCACAGACTCGATTGAAATGCATTAAGTACTTCACAAATCAAAGAATCAAACTTCATAAATTCCCGGACTATGCCAATCGCAGATGTTTCGGATGCTGCATACGCAAATGCAAAGGTAAGACCCGCCGAGCAATCGAGATGGGCCGAGGGACACTCCAACAGTGTTTTCCCTTGAAATTTTCCGTGTCAACAGACATGATGAAAATCCTGACGGACGCGTTAGGTATCAAAAGTTAAACTGCAGAACGAATCAGTAAGACCTACAACGGCCTGAGTCGAGTCTGTCCAGTATGTTCCAGCTTCGAGTCCGGGGACTCGAACCTGATTGAAGGCTAGTATGGTTTCACCCAAATGTGCGGTTAACTGAGCTCGATTTTTCGGGTAAATCAGGCCTACTATGTCAATATCCCTAGGCAAAAATTGCAAAAGTGTTCCAGCTTCGAGTCCGGGGACTCGAACCTGATTGAAGGCTAGTATGGTTTCGCCCAAATGTGCGGTTAACTGAGGTCGATTTTTCGGTAAATCAGGCCTACTATGTCAATATCCCTAGGCAAAAATTGCAAAAGTGTTCCAGCTTCGAGTCCGGGGACTCGAACCTGATTGAAGGCTAGTATGGTTTCGCCCAAATGTGCGGTTAACTGAGCTTGATTTTCGAGTGAGTCAGGCCTACTATGTCAATATCCCTAGGCAAAATCTTTCGATTACGTTCCAGGCTCGAATCCAGGGACTCGAGTCTGACTGAAGACTAGTAAGGTTTTTTGCTCAAGTAAGCAGTTAGCTGAGCTCGGTACTCGAGTGGGTCAGGCCTACTATGTTAATATCCCTTGGTTCACATACGCATACAATCGAAACAAATTAAGAGTAGAAGGACTACGTCGGATCAGGAGTATAAAAGCAAAAACTATGACGTGCACGATGAAGGGAGCACATGCTCGATTCTTCGAGTCAAGCAAGTACTCGGGGGCTAATGACGAGGTTATACTCTGCGGGTACCCCAACTTAAGGGTACCTGGTGCACGTAATGATCAAAGAAGCCCAAAGATTAATCGAAGCCCATGAAGGAAGGCCTAAGACGAAGAGTGTTTTCCAAGTTAGATCAAGTTATAGTCGGTTAAGACTTTCCATACATGTAACCTTGGTCGGTTATGTTTCCCGAGACCCAGCCTCCTATATAAAGGCTGGGAGGGTGATCGATCAGGGCAAGGAATCCATAACCACCAAAAGCTCGACGAGATCAGCAGCTCGTCGAACTCTTGTAACCCTGATATTCATACCATAAACACAGACAAGCAGGAAGTAGGGGTTTTACCTCACTCGAGGTCCCTGAACCTGGGTAAATCCAGCTTGTCAGCCGTCGATTCCACCGATACTACGCGTTCTCTACCACACAATCAACCCTAGGTATAGCAACCATGGGAATTGCCGAGGGCACACCTCGACAGACTCCACCATATGTGAGTTTGAGTGCTTTCA
Source organism: Poa pratensis (assembly GCA_947311845.1). Taxonomy (NCBI): domain Eukaryota; kingdom Viridiplantae; phylum Streptophyta; class Magnoliopsida; order Poales; family Poaceae; genus Poa; species Poa pratensis. The sequence goes on from CAMZMU010000070.1 coordinate 39,162,850, forward strand.
CTTTGAGGGAATGAGTGATACACCACATGAGTTGAGAGAGGTAGTTGATAGGTCTTGTGAGGCCATTTCGAATTCTAACAACTTACCCTCTACCTCTAGTGTGTTCTCTCATTGTGTGCTAGGTTCCGTGAATGATGAGACGCCACTACTCGACACAGTGATAATTCAAATGGAGAAGACGTACATGGAGGATGATGATGATGCCACCCCATGTCTACTTGAAAATGGACAAGTCGGCTACACGGAAGCCCCTACTATTTCAACACCTAATTCACATGAGCGGGACAACAAAGGTATGGGTGTTGATGTGACCATGATCCCACTAGTGGACATGATGAATGATGATTGCTTGCATGCTATGGATGATTTTGTTGACACATCATATGATACATTTTTATTCCCATGTGATACCTTGTTTGAAACCAATGTTGATCATGTGGAGTCACCCATTTGTGATGTTTCTACCATCGACATGCCTTGTTTTGAGTGTTTCCATTTTTCTCCCATTGTTGCTTGCAATATGTTGAACAATTTCAATTTCACCTGTGTTTCTTGCAATAATGAAGAAAGGCTTGCTTATGAGATTGCCCCCATAGCTTTCTCACATTTTGAGATGTTTCGTTTTCTCTTTTGGACCTTGTTTCATCCTTCACTTTGCATAGTGACTATCCACATATATCATATTTTCCAATTGATTTTTGTGTGGTTGGTGATGTGCAAATGAAGAAACACTTCATGATGGATGATGTGTTCATATACCGTGCACATAATTTCTTCATATGGCACTAGTACAGAACGACACATCGGAAACGGGCCAAAAACCCCTTCGGCAATGGAGAAAGGGTCCGTGTCCACGACCCTGTCACTGATGTGAAGGCCTTCATCGGTAACGGAGGCAAAAAACCGTCACCGATGAGGAATAAGTTGGCTACGGTTGCAGACCCATCTCCGTTTCCGATGTATCGGTGCATCAGTAACGGAGATTCTATTTTACTCGTTTGCATTGAGGTTCTTTCAGAAGCCTACAGGAGCAATTCGGTTGCCAAATTACATTCAAAATCTCACAGCAGAAGCACAAAGTTGCTACCAAATCCATTCATAACGTATATAAGAACTGTCATCATTACATAGCATCAAAAGATGAGTTACACATGCCTCGATAATCCTATCATTCTCATGCCTCCCTAAACTTAACTTTTATGACACTCCACTCTTCTCCAGCTCCACCTTCTTCCTCAGTTCCGAAGCGCCGAAAACGGAATTCGACCTAGCAAAAGACTCGAGTAGCGGTTTCATGCTTCTCCAAATCACATCTGCAGCCAAATTGCTACACACATACACAAAATAGATGGAGAAACTAAAGACAAGAAACCACACCGAGCTCGCAAGCCTCCTTAGCAAATTAATCTTACCAAATTCTTCGTAGCGAGGCTTGCTCCATCTTGGACGGTGTCGCCGAAATATAATAACGTCACCGCTGTGACATTTCGGCCACACTGTCCAAGACACTCTTAATTAAAAAAGTGTTTTGAACAGTGCAGCGAAACGTCACAACAGCGACGGTTCACGGATATGATCCCACTTTGTATTTAGCTCTTTTAAAGCTTGTTTGGATCTGCATGGCGCTTCTGCATATAAAATATATGGATGTCTAGTTAGAAAAGAGCCAAATATGATGCTACATGACATAAATACAATTTAAGATGAAAACAGTTTACACCTTAAGCGCCTATATCCGTGTGCTTGCTGTCCGATCGAAACGATTTGGAGGCAGAACTTGAAGGTGATGTTACCTTCAATTGCCTCACCATTTTTATGCATTGTCGCCGAAATATACTATTACTTCATACACTAGCTACACAAAACCATAACGAGGATTAGCACATTGACAAAGGGTTGAAATTAATCTATTAGACTTCAAATACTAAAAACAAACACAACACAATACTAGACTTCAAATACTAGACAAGTTGAAGGTAATGTATTCATCATCGGCAGTACTAAAAACAAACACAACACAATACTAGACTTCAAATACTAGATAAGTTTTATATGCTACTTTAAAAAAAATGTAAGATCTAGTGTTGAGGGGTGTATTCATCATCGGCAGTACTACAATACTAGACAGAACACAATACTACAATACTAGACAGTACTACAATACTAGATCGGTAGATGCTACTTTAAATAAAATGTAAGATCTAGTGTCGAGGGGTGTATTCATCATCGGCACTAGACAGAACACAATACTAGACTTCAAATACTAGACAAGTTTTCTGTGCTACTTTAAACAAAATGTAAGATCTAGTCGGCTACATACCCAGGGAAGATGCACGGCAATAGACCAGTAGATCCGCGTCGGCGACATACTCGGGGAAGATGCGCGGTGGCTCGCCGACGAGCCGCTGGGGGGGATGCGCGGCGGCTCACGACGTGCCGCTGGGGGAAGATGCGCCGACGCGCCGCTGGGGGAAGATGCGTCGACGCGCCGCTGGGGGAAGATGCACGGCGGCGATGCCGGCCGGACGCGCCGCTCAGATCTGCGAGATAAGGGTTAGGTCTGGAGCCACCGCCACACTATGACTGTGGAGTGAGAGTGAGAGTGAGAGCGAGAGCGTTAGGGTTGCCGCAGTGGCACATTTATAGCATATAATAACATCGCAAACGGAGGCGATAAACAACCGTTTCCTCTAATTTCTTCACTGACACACTGGGCCTACTTACAAAGGATCGATAGAGTAATTGAACTAACTATCTACTCTACTTGTTCTGCTTACGCCCTGCCTCCGCGCCATTGTCATCCGCGGCGCGGCGTCGCTTCTTACCGGTTGCCTTTTCCTCAGGCGCCTCCTCCTCCGGCGCCTCCTCCGATGCCTCCTCCGGCGCCTCCTCCGACGCCTCCTCGTCGTCGTCGTCGGCGTTGTATTCTTCCTGGCTAGAATAATACGGCTCCGGCGGGTCCTCCGGCTCCTCTTCCTCCGGCGAATCGTCCTCTTCGGAGTCGTCTTCTCCTTCGCGTGAAGACGGCGGGTCCGAGTCGTCGGAGTCGTCTTCTACAGAGCGTGAAGATGGCGGGTCCGAGTCGTCGGGGTCCGAGTCCGGCGGCCCGTCTTGATCCCACCATGGAACTTCACCGCGGTCTTCCGCGCTCGCGTCGTCGCTCGGGACTTCCTCGTTCTGCCACCAGGGTTCCGCCATGGCGGTTGTGCTAGTGTGGTAGATAATGTGGGAGAGAACGAAGGGGAGAATGCGGGACCTGCCTGGCTTCGCGCGGTTCCAGTCACATTTTATTAGCGTCGATCAGGCGGTTCCAATCCCTCGTGAATTAAGCCGCATTGAACAGGCGCGCTTCCAGATTGCAACTGCAATTTCCCAAGCACATCGCAAACGGATATACATAAACAACCGTAGCCATAGAGATACATATTGGAAACGGAGACAAATTTATGACCGTTGCCAATACTTTTGGTAACGGAGATATAAAATTCTCCGTAACCAATGTTGACGGACCAGCCTCTGCCAGGCCTCGTCCGCAACGCTAAAATCGCGATTCTCTGTCGCCTAACACCTGCCGTTTCCATAGAGGGGTATCCGATGTGTCGTTCTGTACTAGTGTGGTGTCTTGTGTGTGCCGTAACCGCATGAGAATGTCAACCTCAATTGAGCATGAGTTGACAATACGAGCTCTTGAGAGCATACATGTGAGTTGTGGATCGAATTCAACTCTCAAATCTTTCTCATGTTTTGCATCAAACAAGTTGAACAATTTCTCTTGCTTATGGTTTGTTTGCAATCATGATGGTGTTTTTGGTCTCCCCTATGACAAGCATGTTTCCTTGATCTTTCACATGGATGATTTATGTGTTGCCACACATATGATGAACACTTGTTCTTTACAATGGCTTGTTTGCAACCATAATGACATTTTGTGCATGTCTTGTCACGAGTTTATTGGTTTCTACCAATTGGGTGTTGCAACAAATATGTTGACAACTTGCTCTTTCATGTGCTTTGTTTGCCACCATGATGATATTTTGGACATTCTTCATTGTGTGTTTTTGCCAAGTTCTCCTCTTATTGCCTCAAGAATGATGACAAATTGTTCTTTACAATGCCTTGTGTGCAATAATGATCATATGATTCAAAATGAGATACCTCGATGGCATCCTTATATTTTTATGGAGTTTTTGTGTTACCACATTTTGAAGTTGTTCCATTGGATTGCTTGCACATTGACTTTGCACTTACAATACCTTTTCATATTCTTGTGTTGTGCTAACGGTGCTATGACAAAGAATGGACATGTCATTGTTGATATGCTCCTCTTTCTTGCACACACATGGTTTGCTTTGTCTTTCGTGTTTGTAGGCATGGTGAATTCCAATTCTTCGACAACACATCTACCTCTTTTGCATGGTGATGACGAGCAAGAGTCGAGGACGACTCTTTTTGAAGCGGGGGAGATGATGTAGTGCAACCCATGTCCATCACTATGTCAAGCACTCCAATACATCACAAGTCACCATGGACATTAAAGGTGAACTCCTTCCTCTACAGGATCCCATTTCGTGCCCCTTTGGATGGTATACTACGTGAGCATCTATCATTTTGCTATGGTAGGTACCACATGATGAGTATGAACATCCAGGAAGATGCCGAGGAAGCCCAAGCCTCAAGACCATCCAAGGCGTACGCATGGAAGAGGAGGAGAAAACGTCAATATGAAGATGAAGAAGATGGCAAAAACTGCCAAGCCGGCCTACAGGCTGGTCTCCCTGCAGAGGCGGCTAGCCTCCAGCCCGGCCTGGACTGGCTCCCAGGCCGGCCTCCCTGCAGAGGAAGCCTGCCTCCAGCCCAGCCTGGCTGGCTCCCAGGCCGGCTTTTCTGCGTCCACCCCTTTTTGGACTAAGACTATAAATAGCTCATCCCCACCTCCTTTCTAGGGGGAGAGTCTATGATGAGAGAGAGTTGAGCATAGGCTCCTTACCCACCCATTGTGGTGTTGCCTCCCCTTGTGGAGAAGATCCCCTTGTGGATTCAAGGCCTCCTCTTGTGAAGAAGACCCCTCTTGTGGATTCAAGACCTCTACTTGTAGTTGTGACTAATAGCCAATCTTTCATCTTCGGTGACTCTATTAGATCAGTTAGGTTGACCGTTTGGAGAAACAACCATCCAAGATCTCTCCTTGTATCTACTACTTGCCAATCTCTCCTTTTGGGATTCTATTGGACCGGCTTGGACCGACCGGTGAGGGAAACGTTTCTTTGTATCGTGTTTGTGTTCTTGGTGTTCTCCGTGTTCTTGCGTGTGTTCGTCCACATCCGCCGTCAATCCGTGAAGATAGGGCACCCCTTGAGGTCCTAACTTCACCACAATCCCTCGTCAACTAGCCACGCCCCGCACACCCCCGCGGAAACGTGGGCCTGTCCCAACTTCATGGCGAGGAAGAAGAAGTGGACACAGACGATGACGGCGACACCGGAGCGACGACGACGACCGACCGGAGCGTCTTCACCGATGACGGGACGACGCGGCTGGCCGCGGCGCCCCGGCGGAGGTGAGGCCAGGACCTCGCCGCAGACCAGGACGACGCGGCTGACCGCGGCGTTGCCGGCGGCGGCGAGGACGAACCATAACGAGGGGGGAGTGTAGGTGCGGGTGGGGGTGGTCGCCGGAGCTCGCCGGCGTTAGGGTTAGGGTGCAGGGTCAGGGGATAGAGGGAAGGCCGGGGTGGCGGTGGCCGCGGCTCGAGCAGGGCGGGCCGTGGGAGGTGGGGGCAGGCAGTTGCGGTCGCGGCCGGCGACAGTGGCAGGGGAGCGACGGAGGAAGAAGAAGACCCACCACGGGTGTGTGCATGCGCGATGCGGAATCCCTCCCGCACGGGTCGTAGACTAGGAGCTCCCGCCGTTCCTAGCTAGCCGTCGGAGCTGTAGAGGTGATATTTGGAACTCAGCATATAAGGTGAATCGAACACAATGACACATTTGTTCTGTTTTTGTCTGAAACTGTCTGTTTGGACAAAAATGACGGCCCAACGCGTCCACGCATTTGGCCCGAGATCTGTTTTTCTATCCACACGGATCCAATTCCGGCCCAAATTTGAGTCGGCTTTGCGTCGGCGCGGACACGCGTGGACGGTCACGCGTCCTCCCCTGGCCCGCCAGCCAGCCACACGAAAGCCACTCCCCCGCTCTCGCCCTAGTTCCTCTCTCGCTCCTCCTCTCCCCGCCCCCGCCGCCCATGCCCCGTTCCTATCCCATTCGCCCCACCTCTCGCCGGAATCCCGCCGCCGCAACCCCGCCAGATTTCTTCGCAGCACTGCCTCCACCGAGTAGGCGGTGTTTCGACGGCCGGAGGCTACCGGGCTCAGCCTCGCCCGCAAGTTCGACCGCCGATCGGAGGAACAATTTCCTCACCAGCTCACATGGCAGGATAGCTCGGACGAGTACTTCTATTACAACAACATAGCGTACACCACCTCCTTCGATGATTCCTCCGATGATGATGGAGATGTTTTCATTGCTACACTCATCGTCAATGAGCACATTGCTAGGCTGCAACCTATGTTCAGGGTCTCGGTCCCCGGCCGTACACCGGCGTTGGACCGTAACAGAGAAGGCGGCCATGTCCTGCTTTTTAAGGATTACTTTTGTCATGATCCAACATACAAGGCCCTCAACTTTCCGGCGCCGTTTTCATATGGTCGAGCATGTGTTCAACCGCATTCGGCTAGGAGTGCTTAGCCATGATGATTTGTTCGAATGCAAGCGAGATGCCCTTGGTAAACTTGGCTTCTCCTCCTACCAAAAATGCACTGCGGCCATCCGGATGCTTGCGTACAGAGTTGTCGGTGATCTTGTTGATGAGTACATGCGCATGAGTGAGTCCACATGCTTAATGTCAAAATGTACAGATTTTGCAAATGAGTGGTTGCGGTGTTTGGCCCGGAGTATTTGATAGAGCCAAATATGGAGGATACGACCCGACTCTTGTCAATCAACGAGGCAAGAGGATTTCCCGGCATGCTTGGAAGCATAGATTGTATGCATTGTGAGTGGAACAACTATCCATTTGCTTGGCAGGGGCAGTACAAGGGGCATCTTGGCGAGTGCGCGGTCATACTTGAAGCAGTGGCTTCAAAATATCTCTGGATTTCACACTCCTTCGGCATGGCCGGATCCCACAATGATATCAATGTCCTACAACTCTCTCCGTTTTCTCTAGGCTTTTAGAGGCAACTCCCCGGTGGTGAGCTATGATAATAATGGCAACACATACACCAAGGGATACTACCTAGCTGACGGTATCTATCCTCCATGGACTACTTTGGTAAATACCATCCCCAAGCCGGATAGAGAGAAACAAACACGATTTTTCAAAGAATAAGAGAGTGCTAGAAAGGACGTGGAGCGTGCTTTTGGTGTCCTCCAATCTCGCTGGGCTATTGTTCGCCACCTTGCTAGAACATGGAGCGTGAACATTAAGTGGGAGGTGATGACTGCCTGTGTGATCATGTACAACATGATCATGGAGAATGAGCATGATGATAGAATCTATGACCAGGATTGGCAGTTTTAGGGTGAGTTGGTTTAGCCTATCGGTGGAGCGGTAACCTTTGCAAACTTTTATCCACTTTCATGAAGAGATGCATGATCGAGATGCTCACAAGAAACTTCAAAATCACTTGGTTGAGCATATGTGTCAGCACTATGGAAACCAACCGGCGGCGAACCAACTAGGGGTCTGATTTGCTGCTACAATTTTATTCAATTTGGTTGTAAAACTATAATATTTTTATTTACATTCATCACCTACAATTTTATTTTGATTTGGTTGTAATAAATAATTTGTGATTTGATACGTCCAAATGGTATCTATAATTTTTGATGTTCCATGCCTATTATATATTGATTACCACATGTTTATCTTACACTTTATATCATTTTTATGCATTTTATGGACTAACCTATTACCAAGATGTCACAGTGCCAGTTCCTGTTTTCTGCTATCTTTTTGTTTCAGAAAATCTATTCTGGAAATATTCTCGGAATCGGACGCCAATTTAACTGATTAATTTATGGACCGAGACGGAGCAGCAGCCAGGAGGACGGAGCCGGGGGCCACACCAGCAGGCCGGCGGGCCCACGGCGCGGCCCAGGGGGGCCGCGCCCGTAGGCCGCCGCCCCACCTCGGCTGGCCACCGACGCCGCCCTTTCGCCTATAAATTGCATCTAATCGGGAAACCCTAGATACCCGAGCAAAAATCCACGAAAAGTTCCGAGGCCGCCGTCGTCTTCAACCCTAGTTCGGGAGGGTTTCTGCAGTTCTTCCCGGTGTCGTCGTATCGGCATCTTGGATAGGAGACGGGGTCCTGCTAGCCGAGGGTGAACGTAGGGCAAGAAGGTGGACGTCGTCAAGGTCGGGATTGTACACGGCGGTTTACCCAGCTTCAGGCACCACGGCGGTGGCGGTGCCCTACGTGCTGCTATAACTCACTATAAGGCAATATCGCCGTGAACAGGTTACAATGAGTTGGTTGTGTATCTAAGAGTTGCTTGGATTGTTCGTATGAGAGTATCGCCCTAAAGGCGTCCCGAGGTCCAGCTTATATAGGCGGCTGGACCTAGGGTTACAAGGTGAATACGTATCCAGCAAGTATACGGAGTCCTAAACCTAGCCGGCAAGTATGCCGCCTTCCGTCTTGGTCTTGGTGGCTTCATGGGCTTCAGTCTTGGGCCTCCTCCTTGCCGGCATCCGCCTTCCTTGGTCGTCAGCTATCTGGGCCGCCCGGTAGGCAAAGCCTTCACCACCACTGCGGGCCACCCTGGACTAGCCGGATTGATCCATGCTGGTGATACCCCTAGTAGGTATATCCCCAACATTAGCCCCTGGGAGGGTTCGAGTTCTTCAGGCGCCGTCTTCTTTGTCGGCAACGTCCGCCTTGTCTTGTAAGCGTCTGAAGAGCTTGAAGCATTCCATAGTTGAAAGTAAGCGGCGGTCCGCCTAAAGTAGTCGGACAACTTGCCGCCATCATGGGAAAGACGGCCTGACCATTGTCAGGAATCTTCCTGGCACCAGTCTTGTCAATTGACTAGGCTCGTCAAATGTTGACGGATGACGCCATGCAGTCCACGACAGTTTGGACTTGGGCATGCGTCATGATGGTTTCTCCACCACGCACAGAAATCGGAGCGAGGCCGCAGACGCCGTTGCCACGACGTGCAAATCGTGGGCACGTGGCGGAAATCTCGCGTCCCCCTAATTTTAGGCACGGATCTTGGCGCGTGGGGATAAATACCCCAAAGGGCACATCGATGCACTTCTTCCTCATTCGCACACCCACCGTGGCCTCCTCACCTTCCCGAGCTCAACTCCTCCTCGAACTCAACTCCGGCGAGCACGAGCAGCGCCCTCTCCCCCAAATGGCGAGCACTCAGCAGGATGCGGCGGCGACGGCGGCACTGGCTGCGGCTTCAACGACCCCCGCCGGATCTGGATCTATCCCAGCGGCGGCGGCGCCCCAGGTGCATCGATTACCTCCCCCGCGGCCACCGTGGCCACGGGCGGGGTTTCTACTTCTTCCCCAGCTCCGACGACGCCTGCGACCGCCGCTCCAACTTTTCCCCTCCCATCCCTCGCGGCTACCAGCTCAGAGGCCGCGGCGGAATCTGCCGCCGACGAGGATGACGACGTCGAGGAAGAGGAAGAGGCTGGAGACCTGGGTTCCAGGTACTGGCTGCCGTCAGTTATGACGTCAGCATATCTGAAGGAACTGGAGGAAGGCGGATACATTCCGCCAAAGACGGAATGCTCCTGGAGGGTTCCAGGCGACGAGGCGGTGCCTGACCCCCAAGACGGCGAGCGTGTCATGTTGGCTTCGCATAGCCTTCGCGGTATGTCTCTGCCGCTTTCCGCCTTCTTCTTGGCGGTGCTTAGTTTTTATGGGCTGCAGCCACACAACATAGCGCCCAACAGTATTCTAGTGCTAGCCGGCTTCCAGGCTTTGTGCGAAGGGTACTTAGGCATAGCTGCGTCCATAGAGCTGTTTAAGTACTGCTTCCTGTGCCGCCGGCAAACCATACCAGGCGGCCACCTAGCAACCTGCGGTAGTGTTACGTTCAACTGCCGCCAACCCGACTGGTACCCAAAAATACCATACATCGAGTCGGTGAAGCACTGGACCAGCACTTTCTTTTACTGCAAGGACATCCCGACACCTGGCAGCACGCAAGGGATGCCAGCCTTCGTCAACGGTCCGCCAACCCACAAGGCTTGCTGGACAGCAAAAGTGCCGCTCAGCAGCTTGCCGAAGAACTTCGAGTTGCCGTTAGGCGGATCGAGTTCTTGACGAAGACGATGTTGGCTCCACGACTTGACGGAGTTGACACCGTCATTTGCTGGGTGTCGAGGAAGATTATGCCTCTCCGCCATCGCCCACTGAAGATGTGCGAGTACAAGGCGGATGACGCCGGCAACAGCACCCTTGATCAGGATGCCTTGGAATACCGGCTTAGAGAGCTTATCAAGCCTCTGTCGGTGAAGGCGGCTGAAGGCGTCGCCATGTTCACTCATAACAACCCAGCCCCAGCGGTAAGTGAAAGCTACTTTGTTATTTCACTAACATCCTTGCCCACTAGGTACTGAGTCTTGCTACAAACCTTGGGAGAGGACGAGCTGGCCCCAAACTGGTATGATACAGGTGCCAGCAAGTCGAAGAAGCGCAAGCTGAGCTCCTCCACCAAGGATTTGGAGAAGAGGAAGAAGGCGGCCACCTCTGCCGACGCAGAGGATGAGACCGTGGGGAACGTTCCCTTGAAACGGTTAGCAAACTTTGGCTTCCCTGACTTGGATATTTTAATATGTTTGTGCTGACAAACTTGCATGTTTCTGCTTACAGAGGCAAGCCTACCATGCCCAAACTCCGCTCCAACTTGAAGATTGCTGCCGGCAGGGGCAAGCCACCACGTTCTTCTCCAGCTGCTGCGCCGACAACGCCCACAGTTGGCGTTCCCGTGGTTGTGTGCCAGGGAACGTACACAGCTGCCGGTACCGCAGAGGCGGCTACAGAGAAGATGGCGGGCAAGAAATCAGTTGCCGGCATAACTTTTTCCAAGACGGCTGAAGCTTCGGCTAGTGATGCCGCTCGATTTATCGCCATGAAGCAGGAGATGGATGACCAGATGGCGGCCGAACAAGGCGGATCGTCCACTCATCCTGGCTCCCAACCTGGCAAAGGGTTGCAAGACCCCCGGCAAACACTGAAGACCATGCGTGACGGTACCCGCAACTGGTACGCACACATGGACGAACTCCACGACACCCTGCACGGACAACTTGAGGTAAAATAGCCTATGGTCCCAGCCCCCGAGCACTTTGGCGGCTGAAAAATTTAGCCGGCAAAGTGGTCTCGTTGACTAAATAGCGCTAACCATAATGTTGCTTTCGTGCATGCAGGCCGTTCTTGCTTCCAATCTTGAGCTATTTCGTGCTCAAGAGATGAAGAAGAAGGAATGCGAGGAACTGCAGCAGGACGTGGAGTTGAAGAACGCCCAAATTGCGAGTTTGGAAGAAGCTCGCAAGAAGGATGAAGGTGACAAAGCTTTCTTTGCCTTCTTTTCGTCCGACTTCTTTTCCTTTTCCGACAAGTATTTTAGTCGTCTTTTCTTTTTATTTGTAGAATTATTAAACACTGCGCAAGATATTCTCAAGAACTCCACTGACATGCAAGCTTTGATGAACGAAGCTGCAGATCTTGCCGGGCTGGTGACCAAGCTGAAGGCGGATCACGCCAAGGAGCTGGATGATCGTGCGTTGGCTCATGCTGCCGAAGTTAGCAAGTTGACTGGACAACTTGAGGCCATGAGCAACAACCTTGACCAGGTGAACAAGAACGCCAAGGAGCAGCAGGACCAACTGTCAAAGGCGGTCCAGCTAGCCCAAGAAACGCTTGAGAACCATCTGGATGAGGTCAACGCCATCCACGACCATGTCTTGGGTATGCCTCCAGTCCTTCATTTTGTCACCTTGCTTTCTTGATACTTGAAGCTGCAGTGTGTAACTTTGTGTTTGTGCAGTGCCGGCTAGCTTGGGAGATGACCTGGCCACAACGCCGCGCCTTGCTCGGATCTTGAAAATTGGCGAAATCGTCAACCAGATTGTCGGCGCCGGCAAATCATTTGCCGCCAAGTTCTACCCTGGGGAAGACGGCGATCCCGTCATCTTCGATGCTCTGCCGGAGTTGCTGGAGAAGGCGACAGCTGAACACGACAACACACTACGCTCAGCAGCACGAGGCGGTGCCAAGTTGGCATTGGCGATGACGGCGGCGTGGTACCCGGAGGCTGATATTCATCAAGTCACCGAGTACTTCCCCACCGAAGACGAAAACAGCCAAGCCATCGTGATGCAGGACGTGCTGCGGTCTGTTCGCGGCTATGCGACCCGGGTTGCCAACATGGTTGACATCCGCAAGTTCTACAAGGAACACCCGGACCCGCATGTTGCCGTTGCTGATCCCTCCTTGGCAGATCCTGAAGCTTCCCGCGGCGAAGAAGGCGAAGCCGGAACCGACAAGCGCAGCCCCAAGGATGGCGGAGCCAGCCCCAAGAATGCCGGCGTTAGCCCCCAGGATCTCTCCACCAGCTCTACGAAGGCGGCAATCCCTTAGACTTCCTCCTGCAAAGGCAGCACAAAACACTGCGTTAATCTGTTAACGCATAAAACTTTATTTTGGGTTGTAAATATTTATGGGCCAACTTTTATGCTACACTTGGCGGTAGGCTTACTTAAGTGGCCCGCCTTAATATGTATCTCGCCTGCATGTTTAGCTTTTTCATATGTTGGCGGAACCTCATCTTAGTTACTTTAGCTGAGCCAACCAGGTGCAATACCAACTAATTTAGACTCAGAGACCAAAGCCAGCATGTTGGTGCCAACGACATACTACTAGGCGACCCACATACAAACAGACAGATAAGCATATTAGGCGGTGCAAAGATTGTTTGCGTTTTTAGCCGGCAGACGGCAAATGTCAAAAAAGTTTGGACCTTAGCACGGAGCAAAACTTATTTTATTTGGTAACTTTTATGACAACAGATATATGATTGCGAGAAAAGACAAAAGATGGCATGATCCCAAAACTGAATGAGCAAACCACAGACTTTTATTTCATAATCATATAGTACTTATTACAATGTGGAAATTGCTAAGTGTAAAAAGGACGTAGCTGCTCAATGTTCCAGGGTCGCTTGGTTTCTTCGTACTTGTCGTCAACCTTCCTTTTGCGCTTGCGACCTCGCTTCTTCTTGTATCCGTCACGTGCATCGACCAAGTAATAAGAACCATTGAGCAACACCTTACTGACCACAAAAGGTCCTTCCCAAGGCGGGGATAACTTATGCAAGCCCTTTCTATCTTGGATTAGGCGGAGAACCAGGTCACCCACTCTAAAACTTCTTTGCCTCACCCTTCTGCTGTGATAACGCCTCAAACTTTGCTGATAGATGGCGGATCGCGCAAGGGCAACATCTCGTTCTTCATCAAGTAGGTCAAGGCCATCCTGTCTTGCATCTTCTGCGTGGACGTAGGCTTGGATTCTGGGAGAATCGTACATCATGTCGGTTGGCAACACTGCTTCTGCGCCATAGACTAAGAAGAAAGGAGTAAACTTGGTTGATCTGTTTGGAGTTGTGCGTAAACTCCAAAGGACAGACTGCAATTCATCCACCCAAGCCCCAGCCGCTCTGTGCAATGGTACTTCGAGACGTGGTTTGATTCCTTGTAGGACTAAACCATTTGTACGCTCTACTTGACCGTTTGCTTGCGGATGCGCGACGGAGGCTAGATCTAGGCGGATACCATGCTTATAACAGTATTCCTCGACTTCGCCTTGCGACAAGTTAGTGCCATTGTCGGTGATAATGCTATGAGGCACCCCGAACCGAGAGATTATTCCCCACAGAAAGTTTGCGGCTGTGGCGCCGTCTAGCTTTTTGATAGGCTTAGCTTCAACCCATTTGGTAAACTTGTCTACAGCCACAAGTAAATGTGTGTAGCCACCAGGCGCCGTTTTAAACGGACCAACCATGTCCAAGCCCCAGACTGCGAAAGGCCACGTGATGGGTATTGTTTTAAGCTCTTGAGCCGGCATATGTGATTGTCTGGCATAAAGTTGGCAGCCCCTGCACCTTTTAACAATGTCTTCTGCATCTTGCTTGGCTGTCAACCAATAGAAACCTTGTCGGAAGGCTTTTGAAACAAGGGCGCGTGAAGAAGCATGATGTCCACATACGCCGGCATGTATCTCATCCAACAATTCTCTGCCTTCTTCGGGCGAAATGCAGCGTTGGTAAACACCAGTGGTGCTACGCTTGTACAATTCACCTTTGATTATTGTAAATGCCTTGGCTCTTCTTATTATTTGCCTTTTCAAAACCTCATCATCCGGTAACTCCTGATTGATCAGGAAGTCCAAATATGGCGTCGTCCAATCCGGCTTTACCAAGTAGACGGCATAGCTAGCACTATCAACTGGTTCTGCCGACTCTGGGTCAAGGAGGTCTGCTCCTTTAATTGACGGCTTGTGTAGGTGTTCCAGGAAAACATCTTTTGGTACCTTTTTGCGTTCAGACCCATTCTGGCAAGTGTATCTGCCGCCTCATTTTGAGTTCTTGGGATATGGCGGACCTCGTAGCCTAGAAAACACTTGGCGAATTCGTCAACGGTAGCTCGATATGCCGCCATTGTTTCGCTCTTTGTGTCCCAAGTACCACGTATCTGTTGCGCCACCAAATCTGAATCTCCGTAGCAGAGGACACGTTGGACGCCAAGTTCCTTGGCAATGTGTAAACCATGAAGGAGAGCTTCGTACTCAGCAACATTATTAGTTGCCTTGAAGTGTATTTGTAACACATAACTAAGCTTGTCTCCTTGAGGGTTTCTTAAAACAATGCCAGCCCCCGAGCCCTGGAGCATTTTTGATCCATCAAAGTGCATGATCCAGTATGCATCTTCAGGGAGAGGTACTTCGTCCATGGCCTCCGTCCAATCAGCTACGAAATCTGCTAAGGCTTGAGACTTAATGGCCGTTCTGGGCTTATACGAGATGTCGAAGGCGGCAAGTTCAATGCCCCATTTGGCAACGCGGCCTGTTGCATCTGTATTATTGATGATATCCCCCAGAGGTGCCTTGCTCACCACGGTTATTGAATGTTCCTGGAAGTAGTGCCTTAACTTCCTGGCGGCGTAAAAAACACCGTAGACCAATTTCTGGTAATGCGGATAACGCTGTTTTGAGGCGGAAAATACTTCACTGATGAAGTAAACCGGACGTTGTTCCGGCAAGTCTGAAATTTCCGTCTTGCGTTCCACAACCAGTACCACACTAACAACTAAGTTAGTTGCGGCAATATAGAGCAGCATTGGTTCCTGCGAACGAGGAGCTGCCAAAATTGGAGCAGACGTTAACGCGTCCTTGAGTTGCTGCAAGGCGGCGTCTGCTTCGTCTGTCCACTCGAAGTTGTCGGATTTCTTCAGAAGCCGGTAGAGAGGCAGCGCCTTCTCACCAAGACGGCTAATGAAACGACTGACGGCAGCCGCCGATCCGGCAAGTCGCTGCACGTCCTTCAGGTCCTTGGGCCTGGATATGTTGAGGATCGCTTTGATTTTTTCTGGATTCACCTCTATCCCTCGTTCGGAAACGATAAAGCCAAGCAATTTGCCGGCAGGAACCCCGAAGACGCATTTTTTCGGGTTGAGTTTCATCCTGTATACCCGGAGGCTATCAAAGGTTTCTCTCAAATCATCAAGCAAATCTGCCTTCTTTCTTGACATGACGGCAATGTCGTCAACATAGACGTGAACATTGCGGCCAATTTGCTCGTGAAGGCATCTTTGCATACACCGCTGATACGTTGCGCCGGCATTTTTTAGACCGAAGGGCATCGTGATGTAGCAGAAGGTCCCATAGGGTGTAGTGAACGCTGTTTTGATTTGGTCGGATTCTCGCATTTTGATTTGGTGGTACCCGGAGTACGCATCCAAAAAGCACAGCAGCTCGGAGCCGGCTGTGGAGTCTATGACCTGATCTATACGAGGCAAAGCAAAGTGGTCCTTAGGACAGCACTTGTTCAAACCGGTATAATCAATGCACATTCTCATTTCCTTATTAGGTTTTGGAACCATTACAGGATTTGCCAACCAATCAGTGTGTACTACCTCCCTAATGAACTTGGCTTCTTGCAACTTGATGATCTCCTTGCCTATTGCTGTCCGCTTCTTCTCACCGTAGCGTCTTATTCCTTGCTTCACTGGTTTGGCTCCTTCGTAGACGTTAAGAGAATGCTCGGCAAGTTCCCTCGGGACACCTGGCATGTCGGCTGACGACCATGCAAAGATGTCCTGATTCTCACGGAGGAACCTGACGAGCGCGCTTTCCTATTTGTCGTCCAAGCCAGCCCCTATGGTGACTTGCTTGGAGCTGTCACCTGGGACCAGATCCGCCTTCTTTGTGTCTTCGGACGCCTTGAAAGTGTTCTTTTGCTCAGCGGTCTTTACATGCTCCGGCAACTGTGATGTATCGAGCTCTTTCTTCAACATGGCTAACTCCTCTGCGTGGAGGACTGCCTCAGCGAAGGCGGCATTGCCACGCTCACACTCCTTTGCTTTCTTGAAGTTGCCACTGATGGTAATTGTACCATTGGGTCCCGGCATCTTCAGCTTGCTGTATATGTAACACGGGCGAGCCATGAATTTGGCGAAAGCTGGCCGTCCAAAAATGGCGTGGTAGGCACTTTTGAAGGGGACTACTTCGAACCTGAGATACTCCGAGCGGTAGTTTGTCTCAGGCCCAAAAGTAACCTCCAATCTGATGCTTCCCATTGACTTGCCTTGCTTTCCCGGAACAATGCCATGAAACTTGACTTTGCTATAGTCAAGCTGGCTTTCCGACAAGTTCATGCGCTTCAGAGTGTCCGCGTAGATGATGTTGAGGCTACTGCCGCCATCCATCAACACCTTGGTGAGCCTGAAGTTATCGACAATAGGGTCGACGACAAGGCGTATTTGCCGGGGTGAGGAACGTGATCTGGATGATCATCTCTATCCCAGGTTATTGGCTCCTCTGACCAGTCTAGATACTGGGGAACGTCTGGTACTGTGGCGTTTAGCTCGCGCATCTCCGCCTTTTCTTCTTTTGCCGAAGGAGTGCCCAGGAAGCACACCAATTGGCCATGTACCTTGGGATATTTCCTTTCTTTACGCATCAGCTTGGTTCCTCATCCTCTGACATGGACATAGCCCCATCATCGTCTTCCTTCTTTGTCTTCTCAGCCTTTTTGCTCTTTTTTGATTTCCAGCCAACCTCGGGGTCTTTCTTGAAGTCCTCCATGAACCGGCATTCCCCTAATGTGTGGTTGACTTTGCCTAAGGACGCGTGGATTGGGCAAGGCAAGGCTTTCGCCTGATCATACGTCAGGCGCTGCTTGCTGGAGCCGCCATCTTTACCCTTTCCTTTCCACTTGCGGTTGCTGCCTTTGCCTTCGAAGGCGGCGGCGACCTCGTTTGATGGTCCGGCTTTGTCATCCTGGGGAGCCTTGCGTTTGTGACTTGCTCGCCTGTTTGGCGCCATATCATGTGCGCCATCTCCATCGCGTGCATCGTCATCCGCCTGTGCGTACATGGCTGCTACTTCGAGCATGACTCCGAGATCCTTGACTTGCATGCGTACGAGCTTATGTCTGAGACTTGAGCCCTTCAGGAGGCCCGTGGTGAAGGCATGGATTGCTTGATTGTCGTCTACGTTCTCGCAGCTTGCCTTTGTTTGAATCCACCTTGCCAAGAAGCTTGTAGCTGTTTCATCTGGCTTTTGCACGCAACGAACCAAATCTGTGTATGTATTGGGTCGCTTGTACGTGCCTTGGAAGTGCTGCGTGAACACCTTTTCCATGTCATGCCAGCTATGAATGCTTTTCTCCGGCAAGTTTTCGATCCAGCTTCGGGCTGTCCCCTCCAACATGAGGGGAAGGAAGCGTGCAGCGACGAGGCCATTGCCTCCAGCAATTTCAACTGCCAGCGCGTAGTCCGACAACCATGAGTTTGGCTTGTCCGCTCCATTGTACCTTTGATGAGTTTTTGACACTGACGTCATGTCTCTGGGTACTTGAACGTTGCGGATGGCTGGGCCAAAGCACTCAGGTCCTAGATAGGCATCTTGCTTTCCAGCCTTGATGTCATTGAGACGATGTCTCGCGTCTTGCGGACTGAGCTGTTTGCCAGATCTATCAGCATGTGGCTCGTCCTGCGCTGCCCGGCTGTGCCTAGGCTCATTGTTGTGTCCCCGGCTTCCGCCTTCGTGCCTGGGCACTGGTGGTGGGGACTGTGTGCGGTCCCTGCTTCTTCTTGGCGGCGGGGCATCGTCGCGGTTGCCGCCACCCTTGGCGGCTGCTTGCTGCCCCTGCTTCCGCCTTCATCCCGCCTAGGCGGAGGAGGTGAGGCCTTGCGCCTGTTGCCGGTCCTGGATGCCTCATCACGCTGCCTTTTTGGAGGTGGTGATTTGCGTGGGTCTTTCTCCTTGTCCTTCCCTTTTCCGTGGCTACTGGAACCGGACGGATCTTCGGGTTGCCACCGGCCGCAGCTTTGCAAGCGTTGGATTTTGATTCCAACTTTCCTCCCCTTGCGTCCGCCATGTCGGCGCGAGAATCAGCACGGGCCTGCTGCTCTAGAGCTTTGAGCAAGGATCGATGCGTAGTAGATCTTCTCGTCCTTGTCATAGTCATCATTGTTGAGGATGTCCAAGGCGGCCGCAGTGTTGAGGACAGGTGTTGCGAGGATGACGTCCCCGTTTTGTCCTTACGCTGCGGCGCTGTAGCCCACTCGAAACCAAGCTTTTGGGCAGGGGATTTGAAGGTGTCATGATCCCTGCCTTTCCTACCTCTCTTCTCCGCCACTTGTCCTGCCGGCTTGGGCAATGGGGTGGTGGTGAAAAGATTACGCTTGGGGTCGCACTTGGCAGTTATCTTGGCGTTTTCCTCCTTGGCTTCGTCGAGGAGGCTCTGGACCTCTGCTTGCTTGCTTTTGAGGTACTCAGTTTGCTCCACCAAGGTGTTCCGAAGTTTCTCCAAATCAGCCGGATTGGTTTTGTCGTTTACCGGCGTGTGAAGAACTTCCGCCAGAGCCGCCATGCTTCCTATCTTGCTGGGCTCGCCCTTCTCCAGATTTTCTTCTTTGGAGCCCCAGGAGGCTCTGGAAACTGTGGATCGGTTGCCGGGGTCCCCAGGTTGGCGGCGTCAGTTGCCGCCTTCTCTGAAGCTGCGCCGGTGACATCCGCCACAAAGATCTGCTGCATGTTGACGGAAGAGCCCGTAGCCGCCTCAGATGGCGGAGGATCAGGTGTAATAAAACACTTCTTGACCCGTTGCTCAAACATGCTGGCAGAATCTTCTTCGGAATCAGAGTCTACGTTGACGTGAACGGTAGATCTGGATCCGGCATCCGACATCACATCATCCTGGAGTGCAGGAAGAATAGATTCGGGATCTTGACTGTTGGGCTGGGAGTCTGATCCCAGTCCCGTCATGCCGACAAAGTGTAGATCTGAATCTGCGGACTCCTCAGAGGAGGCAAACTCAGATCCGTCTTGATTGTAGGGCGGGTGGGATGGCGAATAAATTCGCGGCAACCCATACGCCTCAGAAGTGTAGCCGATGAACACATCGACGCCGCCAAACGGCACAACTCCGCATCCGACAATGTAGTCGTCTGCGGGGATGTAGGACTCGTCGCAGCTGATGTAGTGATTGTCGCCGTAGCGAACAGCGCGGCCGACGGCGATTGTTTCGCCGATGCCGCCAAGAGTTCCCGCCTGGAACGTGACGCCTGACGCCTTAGGCCCCACGGTGGGCGCCAACTGTCGTCGTATCGGCATCTTGGATAGGAGACGGGGTCCTGCTAGCCGAGGGTGAACGTAGGGCAAGAAGGTGGACGTCGTCAAGGTCGGGATTGTACACGGCGGTTTACCCAGCTTCAGGCACCACGGCGGTGGCGGTGCCCTACGTGCTGCTATAACTCACTATAAGGCAATATCGCCGTGAACAGGTTACAATGAGTTGGTTGTGTATCTAAGATTGATGAGAGTATCGTGCCCTAAAGGCGTCCCGAGGTCCAGCTTATATAGGCGGCTGGACCTAGGGTTACAAGGTGAATACGTATCCAGCAAGTATACGGAGTCCTAAACCTAGCCGGCAAGTATGCCGCCTTCCGTCTTGGTCTTGGTGGCTTCATGGGCTTCAGTCTTGGGCCTCCTCCTTGCCGGCATCCGCCTTCCTTGGTCGTCAGCTATCTGGGCCGCCCGGTAGGCAAAGCCTTCACCACCACTGCGGGCCACCCTGGACTAGCCGGATTGATCCATGCTGGTGATACCCCTAGTAGGTATATCCCCAACACCCGGCACCTTGCCGGAGGGGAAATCATCACCGGAGGGCTCTACATCACCATGCCTGCCTCCGGAGTGATGCGTGAGTAGTTCTTCACGGGACTACGGGTCCGTAGCAGTAGCTAGTTGGTAGTCTCTCCACCTTGTGCTATCATGTTTAGATCTTGTGAGCTGCCTAACATGATCAAGATCATCTTTTATGTAATGCTACATATTGTGTTTGCTGGGATCCGATGAATTGTGAAGTTATGATCAAGTTTGTTCATCTATCTATATTATGTTTTATCTATGTTCATGCATGCTCTCCGTTGTTAGTAGATTCTTTGGCCAAGTAGATGTTAATGACTTAAAGAGAGGGTATTTATGCTAGATAGTGGGTTCATGCCTCTAGAAGCCTGGGCTCGATAGACAGAAACAACTAAGGCTGTAGATGTGCTGTTGCCACTAGGGATAAAATAACCGAGGCTTAGCTTAAGGGTACTGCTGTTAAGTCTAATGTGTTTGTTTACATTACACACTTTGCTTAATGCTATAATCTGTTGCTTGCAACTTAATACTCATGGGAGACCCAGAAGCTATCTTGTGAGTGGATTATGAGTCATAGATGCAGCTAGTAAGCGGTCTATGTATATTGTTGTAATGCCCAATAGATATAACAATGAACATGTGCTTGTCATATATTGCATTGTCATGCGTTTGCAATTTATCAATTGCCCAGCTATAATTCATTCACCCAACATGTATATTTATTTGTCTTATGGAGAGACACCACTAGTGAACTGTGGACCCCGGTTCTTTATTCCACACTGATACAAACACCGTTTTCACCACGCTCTACGTTACTTCCTGCTCCTACTTTTGTGTTCATCATCATATTCTGCACCATATGTTTAATCCTTTGTATTCAGCAAGCCGGGAGATTGACAACCTTCCTGTTTCGTTGGGGCAAAGTACTTTGATCGTGTGTGTGCAGGTCCACGTCAGTGATCGGTTACGGCGCCGCTGACACCTTTCTGAAGCTCTTCCAATTCCTACTGGATCTGACAACCTTGTTTTTGTAATCAAGGGAAAACTTTGCTGCTGACTACATCATACCTTCCTCTTGGGGTTTCCCAGCGAACGTGCGTTCCACGTCATCATGATTTCATTGAATTTGGTTGTGAAAACTATGCTACCTTTATTTATATTCATCAGCAATAATTTTATTTCAGTTTGGTTCCATGAGAAAAAAGGGTAGGGCGGACCAAATGGGTCGCCCCATTGGGTGCACTGGCCAAAAAAGGCCGGACTTGGGCCAGACGTTGTCCGTTTGGCGACCCAAACGGACAAAAAACATGTCCGTTTGGGTCGTTGCATTGGAGTTACCCTAAGATCTCACTTTTAGAGCTAATATCACAACATAAAAGTTTCAAGACAAATACCAAGAACATATCATGCTTTGATGCAAGCTTGTGCATGCAAATTTTGAAATGCCATGTGCAAATAAAAATTTCGAGCTAGTACCGTTTAAGGCAAAGCATGATATGTTCTTGGTAGAGTTTGAGCTAGTCCCTGCCTCTCAATAAAGCCAATGGTGCCCCCTAGATCTAGAGGAGGAAGAGCAAAGAAGCAGCAAACTTCGTGCAACCAGGGCAAGGAGTCATGGTTCTACTTCCTCAACCATGCATCAAGGTGGTGGTAGCGATGAGGGGAGGGGTGTTGCTCGTTGGTGTTCTTCTTGGCGGTGAGTTAGTGCTCATTCTCTAGGAGTTCATCAGCTGGGAACTCATGTCGGCGACCTATGGCTCACCCTTGCTTCTTACGGTCGAGCAAAGACCCTCCTCAACCTCGTGTGAATGGTCGTTCTTCCTCGAGGCCTCATACCATGTTGGAGGATCTTCTCAGCTACAGCCAAACTTGACACAAAGGTGTTGCCCCCAAGTACTTTGTCCCATAAGCACCACCCCTGGTCCAGCGGTCGAGCTTTGCAAGTTGTGATGGTGGAGAAGGCCCTAAAGACGTGATTGTGTTTCTTTTTTAGGTCCTTTGTGTGAAACTACATCTCATGGTTGTAATTTTTTGCTTTCTTTTGGACCTCCTTCGGGACACATTCCTCATTCTAAAAGAAGTACCTAGGTCCATTCTGACATTTTACATCTGAGTTGACACTATGTCTAGGTGTCACCATCGTGTGTTGTCCTTACATATTATTGTAGTAGGTTAATATTCAAGAAATCTGTATGTTTTTGTAATTTACTTGATTTTTGAAACCCCTTAATAGAAAAATCAGGATATAAACTTTTCAAAATAGGCTTCCGCGCCGCTTTATAAACAAAGTGTAACATCCCAAAAATTATTAACAAGTATTATTAATTCCAAAAATGGGAGCCAACAAAAACTTTTGTTAAATTATATGTGTTGATCTCTTATTCTTGCTTGTGTTGTTTATTTCTTCTTGTTTGTGTGTTGCTTGCTCTAATTGAAAACATAAAGAAAGGAAGAAGAATAAATTAAAAGCAAAACAAGAAAAATAAATGTGGCAAGTGCCACACAAATTCTCCAAGTGAGGATCTCATTTTGTTTCCAACAAAATTTAGTGGAGTGGTATTGCAAACCCTCCCATTTCATTCTTACTACTTATCTCTCTCAAATAGTATTTTCAAATTAGTTTTAAAAATTCAAAAGTAAACAAAGTAAAAATAAATTAAAATGCCATAATTAAAACACTATAAAAGAAAATGTTTCAAAACATTTTATTATTTTATGCCAATTTTTGTGGAGCTTCTGCACCTTATGGGAAGGCTCCACAAATTTTGCCAAATTTTTATAAATTGGTTTGGTGCCTCAAATTAAATCAAGAAATGCTTCTGGATTTAAACAGAAGGACTAAAAAGTAAATAAGAGAAAGAAGAAGGGAAACAAGCAGTGCACAGGAGCCAGGGGGTTTTTGCAAAACCGTCATCGTCTACCTCCCCTAGCTCACTGTCGCCGTCGCCGTGGCGCCTTGCTCGACGTCGCCGTTCCCAGGCCCCCCAGGGCCCCCTTGCCCGCGCTCTCCCTCGCCCCCGTGCCACTGCAACCTCTGCGGGCAGAGGAGACCCTCTCCCCTCGCCTTAACGCCGCTGTCCCCCATTCCTCCGCCGTGGATGAACGGACGGCGCCGGCCAAATTGGCCCAGCTCACCGCACCTCGCCACGCGATCCTCTACGCCGCGAGCCCTAGCTCCATCCCGGACCCCCCAGACACCGCGCGCCGGCCTCTCCGCCCCTCTGGAGCTCTCCTGCACCCGACCCACCATGGACCGACCTCGGCCGATAAATACCCCACTCGCACCGTGCACTCCCTCCACTCCATCCCGACCCCTCTCACTCTCTCCACTCCTCAGTGCACCGCCAGGAGGGCGGAGCCACGCCCTCGAAGCTCCAGCTGCCCGTGAGCTTCCTCGACGCTCCGCCGCATCCGAAGGTGGACGCCGACACGGCCGTGCCGTGTTACTGCTCCCCTTCCTCCACTGACCACACCACCTTGATCCCCGTACTCCCCGCACTCACCCGAGCCTTTTGCCCCTCTGTTTTGTGCACAGAGACGCCGCCAGGACACCGCCGGAGACCGCTGCCGTGGCCGTGGAAGTTCAGCGGCTCGCCGTCGACGATTCACGCCGCCCCAGCAAGCTCCAGTCGCACCACGAACTTCCCCGAGCCTCCGCCGTCGCCCTGCACCGTCCCCGAGCCTTCCCGAGCCCTCTAGGTGAGGTTTTGCCCAACCTCGCCGTCGCCGGAGCCACGGCGCCGCCCAAATATGGTCGTCGCCGATGGATTCGTCGCGGACCGTTGGATCTCCATCCAACGGTAGCTTACCGTTTCGGATAGAAAAGAAAGAGAGAGAGAGACTGACGAGCGGGCCCCGCTCGTCAGGGTTTTATTAATTTCCCTGCGTGCGCTGTGCCGCTGACCAGTGGGTCCCCCATGTCATAAATTTAAACATTATCCACACTGAACACATTTTCTATTTTAATTTCAGAAGAATTTCAGTACTGGACCCAATTTGTAAAATCAATAACTTGAGATTTAGGAATCCAAATAAATCAAACTCAATTGTTCTGGAAAGCTTATGAAATTGTTTAACCAACCCAATTGGTCTCATGTCATTTAAATAAATAGTTAAAAAGAATTATTGAAAATGCCACAGAAGGTTCAAAATCTAAACTTGTTTGTTTCTGATACTCTGCTAGTCCAAATAATTCCAAACCAATTTTGCTAGCTTAGTACTGCCTTGTATTAGCTCCCCTAATTTTGGTAGAATTATTTAAGCAATATTAATTGTTGACTTTAAGATAAACCCTTCTGGACAAAAACAAACAAATATGTTTATTGGTTGATCCAAATGAGTTAGGACCAATTTTGTTAGCTCACATATAGCATGTTTACTTACCCCTAAAAGGATTTAATTTTTGGAACAACAGAACATATTTGGTAACCAAAACTTGATTATTAAGCTACTGGATTCAAACCAATGTGTAGGGAGTTTGGTAACTCCAAATGATCCAATTCAAATTGGGTTGTCTTCTACACATCAGTAGCTTTCTATAGAAATTTAGTTTGTATTTTTGTGACCAACAGAACTCAAGTTGTGCAATTAAACATGTTTAACAAGTTTCTGCCATAATTTGGACTTAAACAATTAATGTTTAATTCAATTGTTTTGAAATTAAATTGTATTGTTTGTTGTATCCAGTGGCTATTTAGAGCATTTAGGATTGTGATACTGTGATGATGTGATGTTGTTTGAGTAGTTTTAGTGATTGCTTGTATTTGTTTGTTTATCGATTAGACGAGAACGTTGCCGGAGATATCGAGGAGGGGGAATTTGTTGAACCAGAAGATCAAGATCAAGTCCCCTTTGCCGAGCAAGGCAAGCTACTCTCTGAGCTTGCACCTAAATATATATGCATCTACTTTGATCAAATGATTTACTCTTAAAACCAATGGTTTACAAAACCTTTTCCAAAAGTGTATGGAAATTATTTTGCCACCCTATGTAGTAGTTATGAAACTTTAGGATGGAAAACAATGTTGTTTATTCAAACTCCTTTGGAAATACTTGTGTGGTTATGGAATGCCGAGATGTCGGTGTTAAAGTGGAGAAATGGAAAAATGGGAATGTTTATGAAAAATGCACAGTATCCTAGTACTATGACAACCAATCTTAATCTGTGCGACCACACTTACCCCCATATGGGAACGGGGCTTAGTCATATAATTTGCTCTTATTAGTATGGGATACCTCATCGACGGAGATGACTCCGTTATGCATGAGGGGATGGTTTGTGAACTCCCCTGACCTGGGTCCTCGCTCAAACTCTATGGAAAGATAAGGAGGAGGATTGAAGACTTCATAAATGTGGTCGCCGGGAAAAACATATGAGTCCTCACACTTAGGGTTGCCGACGGGGACCGGACTGAGTGTTGGTGGGAATTATCATATGGGTAGGATCCTATACTAGCATGAGCAAAGGAGAGGCTAGGGTCGGTGGCTCAACTTCGCATACACCTGGTATGGCGGGACGTGGCTGACACGATGAGTTACCGGATGGGTGTGGGATAAAAAGCGTGCTACCTCTGCAGAGGGTCAAAACTATTCGAATAGCCGGGTCCCCGGATATGGACAATTGGGAGGCTGTCCTAAGATCATGTGCAAATTTTTGGAAAAGCTTTTAAGTTTAAAAGAAAATGAATTGGTGATGGCATGATATAACTATACCAAATGGAGTGGTATGAGTTGTTGGACTAATTGGACCATGGTGAGCCTTGGTCCGGAAAAGAAAGGGTTTGGAGAAACAAAGGAGATGGTGATTTCTTTTAAAAACAGTTATAAAACTCTTCTTACCTTTTTCAATAAAGATATAGAGATGTTTTAAAACAATTAAAAGTGGTAAGTTAAAATAAAGCTAGTGCATACTCATGTTGGGGTAGTTTGCGAGTACATTCAAATGTACTCATATTGGTTTCGTCCCTGGCTATTGTCCTAGCCAGACTACGAGGAGGAGCACTACGCCGAGCAGGAGTATGGCGACTTCTACGCGAACTAAGGATCTCCACAAGTCAGCTGCCTGTCGGGTCGTCATCGTTAGAATATGATGTCTACTACGCCGTAGCTTCCGCTGATATTTTGGTTTGGCCCTTGAAGGCACCTATGTAAGAACTTGGTCTAAATGACCATTTATGTAAGACTTTTTATTCGGTACTGTAATGGATGTAAACTTTGGTATCCAATTCGGATTATGTGCAACGACAGACTGATCACGGGATCGTTGTGTTAAGCATAATCGGGTATTTCGGACAGCTAGTCCGGGGTCCCCACAGACTTGGTATCAGAGCCATCCTGACTTTAGGAAACCTTAGTTAGCATGGTCGTCAAACAAGTGTTATCAAAAAGAGTAATTTCTAAAAGAAAGGAGTGAAGTATTTTTGAAAACCGCTTATCTCCAATCCTCTTACTTATGCAAAAATTTATTCTCATTAAACATTACAATTTCCTTAGTATCCTTAAAATTTTGTGCACTTATCATCCCACTAACTTAAAATTTTGCTTAAAAATTTGTAGATGGCACTCCACTGGACCGAGTTCGTTCAGCTGGAGAAGGATAGCAAGCTGACGTTCGAGAATGACTTGTTCGAGTTGAGCAAGCTGCTAGGTCGCCCCGCTCCAGAGTTTGAGGGAGCCCAGATTGATGTTCACGGTGTCGGAAGGCTGAGCTGGCTCATCAGGTCGTCAGTTCGCCGGAACATCAAGTCTCCCAGTTCCAGGACGCTCGTCTTCACCACCAAGGAGGCCACCTGGGTTGACGGTCTCTGTACTGCTACACAGAGGATGATAGCCCGACTTTGTGAGGAGCACAAGGCGGAGTTAGTAGACTCCCGTTTCCGGTTCTACGGGAGGCGCAACTGCGACGGACACCCTACTCCTTCCCCTTGCCACCCGATGTTTGGGAGCTACATCATGGACATGGAGCTCTTACTTCAGCACACCCAGGATGATCTGATGCGCACTAGGATTCAGCTTCGCTTTGACCGCGAGTCGCTCGTTGAGCTTCGCGAGAATGAGGAGAAGCTGCTGGAGGATAAGGTCGCTCTTCTCGGAAAGAGGGCCCAGCTGAGGAGGACCATCGTGAAGCTCCGCAAGAAGGTGGCAGAGCAGGACCAGCTGATCGAGGATCTAGAGCACCATACTGACGAGATGGAGGAGGAGGGCGAGGATCTCCGCAAGGAGAACAACGCTTTCCTCAGTGACGATGGTGACTTTGAGGAGGAGATGGACTGTGAGGAGGAGGATGATGAGGAGGAGTTAGTTGACGAGGAGGAGGAGCCACTCGAGGCTGTTCTCGAGGACGAGGAGGAGGATCCCGAGGAGCCAGCCTACCAGTCAGATGCTGACGTGTTAGAGCTGGAGGTTCCACCTCAGTAGGCGAGTGACTTGATCACTACCGCAGGATTAGGTTGACCCCTACCGCTAGTCGAGTCGGAGTAGTGGTTCTTTTGGAAACCAGATGCTATGTGTCTTAGATGTAAGGTGATGTTGTAAGCTTGATGTTGTAAGCTTGAAGTTGATGTGAACTCCTTGATGTGTTGTTTGTGAAATATAAGTATGTTTGTCTTGTTTAAATCTGTGTGAAATATTTTCATATAATCCTTAAATTAAACAACCACTTGCGAAATCGTCTTTCCCTTAGTCGAACTTTTCTGCCTTGCCTCTTATACCCGGTGTGCTTCAGGATGCCGCCCCGTCGCGACAATACGGGAGGATCAGGATCAGCACCACCACCACCAGACCCAACCCCCGCTCAACTTCTCGCGCTTATCATGGAGGAACGTGAAAATGCCCGGCAGGAGCGCCAGGCTCATCTCACTGCCCTGCAACAACTCGCAGCCGCTTACAACAACAACAACAACAACAACAACAATGGTGGTAATGGCAATGGCAATGAGAACCCGCGATCCACCTTAGGCGATTTCCAGAAAACCAACCCGCCTACCTTCTCCAGGGGACTTCACCCACTGGAAGCCGATGATTGGCTTCTTACCATTGGGAACAATCTGCAAGTTGCTGCTGTAGGAGACAATGAAAAGGTGCTGTATGCAACCCACTATCTTGCTGGACCTGCACGAGCTTGGTGGGAAGCTACCAAAGCTCTCCAGCAGGCTGACCACGTCATCAACTGGGCTGAGTTCAAGGAGAAGTTTCGCAGGAAGCACATTTCTGGTGGACTCATTGATAGGAAGAGGGATGAATTCCGCAAGCTGAGGCAGGGAAGTAGAGATGTAGTCGGCTATCTTGATGAGTTTACCGACTTATCTCGGTATGCTCCCGAGGACACCGACAAGGAGGAGAAGAAGATGGAACGTTTCCTGAATGGGCTGCATGATGAACTGCAGTGTGCTTTGGTTGTCCATGACTTCCGTGATCTGGAGTCACTTGTGGACAAAGCCATCCAGCTGGAGACCAAGCGCAAGTCTATGTATGAAGGTCGCAAGAGGAGGATGAATGCTCAGGAAGGTTCGAGCAGTCAGAAGCCTCGTATCTTTCAGCAAAACCCCAAACCTGCCTATCGACCACCCCAAGCTCCACGCCCCAATTTCCCTAACCGCCCAAACAACTTCAACCGCCCCAATGACAATAACCGTCCCAGAGGAAACTTCAACAACTTCAACCCCAATGCCAATGTTGTCTGCTTTGAATGTGGCAACAAAGGTCACTACTCCAAGGAATGCCCCAATCCCAAGAGGAATGTTCAGCGCCCCAATGCCCCGGCACCGAACAATGGTCAAGGCCGCAATGGAAATGGTAATGGCAAGAATGCCGCACCCCGCGGAAATGCTGCTGTTGTCAAGGGTCGTCTGCACCACATCAATGCTGAAGAAGCTCAAGATGCGCCGGATGTCGTGCTGGGTACGTTCCTTGTCAACTCAGTACCTGCAACTGTTCTGTTTGATTCTGGTGCAACACATTCGTTTGTTACCGAGGAGTTTGTTGCTAAGGGAGGTTTAGTAGAAGGCTTCCTAACTAAAACCTTGAGTATACAAATCCCTGGTTCCACCCTAGAAACCAAGAGATTTTGTCCAAATACTGCCATAGAGATTTCAGGCGAGAAATTTGCAGCCGACCTAATTGTTTTAGGAACCCAAGGCATAGATGTCATACTCGGTATGAATTGGCTAGCCAAGTACCATGGTCGAATAGACTGTGCCAGAAGAGCTGTATCCATCACCACCGACAAAGAAGTAGAAGTGGAGTTTGTGTCTGAACCCAATCACCCCCAACCAGGCTGCCACGAGGGCATAGCTCGACCCACCCTAGATGAGATCCGTGTTGTTCACCTATTCCGAGATGTTTTTCCTGAGGAATTACCTGGTATGCCGCCAGACCGGGAAATTGAGTTCATAATTGAGCTTATCCCAGGAACAGCCCCAATATCCCAAAGACCTTATCGGATGAATCCGGAAGAACTGGTTGAGTTGAAGAAGCAGTTGGCAGATATGCTTAGCAAAGGACTTGTTCGTCCAAGTGCTTCACCCTGGGGATCACCTATTATTTTTGTGGACAAGAGAGACGGTACCACACGACTGTGTGTGGATTATCGCAGGCTAAATGACGTGACCATTAAAAACAAGTATCCCCTTCCCAAGATCGAGGATCTGTTCGATCAGATGAACGGAGCCCGAGTCTTTTCAAAGATCGATCTTCGGACAGGTTACCATCAGTTGAAGATCAGAGAGACAGACATTCCCAAGACCGCCTTCACCACCCGTTACGGTTTGTTTGAATACACGGTGATGTCCTTTGGTCTGACCAATGCCCCAGCCTATTTCATGAATCTCATGAACAAGATTTTCATGGAGTACCTCGACAAGTTCGTGGTAGTATTCCTTGATGACATCCTTATTTATTCCAAGACCGAAGAAGAGCATGCTGAACACCTGCGTCTAGTTTTGGAGACCCTCCGAGAGCACCAGCTGTATGCCAAGCTTAGCAAGTGTGAGTTTTGGCTCAATGAAGTGGCGTTTCTCGGACATATAGTATCTGCTGGAGGAATTTCTGTTGACCCAGAGAAGATCCAAGCCATTATTGACTGGTTATCCCCGACCAGTGTGACTGAAATCCGAAGCTTTCTCGGACTCGCCGGTTATTACCGCAAGTTCGTTGAGGATTTTCCAGTATAGCCAAGCCTTGACCCAACTGTTGAAGAAGGACAAGAAATTTGAATGGACTCAGAAGTGCGAAGATAGTTTCCAAGAGTTGAAGAAGAGACTAACCTCCACCCCAATCCTGGTTATGCCAGACGTCACCCAGAGTTTCGACGTGTATTGCGATGCATCACGCCTCGGACTTGGTTGCGTTCTGATGCAAGAAGGCAAAGTTGTGTCGTACCTGTCCCGGCAGTTGCGACCGCATGAAGAGAATTACCCAACCCATGACCTGGAATTAGCTGCTGTGGTCCTTGCTCTTAAAAAGTGGCGTCCCTACCTTGCGGGACATCGCTGTGAGATCTATACGGATCATAAGAGCCTGAAGTATATTTTCACCCAGAAGGAGTTGAACCTGCGACAGAGGAGATGGATGGAATTAATCAAGGATTATGATATTGGAATCCACTATCACCCCGGAAAGGCAAATGTAGTTGCCGATGCCCTTAGTCGCAAACCCTGTACCCTGAATGCTTAATCCAAGCCGAACAACCAGCCTTGTTCAAAGAGTTCGAAAATTTTGGACTAGAACTTGTTAGCCATGGATATCTCGCCAATTTGGAGTTAGCCCCAACCCTGATGGATCAAATCAAAGAAGCCCAAAAAGGTCATGAAAGCATTGAAGGAATTAGGAAGAAGATCTCCCTCAGCAAAGCACCGGATGCTGAAGGAGTGCTGAAATTCAATGATCGTATCTGTGTGCCCAATGTCACGGAACTTAAGGAGTTAATCCTGAAGGAAGCCCATGAGACCCCTTATTCAATCCACCCCGGGGAACCAAGATGTACCAAGACCTTCGAGAAAGATTTTGGTGGCATGGAATGAAGCGAGAGATTGGTTCTTTTGTAGCCAAATGTGACATCTGTCAGCGAGTCAAGGCTGAACATCAGCGGCCCGCTGGATTGCTTCAACCTTTGAAAGTTCCCGAGTGGAAGTGGGATGAGATTGGAATGGATTTTATTACCGGACTTCCAAGATCCAACCGAGGCCATGATTCAATCTGGGTCATCGTTGATCGATTGACCAAGGTTGCTCATTTTGTACCTGTCAAGACCACTTATACCGGAGCTCAGTTAGCAGACTTGTATATTTCCAGAATAGTAAGCCTGCATGGTGTGCCTAAGAAGATTGTATCTGATAGAGGTACGCAATTCACCTCAAGATTCTGGAAATCCCTTCATGAAGCCCTCGGAACCAAGTTAGCATTTAGCACAGCTTATCATCCCCAGACCGATGGCCAAACTGAGCGAGTGAACCAGATATTGGAGGACATGCTTCGTGCATGTGTTCTATCCTATGGTTCCAAGTGGGAAGATTGTCTCCGTTTGCAGAGTTCTCGTACAACAATAGTTATCAGTCCAGTCTGCAAATGGCCCCTTTTGAAGCCCTTTACGGCAAGAAGTGTCGTACACCCCTGAATTGGTCTGATACCGGAGAAAGCAAATTGTTCGGTCCAGATACCCTCCGTGAAGCTGAAGAGCAAGTTCAGCTTATTCGTGAGCGCCTCAAAACTGCCCAATCCCGTCAGAAGAGTTACGCTGACACCAAGCGCCGTGACCTCACTTTCAGTATTGGAGATTATGTTTATCTCCGAGTGACACCCCTCAAAGGAATGCAACGTTTCCATGTCAAGGGAAAGTTAGCGCCAAGGTATATTGGACCCTTCAAGATCATCGCTCGTCGAGGAGAAGTATCCTATCAGCTGGAATTGCCACCGGAGTTAGGAGATTATCATGATGTCTTCCACATTTCCTTGCTCCGGAAGTGTCTTGAAGTTCCTGACCAGCCTGATGTTTTCAAAAACATCGACCACCTCTCCATCGACCTGAACCAAGATTTGACTTATCGCGAGAGGCCCCTCAAGATTCTCGAAGAAGATGTTCGTGTTACCCGAAGACGTGCGATCAAGTTTTACAAAGTCCAGTGGACTAACCACTCTGAAGAAGAAGCAACTTGGGAACGTGAAGATTATCTTAGGAGCGAATTCCCAGGCCTCTTTAGTACCTAAGCCTAGCAAATCTCGGGACGAGATTTATTTTAAGGAGGGAAGGATTGTAACATCCCAAAAATTATTAACAAGTATTATTAATTCCAAAAATGGGAGCCAACAAAAACTTTTGTTAAATTATATGTGTTGATCTCTTATTCTTGCTTGTGTTTTTTTCTCTTGTTTGTGTGTTGCTTGCTCTATTGAAAACATAAAGAAAGAAGAAGAATAAATTAAAAGCAAAACAAGAAAAATAAATGTGGCAAGTGCCACACAAATTCTCCAAGTGAGGATCTCATTTTGTTTCCAACAAAATTTAGTGGAGTGGTATTGCAAACCCTCCCATTTCATTCTTACTACTTATCTCTCTCAAATAGTATTTTCAAATTAGTTTTAAAAATTCAAAAGTAAACAAAGTAAAAATAAATTAAAATGCCATAATTAAAACACTATAAAAGAAAATGTTTCAAAACATTTTATTATTTTATGCCAATTTTTGTGGAGCTTCTGCACCTTATGGGAAGGCTCCACAAATTTTGCCAAATTTTTATAAATTGATTTGGTGCCTCAAATTAAATCAAGAAATGCTTCTGGATTTAAACAGAAGGACTAAAAAGTAAATAAGAGAAAGAAGAAGGGAAACAAGCAGTGCACAGGAGCCAGGGGGTTTTTGCAAAACCGTCATCGTCTACCTCCCCTAGCTCACTGTCGCCGTCGCCGTGGCGCCTTGCTCGACGTCGCCGTTCCCAGGCCCCCCAGGGCCCCCTTGCCCGCGCTCTCCCTCGCCCCCGTGCCACTGCAACCTCTGCGGGCAGAGGAGACCCTCTCCCCTCGCCTTAACGCCGCTGTCCCCCATTCCTCCGCCGTGGATGAACGGACGGCGCCGGCCAAATTGGCCCAGCTCACCGCACCTCGCCACGCGATCCTCTACGCCGCGAGCCCTAGCTCCATCCCGGACCCCCCAGACACCGCGCGCCGGCCTCTCCGCCCCTCTGGAGCTCTCCTGCACCCGACCCACCATGGACCGACCTCGGCCGATAAATACCCCACTCGCACCGTGCACTCCCTCCACTCCATCCCGACCCCTCTCACTCTCTCCACTCCTCAGTGCACCGCCAGGAGGGCGGAGCCACGCCCTCGAAGCTCCAGCTGCCCGTGAGCTTCCTCGACGCTCCGCCGCATCCGAAGGTGGACGCCGACACGGCCGTGCCGTGTTACTGCTCCCCTTCCTCCACTGACCACACCACCTTGATCCCCGTACTCCCCGCACTCACCCGAGCCTTTTGCCCCTCTGTTTTGTGCACAGAGACGCCGCCAGGACACCGCCGGAGACCGCTGCCGTGGCCGTGGAAGTTCAGCGGCTCGCCGTCGACGATTCACGCCGCCCCAGCAAGCTCCAGTCGCACCACGAACTTCCCCGAGCCTCCGCCGTCGCCCTGCACCGTCCCCGAGCCTTCCCGAGCCCTCTAGGTGAGGTTTTGCCCAACCTCGCCGTCGCCGGAGCCACGGCGCCGCCCAAATATGGTCGTCGCCGATGGATTCGTCGCGGACCGTTGGATCTCCATCCAACGGTAGCTTACCGTTTCGGATAGAAAAGAAAGAGAGAGAGAGACTGACGAGCGGGCCCCGCTCGTCAGGGTTTTATTAATTTCCCTGCGTGCGCTGTGCCGCTGACCAGTGGGTCCCCCATGTCATAAATTTAAACATTATCCACACTGAACACATTTTCTATTTTAATTTCAGAAGAATTTCAGTACTGGACCCAATTTGTAAAATCAATAACTTGAGATTTAGGAATCCAAATAAATCAAACTCAATTGTTCTGGAAAGCTTATGAAATTGTTTAACCAACCCAATTGGTCTCATGTCATTTAAATAAATAGTTAAAAAGAATTATTGAAAATGCCACAGAAGGTTCAAAATCTAAACTTGTTTGTTTCTGATACTCTGCTAGTCCAAATAATTCCAAACCAATTTTGCTAGCTTAGTACTGCCTTGTATTAGCTCCCCTAATTTTGGTAGAATTATTTAAGCAATATTAATTGTTGACTTTAAGATAAACCCTTCTGGACAAAAACAAACAAATATGTTTATTGGTTGATCCAAATGAGTTAGGACCAATTTTGTTAGCTCACATATAGCCATGTTTACTTACCCCTAAAAGGATTTAATTTTTGGAACAACAGAACATATTTGGTAACCAAAACTTGATTATTAAGCTACTGGATTCAAACCAATGTGTAGGGAGTTTGGTAACTCCAAATGATCCAATTCAAATTGGGTTGTCTTCTACACATCAGTAGCTTTCTATAGAAATTTAGTTTGTATTTTTGTGACCAACAGAACTCAAGTTGTGCAATTAAACATGTTTAACAAGTTTCTGCCATAATTTGGACTTAAACAATTAATGTTTAATTCAATTGTTTTGAAATTAAATTGTATTGTTTGTTGTATCCAGTGGCTATTTAGAGCATTTAGGATTGTGATACTGTGATGATGTGATGTTGTTTGAGTAGTTTAGTGATTGCTTGTATTTGTTTGTTTATCGATTAGACGAGAACGTTGCCGGAGATATCGAGGAGGGGGAATTTGTTGAACCAGAAGATCAAGATCAAGTCCCCTTTGCCGAGCAAGGCAAGCTACTCTCTGAGCTTGCACCTAAATATATATGCATCTACTTTGATCAAATGATTTACTCTTAAAACCAATGGTTTACAAAACCTTTTCCAAAAGTGTATGGAAATTATTTTGCCACCCTATGTAGTAGTTATGAAACTTTAGGATGGAAAACAATGTTGTTTATTCAAACTCCTTTGGAAATACTTGTGTGGTTATGGAATGCCGAGATGTCGGTGTTAAAGTGGAGAAATGGAAAAATGGGAATGTTTATGAAAAATGCACAGTATCCTAGTACTATGACAACCAATCTTAATCTGTGCGACCACACTTACCCCCATATGGGAACGGGGCTTAGTCATATAATTTGCTCTTATTAGTATGGGATACCTCATCGACGGAGATGACTCCGTTATGCATGAGGGGATGGTTTGTGAACTCCCCTGACCTGGGTCCTCGCTCAAACTCTATGGAAAGATAAGGAGGAGGATTGAAGACTTCATAAATGTGGTCGCCGGGAAAAACATATGAGTCCTCACACTTAGGGTTGCCGACGGGGACCGGACTGAGTGTTGGTGGGAATTATCATATGGGTAGGATCCTATACTAGCATGAGCAAAGGAGAGGCTAGGGTCGGTGGCTCAACTTCGCATACACCTGGTATGGCGGGACGTGGCTGACACGATGAGTTACCGGATGGGTGTGGGATAAAAAGCGTGCTACCTCTGCAGAGGGTCAAAACTATTCGAATAGCCGGGTCCCCGGATATGGACAATTGGGAGGCTGTCCTAAGATCATGTGCAAATTTTTGGAAAAGCTTTTAAGTTTAAAAGAAAATGAGTTGGTGATGGCATGATATAACTATACCAAATGGAGTGGTATGAGTTGTTGGACTAATTGGACCATGGTGAGCCTTGGTCCGGAAAAGAAAGGGTTTGGAGAAACAAAGGAGATGGTGATTTCTTTTAAAAACAGTTATAAAACTCTTCTTACCTTTTTCAATAAAGATATAGAGATGTTTTAAAACAATTAAAAGTGGTAAGTTAAAATAAAGCTAGTGCATACTCATGTTGGGGTAGTTTGCGAGTACATTCAAATGTACTCATATTGGTTTCGTCCCTGGCTATTGTCCTAGCCAGGCTACGAGGAGGAGCACTACGCCGAGCAGGAGTATGGCGACTTCTACGCGAACTAAGGATCTCCACAAGTCAGCTGCCTGTCGGGTCGTCATCGTTAGAATATGATGTTTACTACGCCGTAGCTTCCGCTGATATTTTGGTTTGGCCCTTGAAGGCACCTATGTAAGAACTTGGTCTAAATGACCATTTATGTAAGACTTTTTATTCGGTACTGTAATGGATGTAAACTTTGGTATCCAATTCGGATTATGTGCAACGACAGACTGATCACGGGATCGTTGTGTTAAGCATAATCGGGTATTTCGGACAGCTAGTCCGGGGTCCCCACACAAAGCCCAGCCGGCCAAACCGATACAGGGAAACCCCCTTACAAGCAGGTCAACCAAAAATCAGTAACCAAGATGGAGGCGAGCCACCAACTCGAACGCCGAACAAGAAAACCGAAAAAGCCACACCACGTGAGAAGCGACCTAGACTACCGGACCTGCCCAAGACGAAGAAGCTTCATACCGAGAGAGTGGCACCAACATGTTGCCCCCAGATGTACACTGAGCTACACGACAACGCCCCCAAGAGGGTAATGACGTGTTGCGCCACCGTCGTCGATCCCGCAAAGCGCACTAGGGCTTTCACCCGAAACCCAGTCACGGCGAGGATCCACAGCCACGCCCCCAAGAGGGTAATGACAGGGTGTATTTAATCATGCATAGAAAACATATGATTTTTTTAAAGAGGAAAAAGTGGATGTAAGCTTATGAATAGAATGAATTGTAGGTTAAAATCTATTGCTTGCGGTTCTAGCTCATGTCGAAAAAAAAATCTAAGGATCAGAATCCTAAAAAACACACATTGAATAATAATAGGCACAATTTGTTGTAGAAAATAGTGGGAAAATAAACATGTTCCAAAACTTGAATATGCATAGAGTTATTCATCTTTTTAATTACCGTAGACAATATATATACACATGACTATGACTTGTGTCCCAAGAAGAAGGGAGGGTTATATTCCGATGCTCACATGTGTGTTGAACGTGTACAACAACAACGTGCATCGGGCGCCATTCCAACTGGACAGACAGCTAACCAGAGAAAAGAGAAAGAGAAAGAGAAAGAGAGAGACGGCGGATCCTAGGAGGTTGGATCCATTCACCTCTGACGTCCGCAGCAAGAAAGAAAGATCCTGAACCAATGGACGAGAAATCTCGGCCAGGACGGTCACCAGCTAGACGGAACGTACGTACAGTACAACGTAAGCGGTACTACTGGCGTGGCCACGTTCTTGGAACCGACGGCCCGGCGCACGGCAGCAGAAGAACAACAACGTTTTGCCAGCGCATCCACCAGCCGTGGCGTGCGCCACATGGCACCACAAAGAAAGGGCTCGGTGGTTGGTTGGTCGACGCCTCATTGTCGGTGTGCCAGGCAAAGGGGCAATTCCTATTCATCGGCCAGGTCGACGATAGGGAACCGTCGCACACCCCACATGGGTCGGGCCCAACTGCAGATCCCATCCTCGCCCCGACGGACCATTTCGCCTCGCGCCTCCCTACTGATAAAAGAGAAGAAAAGATGGCACCGTGGGGGTTCGAACCGGCGACCTCGCTTCCACGCGAACAGGGCACAGCCGCTGGGCTACGCTCGGGAGGTTGTAGATATAAGCTTACTTACCTTTCTATACATTTCTTTTTCTTTTTTATTTCCTGTTTTCTTTTTCCGATTTATTTTTTATTCATTTCTGTTTTCGTTTTTTTCTTTTTTCTATTCTTTTCTGTTTCGTTTCTTTTTTCTTTTCATTTTTTTCTGTTTTCATTTTTTCTTTTTAGTTTTCGTTTTATTCTTTCTTTTTTATGTTTTTCCATTGATTTAATTTTCGTTTCCTTAATTTGGAAACTATTTGTTTTCATAATTTCAAAATTTGAACTATTTTTGTTTTTGTTTTCTTATTTCATGAAAATGGTTCCCATTTTTCAAAAAGGAACAATTTTCGAAATCGGAACCTTTTTTAAATCGTACCATTTTCAAAAACCAAAACCATTTTTTTAAACCGGAACCATTTTTCGGTTCGGAACCATTTTCAAAAAGGAACCATTTTAAAAAAGGAACCATTTTGTTTTGAAAATCGGAACCATTTTTCTCATTCGCAACTATTTTCAAAAATCGGAACCATTTTTTAGGTTCGGAACCATTTAAAAAAAATCACAACCATTTTTTTCATTCGGAACCATTTTTTTGTTCACTTTTTTGAAAATCGTTCAAACATAATTTCCGTTCACAGACTTTTTCTGTTCGCCTTTTAAAATCGTTCAAAAATAGTTTCCGTTCAAATACCTTTTTTTCACTATTTGAAAATCGTTCAAAAATAATTTCCGTTCACAGACTTTTTCTGTTCGCCTTTTAAAATCGTTCAAAAATAATTTCCGTTCAAATACCTTTTTTGTTCACTTTTTGAAATTCATTCAAAAATAATTTCCGTTCATAGACTTTTTCTGTTCGCCTTTTAAAATCGTTCAAAAATAATTTCCGTTCAAATACCTTTTTTCACTTTTTTGAAAATCGTTCAAAAATAATTTCCATTCAAATACCTATTTTATTCACTTTTTTGAAAATCGTTCAAAAATAGTTTCCGTTCAAATACTTTTTTTGTTCACTGATGCATGTAAAATGCATACATGAACTTTGCACTTTAATTGCTTATATTCCAATCATATTTGCATCATATAAGGGTTATATCAATGTTTTATAATGTTTTTGGGGAATATTCATTTATTTCCTATTTTTATGGAATTAACCCTGCACAGGCAGAAAACCCCGTTTTCTTATTTTAATGTTTCAGGGACCCAAACGTCAACGAAATCACCTGGAAATTTACGGGCGTCGATATTTGGAAGGAAGAAGACCTGGGGGCGAAGGAAGCGAACAAGCGGAGGCCCGAGGCCCAAACGGGGGTGGCCGCGTGGGGCCCACCCGTTTGGCCCTCGTGGCTCCGTTGCCGTCGATTTTCGCTCCACCGACATAGTCTTGACCTAAAAACGCCTATATAAAAGGTCCCCCGACGTTCTCTAGAAGGAGCGCCGCACAAACACAGAAACACCGAAACGGAGATCAGGAGCTGCAGATTGGAGGGGGAAAACTCCGGCGGGGCGCTGCCGGCGTGGTCTCCATCTTCTCCATCGACTTCTCCGCCGTCTCCATGATGAAGAGGGAGTAGTCCACCTCTGGACTATGGGTTTGTGGAAGTAACTTATGTATCTCTCCTCTCTTGAGCTTCACTAATTAGCACCGTATGAGCTGCTGAACATGATTACGGTCACCATTGTAATACCTTTGTGGTGGATCTTTATGAGTTAATATATGTTTGAGATTGCAATGTTTGTTTCAGTTATGAGTATAGATGCATATTATGTACTGATACGTCTCAAACGTATCTATAATTTTTGATGTTCCATGCATATTTTATATCAATTGTCACATGTTTTATATGCACTTTATATCATATTATGACATTTATTGGACTAACCTACTAATAGTTGCCAAAGTGCACAATGTTCCTGTTTTACACTTTGATGTGTAGAAATTATCAAAATTGGGCAAAGGAAACCAAGTTGGAGTCAGATTGGGACTTTCCAGAAATCTGTCTGAAAACTATTTTCAAAGATCGTCACGTTCGAGCCTGAAGACGATGTCAAATGGAAAAAGTATAGTCGCGAAAGTTGCAGTGAATTTTCCGCCGCACGTTTTATACAAAAGGTTCATCTCCATCCGAGTTCGTATGTGGCCTGTGCAGGCCTGACAAGTCGGCTCGGCCAGGAAAACCCTGACCCGCGCCGAGGCCACGTGTGGCTGCCTCGGGACCTTCTGAAGCTGCCCTTTGGACCATAAATAGCCCCCACGGAGTAAACCCTAACACAATTGATGAAACTCCCGAATACATCTCCGTGCTCCGCCGCCACGAAACTCCGTTTCGGGGGTCAGAAGGTCCTGTTCCGGCACCCTGCCGGGACGGGGAATTGCCCCCGGAGCCATCTCCATCGACTCCACCGCCATCTTCATCGCGTTGCTGCCTCCCATGATGAGGAGGGAGTAGTTCTCCCCCGAGGCTGAGGGCTCTACCGGTAGCTATGTGGTTTATCTCTCTCTCCCATGGTGTGATCTTTATGTGATCATGAGCTTTGTAATCTAGTTGAATCCATAGATGTACTCTTCATTATCTTATATGCTACTCAAGTGGTTTTATTAATGTAATCTCCGGAGTCACCTTTGTCCCACGGTGCGAAGTTGACAGTGTGCGCCCCGTGTGTGGCTCTTAGGCTAAAGATAACAGGAATACTTATCATGAGTTATTATTTGCGTTGGATGTCTCTATGAAATTGCGGTGTTTGTCTAGTACCTTCTAGGGCGCTCAAGTTGACAGTGTGGGGTTAACTAGACATGGGAATGCGACTTTAAGGTGTGCTTTTATAGCCCTACGCGGTGGATTGGTGTTCGTTATCCAACGAGAGAATAACTCAGAGTAGCATAGTGAAGAGGAAATATCTATGTATTCAATTATATTATTATTGTTGAGAGTGTCCACTAGTGAAAGTATGATCCCTAGGCCTTGTTTCTAAGCATTGAAACACCGTTTACAACCAGTTCTGCTACATGTTTGCTTGCTGCCATTTTTATTTCAGATTGCAATTACCACTTATAATCATCCATATCACTTGTATTTTAATATCTCTTCGCCGAACTAGTGCACCTATACACCTGACAAGTGTATTGGGTGTGTTGGGGACACAAGAGACTTCTTGTATCTTAATTGCAGGGTTGCTTGAGAGGGATATCTTTGACCTCTACCTCCCTGAGTTCGATAAACCTTGGGTGATTCACTTGAGGGAAACTTGCTGCTGTTCTACAAACCTCTGCACTTGGAGGCCCAACACTGTCTACAAGAATAGAAGCGTGCGTAGACATCAAGCTATTTTCTGGCGCCGTTGCCGGGGAGGTAAGGTAAAAGGTACTCACATCCTCCAGCTACTTAGCTATTTTCTAGCACTGTTGCTGACGTGTGAGTGCTCGAAGGTATTTCCTTTAGATTCTGCAATTATATCTTTTTGTTTCTTGTTTTTATTTCACTAGTTAGGCTTAATGGAAAACAACAAAAAATTAGAGATCTTTATGAAATTTATATTGAATTAGGACATGATGCTTTTGAAGAGAAAATTAAAAAACCTATGGAAAATTATTTGCATGATGTGGTAATGTTATTACTATAAATTTTTGAACACCATTATTGCTAATGCTATGCAAAGCTCTAAGCTTGGGGAAGCTGGTTTTGATGAATATGATATTTTTAGTCCCCCAAGTTTTGAGGAGAAAATTTTCTTTGATGATACTTTACCTCCAATTTATGATGATTATAATGATAGTGGTATTTTGGTGCCACCTACTATGGAGGATAAAGTTTATTATGATTATACTATGCCTGCAATTTATGATGATTACAATGATGGATGTGATAGTTTTACTCCCACTATTACTAATGAAATGTTTATGCTTATGTGGAGAGTAATGATACTTATATGCATGTGGATCATGATAAGAATGCTTTATGTGATAGCTATATTGTTGAGTTTATTCATGATGCCACTGAAAATTATTTTGAGAGAGGAAAGTATGGTTATAGAAATCTTCATGTTACTAAATTTCTTCTCTTTATGATGAAGGTTTTGAGCTTTCTCTTGATTTGCTTTTATTTGCTGGGTACTTTAAGACCTACTGGTCCTTATGAGAGAGGGAGACATGGATTCATACATCACAATAATATTAAGTCTCCTCTCTTTATGTTGAAAGTTTTGATGTTGCACTTGTTTTGCCTTCCTATGCTAGTCACTTTGTGCTTCGTTGATTTATTTTCTTACAAGATTCCTTTGCATAGGAAGTGGGT
Organism: Poa pratensis; assembly: GCA_947311845.1. Classification (NCBI taxonomy): domain Eukaryota; kingdom Viridiplantae; phylum Streptophyta; class Magnoliopsida; order Poales; family Poaceae; genus Poa; species Poa pratensis. Next base: position 39,205,168 of record CAMZMU010000070.1, read on the forward strand.
TAGACTTAAATGTGTTTGATATTTGCTTTTATGCTCTCTTATATTCAACTCTTATACATATGAGAGCATCATCAAAATTATCATGCCTAGCTAAAAGGCTTTAAAGAAAAGCGCTTGTGGGAGACAACCCATTATTTTTATTTTCTGCATTTTTTTTTATTTGAGTCAAGGTGCTGTTTACTTCTGTAGCAATCCTTTGTATCTTTATTTTCTCGCATTGTTGTGCCAAGAGTAGCCTCTAATGTTAAGATGATGCTTAATTTTGATTGCTGCGCAGAAACAGATTTTTGCTGTTCACTGTACGAAATTCCTAAAATCACCAGATTGTTAATTAAATCTGAAAATTTTGTGCGTAATCTTTATGAATGTCTGAAACTTTCATTAGTCTAGAGTTTTTCGATCTGAGCGTCGTAAGTGCCTTGAAAAAATTCGTCTTTGCGGACTGTTCTGTTTTAGACAGATTATGCCTTTTTATTTTGCATTCTCTCTTTTACTAGTGTTGAGTGAAATTCTTTTTTGGGTGGAAGAGCTTCACATAACATCAGTGGCAGTAGCTAATGTTTAAAGTAACAAGTCATATTGCGTCTTTATAGAACATGTGAGTTTTTGATTATGCACTAACCCTCTAATGAGATTACTTTGAGTTTGGTGTGACGGAAGTTTTCAAGGGTCAAGAGAAGGATGATATAATAGGATCAAGAGGAGTGAAGAGCTTAAGCTTGGGGAGGCTCCCATGGATCTCCCCAGCATATTTCAAGAAGACTCAAGCGTCTAAGCTTGGGGATGCCCAAGGCATCCCCTTCTTCATCGGCAAAATTATCAGGTCATCTCTAGTGAAACTATATTTTAATTCTTTCACATCATATGTGCTGTTCTTGGAGCGTCTGTGTGCTTTTATTTTCAGTACTTTTATTTTTGCAATAAGCTTGATCACAACATTCTTGATTGGGAGAGAGACACGCTCCGCTTTTTCTTGGAATACTCTTGTTCTTCACTTATATCTGTTGAGTATTCAATTTTCGCGCTGTTTAGCTTCTAGCTCTTGGTTTTCATGTACCTCTTGTCAGAGCTATTAGTTCTTTTGTAGAAAGTACTCTCTTGCTTCACTTATATTTGTTTGGAGAGTTGCTTGGTTAATATGTTGGTTCAGAAAATGTTGCGTGTGGTAGTGGTATAATGAAAACTTGCATAATCTTGTAGATCATTGAACTTTGATAACCTGATTCCTTGCAAACGTTTTGAGGTATTAAGTAATAGATGGTAAAGCTTGCTGGTTAATTAAGTTAAAATCATTAGTGGATTATTGTCTTTAAGCTTGCACCGTACTACAAACACTAAAATTGTTGAAGGTGTAGTTGGACTTGATAGCTTTCCATGTCTGAAAAGTGGTTCGTAATAACTAGGTTGTGTGTGAAGGTCGAGGGATCTAACGGGGTACTTGTGCCGCCGTGAACGGCCCTCCTTGGGGTAAATGTTAACCATGCGCTTAATGTTGAACCTGCTAGTTGTTTGCAATAAACTTGTGAGTTCTTTTTGACTAATGTTAAGCTACGGTTTTGGCACTTCCACCATCCAAATTTGCTAGCCTCTTCGGTGCTGTGCATTGCCCTTTTCTCACATTGAGAGTTGTGCATACTTCGCCAGTACATCCAAAACCCGTGGGAGGACTTCCTCTTGTTCTCCTACACATAAACCCATACATCTTCCTCAAAACAGCCACCATACCTACCTACCACAGCATTTCCATAGCTGTTCCGAGATATATTGCCATGCAACTTCCATTTTACATTACATGACTTGTTGTCATTTATCATTTATATATTGCTTTGCATGATTCTATACAGCTGATGTGTGGTTTACCCATGTTACGCTAGATCATTGCACATCCTGCTACACTGGCAGAGGCATACAGTTTTATACATCATGTTTTGTTCATTATGAGTTATTTGTACCAAAAAGTTTGTAATCATATTAGAGTGTTGCCCCTGCTAGAAAAGAGCCATGGAGGCCATCGAAAAGAGAAACAGAAAAAAAAAAAAAGAAAAAGAAAAAAAAAGAATAAAGAAAAGGGGGGCAACACTACTATCCTTTATCAAAGTTGTGCTCATGTTTAGCACTTGCAGTATTCATAGTCATCATTTGTGCTCATGTTTAGCACCTATGCTCCATTTGAGAGAGTTTTCATGCTTTACTAGTATAACTATGTGGGGAATATTACGTTATAGAACTTGGGTTGTATATTCCAATGATGAGCTTCCTCAAAAGTGCTCTAGGTCTTCGTGAGCAACCGAGTTGGATGCACCCCCACTAGTTCCATTGGAGAGCTTTCATACACATATAGCTCTATGTGCATCCGTTGCATGGCAATCACTACTCCTTGCATAGCTTCGATTATAAGACTTCCTCTTGTCTAATGATCACTTATAGCTTTGTGAGACTTTCTTCCATTGGCCTTCCAAACCCCCATTAACGTTCTCTTTGCCATAACATCCTGGTGCCAATACTAAATGCTTACGCTCACCGGTTGAGTAGACCTCGAAACAGTGGATTCATGACGTTCATGTTTACTTTTACTTGACTGGATCCGTTCTCTATGTTATGAAAAATTGCTTGATGCTTGGAATTGAAGGATAGAACTCCTACACTGGATACTTAAAACATCTATAATGAACCTTGTACGGTTTCATGTCTTAAAGGCCGTCATTCATGAAAACTTTTAGCTTGTTTAACTATCTTGCTTTATTATCTCTTATTTAATATCAATTATAGACATTTGCTTTGAATGATTTGATCTCAGCTCACTTACCATTACATCATTATTAGATCAAGATTATGTTGGTAGCATGTCACTTCAAAAATTATTGTTTTATCGTTTACCTACTCGAGGACGAGTAGGAACTAAGCTTGGGGATGCTGATACGTCTCAAACGTATCTATAATTTTTGATGTTCCATGCATGTTTTATATCAATTGTCACATGTTTTATATGCACTTTATATCATATTATGACATTTATTGGACTAACCTACTAATAGTTGCCAAAGTGCACAATGTTCTTGTTTTACACTTTGATGTGTAGAAATTATCAAAATTGGGCAAAGGAAACCTTGTTGGAGTCAAATTGGGACTTTCCAGAAATCTGTCTGAAAACTATTTTCAAAGATCGTCACGTTCGGGCCTGAAGACGACGTCAAATGGAAAAAGTCTAGTCGCGAAAGTTGTAGGGAATTTTCCGCCGCACGTTTTATACAAAAGGTTCATCTCCATCCGAGTTCGTATGCGGCCTGTGCAGGCCCGACAAGTCGGCTCGGCCAGGAAAACCCTGACCCGCGCCGAGGCCACGTGTGGCTGCCTCGGGACCTTCTGAAGCTGCCCTTTGGACCATAAATAGCCCCCACGGAGTAAACCCTAACACAATTGACGAAACTCCCGAATACATCTCCGTGCTCCGCCGCCACGAAACTCCGTTTCGGGGGTCAGAAGGTCCTGTTCCGGCACCTTGCCGGGACGGGGAATTGCCCCCGGAGCCATCTCCATCGACTCCACCGCCATCTTCATCGTCGTTGCTGCCTCCCATGATGAGGAGGGTGTAGTTCTCCCCGAGGCTGAGGGCTCTACCGGTAGCTATGTGGTTTATCTCTCTCTCCCATGGTGTGATCTTTATGTGATCATGAGCTTTGTAATCTAGTTGAATCCATAGATGTACTCTTCATTATCTTATATGCTACTCAAGTGGTTTTATTAATGTAATCTCCGGAGTCACCTTTGTCCCACGGTGCGAAGTTGACAGTGTGCGCCCCGTGTGTGGCTCTTAGGCTAAAGATAACAGGAATACTTATCATGAGTTATTATTTGCGTTGGATGTCTCTATGAAATTGCGGTGTTTGTCTAGTACCTTCTAGGGCGCTCAAGTTGACAGTGTGGGGTTAACTAGACATGGGAATGCGACTTTAAGGTGTGCTTTTATAGCCCTACGCGGTGGATTGGTGTTCGTTATCCAACGAGAGAATAACTCAGAGTAGCATAGTGAAGAGGAAATATCTATGTATTCAATTATATTATTATTGTTGAGAGTGTCCACTAGTGAAAGTATGATCCCTAGGCCTTGTGTCTAAGCATTGAAACACCGTTTACAACCAGTTCTGCTACATGTTTGCTTGCTGCCATTTTTATTTCAGATTGCAATTACCACTTATAATCATCCATATCACTTATATTTTAATATCTCTTCGCCGAACTAGTGCACCTATACACCTGATAAGTGTATTGGGTGTGTTGGGGACACAAAAGACTTCTTGTATCTTAATTGCAGGGTTGCTTGAGAGGGATATCTTTGACCTCTACCTTTCTGAGTTCGATAAACCTTGGGTGATTCACTTGAGGGAAACTTGCTGCTGTTCTACAAACCTCTGCACTTGGAGGCCCAACACTGTCTACAAGAATAGAAGCGTGCGTAGACATCATGTACCCCGTTCTTGTCTACATGTTTTGATCAAGCATGTTTATGAGAGCGTGTGTGGGGGAACGTGTGTATTAGTTGGAGTAACGGGGGGTGGCTAGTGCAGTGAACGTGAGAGAAAGTTCTGCGATCCACTTTGGTATCTTTACCTTACTTTGTTGCCTCACTAGGGATAAACTAAAATACCATGCTACCGGGGATGTGGGCGTGACCATTGCCACTACTCCATGATTAGATCTAGCATGTTCTTATTTTCACTTCATGTCATGATACTTAATGCTATACTCTGAGTTATCTTAATTACTGAGGTGTTATGATTTAGTTCGCATCTTGGTGGAGTATAAGAGAGGTTAATAACCAAAAGATCTCTATGTTAGGACGTGATGCCCATATATCTAAGTAACTTGTTATCAAACCCTGTGTTGCAATCTCATATGTTAACTGTGTGTGTTCCATTGTCTACCACTTTATAAAGAGAGAGTGCATTTGTGAAACCATGAACCCCAGTCCATTTTTAATCATAAGAAACACCTTTCCAACACTATATACCACTTTTCTATTTTCAGCCATCATTAAATCCGAAAATACAAAAATACTTTTCATCTTGCATACATCATTCAAAAACCCAAAAATATCATTTATCATTGCATCCACCATCATTGCATATTTATTTCTTGTTTGCATTGCATAACTATCCTGATATCATTCTTACACCTTGTGCTTGACAACCACAGGTGAGGTTGAGGACCAAAACATCTAACCTTGTTTTGTAGGTAACCAAAAGAAGGATAACAAGATAAATCTTCCACTTCAGATTTCCCGAGAGTTCGATATTAAACCCTCGAGTCACCCCTCGTGGGGAAAACTGTCTTCCACTTACTATACACTCTGCACTTGGAGTCTCAACCTAATCCCGTTCATTTTTGCAGGTATCAAAGCCTTGCTCTTCGGGACCATCATTCACTTTTTTGAAAATCGTTCAAAAATAATTTCCGTTCACAGACTTTTTCTGTTCGCCTTTTAAAATCGTTCAAAAATAGTTTCCGTTCAAATACTTTTTTTGTTCACTTTTTTGAAAATCGTTCAAAAATAATTTCCATTCACAAACTTTTTCTGTTCGCCTTTTAAAATCGTTCAAAAATAGTTTCCGTTCAAATACTTTTTTTGTTCACTTTTTTGAAAATCGTTCAAAAATAATTTCCATTCATAAACTTTTTCTGTTCACCTTTTAAAATCATTCAAAAATAGTTTCCGTTCAAATACCTTTTTTTCACTTTTTTGAAAATCGTTCAAAAATAATTTCCGTTCAAATACCTATTTTTTGTTCACTTTTTTGAAAATCGTTCAAAAATAGTTTCCGTTCAAATACTTTTTTGTTCACTTTTTTGCAAAATCGTTCAAAAATAATTTCCATTCAAATACCTATTTTGTTCACTTTTTTGAAAATCGTTCAAAAATAGTTTCTGTTTAAATACTTTTTTTGTACACTTTTTTGAAAATCGTTCAAAAATAATTTCCGTTCACAGACTTTTTCCGTTCGCCTTTTAAAATCGTTCAAAAATAGTTTCCATTCAAATACCCTTTTTTCACTTTTTGAAAATCGTTCAAAAATAATTTCCGTTCACAGACTTGTTCTGTTCGACATTTAAAATCCTTCAAAAATAATTTCCGTTCAAATACCTTTTTCACTTTTTTGAAAATCATTCAAAAAAAAAAATCCATTCACAGACTTTTTATGTTCGCCTTTTAAAATCGTTCAAAAATAGTTTCCGTTCAAATACTTTTTTTGTTCACTTTTTTGAAAATTGTTCAAAAATAATTTTCGTTCACAGAATTTTTCTGTTCGCCTTTTAAAGTCGTTCAAAAATAGTTTCTGTTCAAATACTTTTTTTGTTCACTTTTTTGAAAATTGTTCAAAAATAATTTCCGTTCACAGATTTTTTTCTGTTTGCCTTTTAAAATCGTTCAAAAATAGTTTCCGGTCAAATACCTTTTTTTCACTTTTTGAAAATCGTTCAAAAATAATTTCCAAATGTGCTAGTACCCTACACATGATTTGTGATGCTTTTTTTGTTACATTTTTCATCATGTAGAGAAGATGTTTTTTTTAAACGAAATAGATGAAGCAGATGGTTTAAACCTACGGTACAGGATTATCTCGTATATGACCGTCGAAACAAAAAAGTTACAACTTAAAAGTTGTGTGAAACATCGACCGAGTGTGACGAATTTGATAAAAATTGTCTAAAAAGATTTCGAATATCGATTCAAAATTGAGAAGTTACAATCGACGAAACTCGAAACCGAGTAGAGGAATGGAACCAATCCGTGGACGCACATAATTTCCGTGTACATTTTATTTTAAATTAAAATATATTTGTATAGATTAGAGACGGCCGATTTATTTCGCGTGGGTTAGAAAGTGGGAACCCATTTGGTAACAGATCGCACCATTTTTCTTACATGCACTGTGGCTTGTACTCTTGTCTCTAGCTGGTTGATGTCTCCGTGTGTGTTTGAGTTCCTAAATGACACTAAAACTTTTTTGAGGATGAAGCAACGAAACAGGAAAACGTACACGGGATCCCCTATGTATCGCTGTTAGCGAGACGTATGATCCAGCTCGCCCGCAGAAATTCGCTCGATCACTACACATGGGCCTGGCCCATTTAGGACCCGCGGAGGAAGAAAAATAATTTGTGCGTAGCTGGGATTCGAACCCGCAGCTAACCACTAGGTAGAACAGATCCTCACCACTACGCCATGGGTGACGACGTGATAGCTAAAACGCACATACCTTACTAGTAGCATATCACGCGCATGTTTTTCGTTTTTGTTTTCCTTTATTTTTGAAGTAAAATGCTTCAAAAAATAACGTTCATTTTTAAAATATATAGATGTTCGTTAAAAAATATTTTTTGAAAAATTAAACATTTTCAAAAATTAATATTTTCCAAATCATAACCATTTTGAAAAATGAACATTTCAAAATCGGAACCATTTCTAAAAAGAACCATTACCAAAAAATAAAACATTTTTAAAAATTAGAACCATTTTCAAAATTCGAACCATTTCTAAATCGAGACCATTTTCAAAAAGAACTATTTTTAAAAAAAGAACCATTTTTCATAAAACAAAACATTTTAAAATGGGGAACCATTTTTCAAAAAAAAAACATTTAAAAATCAAAAAACATTTCCAAAAAAGTGAAACAATTTTTTTAAATCGGAACCATTTTTTCGGTTCAGAACAATTTTAAAAAAAGGAACCATTTTCGAAAAATCGGAACCATTTTTTCATTCGGAACCATTTTTCCGGTCGGAACCATTTTCAAAAAATAATAGTTTTCAAAAAATTGGAACCATTTTTTTCATTCGGAACCATTTTCAAAATTCGGAACCATTTTCATTCGGAACCATTTTCAAAATTCGGAACCATTTTCAAAATTCGGAACCATTTTCAAAATTCGAAACCATTTTCAAAAATCGGAACCATTTTTTTCATTCGGAACCATTTTCAAAAATCGGAACCATTTTTTCGGTTCGGAACCATTTTCAAAAAGGAACCATTTTTGAAAATCGGAACCATTTTTTTTCATTCGGAACCATTTTTTTAAAATCTGAACCATTTTTTTTGGTTCGGAACCATTTTTAAAAATCGGAACCATTTTTTTCATTCGGAACCATTTTCAAAACGGAACCATTTCATAAAGGAACCATTTTGAAAAATCGGAACCATTTTTTTCATTTGGAACTATTTTCAAAAATTGGAACCATTTTTCCGGTTCGGAACCATTTTCAAAACGAACCATTTGAAAAAGGATCCATTTTTTGAAAATCGGAACCATTTTTATTCTAAATCATTTTCAAAAATCGGAACCATTTCAAAAGTCGGAACCATTTAAAAAAAATCAAAACTATTTTTAAAAAATCGGAACCCTTTTTTTCATTCGGAACCATTTTTTTGGTTCGGAACCATTTTAAAAAAGGAACCATTTTTTCGGTTCGGAACCATTTTAAAAAAGAAATCATTTTCAAAAAAGAACCATTTTCGAAAAATCAGAACCATTTTTTAAAAATAATTATTTTCCAAAATATGAACCATCTTATAAAATAAGCAAAAATTAAAACATAAAAAGGAAAAAGGAAAAAGTGAAACAAAAAAGAAAACCGTAAAAGAAAACACAAAAAGAAAAAGAAAACGGAAAATATGAACCATTTTAAAAAATAAGCGAAAATTAAAACATAAATAAAAAGGGAAAAAAGGAAAAAGTATAACAAAAAACGTAAAACAAAAAATAAAACCGAGAAAGAAAACAGAAAAAAACGGAAAAGAAAACATAAAAAGCAAAACGGGAAAAGAAAACAAAAAAAGAAAACAGAAAAGAAAAAGAAAAAGAAAACAAAAAAAGAAAACAGAAAAGAGAACATAAAAAACAAAACGGGAAAAGAAAACAAAAAGAAAAAGAAAACGGAAAAGAAAAAGAAAATGGAAAAGAAAAAGAATCAGAAACACGAAAGAATAAAAAGGGGAATAAAGAACGGGAAACAAAAAGAAACGAAAAAAGAAAAAGAAAAGAATAAGAAAAAGAGTCAAAAACAGAAAACCGTGAAGAATATAAAGCAAGATAAAGAAACGTTATCACGTGCTCAAACGTGGCCTAGTGGCTGTTCTCTGCTTCTCGGCCACGGACGTCCCAACTTCGAATCGTGGCACCGCGCTTTGTTTTGTTCACCTTTATCTCTTGATACAGACTAGTGGGCCGGCCCGTGAAAGAAAACGTAGCGGGCGACGCGATGCTAGGACTCGCAAAAGGTCGAAGCATAGGCGATCCCGGCAAAGGTACCCATTCGCGCGAAACCTCGGTGGTGCCGCGCGAGCGGATGCGGCCCATTCGCTTGCCTGCGGCGCCCACGCCAGGCCGCTAGGCAGGCCAAAGTGCCCGAGTGTTGGATTGGATGCTTTGCTACCTACTACCAGAGAAAAGGATTTTTGTTTCCCTCAGCAAAAAAAAAAAAAAAAACACCCAAGGAATTTTGGAGGATCTTCGATCTCGGTACGGGATCCTTGCCATATCTACCCAAGTGGCTATGTCTACGATCGCATTGTTGGTGCATGCATTTTGAGGTCTCCGAGGAGCGGCAGTGGTGAAGACGATGAACTGGATTGTAATTTAAATTTTTTTAAGGTCTTGTTTGCAAAGCTAGTGTGAGGATTGGATTTTTATTTTTAGCTTTTCACCGCCGCTTAATTAATGATTTTCCCAAACCCTTCGGGGTCTTTCCCGTTCAAAGAAAGAGAAACAAGAATGCATCCATTGTTCGAAAAGAAAGAGATGCATCTGAATGAAAGTGTGTGGAATGTGGACAAAATGCCATGCGGCGCTGCATGGTGAGACCGCGCTAGAAGTCGTCTCCCTCGTCACTATTACCCCTTCCAAACGTTCGGACGCACTCTATACTCTTCTGATTATGGATATTCTTTGGTCGGCTTGATCTTGAGTCTTGTGAGACGCAAGATATGGAAAAGAAAGAATGGATGTTATGCATATACTACCTCCATTCCGTAATATAAGGCAAGGCGTATAGATTTTGTCAAAAGCCTAACAATTTAATATTATACAACTATATTGAAAATATATTCAATAATGTGTCTAATAAGATAGATTTGACATTTTTGAGATTGATAGTTCTTCTCAAAATTTACTTGATATGACTTTTGAAAAAAATTATACGACTTATTTCACAGAATGGAGGAAGTAAATGTTCCATGCCATATGGGGCATCTCCTATTTCTCCCAAAATGTCATGTTCATGCGAAGAGCTCAATTTGATTGTACTACATAATTAAGGAAGCAGGCACATCTTACGAAATTTAAAAACGAAGATTTTTAGGCCCTGTTCTATATCTATCTGCTTATAAAAAGTCTTAAAGCAACCAGCAGTTATTCTTGATAAATTATCATAAAACGAGACACTAATTTGCAGCGTGCTTTGCGCTCGCTACTTGCCAACGATCAATGCTCCTAGATCATACGCGAGCATGGTCTTGTCCTGATCGGCGGCGTTGACGTCGTACAGCGGAGACGACCGGAACGCCGACAGCCCGTCCCCGCAGGACCTGACGGCGACGCTGGCATCGATGTACTCCTGCCTGGCGCTTCCGAAAGAGCAGGTGAACAGCTGGTCGACGACGCCGGCCATGATCCGGTGCGCCCCGTCGTATTTGTCCTTGCAGTTGGCGTAGGCCGCCCTCTCGTCACCGGACGCCTTCTGCAGCAGCTGGTCCACGGTATCCATGGTGGACTCGTACGACAGCTTGGCGAACCTGCTGGCGATGATCGCGTAGGTGGTGACCTCCCCGGAGGGATCCGCGTGCCGCAGCGTGTCCTGGCAGAGCTGGTACAGCGGCTGCGAGGTGCACGCCTTGAGGCATGCCGCGTCTATGTCCATGGAAGGCACGTTGTCGCAGGCGTCAACCCCGGTGAAGAAGTGGGATGACAGAATGGCCAGGGCGAGGATCAAGGTGACAGCTGCTCTCTTCCGCTTCGTTGCCATAGCTAGCAACTAGAGAGGCTATAGCGAGGAGGACGATGGCGCCTGTTGAGGTGGGCATATGTGACACTGCCATTTTATAGGATGGTTTTTCCACCTGGCGCATATAGAGGAAGGAAATATGTAGATGTATGTATCTATGAGGTGGGCATATGTGACACTCCCTACTAGTATGATGTGCTCTGTTCTGATCAGGTTTCCGAAAGTTAAGAATTGCATGCTAACCTGAAACTTTGTGGCTCTGATATCATATGAAATTGTATGCTCTAGCCGGTTCAACCAATAGACCGATCTTATTGAAAAAACTAGACAATTATATTTCAACACAAAGGTAAGGCACACATTTTGATTGTTTAAGCTAAAACTTTGATGAAAAAATAATTGCATGTATTTTTCCTATCTTAACAAAACTCCACACAACTACTTTTGAAAAAAAGCCTATGCTATTAGTTCGTGCCACATAATCCACTTAAATTGTAATATTAGTTGTCGGTCAACACTTGACCTTTACTGTACATCCTATATTTCAAAACAGATGGAGTACATATTATATCCAGTAAATAATTATATTTGATACACCATTCGTTAGGCTAATCCACAATAATATTTGTTTTTAAATATAATGTAATAAATGAAATAAATCCATGGCTTGTCATCTTAATTTAGATGAATTGACATAGGCAGATAAGAAAGAAAATTGGTACCTCATTACTTCTCGCAATATATATGCGCAGATAAATAAGGAAATAAATAATGTTCTATATTTTATATGAATTATATCTATGATTAATGCATACCCGCTTATTGACATCAGCAAGCAATTAATAGGGTAGCTGAACAACATTTCTCTTTAAAAAAAAATCAAGTACTAGAATTTGGATATTATTACAAAATTATCTAGTTTGTACCAAAATTGACCCGACTGACTAACCTATTGCTTAAATCACGATCTGTTCATGAAAAGACCACGACGTCTGGACCAGGATGTCGACGGGACCTTCCTATGTCAGGCGACGTAGGGGTGCTAAGGGAAGGCTAATTCAAACCTAGGGTTCGACGGGTTTCACTCTCGACTTGTTGTAATATTTGTTATATTCCAAAGTATCTAATCACAAAATGTATCCGTGGAAATGGTACTTATGTGTGGTCGGTTTCAAAGGAAAAAAAAGTTACGTGTAACCGTGCAGATGAGAGCCATCCAGATTAACTATTTTAACGAACTTACTTAGTTTTTGTAAAACACGTAAAAGATTTGCGTGTCATTTTTCATTAAGATCGGAATACTCCCCTAATTCAACCCAAATACCCCCCTAAAGATTAAGCACTAGGAGCCCTAGCCTAAATATTACGTCTGAAAAGTAAATAATACAATAATCTTTTGCAAAGAAAGATCCAAATTTATATTATATTTATCCAAACCCAAAAAAACTTAGGATTGCTACTGGATACGTGCATACTTGAACATCGCAGTAACACCCCCTAGTGATCTTGCCAGAATTACAAAAATGTGTGTGCTTGAGCGCTACTGGCCAACGATCAAGGCACCCAGATCATACGCGACAAAGGTCTTATCCAGGTCGGCGGCGTTGGCGGCGTAGAGCGGCGAGGCCTGGAAGTCCGTCAACAAGCTCCCGCAGGCCACGAGGACGACGGTAGCGTCGATGTATTCCTGCCTCGGGTATGCGAACGCGCAGAGGGACATCTGATTGGTGACGCCGATCATGAACTCGAGCGCCTTCCCGTACCTGTCCTGGCAGAACTCGTACGCACCCTTCTCGCCGTCGGGAAGCGACGGGTTCTCCAGTAGCCGGTCGATGATGGCCATGCTGGAGTTGTACGACTTCTTGGCGGCCTTGGCAGCGGCGACGGCATAGACGGTGACCTCCGCGGTGGGACGTGCTCTGGCAGAGCTGCACTCGGGGCCCGTGGCTCGGAGCGTGCTCAGGCAGAGCTGCACTTGGGGTGGCGAGACGTTGCTGCACGCCTTTTCGCATGCCTCGTCGATGCTCATGGACGGGACATTGTCGCAGGCTTCCCCGTTGGAGAAGTAGAGGGTGACCAGAGCGGCCAAGGTGAGTAGGAAGGTGGTGGATGCCCTCGGCATGGTCATTGCTTGGAGCTCGATCGAGAGGCTAGCTAAGGCGAGGATGAATTTATCTGTGGGAGAAGTGTACAAGAAGAATGGCCTTAAAATAGGAGATATATTTACCAGCTAGCATGTGGACTGTGATTAGAAATGTATAGCGTATATGGTCAAATACCAATAATGCTACACTTTTTTTTTTGGAATAACAGGAGAGCTGTTATATTCAGTCGTATAGAAGAAAGTCACGCTGACAGCATTGACGTAGAACATAGCGACCTTGTTTATGTGAAAAACTGAGCCAAAAAACCACACAAGCAACAAAGTCTCAACCCTCACACGATATATACTAGACCACTGTCGCAGTAAACACACATTCATAACTGTAGTCGCCGCTCCGCCATCTCCCGCTGGAAAGTGAAGCCACAACGCCGGATGTCCTAGCTAGACGCCTTATAGCCCATCCTACGCGAAACGACCACCCGTTAACCATGAATGACGTGCCGAAAATCTGGGGTTGCCGTACCGACATGCCAGTCAGATCGACATGCTGATTAAGTCTGTCGACGGCACTGACCAACTTGCTACCTTCGCAGAACCTGTATTACACCCTTGGCTTGCTAGGCACCGGCTACACGCCTACACCCCATAGAGCCGTCGTTGCAAAGAGCGGCCGCCTAGGCGCACGTCCACCATCTGGAGCCACCGTCCCAACATCCACTCCCTCTAACCAAAAGCCACTCTACACGGGGTCTACGAACCCGGTGCACAGCGAGGGTTAAGTTTTCCAAGGCAACACCTTCAAGAAGGTAACGACATGTGCGTCAATGCCGCCCGTTCAAAATGACCTTAGATTTTCACACTAGAACTTAAGACACCCGCGTCTGTAGATCATGCTCATGAACGACACATTCAAGAAGGAGAACGACACCCGAGGGTGCCACCATCACCGGAACCGAAGTGCAAGGGCTTTTGTCCGGAGTGCAATCTCGATCGCAAAATGCACAAGGGAGTTTGGACACAAGAGTAGCAAACCAAGCAGCGTTATTCCGTGGTCGACGACTGAACTGAACCTCATGCTGTAAGAGTCGTGGCACCACATGCCATGACAACAACGCCATGCCGACTCAAGGACCAAACCTGCTCTTGGGAGGCCCGAACCACACATTTCACACCGCAGACACCGTTCCAAGGCAACCGCCTTTGTTTCTTCGCTGCTCGGAGCACACAGACATGATGCCGGAGCGGAATCCCGCTGCTAGGACATCATCCCCGTGCAGGACCTCTTCGAGCGGACGTCGGGCACCAGGAGGCCGAGGATGCGATTGGGTACCAGGAGGAGACCGACGTCGCCGGGCGGACGCCCGCACAGACATGTCATGGCTGTCGGTGGATTTAGGAAAAGGGTGAAGGTCATGATTTGCGATAAAAAATAATATAAAGGTTTTTTTTGCCAAAATAAAATGCCACACGTGTCATTCTTAAAATGATTTTAGACCAATTTGCACCCGCACCACAAGTTTTTGGACCAAACCATCAGGGCTTGCAACTAGGTGCACCAAATTGCACCCACCTCACAAGTTTGTATATATTTGGTGTAATTAACTCATGATTTCTTGGTAGAAATCCATGTACTATTCTTTTTGTTCTACGATCTGCTCTCTCCTATTAATTGTATGAATCTTGTTCGTTTTGGTGTACTGTATATTCATGAGGATTTTCTAATTGATTGATTGATTACCTTGCATGTCTTTACTTATTACAACAATTCTATTTTGTAGATTTGTTCGGAAGTCATTTCACGATTTTTTTTAAGAAGTCATGAGATACATCGAGAGGGTATTGACACTATTGGACTCCTTTAACAAGACAATATCTGTCACGATTGATATCTGGATTGGTTTTCAAATTTATGACACAGAGATATTTTCATTAGCAACAAATTAATGTTCATTTTCTTAAATCAAGATCTATTTCTTTTCTGTAGAAATCCTACAAGGCATTATACTTAGACTAGGAAACATGCCCGTGCGTTGCAACGGGAGCAACCATGACAGTGAATTCGTACCAAGTAGCTACTATTCGTGCCACCAACAACCTCCACCCCGACGACCTCTTGATCGCCATGGTCGTCACCTCATAGCGCCAACGGGACCAAAAAAGGACGTATAAATGCTACGGCAAATTAGCCAACGCGTCATCTATTTTGTGACATTTAATACTTTCCTTCTTTCTTGTTAGGAATCATAACATGTCTAACTAAGATGTTCTAACATGACCTGGTTTTATTTTACATGTACAAATGACCTAGTTTGTTCGGGACTTAGGGCAGACAAACAATTATTTGGACAATTTAGTCTTCAGAACGAAGAGGGGAACCCAGTTTTACTGTGCCCAACAAACCAGCAGAGCAAGATGCCAAGACTGCACATTTTCAAAATATATACTGAATTACTGAGCCGCTGGATTAAAAAGAAAAGGAAGGTTTTATCAAGTCAGCCTCTGCACTAAAATAACTAAGTAATCCAATTATCCAAGGATAAAATTCTCTAACTGGAGCAACTTCCTAGCTTTCGTACGTACAGTCATGTCAGAGAAGAAATCGATCGATCATGTAACTTAGCATGCTGACATCTGCACAGTGGGAAGAAGAAGAGCAGGAGAAAGAGGGCGGGCAGCCATTGCGACGATGCAGTCAGGCTACGGCGCCGGGGTGTCGAAGTTCCAATAGTTCATCATGGACGGGGCTTCGACATGGTGGCCGCGTCAGCGCCGCAGCAGAAGGCGGAGTCGGAAAATCAAATAACCTCTACAAACAATGTGTTAATGAGAACAACTGAACTGTTGAATCTTTGTACCGTAGGTAGTACGCATGGTCCTTTGTCATGTCAACATGATGGCTGACTAGTGAAGAACTTAACCAAAGTCTGAACTATACAATCCGGCCTAAGTTTTAGAAAATAGAGTCGTCTGTTCAGACACCTTGCAGCATTTCGTCAGATGCAGTTGCAGTTCTTGACGTGGGCGTGTCGAACAGTTAATTAGAAGCATTACACGACATGGTCGAGCGCAGTTCGTGCAGGCCCATTAAACTTGAATTGAGATTGGGTATTGGTCGGTTGGCCCACTTTGGTTAGGCGTTGGCTGGACGTTTTGACCCACATCGGTAATTCAGCTGCGCGGACGGCGTACGGAAGATTTTTCACATATCAATATGACAAACCAAACCATCGATCAAAGACGACGTACCAACCAACGAAGGAAGCCTTAATGCCTTTATTATTAGGTAAAGATAAAGATATCGACATATACTTAAGCAGAAGAGGCAATAACAATGGACATAAAACAACCTGGGCGGTTGGTACAAACGAGTACACAAACTTAAAAATTAGGACAAACTATTTCCACCAACTTCTGATGCGAGAGCAAAAAGGGTCCAAATCGTCCTAGTATATACACACGGCATTGTGTTTTTCGTGAAAACCACATTGTACATTTTTCTCTAGTATATATCCGTATCCGACCTCTTTTCCCCCCCAAATTCATCACCGTGGGGACCCGCGCATTCTCTCCGACTATCACCGCCGGACTGCCAGAGAAGCTCGAGCCGTTCTCAATCCAGGCTTGCTTGGAAACTAGTTCGAGAGCCTGGAATGGCCTACGTGGATGTGTACTGAGGTAACTTAATATTACGGCTCCGTCGAGCACTCGAGCTAGGGTCGAGTTAACTTGAGCGTATCATCCAAACGACAACCCAAACATCATAACTTGAACTCAAAATAAGTTTGAATCATGAGACTACATAATTCAGAACATCAGGCAATATTACATATGCAGCCTGACAGTTATTCTGGAAGCAGCAGCCATCAGTAACATTTTTTTACTTGCCAACGATCAAGGCACCCAGATTGAAGGCGAGCATGGTCTTGTCCTGGTCGGCCGCATTCATGGCGTACAGCGGCGACGACTGGAACGCCCGTACCTCGTCCCGGGCGGCGGCGACGGCGGCCGTGGCATCGACGTACCTCTGTCTGGTGCCCGAGAACGAGCAGTTGTACAGGTCGTTCAGGATGCCGGCCATGGAGCTAAGCGCCTCGTAGTACCTATCCTTGAAGCGGGAATACGCCGCCCTCTCGTTGCCAGGGAGCGACGAGTTCTGCAGCAGCTGCTCCGCGGCGTCTATGGCGGACTTGTAGGAGAGCTTGGCGTACTTGGCGGCGACGATAAGGTAGACCGTGACCTCAGCGGCCGCCGCCCCGTGTTCCAGCGTGGTGCGGCATAGCTGGTACAGGTGGGGACACGCCTCGTGGCACATGTCGTCCATGTACATGGTCGGGACGTTGTCGCAGGCCTCGCCGTGGCCGGCGAGGAGCAGGGTGGCCAAGGCAAAGACCAAGGCGGCGGATGTTTTCATCATGTTGATAGCTCGTTGGAGATGGATATGTGTGACTTGTGTTCTCTCTTTCCTTTCCTTTATTTTTTCGATTGTGTGGGAGAATATATTGAGTTTTGGCTACTGGGTACAAGAATAATGGGCTATAAATATGACTGGTTTCTTTTGATTCGTTCCATATATCAATTAATGTCATGACACCATACTTTATACTACTCTGTCATACCGTTTCATTTAGGTAAATCCAGGGGCAAATATGGGAAAGCAATTAATCCTCGGTCTAAATTGTAAATCATCTTTATTGTTTTCATGTGAACTTGTATAGGGTGTAAACGAATAGGATAATTTCCGCACCGTATTCGATTTCGAAATGTTTTAAACAATCCATGTCCGGTTTTAAAAAAACCCGATGGATATGGATATCTGATTCCGAGCTTGACACCGGATATGGTATATGATATGTTATGTTAAATTGCCCATATTATCCGAAAAATAAATAGTATTATCCGATGGTTATAATCCGAATAATCCGATTTTCTATCGAAATGTTTAACCTAATAGAATATAATTTACAACTACTAAGTTGTCGAGTTCGTCCGTTGAACAAGGACTCACTTATATAGTCGTTGTAAAGAATATAGAGTACAACTTTCTTAGATATATACTAGGTTATTGAACAATTATTTTGGTTGTATGGTTTGACAATATACTTATGCGCGTATATATCCGATTAATTTTCTTCCGCTCCGAATCTGCTCCGTTTCCATTCCCGAATCCGCGGCCACATATATCCACCTCCGAATCCGCATCCGGTCATTATCTGCTCCGCTCCAACTCCGATGGGAAAATATGGTAAAGGATATGGTTGCAAAATCCGATCCGTTTACATCCCTATAACTGTATCTACTTAATTAGGCCATATATCGTTTTGGGCATTGAAAAGGGGTCTTTAAAGTGAAATATTGACCACCAATTTATGTACTCCCTCCGTCCAGGATTTTTAGTCCTCTACCGAAGTGCAGCGCGACCAAGGCGCAATCGTATTGGCCTGGTATATCCTCGCTTGTTCAGCCGTTTCAGCCAATCAACGGGGCAGTTTCGATTTCATTTTAATAGCGTAATTATGGTAGACATGCAGACCGTCGTTTCAGCCAATCAACGGGGCAGTTTAGGAAAGGAATTAATGATAGAGAGAGGAAGGTGCGGCTGGGTGGGATTTTTGAGTTATTAGCGCACGGTTAAATATGGCAATAAATGATTACAGGCTTTATTTGGGACTAGTTTCTGGACAAATAGAAAAACACCAGAGGACTAAAAATCCTGGACGGAGGGAGTATCAATATATTTGCTTGGAAATACTGCACAATAGATTTAGTTATACCAATTCATGTCATCAATGTTCGTACACAATTTTTTTTACTGAACGCGAGCATGGTCTTCTCGCGATGATGCAGCGCTGTGCCGCCACGGCCTCCCAGAGTGAAGACATTGATAGTTGCCTTTTCCGTCTCCTCATAAGTTTTTTCTTCCAAATATTTGTACAGATACACTTTTCCATATTGAAGTATTTTTTTTTAACTGACAATCAACTAATTAGTATGTACGTGCAACGCACGTCTTCATGATTAATGGGACAATTTACAAGTAGAAAAGAACAAAACAGGGTCTACATGTATTACTTTTTTAAAACTTTTGTATCGGTTTTACAATTTTATATTGCAAAGAGAACGATGCTTATGTAAGCATCACAGAGCATATAAACCTCACACCAAAACCAACAGAACTGGTGCCCCCGCGATGAAGGCGTGTTTTGTGGGGGTATTCTCAACACAAATTATGTCATATCCTCAATGTAACAGTCATATCCTTAAGCACGACCTTCGGTGCGGCACCGCCTCCTGCATGTAGAGGGGAAAATAAAGAGCGCACAAAGGAGGCATCGATCATGAAGGTTGTCGTCATCCTTAGTGTTGTTGTCGCTGAGAATGCCCTCAACGCAGTGAATATCACGTGGCCCTCGCCGAAGCTATACCTGCGGGCAAGGAAGGAGGAGCACTTGCGGTATCACGTCGGCGCATGAGCACATGAGTGTAGGGTCGTGGACTGCTCATCACAAAATCTCGACGACCGTGTACCGCATGAGTTTTGATCAGACCTTCATGACAGCCAGGGGATGCCAGCGGTGGTGGATTTTAGACCAAGATCCCCTAAAAAATCACCCAGATCCACATCGTGAGATGCCACCGCCGGGCTCATGCTCCACGCTGCGTGCATCCCCCTTTGACTTCCTTATTCCCACCTCACGCGCAAACGCCACCCGCCTCGCGCGGTGCCGCCGCATCCCTCGCTCTTTCTGTGTGTGGTCGTTGCGTCCCTTACTCCACATCGCGTGCAGCTACCGCCCTTCCTCTCTACCCCGCATCACGCACCGGTCCATGCAAAACATCTACAACGCGCCTACTCGGTTCTCCAACGTGAACTTCCTCCGATCGCCCACGGCCTCACCGGTTCTCCAATGTGAGTGATCATAAGGTTCAATCGATTTGATCGAAAAAGCAAGTCTACAACCTCGTTCGGGTCTCTGTCTAATTGCACACCATTCATTCTCTTTGGTTGCTTCAAGATTGGTGCTAACATTTTACAAAAACGTCCATCAACAAAATCTAATTCATACCAAGAGGTTCTTTGAACTTTTGTAGCGCACAACTTACATTCCAAAAAAAAAATCATCTCTCATCTTGGAGAACATTTAACATTTTTTAGAATCAACCGCTTCAGATATTTTAATTACCTTCCAATTTCAGATCTTGATAAGGAACCGACCGGATCCAGATTAAAATAAATTAACCATATACGGAAAGGAAACAAATCCAGTTTTGAATTGTCAAATAAAAGCAAATCACATTCGTGGGAAACATGAACATAATCACCGGATCCTTGGGATAAATCTGTACTCTATGCACTTATTTTATTTGATTTCTTCGTAAGTGTACTACGGATCACGAAACAATGTAAGACAAAACGTCAAAAAAATTCTGGATCATCAACAAACAAAAAAATTAATTAAAGATAACTACCCTCTTTGTTTTGTCCACAAGTCATATGAATCTAGAAGGAATAAAAGAGAGGATAAAGGGAACGGAGGAACGCATCCAACCAAAGCGAAGGGACAACACTAGGCGTCCCCGGGGGATTATTCCCTTCCCATCCTCCTGCTTGCATGCGTGACACGTGTCCCTCCAAACAGACCACAATCCCGCTTTTGCTGCCGCCGCAGCAAATAATCCCCGCTTTTGCTCCCTATGTAGCAAAAAACGGTTCGCCCAGAAAACAGAAAAGAAATGACCGATTTCGCCGGAGACCTCACCGGACTCGCCGGAGATCCCGTAGCAGAAAAAATGTGCTATTGTAGCAAAATTGATTTCGCCGGAGACATCAACGGAGACCTCACCGGAAACATCGTAGCAAATGTTTTGTTCTATTGTAGCAAAACCACAAAACAATAATAGCAAAAAAATTGTTATATTGCAGCATCGTAGCAAAATTCTTCCGGCGAGGTTCTCCGATAAGACTTATGATGCAAAACAGCAGAACAAATTGTAGCATAAAAATTCTTCTTAGAATGCAAAAACATTATGCTATTTTAGCAAAACTATAAAACTATTGCAGCAAAAAAAATGTCTGAGAGCACCGCCCTGCCGCCATGGCAGCACCGCCACCCCAAGCTGGCAGCATGGCCGACCGTCGTCGGTAGCACCACCTTCCGACGCAGGTAGCATCCCCAATCGCCGTAGGTAGCACTACAGTACATGCCTCGTGTCGGTAGCATCCCCACCATATCCTCCGCCGCGGTGGCGGACCTTGTAGCACCGGCGACCATCTACTGCAGCAACTGCGACAGGCTATGACAGCAGTGTTGGCCTTCGTCGGTAGTAACCGGCGAGTCGCGCTTAGCGCCCCGACGACCCGCGTAGCACCGACGATTGGCGTCGGTAGCAGCGGCAGTCGCCCCTTGGCAGCAGGGGCGGCCTACCATTGCAGCAAGCAGCCATGGCGGTGCACCCAAGAGCACCGACGCCCCGCTTTGGAAGTAGCGGCGTGCTCCGTTGGCAGCAGGGTTGGCCGTCCTCTGTAGCAAGGCAAACCGGAGCTGGGGCGGAGGAAGAGGAGGCGTTTAACGACGAGGGTCACATGAGGAGAGCGGGCCGGAGCGCGCATAGGGCGCTGCCGGTGTCGAACGGAGCAACTGACCACGGAGAGCCGGCGTTGAGAGGAGGCAGTGCTCACGGAAGTAGATGGAAGCCGAGAGCGCATTTCGAAGCCGCTACGGGGTGCCGGTGGCGGCGAACGCCGGCGGATAAAGCCGTGGTTGCCCCGCACGTCCACGCCGGCAGCAGCCCGCCACTTCCGGCTGGCAGCACCGCACGTCGACGCTGGCAGCACCGTGCATCCGCGCCGGCAGCACTGCGGCTCCCGATCGGCAGCAACGTGCATCCGCGTCGGCAGCAACCATGGAGGCCACGGCGGCGTGCTCGGGAAGAGGGCAGGCCACGGCGGCGCGCTCCGACGGAGGGGACGCTACGACGTCACGCGAGCAGTGGCGGCGCGCTGGGCGGCCAGCGGGAGGAGCCACGCCGCGGGATTCTGTGGCGGCGCGCTGGGCGGCCGGCCGGTGCCGGCGAGAGAGAAGCGGCGGAGGTGCGTGGCTCAGAGAGGACCGGCCGACGTTGGACGAGAGAGCAGGAAGAGGCAGCGTTGGAGGTAGAAGACGACTAGGACGAACGAGTGGATAGGAGAAGCAACCGGAAAAAGATAAGGTAGGTGGTGGGCCTCCCCACGTTCGCTGATTAATTTCCTTCCGTAACGAGGGGGCACGTGGCGCATGCAGAAGGCGGAGGACGGGAGACGCTCGTCCCCCGGGGGACTACAAACCTTTTCCAAAGCGAAGCTAGCTACACCCTTCTGGTCCTGCTCATGGTGTGCCAGCAGTTAGGAGTCGATTACTTATGGAGCTGAAGCCAGCAGCCGCCTCGTTACGGATTTTGCAGCTGCTGCCAGAAAGGAGCGGCGCTGCGAGCGGATGCGTCGGTTGCTCCTGCGCTTTAGCTCCGGCCAGCGCGTGTCCAGCAGCCGCCTGCCCGGCTGCCTTCACGGCGACGTATCTGGCGCACACGCCGACGCTCCGCCTCCGACTGCAGTTCTTGAACGTCGACCGTGAGCGAGCTAGGACGCCTTGAAGTTTTCCAGAGCGCACCAACCCCAGTGTCACGTCGTACCAGAACGTGCACGCGCACATGTCCGGCGTTTCGAGCCGTCGGTCTGACCCCGGTGCGCGACGCGAGCTGGATTGGTTCGTCTGTCCGTCGCCGCCTGCATGGCGGCGAAAGCACGGGGCAAAGGGCTGTGCCGGCCGATTCAGTGATTCTACAGTCTTCCGACGAAGCTGTCGTCGCTGTCGTCGTCTGTCCATCACCACGCGGGCGGCGGAAGCGCCGAGCAAAGGGCTGCGCCAGCCGGTTGTAAGGGACGTGACGGTGGACGGTGGTGCAGCGCAGGCAACTCAGGCGGCGACAGGATAAGGTATTAAAGTGTTCTTTTAGCGATTATAATCAGAACGAAAAAGTGTGTTGAGTTGTCAAACATTGGATCGATCTGCACTGTTAGCCAAATATTAAATGACTCAGATTTAATATATCAACACAAGTTTGCTCTTTTAATAATAGTATAGAAAAGGAAAATAATTTTCTCTAGTTGTTTTTTTAGAAAAGGGGAGAAGCGTCAGCCTCTGCATCGATTGATGCATACGGTTTTTTTTTATTGCATCGTTAAAAGTATTTCAGAGTTTACATGTCAGATGTTCCATTTAAGAGACTGAGGACATGCGCGCAACGGACTCCTCCCTCTCGCGCGCCCGTCGCCCCCCGAGGCGGCGACGCGCCCTTCCCTCTCTCCCCGGCCCAGTTCCCTCCCTCACCGCTTTCTCCCGTCGCCGCCGCCGGCAGGGGCCGCAGGGCGTGGCCCGGGTGGCGCCGGCGGCGGCGGTCTGCTCTTCCCCGCGTCGTTGAGGCGGAATCGGAGTTCCAACCCTCCCGGCGGCGGTGCTCCCTGAGCGGCGATGGTCCGGCGATGGTCGGGTGGTGGCTGGGCGGCGGCGACGCACGGCTACACGCGGGGCGGCGCGGTGCACAGGTGACGACGAGCTGCAGAGATCACCGGCCGACCCTTGCGGCCCAGATCTGGGCCCGTCGGGCCCCATCTGGGTTGGGGCGGGCTGGCCTGACCTGAGGCGCGTTCTGCAGCTGGAGGTGACGGATAGGATGCAGGGGACAGCGGCAACGACAGACGGCTTGTTGCAGCGTGGTGGCGAGCTTCACGGCCCGTTTTGGGCCCGGCCAGACCCTATTAGGACTGGTGTGCCCCGTGGGGCTTCACGGGCCCGCAGGGCCCGCCGGACCTGACGGGGACTGGTGTGTTTGCGGCCACGTCCGGTCGACTACCGTCTTCGGCGGTGGAGGTTGGTCCCTCCCGCCGGCCGTGGTACTGCTGACCCCAGGTCATTCTTGTCCACACCTTCGTCTTGTAGACCTCGTGACAGCTACTTCGGTGGGACGACAATGGTGGCTTCGGGATCGTTTTGGCGCATGATTGGTGGGCGGCTAGTCTGGTGGTGTCGAGCCGTCCTCGCGGGGCAAATATGCTACCGATCGTCCGGGGTTGTGGATGGGGTTATGGGAGAAATCCCTGTCGATTAGTCCGACGCCGAAGCGGTGCCACCTCCAGGTGGCATCTTTCATTCCTGAAAGGTGTCGGGGCTACCCTTCGCTTCCCTCTGTGCCGGGGGAAACCCTAGGACCACTGCCCTGGTCCAGGCTGCAGCATGGCGTTCCTTCTTGAAGGTGTGTCTGTTACTCGTGGATTCGATGTTAGGAGCGTGGTGGTACTTTGTTGGAGAGGGCGCACGGTTGCGGGTCACCATCGTTTAGTCGATCCGCCTATGTCTCCATTTTGTTTAAGAAGACACGCTTGAGAGGCTTTCTTTGTTTCGGTTGTTTTGTCGGGCTGTTTTTACTTTTCAGACTTTTATCTTGTTTGAGATGTAAACTTGACGAAATAGGCCGTAGCCCCGCTATATAAATATAGCAAACACCCGATACAACCAACAGACTTGTAATGCTGGGGACATCAAACATACACCCAAACTAGGCGATGGCTCCCTCCAGAACCTGGGTGATGCTTCTTTTCTGAATTCAAGTGGAGAAGCATGGACAGGTTGTATTGCACGTGACCATCATGGTGCAGTTCTCTGGGCGCTGAGCCGGGCTGCTCCAAGCGCACTGACATGGAAGAAGCAGAGGCCTGGGCTTGCCTAATTGGGGCGCAAGCGATCCACAATGGTCAGAATTGTTCTATCATTTTGGAGTCGGATAATATCTTTGTGGTGAATGCGATTAAAAACAGAGACCGATCCCTATCTAGAATTTGGCATATATTTATCAAGATATAGCAGAGTACCGTAAAAATGCTCAAAACGTAAGAGAAAACACAAGTATCCAAAGGACAATGGAAATCGTGTCGGATCGATGTCTAGAACGAAAAGGCACACTGCAAACCGTAATCCAGTAGATATGCTACTTGTCAGACCATATCTCTGCATTTATCAGTATTATAACTTGGATTATTTGGCAGTTGACCAAAGATCGATTAAACAAAGCAAACTGGAGTACACTTGACGCTCATATACCGAGCAATTTAGCAATGGAGTAAGCCAAGAGTTGCTTGTTCCGGTCGACAAGATTCATGGCGTATAGCGGCGACCCCCCGAGCGCATCAGGCGGCCCTGCAGCTCTCCAGGTGCACGAGGCCGTTCATGTACTCGTCCACCAGCCCGCCGAACCTGCACCCCGGCAGCAGGTCGGTGGCGACGCGGTGCATGCAGTCCTCGGCGTAGCCGTAATCCTCTATGCACGCGTCGTAGGCCGCCCTCTGGTCGCCATCTAGCGACCCGTTGAGCAGGCCGAGGATGTCGTCGGCGGTGACGAGGTAGGAGTCGCGGGCGCGCAGAGCGGCGATGAGCGTGTAGGCGGTGACCTCGACGTCGACAGAGATGGACGGGCTGTTTAGGTCGGGTGGTCCTGGCGCAGCGTGTCCATGCACATGTCGTACATGAGCCGCGTGCCGGACGCCGCCTCCCGGCAGGCCGCCTCCACCGGCAGGAACCGGACGCCGGGGCAGTGCTGGCCGGCGGCGCCCAAGAACAGAAATACGAGGATGAGGCGAGGACGGTCTTCATTGGCTTTCTTTATGGCATACACTACTGTGCTCGTGCCTGAGCTGGGCACAGCGTTGTATTTACTATATAGGACTTCTTATAGTTGACAACTGGAAATTGACGGGGGATTATTGTGCCACAATTATAGAATGATGACATGCATATGGCAATTGACTAGACGCCAATCGTACTTATTCATTTCAATCATTAATTCTTCGGTTTCTTTTCAGCTCCACAGACGTGTGGAGCACTGGAGCTCTATCGTCCACGACTCCACGTGGACTAGCGATAGAGGTAAGCTAGCTATTTTGAAGAGCAAATATTTAATTTTCAGTAGTGTCAAAAGAAGTTTCCAACTTTTTTTGATACTCCATAAAAAGTTTATTTCAAGAGTGCCAAAACTGTATTTTTCTTAAGCAAGTGCAAAAAATTGGTGTAAAATATCACTCTTCTATTCTTTACACAAAGTAGACATATTTGAAAGATAATTCCAAAGATTTACGATTTTTAATCTTTACAACAAATTTTGCCCATTTAAATGAGTTTCTCATGATTTTCTGGAACTAATTTAAATTTGAACTACAAATGTGCGCTAGTTTGGTTCTATAAATTGCCAAAATATATTTTAAGTTCTCTAAATAGTATTCTATGTTGTACCCGAAAAAAAGTGTTTAAACATTAAAGCCCAAGCCATGAATACTTTTGCCCATAATTTTGGACTATAAGTGTGCTATAGTTTTAAAATTTGCAAAACCTCATTTTAAGATTTCTAAGTAAAATTCTATGCAGTAGACACAAAGTAAGTTGAAACATTTGGCAATTCTGATCCCATTTAATTACAAAGAGTTTCAAGAAAATTATGAAAAAAGGAAGCAATCCTTTCGCATGGAGTTTTTCATGTGTACTATTTGCCAGGAACAATAACAAACTTGAAATATGAAACTCAAAAAACTAGTTGTATATCACTTGTAAACCTTTCAAGATACCAAACACATATTAAAATTTAACATATTAGGTGTCAATTTCATTGCATGATTAGTCATATCATAAAATGGTTCTCAATTTTACACATTACAAGCTTGACATTGAAAATTTGAAGCCTAGGTATTTGTAAAATACGCGAGCAATAGGACGAAACGTAGAATGCTCGTCAAGATACTTAGCGCTCTGGTTGGCAATTCAGACACATAATGATGTTAAACATGCAAGTTGTGGCGTTATGGTTGTTATCATCGTCGAGACAACAACATATTAGAGGATATCTCTTAACCCGTAGTTTAGACAAAATTGTTTAGAGAAGGTCCTCATACACTCGAGAAAATGACATTTGAATAGCTTAGGTCACTTCGACGGAGTGAAACATAGTCGTGTGTCAACAAAGGCACTTCGGGAGTCTCTGTCGTCAACTTCGGCCATACATGACTTCCCAAGGCCTACTCGAAATTTCTCTTCCGTAGTCTAATCCACATTTATCTTAACTTACGCCCTCAATCTGAACTATTACAAATAAAATTTAGATTGGACTTATATCAGTCTAGCATTTCCCACGTGGCTGGTTTGGTGAAAACATCAAACCACTTCTCATTAGTAGAGATAAATCTGACAACCAAACTAGCTAAAGCTACTCGTTCCTACAGATAATGAAATTCATTCTCAATGTGTTTAGTTCGAGCATGAAACATGGTATTGTTGTCCGAAGACACGAGCAGCACAATATTGGGGGATGCTAATGGGACAAGCTTGAGCTTACGACCCCCCCCCCCCCCCCCCTCGGCAACCGGAAGTACAGTGGGATGAGCAGGCCGAACCGGTGGAACGGTCGCGCCTGCTTGGGTTTGTGAGGTTGTGGCCTCCCCGGAATGGCATGCTTGAACTGTTGCCGGCGTCGTAGTTGTTCGACATGGCGAGGGTGGTGCGTGTGTGGTTGCAAAGTGGGAGTTGGAGTGGGAGATGGAGGCGAGCAAGATGCACTACGAGGGGGCGAGATGGAGGCATTATACCGCCTAGGCCGAGGGGGCGGTGGTGCCAGCGTTAATGCGACTTGTGGGGAAGACGTAGCGCTGGTGCATGGACTGGTGCTCCGCTGGCGCCGGCGTTAATGTGACGCTTGTGGCACGAGCAACATAGTCCCGTCACGTCCATATCGCGTCGCCTGGGGAACCGCCCGACGAAGTGGGCGTCATTACTCAGAACCAGCCTCCTGCTCGACGCCATTAATCGGGCTGACCGAGTGCATGTTTATGACATGGGGATCCGACCTGTCGGAGGCCGTGTTTGGGCATTGTCCCATGGGCTCGAGCAGGCCCCAACTATGTGGTTGGCATTGAATGTCATCGCGGACATTTTGTAGTCGGGCCAAACAAATTAGGGGGTGCAATGCAATGGGTGCGATTTTGGCTCTCGAGATGTTCTCACGTCTCATATTCACCCCAACAACACTCCATAGGTAAATACTAAAACATAATACAAAACACAAGTATCCAAGGATAATGGAAATCGTGTCGATGTTAGAACGAAAAGATACACTGCAAAATGAATTTTGTAATTCACTATATACGCCATACCATCACTTTGTATATTTATCAGTTATTATAAATAATAACCATGTAGAAAAGAAAGCCGTGTGCATCATTCCAATGCAGAGGTCGGGATGTTTATCCCCTTTCCGAAAAAGAAAAGAATATAACTTGGATTATTTTGCAGTTAACCAAAGATCGATTAAACAAAGTAAACTGGACACTTGACGCTCATATACTGAGCAAGTTCGCAAGGGAGAAAGCCAACAGTTGCTTGTTCCGATCGACAAGATTCATGGCGTACAGCGGTGACGCCGTGAGCTGCATCAGGCGGGTCCTGCAGCTCTCCAGGTGCACGAGGCCGTTCATGTACTCATCCACCAGCCCGCCGAACCTGCACCCCGGCAGCATGTCGCTGGCGACGCGGTGCATGCAGTCCTCGGCGTAGCCGTAATCCTCTAGGCACGCGTCGTAGGCTGCCCTCTTGTCGCCGTCGAGCGACCCACTGAGCAGCTTGACTGCGACGTCGGCGGTGGCGAGGTAGGACTCGAGGGCGTGCCGCGCGGCGACGAACGCGTACTGGGTGATCTCGACTGAGATGGACGGCTTTGCGCCGTAGTCCTCGTGCAGCGTGTCCATGCACATGTCGTACATGAGCCGCTTGCCGCCGGACGCCCACCGGCAGGCCGTCTCCACTGGCAGAAACCGGACGCCGGGGCAGTTCTGGCCGGCGGCGCCCATGAACAGAAATGCAAGGATGAGGACGAGGATGGCCTTCATTGGCTTTCTTTATGGCAGATACTACTGTGCTCGTGCCTGAGCTGGGCACAGCCTTGTATATTTTATATAGGACCTTATAGTTGATAACTGGAAATTGATGGGCTGACCGTCACATGGATTGTTGTGCCACAATTATATTTACAACAAAATTTTAACATTATTAGAAATCCTCATACGGAGTAAGATATATTTTCATATCATATATATTTAATGTTATAAATGTTGAGAATTTTTCGTATATATTTGGTCAAACTTTGAAAAGTTTGACTGAAAAAACTCAGAACGGGAAGTAAATAAAAAGGGAGGGAGTACATTGATGACATGCATATCGGCAATTGACTAGACGCTCCACAGACGCGGGGAGCTCTATCGTCCACGTGGAGTAGCGATGGAGGAAGCTAGCTAGGGTGTAAAGAGCAAACTTTTTAATTCTTAATTTCCATGGAGTCAAAAAGAATTTTCAACTTTTTATTATAATGTGCCCAAATTGCGAACATAAGTGCATCTTGCCATAAAAAAGAATGTTGCAAAACAGAGTTTCCACTTTTCCGTACTAAAACATCATTTTTATTTTCTAAGTCTCAAAATTAATTTTTGGTGAAGAAAGTGCAAAAATATCTATCAGTCGGGAAGCGTCAAGCCTATCACGTGGGAAAGACCCTAACTTGTGCAAAATGGCAGAACTCCATCTTTTTTGGAGAAAGTAGGCCATATTTTATGGAAAATCCTAGTTTTATAAATTTTCATGCTTGACAGCTATTTTTGCCCATTTAATGAGTTTCTCATGATTTCCCATACTCACTCTTTCACTATTATTAGACTTTTTAGTTTAAAAAAACAAATGCATATCTCTAGACGCATTTAGTGTGTAGATTCGCTCATTTTGATCTGTATCTAGTCCACATTAAAATATTTGAAGGTCTTATAATGCAGAACAGAGAGAGCAACTAATTCAAATTTGAACTATAAGTGTGTTGTAGTTTTGTCATGTAAATTGTGAAAAAACATTTTAAGATTTTCAAGTAGAATTCTATGCAGTAGTCTCAAAGAAAGTTGAAAGATTCAGGTCCTAGCCATGAGTAGTTTCGACCACGATTTTGATTTCATTTATAAAAAAAGTGAAGAAGACATTAAAAAAGCAGGTTCTTCCTCCCAAGTGACGAAGCTGGCAGCAAGCGCCGATGACCGCATTGAGAATGGATCCTCAGCGATGACCGCATCGAGAACGGCTCCTCAATGTTGACCTCATGGAGAATGGCTCCTCCGCGGCGACGCTGGCAAGAGAAAGCGCCGGTGGCGACGCAAGCAACAGAAGCAGGGGGGTGTTCGGGAACATTTTTTTTTGTTCCTGTTTAACCGGTTTTCCACTTGTTGCACTCAGCGAAGTCTCGAAGCTATGACAACTGTTGCACTCGGCAAACCTGCCAGAGCCGTCAAACGATTGTCTTCGTCACTTTCTTGTTGAGTGCGTCGTTTGCTGAGTATCAAAAAACACTCGGCGTGTAGGTATTTGTCGAGTGCCACAAGACAGACACTCAACAAATAGGTTGATGTGAACCAATCTTCTGCAGAAGGCTATATGCCAAGCACAACACTTGGTATAGTAGCTCGGACATTTTGTCTTGTCTAGTGTATTTTGAGTTTTTTGCCAAGTTCCTCGGGTACTCGACAAACGGTAGTGTCAGTAGGAAAGTAAAAAGGGAGACGAGGAGAAGGGGTTGGGGTGGTGGTTCCGGTCGAGAGGAATGTAGCGCGCGGCTATGTTGGCCGCGCGCGTGAGTTTTTTTTAACAAGTACCTGAGTTTAAAAAGGACATGGATGAATGAATTATGACTGACACGACTAACCGTAATTTAAATGCTCTTTTCAAACAAATGAGCTCCACAAAACAGCAGTTAAAAACAGCCATTAAGAATGTTTCGATCAAGATCTAACCTGAGACACTCACTTCAGTGAGCAAATTAAATTGCAGTTAAATATTGTCAAAGTACACTATATTTATACTAAAATGTTACTCTCCCTCCGTTCCATAATATAAGACATTTAGATATATCTCAAAAATTGACTAGATACGAAACGAAATGAGTGGACACACTAAAATGTGCCTAAATACGTCTGCATATGCATGAATCGAGAAAATTCTAAAAAGACTTACATTTAGGAATGGAGATAGTAAATCAAACAGCCTAATGGCAA
Organism: Poa pratensis; assembly: GCA_947311845.1. Taxonomy (NCBI): domain Eukaryota; kingdom Viridiplantae; phylum Streptophyta; class Magnoliopsida; order Poales; family Poaceae; genus Poa; species Poa pratensis. Next base: position 39,236,418 of record CAMZMU010000070.1, read on the forward strand.
AAAAAAAAAAATAGTAAGAATTTATGTTACATTTTTGTGGAAAATAGGGAAATTTCATTACTGCAATGTAAATCCGCAAATTTCTTTTATTGTCATTAACTTGCTTACGGCCAAGCTATTAATTACTTCGACGGAACAAAGTTATGGATACATGTCATGGATCTAGGCATCAACGCCGTGTCGTTTTTCCAACGGCCTCGGCACCAGGCTGCAAAGCAAGGCGGTCAGAAGGGTCTTGTTCCGGTCGGCGAGGTTCCTGTCGCTCAGCGGCGACGCCGGGTAGCCGAGCAAGCTCCTCCTGCACGCGTCCATACCGCGGAGGCCGCCCATGTAGTCCCGCGTCAGGTTCGCGGCCCCGTCGCAGGCGGAGGAGCTCACCGCACGCGCCAGGTCGTCGGCGACGAGGCTCATGGACCGGCGGGCTGCCTCGTAACCCTCCAAGCAACCGGCGTACGCGACCCGCTCGTCGCTCGGGAGTGCCACGTGGCCGCCGCGGCGGACGACCAGCATCGCCTTCCTGGCGGCCGCCTCGGTGCCGTCGTAGGCGTCGAGGGCGCTGCTCGCGGCGACGGCGGCATGGCGAGTGACCCGCGACGCCGCGTGGCGCGAACGACGCCGCAGGAGCGTGCGGAGGCATAGCCGGTGCATATGCCGCGTGCCGCAGACCGCCGAGCACGCCTTCTCGGCCGTCATCGTCGGAACGTCAGGGCATCCACGTTGGTGGCCGCCGCAGCTCGCGCCGGCGGCGAGGAGCGGGAGTACGACGGCGAGGAACTGGATGGATTTGAGCATGCTGCTCCCAATTTGTTTTTGCGTGGTATGGTGGAGAATGGATCGGCGTTTCTTGATCACACGGCGATGATGCATGAGCGCGTCGTAACTAGAAGGGGAGAATGGGAAATATGATGAGGATGTCTGGATCATATGATTAGTATTTGAAGAATGTTCTTTTTTTAGGGGAAGTATTTGATGACCTTAACTCCCACATTTATAAGTGGCACTATTTTTGTGTGAGCGATTCTAAAAGAAAGTTCCAGACTTCAGCCAGAATGACAGGCACTTATCTGCAATTATTAGCCACGTCAAAAGGCAAAGCAAACATTACCATCTGCGTATTTATTTATTTTTTTGCCAAAAATGGCCCCTTGGCCAAACTAATGCCAAGTCTGGCCTTTTCTGAAACTATTTTCAGATGAGGCCCTGAGTTCGGCGCCAATACGAGCAGCGTCAAGCTATTACAGCGCCGAACGAGGGTCGAGGCAATGCTCCTCGCGCCAACCTCTTCGACAACTCTGGTGCCCCTGGCGCCGACGCACCACCCGTATTGATGCCGAGCCCAGTGGCCAGATCTGGAAATAGTTTCCGATAGAGCCAAATAGTTTTCAACAAGTTTTCGATAGAGGCCAGACTTGGCATTAGTTTGGCCGAGGGGCCAGATTTGTCAAAAAATACACCATCTGCAGTGCACTGAATCAACTGAGGTCTAATCTACTCTGTATCCACATTCTGCAACTTAACACGGGGAGCACGACACAGCAGGATCTTGGACCGCCCCCCACATGAGTTTGTGCTACACCACATTACAAAAACAATCTTACCTGAGAAATACTTGAATCTAACAAGAAATGCGTCTCTTCTACGAAAGAGAAGAAAACAATCTGGTACACATATCGATGTCAGCTTCTTAACTTCTTGGCGCTCTGTAGCCTCTTCCGGCTTTCCGAGTGCTCACGATGCTAAGAATCAGAGAGTTGCCTACATCACACGTACTGTCGTAGCCCATAAGCTTGACACTAAGATCCTTGCATAGCAGCCCTAACCTAGCCTCGTCATCGCCTGCCAGTTGCAACTTACCGACCTGCTCTCGGGTGATGGCTGCATATAAATGGAATGCTTCCTGCTTTGCAGCCTTCTCAGCCGCAGGCTCCTTATCTTTCTGATCCTGTACTAAATCGGGCCTCCGTGGATCCAGAAGCAAATGATTCTCAAGTGTAATCCTGAGCAATCCCAGAGACTCTGGATCATCAGGTGCCATAGAGGAGGATACGAATGAGAATCTCCCGAATTCAATATCTGGCTCTGTGAAGAGATCTTCAAGGATGCCATCGGTAGGTCTAAGGCCTCTCTGCGGAGCATACTTCTCAGGATCGGAATTCACTCTGCTTTGTGAAGCCCGGAGAATCCTAGAAGCTTCTCTTAGTCCGCTCAATAAGGCACCGTGCATGGTTGCAGGGTACGCTCGGTTTGTGGCTTCTCCAGCAAAGAAGAGATGGTCATCGCTGACACTCTCAGCAAGAATGTCGTAGTCCGCTCCAGAAGACCCAACTCTGATGTGAGAGTACGAACCACAACAAAGAGGATCACTACCCCATCTCGTGCAAGCTGATTGGATAGGATCAGGCACAGTAACACCTTTTGGGCCATAGATACCTGCACAAAATTATAAATAAACTTTTAAGTGCTCATTATAACAAACACAACAAATCAAATATTTCAAGATGGAGAATTTGCATGTATCCCCTAGTTATCTTCTACTGCATCCCCTGATATTGTATCTATGTCTTATCTCCTCGTATGTCATACAGCTTCAAATAAAAAAAGCCGCAAACGGCCGAAGAGTACAAGGGTGCTGATCAAACAGCTTACAACTCTGCCTGGACGCTCAGCCCGAGCTTTTGGGCTCGGCCCGAGTTTTCGTGGGCTCGCTCCGAGCTAGGCTCGCTCCGAGCTAGGCTCGGCCCGCAGGCAATTTTGACCGAGCCGAGCTGGAAATGTTGGACCGCAGCGAGCTCGGGCCGAGCCTGGCTCGGCTCGGTCCGGCCCGAGAAGCTCGTTTTTGCAGCCCAGCATCACCAAAAGCGGCCTGTTAGGTTACGCGAGCGAGGCAAAATCCCATCGATCCCCATCCAGAGAAAAGAGCAGCGACGCCGCCATGCTCCCGCCGCCGGCCACGCCCCGCCCCACCACTCTCCTCCGGCCAATCCGCGAAGATCTGCTCCGGCCACTCCGCGAAGACCTGCTCCGACCACTCCGCTCCGGCCTGCGCCAACCTAGGTTCCGTCGCGGGCTCCCGTCGGCCACTCACGCCATGGTCATGGACATGAAGCACACCGGCGTCCCGTCTTCAGCCACCGCTGCCTCTGCTGCAGCTCTGCACGGCGCCGCTGCCGACGGGCCCACCCGTCAGTGACTGTAGCCCCAGGCTCGCGAGCTGCACCGAGTTGGACCGAGCTAGTGCGAAGCTCGGGCCGAGCTCCATGTCGCGGCTCGCCGGGAGTGTCGAGCTGGCTCGGGGCTCGGCAACTCCGGCCCGAGCTTTTTGCAGGCTCGCGCCGAGCTGGACCGAGCTGGCTCGCGTCCAGCCAGACTTACAACACAGCGCACACAGCAAGCACACAAAGCATAGGAATGAAAGCTCCTATTGAAGTCGACGATGCCCTCCTCCATCAGGCTCCAGTAGACGGCAACGAAGATAAAGGAGAAGAGGATCAGCCACTGCCTTGAGGACGAACAAACATACAGGAGGTCCACGGGACCGAGGAGCTGCAGCCCCAATCCTTCTATAACGTCGAACAGAGCACTCTGCCCTCTCAACCTGGATTGAAGGACGCCGCACCGTCCGACGACGGAGTTGCCCATTCTAGAGCTAGGGTGGGAACTACTCTCACCAACAAAGAGCAGGCACTGCACTCGTCACCACGCTGCGAGGAGCACACCATGCCCGCCACAACGCTGCTGCCCATGGACGTCCAAGGAAAAGGTGAAGCTTGGGTCCAATCCTTGAAGAAGCGTAAAGACTGAGTACAGGCGGCAGGGGATCCGGACCAAGGCCAGCCACCACGGAGAGGAACCTGGGCACTCGCCACCACCACCAAGCCACTGTCACCGGGAAGGAATGCATCCACTTCCGCTCAGGTCCTCCGGCGCCGACTCTCCGACTTCCAGACGATGGCCATAACCCGATAAATGGATGCTTGACCTGCGGGACAGAGGCAACACCACCACCGCACTAGCCTCAGCACCGACAGCCAGCAACCTCCATAACCTACTCACCCGCAGATCCAGCATTCCCGAGACACCGATAGAGCCCAATCCGTGGATTTAGGTTTCAACCGGGAACCTGGAACGGGGGTGGTGTGGAGGTACATCAACAACACCTCAAGGGAGGAGAGGGGCCCCCAAAGGGCATCACTGCCATCGTGGTCGGACATGCCGGCCAAGGGTTTGCCCCGATCCCAAGCCAACACCACCAGCACACCGCCTTCTCCAGAGCCGACGACATCCATCAGCTGCTAGATCCAGCGAGGAGAGAGCCAGAGGAAAGGAGGGAACTGACATTCAGATCTGAAGAAAAGAACCGTTGATACAGCCTTCCCGCCATGACCGACACCCGTCGACGCCTTGCCACCCACGCAGCCGAGAACGCTGCCCAACACCTGAGGACTTCACCTGCCGCAAGGTCGACTCCGCCTCTCCATCCGAGGCTGCCGCCCCAGCCTCCGATGCCCCTCTCACGGGACAGAACGACTAAATCCTCGCTGCTACCTTCACTGGCGAGCACACAGGAAAGCACGGTGGCCACCTCACGTACGGGCGAGGAGGGGGAGCGGTGGTTGCACTAGAAACCCTAATCGCCCTCAAGTCGCCCTTAGGAGGATGACGACGAGGGCCGAAACGTTTTTCCTAGCTTCATATTTCTCAGCTATGTCTACTTCCGCGTACAGAGCAACCTTCTTCGTCACCCATTTTCAAAGGGTGAATGATATACTGCCAAGAAACATGATGTTGACAGTTCGAAACCATGATGAAACCTTAAAAATCCAGGACCTATGCTAGAGAGAATTAGTCAGTAAGATTATGGCTTTCCTAACCACATGGTCACAGATAGCGGTTTTGATATTTGAATTTTACCAAAAGATCCCATATATTGTACAACTTGATTGCCTCCGAATTTCACTCATATGATTGCGTGGTTTCAGAGAAAGAAGCAAAAAACATAACCCCTTTGTTGCAAAATATTCTGTGAACTATTGCACCATGATGTGCTACATTCATACACTGTTGAGGTCCATCGTGTCTAAACTTAATGAGTGTAGGTAAAACAAAGCTTAACTGTATTTTCACCAATTAGTAATAGTACTAAATTTTGCTCAAATTGTCTCAAATCTGGATGTTTCAAATTTTATGTGTTCTCCCCACAAAATACATATAGCCATACTCAAATATTTTGGAGAAAACTAGCTCGATTAAGCTTCATGGGCGGTCGACGGCGCACGGCGGTGTTGATCAAGCAATACGGTGGTGGACAGGATACCCTAGAGTGAGACGCAGGAACCGAAAATCTGAGGCAAATCATCTGAAACTGGACATTTTTTATGACGAATCTAATGGTACCATTTTCATTTGTAAAATCCAAATAATGTTTATATATTAGGAATATGGAGTGCGAAACTAGTCTATTATATATTTTTTCCAAATATAAATTTACATATGGATTAACAGTATATGCACCATTTAGAAAATTCCAATAGCATTATCAAACCCAGACACAAGCGCAATGAGAAAGAAGCATGCATGTGTGATTTTTTAAATGGTTGGATGTTGTGGACGCTAGTTGCATGGATGCGGCCGGACGGACGGGAAGAGGACCAGTATGGTCGTATTGTGTTAGGAGATGGCAAGAGTCCTTTTGGAAAGTATAGGATTAGGAAAGAGTCCAATTGTATTAGGAAAGGTCTAGGTCTAATCGTATTAGAAGAGGTCAAGGTCTGAACATCCATTATATAAGGATGCCATGTATCCACGTTTTAGACAAGCAAGAACAATCAATCTAATCTCTCCCTCGTAATTCTCTCTTCTTAATCTATGTCTACCCAATCCCTCGCAGCCATGCCGTCTGGCTATCTTCTACACGGTAGTTATCCCGTTGTGGATCTAAGTCCACAACATTTGGTATCAGAGCCGACCACCATGGCTTTTGCTGCCGAGAAGATGTCGCGACGGATACTCCGCGTCACGATTCAGCATGTTCTCTACCCTATCACCCAGAGTGTGCTTCATCAGATCTTCGGTCCCTATGGAGCCATAGAGACGATTGAAATTTTTCCAGCAAAATCAAGGATTGTGGTCTTCATCAAATATGGTTTAGACCATGATGCACCACGAGCTTTCAGGAGTTTACAAGGTCGCAACATATACATGGCTGTTGTCAGCTTTGTATCGAGTTGCTCCCTGCAACGCCTGGATCGGATGCAACCAAGTTAACGATGATGACACAGCAAGCTACAGCAATGGTAGAGGCACCACAGCAAGAGGCAGAAGCAAAGGTGCAGCAGGAACCAGAGGCAGCGAAGACACGTGCGAGTACATCGGCAGCAAGCAAAATCAGAGGAACAGTGGCCAGGCAACCAGGCATGGCACAGCTGCCAGCGGGGGTAGTGGCTCAGCCAGGAACAAAAACACCGGAGTCCCAAGCCAGAACAGAGCAGCTAGGTGCTGGTGTGAAAACGGCGGCAAAAACCTCACCAGTAGCGGCTTTGATGCCAGATGAAAGAGTCTGCAGGAATATCAAGCGTCTAGGCATGGTTGGTCTGTTTTCTTTGCAAACCAAAGCCGGCACGGAGAACAAGTTACCAATGATTCCAGAAGATACTTTTGGAGATAATAGAACATCCGTTCTGTTAAAGCACCTAGCAGACCAGGAAGACCTAGAGATCGACAAGTGCTGCATGAGAGGATTGGGCAAGAGAACTAGCAAAGCTAGGAGATGGAATCAGAGTAGCACATCAGTGTGGGTATATGGAGGACTTCAACCATGGCCGCCACCCTGCAGCTTGAGGACAAGCTGCTTGTCCGGGAGGGGTGTAGTGTTGTGGACGCTAGTTGCATGATGCGGCCGGACGGACGGGAAGAGGACCAGTATGGTCGTATTGTGTTAGGAGATGGCAAGAGTCCTTTTGGAAAGTATAGGATTAGGAAAGAGTCCAATTGTATTAGGAAAGGTCTAGGTCTAATCGTATTAGAAGAGGTCAAGGTTGAACACCATTATATAAGGATGCCATGTATCCACGTTTTAGACAAGCAAGAACAATCAATCTAATCTCTCCCTCGTAATTCTCTCTTCTTAACCTATGTCTACCCAATCCCTCGCAGCCATGCCGTCTGGCTATCTTCTGCACGGTAGTTATCCCGTTGTGGATCTAAGTCCACAACATTGGAGTTCTTGATATAGTTAGAAATAAATGTACAAACTCCCAACCTTCAAGGAAGATTGTAATTAGACATATGAAGACACCATAATTGTTAATTTTGCTAGTTGATTACCTCGAAGAATACCAAGAACCCGATGAAGTGTGACAACAGGATCAACTTTTTCAAACTCCAAAGCAGCCTCTCCCGCGACAAGTGCGATAAGTACTGCGCCACCAGAAACAGTATGGTAGCTGTAGAAGAGAAAGAATTCTCCACGCTTGCTGCTCTCCTTATTCAAACACCCAAATGTGTCAATTTCCTCATCCCAAAATACTGATGGGAATACCATAGCCACTTTGTTCAGCAAACCGAATCCCAGCCTCTGAATCGCTCCAAGCTTGTCTTTAGGCAACTCTGGGTCAAACACAATGCTCCCACTCTTGAGCACCCCAAGAGGGACAGTGCACAGCGCCATGTCCGCCTGAAAAACCTGCCCTCCTTCCACCGTGATGCTCACCCCATCCACTCCATGCTCGATCCGCTTTACCGTCTTCTCATACAGCACCGGTACACCATCGCATAGCGCGTGTACGAGCCTCGAATTCCCTCCAGCCAAGAAGCAATGGTCTCCACTCATCTCATACTGGTCATCCTGGTCCCAGTGCGCCAGCGAGAGCTCTGACAGGCAACCAGCATTGGAGAACTCAAGGTTCGCCAGATGCCAGTCAAGAACCTCCCTCTCCTCCTCGGTTTTGGCCACACTGTACAACCTTCTGAGCCTCTCGATCCCTTCCCCCAGCGAGATCCCCTCCGCGGCTTCCTTGAGAGACTCCCGCAGCCTGGTGGCGTGATCTAGAAGCGTATTGAATGCCAAATCGATACATCTATCCAGCCTGGTGCCCACAGTCCGGCCGTCGGGGTGGTACAGCGGGCATTGGTCACGCACCTTGTGGAGAGGAATCCCGAGCTGGCGGGCGAGCACGCCTAGCGGGTTGGCGTGGATGCCAGTGATGACGCTCCCGCCAAGCTCGACGGCGACGGCGGCCTGGTTTTCCCCGCCTAGGCGGGAGGTGTAAACGCGGCCGCCAGGGCGGGCACGGCCTTCGAGGACGAGCACGCGGAGGCCGAAGCGGAGGAGCTGGCGCGCAGCCGCGAGTCCAGCGAGGCCAGCGCCGATGACGAGGACGGAGGCGGCTGGGCCCTCGGGTGCGTCGGGGGGAGGGGAGGCGGGGAAGGCAGCCGAGACGCCGAAGTTGACGTCGCCCTCGCGGGTGAGGAACCCGTGCGCGGCGGCGACGAGGTGGTCGTAGCTCGACGCGACGGTCTCGAGCACGCGCGCGCGGGGCAGCGGCACCCGCGGGTCGGCGCGCCAGGAGGCGAGGATGTGGTTGCGGACGACGATGTAGTCGTTCGGGGCGGCGGCGTCGGCGGCCGCGAGCATGGCCTCCTCGGCGGGGAGGAGCGCGTCGATGGGGAAGCCCAGGGAGAGCGCGATTTGCGCCTCTGTCTCCGTCTCGCGCTGGCGCTCGTCCGCGGAGAGGCGGCGCAGCCGCCGGATGCGCCGCGACGGGGAGTTCCCCAGGTAGGCCTGCAGGGCGTTGTCTACGAGCGACTCGTCGTAAGAAGCCGCGCGCGCCGACGCAGCCCGTCGCGGAGGGCGGCGCGGCGACGGCGACGGCGACATCGCCGGGAAGGGCAGAAGGGTCCCGTGGGGGGTTTGGGTTTGGGCTTTGGGAGGGAGGAAGGGTAGGTGAGAAATGTGAAGAAGACTTTAGGATACTTGCGTTTCACCGACAAGTGGTCCTGCCCAAAGCTGGCCACCTGGGCCCGTCATCGCGGGCCGGCCTGTCAGGGCCTGGCCCGGCACATGGCTAAACGGGCCGTGCCTATCCCCCGGCACAACTGTGGCCGAGGCCAGGCACGCGGCCGGCACGGCAGGACCTCTTTATCTTTTTTTGTTTTTTTTAAAATCGGGAAAAACAGGTTCGTTTATCATTTAATAGTTTTTCTCAGATTTTTTCATGTAAACGTGCCCAGCCTACTTAAACGGGCCATGCTTGGGCCTCGAGGCGAAGCACGTGGGCTCGCACGGCACGGCACATTTATAAACGGGCCAAAATGTCGTGCCAGCCCGGTTAGCACCAAGCATGTCGTGCCCGGGCCGGCCCGTTGGCCAGCTCTTGTCCTGCCAGTATGTGACTTGGTAATTTAGAAAGGCTAGAAGCGGTGGGATGACATGTGACAATCGACATTAGGAAAAAAGCGAACTGCTCCTCGCAACCGCGTTCCGACGCTGCTCCGGCGGCTAGCATCCTCTGCCGACCTCCTGGTCGTCGGTGGTGAGGGGTCGCTGGAATTTCTGTGTGGATCTGTGTAATTTTAGGGTAAGGCATGTTTAGTTTAAGATTTTTGGCCCGCTCGACGTCTTGGCCTCGCAAAAGCGACGATGATGATTAATAAAAGTGTTACAATTTTTTCTTTGACGCGGGTATTTACTATGTGGTCGGTGAGGGACCTCAGAGGCCGTCTGTTTGAGCGGCGATGGCGGTATCCTTGTGGTCGACATGTGTCCTCGGACTCCACCGTTGCGACGATGCTCGCTCGAGCTTCGAGCGTAGCTCGGGAGGTCGTTCAGGAGTGCGTACAGACCATAGTCTAGAAGATGGTGAATCTTGTGCTAGGTTCGTGTTTAGAGGCTGGTAAATATGGTTTCCTTCTTTGACGTCGTCGCGCGAAGGTGTCCGAATTGGATTCGATGACGTGTACGGGCGCTGCCCCGACTAGATTCTTTCAACGCTAATGGATTTGTCTTTGGCAAGCTACGTTGGTCTGTAAAGGTGCATATCAGTGATAAAGCCGTTTCGAGCACAGATGAAGAAGTGATATGTCCACTTTTTTGTCTGGCCGCTATGGTGGTGCCTGAAACGAGTGACATGCGGTTGTGTCTTGCTCAGGGAGTTCTTCAATCTAGATTGTAATTTTCTTTCTTAGTTGTGGGTTCTTTTTTTTACATAAGTTAAGATTTTCCAATCTTTTCAATTTTGTCAGGTCGACATTGACGTGACGTGTAACTTGATCTAAAAACAAAGTTCTTTTTTTAGGGAAAAAAAGACATTTCTTGGACTTATTGAGATGAGTAACTTGTGTGGAATTTGCTTGGGGCCTTGGGCCAATATTGCGATAGGGCCCAATTCGGCTACCCAAGTCACCGTTCTCAAACTCAGCGGGGTGTTTTTTTCTTTTCTTTTTCTCGTCTTGCCAGTGCTGTGTAGGCTGTAGGCTGCCGAGCTCAACCACTGCAACCTGCTACCCCGGCCGAAGCTTGGAGAGGACGGACCGACGGAGCTACCGTTCTGGTTCTCTCAGGCAGCGGCGCAGGACGGTGCCGTAGCATCCGGAAGAGTCACTTGGCGGCGCAGCGCAGGTAAAGCTCCTTCGAATTTCTCCCCTTCGTTTCGGATTTGCCGATTGATGAATTGGGGATTTGGTGAAATGTCAAAGATGGCTAGAAATTCGAGTTCGCTGTCTGTTCCTGATATGATCTGCGAATATAGGTAGGTAATTAGGGCGATTTCGGAAGCTGGCCGTTGACATTTCTCTACCTCCGCCGCTGCGGCATAGCTGAATGCGCACGAGGAAATGAGGAAGAGCTGCGGCCTCAGCTCCGGTCCCGGCCGGCCCTTCAGCAACCGCCGGTGGCTGGTACCCTTCTTCGCCAGCCTCCTCGTGTCAGCCACCCTCTTCCTCGCCGCCGCCTGCGGCCTCTTCGCGCCGCCCTACCTGGGCAGCGACGCCTTCCTCTTCGACGTGGTCTCCTTCACCGACTGGGACGACGATGGAGCCTCACCGTCACAGTCCATCGAGTCTGACGCCAAGAACCAGCTGCTGAATGACACTGACGACGCCAACGACAATCCCGACAACGCCGCCGTGAACTCGGACGACTCCGGCGCGGAGCCGCCCCGGCTGGCGTATCTCCTCGAGGGCACCAAGGGGGACGGCCTGCGGATGCGGCGGGTGCTGCAGGCGATATACCACCCGCGCAACCAGTACATCCTGCACCTGGATCTGGAGGCGCCGCCGCGGGAGAGGATCGACCTGGCCATGTACGTCAAGGGCGACCCCATGTTCAGCCAGGTCGGGAATGTGCGGGTCATCGCCAAGGGCGACCTGGTGACCTACAAGGGGCCGACCATGGTCGCCTGCACGCTGCACGCCGTGGCCATCCTCCTCAAAGAAGGGCTGGAGTGGGACTGGTTCATCAACCTCAGCGCGTCCGATTATCCTCTCATGACACAAGATGGTCAGTCGGTGTTCTTGATCACCACTTCCTTTTTTTATGTATTTTCCTGCGGTGAATATCCACTCCTTTCTAGGAACCAGCATTTTGTTGCGATGCATTGGAACCGCATTGTCTGCAATGTAGTTGTTTATATGAATTCCCTTGATTTACCTGCTGAGATTTTGTTCCTGTTGACTAATATAGAGCAGTGCGGAATGCGGTTAGCAACATTATCATGTCATATGATCAAAATTGTTCACAATATGGGGTATCACGAACACAAAAGTTATACCACCTCTGGACTAGCTTAACTAGTTATCTTTGCTTATGTACAAGATAGCCCCCCAACAGTGAAGATTATTAGCATCTGAAAGCAGCTAAGCATCACTTAGATGTCTAGAGGATAGGTGCCCTGGATAGGTTCCAGACTTCCTTGTGGTGAAGTGCCAGTGTGCACGGGCGTTGAAGTGTCTTATTTCTAAAAGGAGGTCACCTATGTAGATGATATGCTCTTATGATGAAGCTTGAAATTTCCATATATCAGCAACACAAAAGCTTTGTACTTGTAGTTTGAACTGTTATTATCTCTGAGCAGGTATATGTAATGTGTTACATACTCTATATGTGATTTTCTGATGTTATTTCTCTACAGATATACTTCAAGTATTCTCGTCTTTGCCAAGAAATCTTAATTTTATAGAGCACATGCAAATATCAGGATGGAAATTGTAAGTTTTTTTATGGCATAAACATGATTCACATTATCTCGATCTATTAAGCCTCTTTAGCCCCTTCCCTTTCTTCTGATGTTTGTGTGCTTTCTCACAGGATGCAAAGAGGAAAACCAATAGTTCTTGACCCAGGGCTCTATCTGTCGAAAAAGTTTGACCTTTCAACGACTACCGAGCGGCGAGAACTGCCGACATCTTTCAAACTATATACTGGTAGGACTGGTTCCTGATTTCAGTATTCAGCAGTTCTGCATTTTCTACCCATATGGCAGTACATTCATGTTGCGGTCGGCTGTCATTCAAGAGCCACTTTCTTATTCTGTAAAAAAACCAATTGCTTAAACTTGTTCACTAATCATCTTAATTGTTTGCGAACTGCAGTAGCTATAACCTCTCAGTTCAAGTTTTACATTCTGCAAAATTCATTCATGTATCAGTATGGTCTTGTGGTCAAAAGTATTTGAAACAACACATTGGGAAATTTAGTTATGATGCCATGCTATTTTGCAATAATAATCAAAAGTTTCTGGTTGACTATGCATATGATTTTCATCTGTTACTAACTCCTCTCGTCGCTTTCTAATTACTACAAATAATTTTCCTAAGAAACAGTGTGTAGGATCATTCGGTGGCATCAAGACCGTGCTAATTTCCAAAACAACAACTCAATGCCTATCGAAGTTCTGCAGTGGCATTCCTATTGGATGGAACAAACATAGGGTGTAATGTGTATACCTAATATAGATGAATGAAACACATTTATGAACTTAAGCATGCCCTCAGTTTTCTTTAATTAGTTTATGTTAATTGATATACTTTTTGTTTTATGAGATTTTTTGCTAAAGTTTCATTTACGCCGAATTTGCATGGAGTAGACTCTTAGGGAAGGACTTATGCCACCACAAACAGAAACTAAAGAAAGTGTTGAATTTTAAGCTGGCGTCAAAGATTATAAATTCATTTACTACACCCTGGAGTACTGTTAAACATGGATAAAATGAATTAATAGTTGTATGGAATAACACAAGTTTGTGTATAATGGGAGGATGTAAATGCATGCAATTTTGTAAGTCTGCTGATCGTTCTCTGTGTTGACTGTTAAGGCATGTGTTTGGTCAAAAGACACTTTAATGCATCTTAATGTGACAGTCTACCATGTTTGTTCGTCAGGCTCTGCTTGGATAATGCTCACAAAAACCTTCCTGGAGTACTGCATATGGGGTTGGGACAATCTCCCACGTACGCTCCTGATGTACTATGTCAACTTCATCTCCTCACCAGAAGGTTATTTCCATACTGTGATCTGCAACTCTGATGAGTTTCAGGGCACTGCAGTTGGTCATGACCTGCACTATATTTCCTGGGACTACCCTGCAAAGCAGCATCCGCTGACCCTCTCCATGAAGGACTTCAACAACATGGTCAAGAGTGGCGCGCCCTTTGCGCGGAAATTTCCCAAGGAAGACAAGGTCCTGGACAGGATAGACCGTGAGCTCCTGCACCGCTCTGAAGGCCGGTTCACTCCTGGAGCATGGTGTGATGGGAGTTTTGAAGGAGGGGCTGATCCCTGTTTGTCTAGGGACGACGACTCTGTTTTTGAGCCTGGTCCGGGTGCTGAGAGACTGCGTGTGTTGATGAAGAAGGTGCTTTCATGGGATTACCGCAACGGAAGCTGTTCGTCACTGTCTTACGACCAGAAAAAGAGAGATTGGTATGTTCCCAGAAGTAAAGGATGATTTTGCTCCCCTACTTGTAAATGAAGAACTTGACCCCTTCAACTGAAATGAACAACGCTGATGAATACAACATTCTGACCAAGGAAAATGTTGAAATGATAATATCCATAGTGAGATACACGTGGCCATCTCCTTGAAATTTAAGACTTCATTTCAGTACTGCTGTCTTGGCTATAGTCCAAACAAGAAAGGAATTCTTCTTTATTTAAAAAAAAGGAGGATAACCGCCGGCCTCTGCATGGATTGATGCACACATCAACAGGAAGGAATTCTTCTATCGTATGTTCTTTTTGTGGTCAATAAATTTACCTTTTGTGTTGTCTTCCTTGTACCTTGCTCACAAAATAACTGGAATATATCCAAATGTTGACTGGACTGAAATATGCCGGAGAAGAAAAGGAAATTCTGCTGACAAAATTTCCATCCCAAGGACTGAATGCACTGAGGATGAACTGCTGGTTGACTGCATCGTTTACAATTCATAGCACTGTGATGACATACGTGCTGATAACAAGGAATGCTTGAACATGGAGAACTATGTTTGCAAAAATCCTTCATGGAATCATTTTTCTGCTAACATTCGAAACGGTTGTCCGTCTAAGAAGGGGACATGTTTAGAGGTGGACGAGCATCTCTCTAAAATGGAAGTGGGTGAGCACGGGATAGCAAGAGAGCGGACTTAAGGTTGAAACCGAACGGAAACAGATGAAAAAATGCTTTATCTTTTTTCGTTCCCACCTTACCTCGCCATAATCGGAAACAAAACTGAAGATCATGGAAAAGAATACAGAAGCAGAAATCACCGGAGACTAATATGGAACGGGTACGATAAAAAATCGGACAACATTTGTTAGAATACAATAGAAGTATAATGCCTTGGTCCGTAAACCAAAAGGGCACATATAAAAATGTAGACAACAAGATAATGAATAACTCACAATGTTGACAAGAGACATTTGAATATAAAGTAACATACATAGTTTGACACTTCGACATGTATCGGAAGTTCAAACAAATAGTTTCACATAGACACAAAAATATGTAGCATGACCTAGTCCTACTTGCATATAGAAACTAGTTGCACGTATTTTATGACCCCATGGAACGTACGGCTGGGCTTGGAGTGAACATAAATGAAAATCACCAACATCAGTGCAAGCAACTCAACTTGATTTGCAAGGAAACGAAGCATTGATGAACGAACTGATGGTGACAATTATACTGATCAGCTTGATTATGGCGATGGTGAGAATGTGAATCTCTCTCAAGGGACAGAAATGTCCATTGACAAGAATACATGTGAGGAGGAGGTTTCACCAACTCAGACGATTGAGGATATCGAGAAGCAGATCTATGAAGAAGTGGAAGAGGAGATCAGAATGGAGAAAGAGAAAGAAAAAAGTGAGGAGGAGAATATCAGAAACAGGTTGAGGCCGCAGGGGGACGGGACTATTCTCGAGAAGGCTCAAGATTTCACCACCAAAAGGAATCTGGAACAAAAAGGTACTTCCTTCCCTACTGTGCTTAACTCTTCCGTTGAAACTCTATGTAATTTAGCTGATTGCATGCAAGTTTCTATTGGTGACACGATAGAAAAGAGAATGCAAACTATTGATATTATGAAACAGCTCGAAAATGCTAGATATAGCATTTATAATGAGACGATTAAAAATGCGAGAAAAAATGTGGAATCAGGTGAAGAGAACTGTCAAGAACCTCTTGACATAAACTCTCTAAAACCTATTCTAACAGATGATGACAATGGGCTAGGCGATATGGATGATTCAGTGGATATACCTATCCACTTGCTATCCCCTCGCAGAGACCTGGCACCTGGGAAATCCCTGGATGCTGTTAGTGTCAAATCAAAAGTGAAAGTTAAAAAGAAAAGAGGGAAAAAATGAGAGGCGCCTTTTGGAACGGTAGGGGGATGGGATCTTCCGATAAAAGAAAGCACACGAGAGAAATGTCTCATGATTTTGGGTTAGATTTTCTGGCAATCCAGGAAACTCAACTTGTGGATTTTAGAGAGGTATGGATCGAGCAAATAGGAGCAAGAAATATCTACACGTGGCATGCCCTCGCCTCGATTGGAAGATCGGGTGGTATGCTGGTAGGTATTAAAAATGCTGAATATGAAGTGCTTGATATAAGTGAAGGAGCTTATTTTGTTAAGTTCCATATTAAAACGCGGAAGGATGGTTTCGTGTGGAATCTTATTTCCATATACGGAGCTGCCCAGGCCGAAGGGAAAGAAGCTTTTTTAATAGAATTGGCTCAAGTTTGTAGTAGTGCAAAAGAACCTTCTATCATTGGAGGTGATTTTAACATTATTAGGCATAGTGGGGAAAGTAGTAATGGTGGTGTTTGTGACAGATGGACTGACATTTTCAATAGTATTATTGAAAACAACAATCTGGTTGACTTACCCATTAACAACAGGAAGTTTACATGGTGTAATGACCATGAAACCCCCTGTATAAAAGACTTGACAGGGTACTAGTGACAACCAACTGGCTAGATAAATTTCCTATGGCGATAGTTATTGCCCTTCCTAGAGGGTCTTGGTCTGATCACACTCCACTTTCAGTGGATACTGGCTGTGGGGAAACTCAAACCTATCATTTTAGGTTTGAATTGAGTTGGCTACTTCGAGAAGATATAATAGATGTAGTTAAACCGATTTGGGAAAAGCCAGCGGGCAGGAGAGATTCCATTGCTGAGTGGAATTGGAAACTTGCCTTAACAAGAAAAGGTTTAAAAGGCTGGGCGAGAAATGGTGATGCTTTCTATAGAATGGAAAAAGCTAGGTTGACAAGGTTACTTGATAATCTTGATACAATGGCTGAAACTTTTGGCCTGACAGCAGCCGATAGGAAACTTCAGTTAGATCTAAAATTGCAACTAAATGAAATTGTCCAGGAGGACAATATCAAGTGGTTCCAACGTGCTAAAAGTAAGGACCTTAAAATGGGACAGAGTTGCACTAGGTATTTTATGAATAAAGCGAGCGGTAGGAAAAAGAAGAATAAAATTTTCCAACTACAAGAAAATGATAGGATTATTCAAGGAGATCGAGAATTGCTAGCTCATGCTACGGAATTCTACAAGAAACTCTTTGGGCAATCCGAGCGAGCTAGTGTTAGACCTAATATGCAATTTCCTTATGTGCTGAGCGCTGAGGAAAATGAAGTGCTTATTAGGGATTTCACTCTGGAGGAAATTAAGGAAATCGTCTTTTCCATGGCTCACAACAAGAGCCCTGGTCCTGATGGATTTCCGATTGAATTTTATCAGTTCTTTTGGGATTATATTAAAAGACCTCTGAAAAAATTGTTTGATGATTTCATGAACAAAAAACTAGACGTAGGTCGTTTAAATTTTGGTACTATTACACTGTTGCCTAAATGTGATGATGCGATGGTCATCACAAAGTTTAGGCCCATTTGCCTCATGAATGAGAGTCTTAAAATTATAACTAAAGGGCTTAACAATAGAATTAATGAGTTTAGTGATAAGCTGATTGATAAAACTCAGACTGCTTTTATGAAAAATAGATTCATAATGGAAGGGGTGGTTATTTTACATGAGGTATTGCATGAAGTTAAAAAGAAAAAACTTTCTGGAGTCCTTTTCAAAGTCGATTTTGAAAAGGCCTATGATAATGTTAATTGGGCTTTTTTATACAACATTATGGTGAAAAAAGGTCTTTCTGATAAGTGGAATGATTTGATTTTCAGTATAATGTCTAGCGGCAAGGTGAATATTAAAATGAACGATCAGCTAGGTGATTTTTTTAACACCTACAGAGGTGTGAGGCAGGGAGACCCGATTTCTCCAATCCTCTTTAATATGGCGGTCGACTCGCTTAGTGTAATGGTTAAAAATGCTCAGGAAAATAAAATTATCACTGGTTTGGCTTCTCATCTGCAGGAGAATGGTGTGGCCATTCTCCAGTATGCGGATGATACCATTTTCTTATTAGAAGAAGGTTTTGAAAACGCTAGAAATCTCAAATTCTTGTTATGCCTGTTTGAACAAATGTCTGGTCTGAAAATAAATTTCCTCAAGAGTGAGGTTTTTTGTTTCGGAAATTGCAAAAATCATAGTGAGGTTTATGAGGAGATCTTTACTTGCAAATCCGGGGTCTTGCCCATGACTTATTTAGGGCTTCCTGTTGATAAGAAGCGTCTTCTTAACAAACATTGGGAGCCGGTAGAAACGAAAATGGGGAAGAAAACAGGATGTTATCTTGGGAAATGGCTGGACATAGGCTCTCGAACCATTCTTCTAAACTCTTGCATAACGTCTATTATCTTTTACATGCTCTCTTTTTATAGAGTTCCTGTAGGAGTAAGGAAAAAATGTGACGGTTATAGAAGTAGGCTTCTGTGGCAAGAGGAGCAAGGGATCCGGAAATACCACCTTATTAATTGGGAAACGGTTTGTTCTCCCAAAGATTTAGGTGGGTTGGGAGTTCTAAATCTGGATATTATGAATATTAGCCTTTTGTGTAAATGGCTTTGGAAATTAGAGAACGAAAATGGGGCTTGGCAGGATATTCTGAAGAAAAAATATCTTCAGAAGGAAACACTGTCACAAGCCTCAGATAAGGATGGGGTATCTCAGTTTTGGTCTGGGTTAATGAAAGTAAAAGATATCTTTTACTCTTTCTGTGATAGAACTGTGGTATCGGGCAATAAAACTAGTTTCTGGAATGACAAATGGTATCAAGGTAAAAGTATGGCGGTGATGTTCCCTAGATTGCACAATCTCACCTTTAACAAGGATGTTAAAGTTGATAAAGTTGTATCTTCTAAGGGTAGATGCCTTGTTTTTCGTAGGTGTCTTTGGGGTGAATTAGCAATCCAGAAAGAATGTTCAACATTATTGATAATGTTGTATTAAATGAAGGTGATGATAAGGTGACTTGGAAACTAGGGCAGAAGGGTTTTACGGTTAAAACCCTGTATAATGCTCTACAAACCAAACCACCGGCTAAGAATTTCAAACACCTCTGGCCGATGAAAATTCCGACTAAAATCAAAACCTTTCTTTGGTTGGTAATGTGGGGGAGAACCCTAACTAAAGACAATCTAAAGAAAAGGGGGTGGGAGGGGAGTAGCCAGTGCATGTTTTGTGCGGTAGACGAGAGCATTGATCATCTGTTCTTTACCTGCCCTTTGGCTAGGTTTGTGTGGGGTGTCTTTTGTTGTAGCTCGGATGTTCATGATCCTCCCAGGTCGATTGCTGAGCTGGGAGAATGGATCCTTACTTTTCATGGTCCGGAGCGTGGTGCGATTAAAGTTTGTCTCGCATCTGTCTTTTGGACAATCTGGAAGACGAGAAATCGAGCGTGCTTTGATCAAATCATGCCTAGAGACCCCTGTGATATTATTTTTCATATTTGTCATTGGATTGAACTTTGGAGTGAATTGCAGACGGAAAGGTTGCGAAGAATGCTGCGGCGCGGATCTGAGAAACTGAAGACCGTCTCGATGGAGGTCTTCAACCGGGCGAAGGGATGGGCGCCAACATGTCCAAGAATCAACAGTGGATAGTCTTCATCAGGAACGACTGTGTTTGGAGTCTTCGGTTGGTGTCTGTGAAATGTAATAAGGGTGTGGTCTTTGTTGCGCACCATGGACCTGGGCCGTTTGGCTTCGTTGTCGTTTCTTTCTGAGTTTCTTGTTGCTAAACCATGGATGATGTAAAAACCTTAAGTTTCTTTATATGAGGCTGGGGGCTAGTCCCTTTTATTCAAAAAAAATAAGTGCAAGCAACTATTAGGGTGTGAGTCCGGCTCATTGCCATTTTGGTACCTATCAATGATGATATATTTATCTGATGAGGCCGACAGATCTGTTTGAAAGCCGGTGAACTCAGGTTTATTTTCTATGTATATCGACCTTATAAATAGTCTTTACGAGATTTCTACATAGGGATCTGTGGAAACTCAATACTTCACTAAAGATAAGATTTTTATATGGTTTGTTAATAGAAATTCCTATTCACTAAAAATAATCTGACTAAACGGATTTGGAGCGATTGTTCAAAAATGTTGGTTTGTGATTAGAAATCAGCATTTATTCATCTCATGTCTTTTTGCCCGTCTTATATGTTGTCTCGTGTTCGTTCCATATAATTTGCCCTCACCAACCGATACAAATATGTTTGGAAATTAGTTAAATTAGATTGATAAAAGAAAACTAAAACTAGAATTTTAAATAAACGTTTCATCTTTATGTTGGTCGATATGACATTGTTAAAACAGTATTGTGTTTAAGAAGACATGAGTTTCTCACTTTGATGGTGGTAACGAGGCACATTTTGCCCAAAAGTTAAGATTAACGTGCGAAAAAGCTTTCATACCGCGGCGCATCGATCCCGTCGTGTTTTTGGTGAGTGGAGACGTCAACGTTTGCAGGAACGCGGCCGCCGTCGGCTGCTGGCCAACCTGCCTGACTGCTAGCTGATCCAAGCAAGTTCGGTGGGTCTTGGATTCACAAGGATTATTACTCGATTAATGAGCAAGTTATTTATTTGTGGCAAGGAGCAGATTAGTCTGTACTCGATATTTTCTCAAAGGAAAAAATATCAAGTTCGTTTTATATGTATCCTGCTAGCATATGTATTGCAATTTTTTTTTTTGCGAAAACAGATGTATTGCAATCAAATTTAAAAGAAATAGCTAGATCATACTTCATCGGAAGAAAACATGTGCAACATATTTTGTTCCGTCGCTCTCCTTGGCCGCGCGGCGGTCCAATGTGGATCGCGTGCCATGAGAAGAAAAACGTGGAGATGATGAGACTGCCAAACTCTTGGACGGTGCTAACCAAAGAGGTATGATTAGCCATCTAAAAAAAAAAGAGGTATGATTAGCCTTTCGACCAAACATGCCCATAAAACCAATAGGACAACTCATTTGTACATCCTGGTCCCAGCTTTCCCTCCACTCAGACAAGAATCAATCGCTCCCTGACCTAGCCGCCATGGAGGCGATTCCTTTTCCCACCCGATCTCCACCGGCGTTCCTGCTGGTCCCCTCTCCCTCCACCTGTTGCTCCGGCGGAGGTAGGGAGGGGGGATCCGGTTCCTCCGCTCTGTAGTTAGGGTTTGATTTTGCAGGTCGTGGTGCGTCGTTGGTTGGTGGGAGCGGCGCCCGGACGAATAAATCTGGCTCAACTCTTCTCCCACACCGGCGCTGTCCTTCATGGTGGCGTCTCGGAGTTGGTGGCATCGTGTGCTTGCCGATCTTTCAGGTCGGTGGCTTTAGGGTTCTTGGATGGTGTCGGCGAGGCGGCGGCGACTTCATCAGATGAGTCTTTCCTCCTGCTCTGTCCCCGTTGCTGCAGCATGGTCTCCGGCGGCATGGTGGAGCAGAGAGGATTTGTTCACGAGTACGTGCAGACGGTTGTCTGTGTTGTTGACAGATAGAAGATGGTGCACCTTGTGCTGGGTTTGTGGTTGGAGGTTGACGGTTCTGGTGCCGGTTCTGAAGTTCGATGGCGTGTCCGGGGTCGTGCTGCTCCGGTCTGATTCTTTCAACGACAATGGTTTGTCCTATGTCAAACTACTTTGGAGGTCCGGAAAGCTGCTGATCAGCGATGGAGCCGCGTCAAGCTCGGGTGAAGAGGTGACCTGTCTCGCTTCTCTTTGGTGGCTGCTACGGTGGTGCCGATGGAGAGAGATAGGCGTTGGTTTGTCACATAGGTTTATCCTATCTTTCCAAATTTTCAAATCTGTAAGATCGGTGAGTACGTGCTTTGTATCTTGTTCTTTATTTTAAATGAGAAAGGTATTACCTTGCAAAAAAAACTCATTTGCCATCATCAAACTTCGGTTGCTAACCACGTATGCCACGTGATGAGAGTTCATTTAGCAGTGCTATAAGTCCGCCGTTTGTCCGATCGATCACATCAGATTATGAACAAGGAACGTCGGATTGCTGTGTCAAGAATCAAACAAAGAACGTCGGATGCTAAGCAATTTTGTTTTTTGAACTTACGAGCGAACCCTAATAATGACCATCTCTAACCGCTGGATACTGATCGGACGGACAGACTTAGACAACAAACTCTCACTCGCTATCGATTCAACGAATCGGCCGCACGGGCAAAGTTTTTTTTTTTGCGGGTAAAGTAGGAACTTTATTACTCAGGAATATCTTCAGGTCCTGAGCCGATCCAAATATCAGAACGGCGCTCCAGCCTAGCAAGGTTTGCTAGATGGTGACTAACCCTAACCTGACTACGTTCCACCATTACAAATGAACACACTCTAGATTCAGAAGATAAACGCCTAATATCAGACACCAGGTACCAAAGAGAAGATCGATCCACCCCTACCGAGGTCGCCATCGTGACCAGCTGAATACAATCCGTCTCCACTCTGATGGGAAGATGAGTATGGCGGAGAGCCAGTTTCAAACCCTCTGCACAAGCTCGGAGCTCCTTTTCCAAGGGGCAGTCGCAATCATCAAGAAACTGACATGAAGAAACAATCGGCATTCCATCTGCCCCGCGCAGCACCATGCCAATCCCAGCGGACTGGTTTGTATCACGAAAGGAACCGTCAATGGTGAGTGTCACCCAATCGATCGGAGGTCTGCACCATGGCTTCCCGGATGCTATAACTGGATCCATCTCGGACTGTACAGGAAACATTGGTTGTTTTCCTTTTAGAATATCCTCGACATAATGGTGCTTTACCTCCTGGACCAGCCGCACGAGTAAAGTTGATCAACACTGCTTTTGCCAGCACCTTTATGTAGTTGTAAGTTGTAACGAACAAATCAACACCCACCGTGGCTCCTTTATGCGTTTTAAAGAGAGAAAAAGGTTCAAGCAAATCAGACTAATTAGCGCTAGAACTTTTTAGCCGCATGTTCTTTGTTCCTCCCTCCGATCCATATTAGTGGGCATAACTTTGTCTAAATTCATATGTATCTAGTTAAGTATTTAGACTAGATACATGTGTATCTAGACAAAGTTATGCCTACTAATATGGATCGGAGGGAGTAATTTTCTTAGCGTGTGTCCCCTACTTTAATTGAAAATCAAGTGCTCTTTTGTTCCCCTTTTTGACAGTTATCAAGCGAGTGCTGTTTTAGTTTGACAATTAAGTGACATGTCGCCTGGTGAAAACCTGATTATCTTCGGAACGAGTTGTCTGACATAGTGATCTTACGACCATGAAGCCAGCTATAACTGCTTTCGCGCTAAGTCAAATAGCCAATAGCGATACAATGCGACATAGCATAGCTTTCAGGCTCCTGAAATACTATGACGCAGCTATAGCGTAGCTGCTCCAGCTAGTTAAGAGCATCTCTAACCGTAATGGCCCAATTTGATCCATAATTTGTCAGTGTCCTGTCCGATTTGAACGCTCATTTCTCTATGCGCGCAACCATGTCCACTAAATTGTCCGACTAGTTGCATGTAATTAGTGGGGATAATGAGAGAAAGAGAGAAAAAAACTAGTAATAAAGAAAGAGATAAAATTGTCCGCGGTGGATCGTGTCCTATGTGGCGGACTATGCAGATATGACCGGACACACTCACTTTCACCCCATATATGCTAAAAATGGAGGTGTCGAACAACCGGGACATATAAGGCGAAAGTGCGGATCCGATTGGGTAAAGCTACCAGAAATAAAAGTTCCTGGTGGCGGACCAACGATTGACTTTCCAAAATAAGAATATTTATCTGGCCCGACCGTTAGGACCATACCTGGTGGTTGACCACCAATTCCATTATATGTTCCCTCTACGACGTAGCAAAACTTATCTTGGAGACTTGACCCCCACAACAAATTGTCATATATGTATGCAGATTGCACTTGCACACATACATAGCAATGCAATACATTTCCGGACGAGTACTCTTCCCGGACACATCTACCGAGTATTGAAGTTTGGTATTAAAGATGATTTGATCTCATGGTCTATCAACCACCGGGCATGTGAGTTTATAACTGGCTAAAATCGGACAAATATGTTTCTTTGGCGGGGAATCGGAGTAAATATGTCAAATGAGGTATTGGTAACACATTGTAACAACAGGTAAATTAGATAAAACAGGTCGAAAATATTCAAATAGAAAAGTAAAATTTTCTCGTACAAAACATATATAAGTTGTAGAGTAAACATCCATTAATTACCATCATACATTTGTTCAGGGTCGACTCGAGACACAATCATGTACACACGGTAGTTCATGGTGGACTGGACTCGCTCTATAGATTACAGCAAAGACTCAGCGCCTTGCTGTTACCTCGAGTTACTGGCAGTTTTTCTGCGCCGGAAAGTTCCTGCAGCTTGCGGTTCGAACAGAGAAACTTGACTCTCCTGCCTAGCTACCTCACCACTGTATCTGTACTTTCTAGGCAGCCCATCTCTTGCCTCTGACTTCTCCATGTCTTCCAAATGTTTGGTTCTCCTGTTCTTCAACTCCGTGTCTCACTTTGGGATGCAACGACGACGACAGGGCAGGGTGCATGTGCATCGCTGTCGAGCTGACGTTTTTTATGGCGAGATTCTATGCGGAACTTGGCTTGCAGAATACTCCTACGGTAGCTGCGTGGTGGCTCGAGCACAATGCTTCAGCCTGCAATATGATTCGATGTCGGAGCTCGAGCATCGCACGCTTCCCTTCTTCTAGAGAAAATGTGCAGCTTCCACGAACTTCCCTTTGATCTGAAATTTAAGCGAGACGATGTTTCCTTCTATGATCTAAAAAAAAAGGTTATACCTGATCTCTGCATCAATTAATTCATACAACTATATTTGTCGTAAGTTTATCATCAAAAAATTTACATCACAATCAGAAAGTGTCGATACATGTATGGCATACAATTATTTCAATGCGCAGTGATGTTAATACCTCGCAAAAAGTGAGAATCTCATGTCTTGTATTGGACACATTATTTCGACAATTCTAAATTGAGCAACATAAAGCTTGGACTCATATTCGAATTTGAATTTTTATTTTTAATCAATTTAATTTAACCAATTCTAAACATATTTGTGATATTGGTTGGTGGGAAAAATTATAAGTAATGAACACGATACGTCATGTAAGACAGGCAAACGGATATGAGATGAATACTCTCCTCTAAATAAAACAAACAATAATTCTTACACTCACTTCACTTTTGTTTAGCCAGATTATCTTTTTGAGTAAGACAATTCTATTAAGAAATCACATAAAAATCTTAATCTTTAGTGGTATCTTGAGTTTAGCCGATACCTTCGTAGAAATCTTGTATGGCATTCATAAGGTTGGTACAGAAAGATTTCACTATCCAAATCCCTGAGGTCCTCAGCTTACAAAAACATCTATCGGGCTCATCGAATAAATGGACATAATTGTAACCATGTATTCCGTTTATTGCCAGCTAATGTCCTATTGAATACAATATTTAAAGAAACTTGAGATAAAGATTAGACACGTAAACATATTTCTATTGTACAATATTACAAAAACGGGTAATACTATTGTGAGAGTATTGTATCACCTAACAAAATATCTTTTCAAAATATAGTTGTGCTCATTCCCATCTTCTACTTGAAAAAAAAGTCTGATTAACCCGCATAAGACCTTTTTAGAAAAAGGAGAGTCAGAACTTTACTGAGTTGTGATAGGATTTTGTTTTGAAGATACTTTTTTTTCGAAATGGAGGTTGAAACCCCAGCCTCTGCTTCAAAATGATGCACACAACTTTTTTTATTAAATTATTCAACAAAACCTCAAAAGACGAATACAAAGATCAGCCCGAAGCCACCATTCTGGCGACATCTGTCGCTACACCTACAAAATTGATGAAGGGGTGGTCATGATCGGGGTCATGTGCCCTGATCGCACACCTACGCGCATCATATAAAGCCGGAGGCCTCACCAAATCGCCCAACGGTGAGCAGGGAGCACAACCGCCCTAGCAGACTCTCAGCGCGCACCGCATGCGCACGCTCCAAAAGTCGCCACCACCATCTTCCGCCAACCCATTTCAGTACAGGGATCAAAGCATTGACCTTGCTAGGCCTGCCATCGATGCCGCCACGATGTCAGATGGCGCCGCCGTACTTGTTTACACAACACATATAAAGATCGTAGGACTAAACGTCGAACCGACTTTCTTAGGCATTTCCTTGTTCCATAAAGGATGTAACGCCTGGGTGCGCGCTTCGGATAAGTCTCCCTCGCTACAGTAGAGAGAGGCAACACCGAGGCGACCCGAAGCTTCGAGCGGTTCGTCGGCGTCTCCGCCGCTCCCCTCCGCCTCCGGTCGTCGTTTCGGCACCGTGAGGTGGGGGGAGCTCCGGCTTCTCGCCGTGTGTGTAGGTAGTTAGGTATAGGTGTGTGTGGCCTGGCGGCGGTATCGAAGACGGTGGCGATGGCGTCGGCGTGGTGGGCCTCGTCCTTCCCCTCCTTGCCCCGTTCCGGCCTCGTCGTCGGGGAGGTCGTGAAGGTTTGTCGGTTGCTCTCCTCCTGCTCTGTTTCTCCGGCCGGCCTTGGTGGCGAGGGGGGAAGTTGGTGGCTGCGGGAGCTCCGTTTTTGGTGGTGGTTCTGGTGGTGGTCCTCTTCGGCGTTTCTGCTCCGGCCGGCCGTGGTGGCGAGGGGAGCGGCCGTCGTGAAGTTGCAGGGTGCTGCTGGTGGTGGTCCTGGGCGGTGTCGGCCGGCGGGTTGATGGGTGGTGCGGGGAAGATGGCGCTCTGGCCGTGCGTGTTCATCGGCATCGGTTTCCGTCGTGGCGCGGCGGACGTCTCAGCGGTCTTCTACAATGTGTGGAGGTGCTCCTTCCCTGGCGGCAGGTGGTACGGCGACTCCGGCGGCGTCTAGGTGCTCCGGCGCACGGCGTGCGGATCCGATCGTGGTCCTTCTCGGTGGCTTGGGGTGCTTCTTGCATATTCCTGGGTTCGTTTGTATTTTTCTTTCTTCTGGGACCTGTCTGTAATATGCTCGAGCTACCTCTTAATATATGTGGATCGGATCTTTTTTCAAAAAAATAAATAAAGGATGTAACGCATGCATGGATGCAGTGGATTATTTGGTCGGTCCACAAATCCATTTAGTCCCTACACGTGCAAAAGTATTCAAAAGAAACCATTCGTGCGGACCGGTCGTCAGTTTTCCAAAAGCCCCTATCTAGCTGAAATGCTGGTCGTATATGTATATATGCCGATCCAGCTCAGACAAATCATTCATCTCAATTCAAAGTCCCAGATTCCTTTGATTGAATTCTAGGTCCTAGATGCTCGAGTAGTGCATTATTCTTAACGTCCAACAAGTGTTATGTAAGGGTTCAGTTGATGCGGTAACTAGAAGTAGCATAATATCTCATTCAAACAATGGCATCAGAGACGTGCCTTTCAAAAATTCTTTCATGATGTAAGTTTGTAATTAAAGCATATTACGACCGAAGTTCATAGTAGTAAAAATCATGTAACTTAATTAGACTGCGCAGTGTAATAAAAAAAAGATAATACCTAAAACTTCTAAAATTAAAACTTTTTAGCATGGAGTCATATTATGGGATATAATTAATTAAGCTTCGAATGAATATTAAAAATTGATACATAATTTTTTTTAAAGTACATGCGTCACAAAATGGATTATCACGCAGTAAGTTTATTAACATAGAGGGTAAATATTCTACTTAGAAACGCCCAAATCATGTTTCATAATAATTTTGTCTCTTTTTTAGTTGATCTTGGAACTAATTGTTTCTTTAACATTAATAATGAGAAATGTGAATCAAAATCACCACCTTTTATGTAAAAATATTTACTATTTTCTAGAGCTGTTAATGGGAAAAATAAAATACTACGTCAACGTAGTCAAACATTTAAATTTTATTAAATAAAAAATGATAAACATAAAATAAAGAAAGCAAAAAATTATTCCCCACCCATGCCCCTAGCTCCTCCTGACCCCAATCCACCGTTGTTCGCGATATCCCGTCCTAGCACGCGGTCTTTCGCCCCACCATGTGCCTTCGACCTCCTGCTATGCCACCCTCCCCGCGTCCTAAACATCAACTTGCTCCGCGCTTGCTGTGGCCCTCCTCCTCCACGCATCCTCCCCCATGACTGACGTATTGTTCCGCAACTCCCGCCACCACTGTCTACATGTCGCGCCACCAATATCTCATTCTGCCGGCCTGTTAAACCACACCTCCTGAGCTCCTTCGCCTCCAGGAACCGGCACACCTCCTGAGTCGTTCTACGGCCCCTGATCCCACAAGAGAGTGTACCTCCCTTCTCCTATGTGTTGGTGTTATATCTCGGCTACCGAGCCGATGGGTTTCTGTTCCGGCCATGACGTTGATGATCATGTTCTATTTTACTAGCTAGTTATTGTTATGACACTAGAACTTGTTCATGTTCAGTACATGGTTAAATATGGATGGTCATCTTTCCTATTTAAATTCCTTTACGTCCGGTTGTGAACATGGGCATCTCTCGATCAAAAGAGTTATATTTATAAATATACAAGTCTTTATATACTAATAAATATAAGACTTTTCAATTATTCATGTTTTTTTAGCCCAAGGATGTGTATATTGCAACTCCAATCCCAGGCAAAATTTGGTTGCATCTCCCTATCGTTTTCCAGATACACATTCTACTAGTTACTTGTTGAGACATGTATGGAGAGCAGTGAGAAGATGTTGCTGAAATTTTGCCTCGGTATAAAGTAGAGCATGCAAACGAACCAGTCTACTCATCCTGTATTTTTTTAGATAAATGGAGCTTTATTACTTAAAAGGTTTAAGTATTACACCCAGTCTCTGCATAACCAAGATGCACACAGCCGAAACAAGTCTGTAGTTCGGAAAATAAAAAGACGAATTACATATCATAATGAGAAATTGTTAGAACGCCTATGCTGGTTGAGGGACAATCCGCAAATTATGATGTCATCCATGTTGGAATAAAAAGGCTCTCGCCGTATCCTCCAGTCTTGTACAGACCTCCATAAAGAGGTCTCGATGCCCCCACACGTTGCAACTGAGACCACAAACGGAGAGTAGCACTAGTCCTGTAGATAACCTGCATAAGAGAGCAATTTTTATCATTAAAAACCTTGTCATTTCTATATAGCCAAAGCGACCATATTACGGCAAGCGCTGCCACCCTAATAAGTTGTTTAAACCTATTATCCACCCCGTTCAGCCAATTGCCAAAAATATTGGCAATGCTTTTAGGTGGGTAAATAGTAGAACCTATCGGGATGATGGACCATATAGAACTAGCGAATATGCACTCGAAGAATAGGTGTTTGATCGTCTCGTCTTTATGACAGAAGACACACTGCTTACTTCCATGCTAATTGCGTTTTGCAAGGTTGTCTTTTGTAAGAATAACCCCTCGACGAAGATACCACGCAAAAACTTTGTTTTTTAGTGGAATTTTCATCTTCTAGATTTTCTTATTATTATCTACCGGCACATCTGGCTGGATTAGAGCTGTATACGTGGAGTCCACAGTGAATTTACCGCTATTGTGTAATTTCCACCGAAACTCGTCGTGTCCCTCTGTCAAATTGACAGAGGCTAGACGCTATAACAACTCATGCCAAGCTACTAGTCTGGGACCAACTAGATCTCTTCTGAACATCACAGTTGTATGGTTGTTAACCAATACTTGACCGAGCGTATCACTCTTGTGACGTCCTAGGACTATGTTATATAGCGTTGGATATTGTTCTCGGAGCGGGGTATTTCCCAGCCACGTATCCTCCCAGAACCTTATCTCAGACCCATCCTTAATGGAAAAAGAACCATATGGGAAGAAAAATTTCTTCGTCGCCATTAGGCCAGCCCAAAAATGTGAATCACGTGGTTTCCAAGAAACCTGTGATAGCGCACTTGAACCTATGTATTTCCTCCTAAGAAGAGTTTGCTACGCCCCATCTTCAGTCAGAAGCTTAAACAGCCACTTTCCAAGGAGGGCTCTATTCTTGACCAGAAGGTCATGAATCCCAGACCGCCATGATCCTTAGGGCGGCACACTATATCCCATTTGGCCAGCCGATATTTCTTTTTTTCATTATCCCCTTGCCAAAAGAATCTAGATCGAAAGTAATCCAATCGATGCAAGACTCCCTTTGGTAATTGGAAGAAGGATATCATATACAGCACCATATTAGTTAGGACTGAATTTATGAGAACCAACCTACTACCAGGGATAATAATTTTCCTTTCCAACTACTCAACCTTTTTTGTAGTCTTTCCTCAACATGCTTCCATTGAGCTATCGTTAGCCTCCTAAAGTGAATAGGGATGCCAAGATAATTAATTGGAAACTGGCTAAGCCCACAGCCAAATGACTCAGCATATTGGTCAGCCACGCCACTCATCTGAAAACCTTTCATTTTGAGTGTTTGTTATAGGAAAGACCATTTGACTTTATCATAAGCCTTTTCGAAGTCTAACTTTAGAATCACACCATTAAGTTTTTTCCGATGCAACTCATGAACTATTTCATGTAGGATCACAACACCATCAAGTATATTGCGACCTTGCATAAAGGCAGTTTTAGTGGGTCTCACAACATGATCAGCCACCGAATTAAGCCTAATAGTAGCGGTTTTAGTGAAATTTTTGAAACTAACGTTTAGAAGACAGATAGGTCTATATTGCCGGATCCTTTCTGCTCCATTAACCTTAGGCAACAAAATTATCTCACCGAAATTTAGGCGAAATAGTTCGAGTTGTCCAGCATGCAACGCATGAAACATCTCGATCAAGTCCGATTGGATTACGTCCCCAAAAGTTTGATAAAACTCGGCAGGAAAACCATCCGGACCCGGTTCTTTGTTGTGTTCCATTTGGAATACCGCCTTCTTCACCTCCTCCTCCGTGTAAGGAGCTGTAAGATGGGCGTTTTCCTGATCGGAAACTTGCGGAATATCATTTGTACGGGATTCGTCGAGCGAGAAATTATTTGCATCCGGCTCACCAAACAATTTTTTATAGTACTTCGTGATGTAGGATTTTAGTTGCTCATGGCCCTCAATCGTACCCTCCTCCTGGATAAGAGAATGAATGAGTTTCTTTCTATGTCTGCCATTAGCTAGACTATGAAAGTATCTCGTATTCGCATCTCCTTCCAGAATAAATTGGGCCTTTGATCGTTGGTACCATTTGATCTCCTCTTCACGAAGAAGACCGGCCATCTCTACATTGGACCGATTTTTAAGATCGATCTCCTATGTTGATAGCGGTCTGACTTCCGCAATAGCCTCTAATTCATCAATAATAGATGACAGACGAAACTTCTCATTTTTTAGCTGGCCTACCATATGTCTAGCCCAACCTTTCAGGTGTTTACGCAATACGCTTATTTTATTATTCCACCTTTGGATTGGAGTAAGACCAGGCACCGGTCTTTCCCACACCCTTTTAACCATTTCGAAAAGACCTTCCCTATGTAACCAACCCAATTCAAATTTGAATTGGCATTTACAAGATGGATTAGGTGTTCCCGTGGTTAATAGTATGGGTGCATGATCTTACAATGCCTCGATACGTTCGAGGACCTGTACTGAGACCATTGGGTATTTAATTTCCCAATCTGAGTCCATCAATACATGGTCCAACTTTTTGTATGTTGGCTCTGGGAGGCTGTTAGCCCAAGTGTACTGCCTCCCAATCATCGACACCTCTCTTAGATTAAGACTGTCAATTACAGCATTGAATAAGAGAGGCCATCGGTTGTCAAATCTGCCTCTACTTTTCTCATGTGGGAACCTTAGCAAATTAAAATCCCCACCTATAATAATAGGATATGGATTATCTTTTACCATGTTTACCAGCTCTCTGAGAAAAGCAGTTTTATATTCATCTTGGGCGGCATCGTACACAGCGACTAGAGTCCATGTGAAGTTGTCAGCTTTGTTACGGATGTGGAACTTAATATGAAAGTCCCCTTCTGAACTAGCCAACACATCCATAGTCTCTGTTCTGACGCCTAGTAAAATGCCCCCAGACCTACCACGTGGCGGACGGGACTTCCATGTGAATTCTACCCCACCAGATAAGCGGTTAAGTAGACTTGCAGAGAAATCCCGTTTACCAGTCTCGGAAATTCCCACAAAATCCAATCAATGATCCCGAATAGAATCAGCAATACGAGCATGTTTAGCCAAGTCACGAAGACCTCTGCTATTCTCGAATATGCCATTCATCGGGAAACAATTGGAGGTGTGGACAACTTCGCCTTTTTCCGTGGCGTTTTATTATTTTTCTTATGAGAATCTGCTTTGGACTTGCGGTCAGACGCTTTTAGATCATATAATGAACTTATCATCGCCTCGTCTAAGCCACCCTCCGATACATCACCCACTAGATGTGAGAGTAGCTGGACATCAATTGTGTCATGTAGCTCCTCCATCCATGTGAGTAATAGACGACTTACACGAGACTTTTGGGGTGACTGTTAACCGGTCATATTCCAAATGTCTTAGTACATTAGTCGACATAGCAATCTTTTCAATATTATTATCCAAAGAAAATCCTACACTATTCAACTTAGCAGATATGCTTGAATTTGAATAAGCAAGAAACGACTTTGGGGAATTGACCATACCAGACTTGTCCAATTATGCTCTGCCTTGCGTCACATCGCCTTCGCCATGGAGTCCTCATCCGTAGCTGAGGAGCCGTCCTCGGCCACGACGTGCCTCTCGCTCCTCCTCAACGGGGTCGACACCGGGGAAGGCAAAGTTGAAGTAGAGCCCACACCCGGCGTCGCCAGGTTGTCGAGGAGCTATGTAGCGCCCGGCTTCCGCGTGGAAGCAGCAGTTTGCAGCTGCACGTCCGGCGACTGGACTGCAGCTGCTTCAGCGATGGACGGCCACACCGGCGTAGCAATAGACCCTCCTGGGTCGGCGCCTTCTCCCAGCCGGCCACCACGCTCGTCTCCACAGCCGCCTGGGCGCTGGAGAGCTGGCTGCCGCTCGCAGCCCATCAGCGGCAGCGCATGGTGCCGGCGCGAAGACCCCGTCCCATGGCCCACCACAGGAACTGGCGAGCTCGCAGCCCTGGGCGACGGCGAGGAGACCACCGCCCGTGGCCCAGCAGCACTCGGTGCGCCAGTAGCGTCCCTGGGCGACGGCGAGCATTCGACCGCCCGTCGCCCATCAGCGCCCACCGGCGAGTCGCCCTTGTTGCCTACTTCCCGTTTGCGCCGGCTGCCGCACCAGGCGACGTCGAACGGCCCAGCAGCGGGAACCGAGTGACATCCAGCCCGGTGCAGCTTTCAGCACCCTGCATCTTTTCCTGCACAGACTCACCAGCAGCCGTCCCGTTCAGCCTAGAGGAGACCAGCTGCGCTACAATTTCTTTACCTCTCGGAGTTTGTGGATTTTCATTAAACGGAGTCACCGCAATTCCATGGCTCACAGCAACAGACCCAAGTAACCCCAGCGATGAACACCCCGGCCCCGTAGCATTAGCCTGAGGCATATGAGTGTCCCCATCCGCGGACTTTGGCTGTTCACTCAAGTGTGTCTCGTCGGTGTCTTTTTCCTCCATTCCTCTTGCATCATCATCCTTCTCATTCCGTCTCCAAATGAAGGGTACAAAGTCCGGTTCAGCGACATAGTCCGCCGCCTCCTTAGTGAACCGAAAAGAGTACCCTTTAAGTATCACAAAGGCATCAGCTTTAACACCCTTGTCTCGAACAAATTGGGGTTGCGGATGGCCACCAGAATCCTAACCACGTTGTGTCGCCGGAGAGCCAACAGGTCAACATCCATGGTCTTTCCAATGAGAGTACCCACTGCCCAGAGCCCCAGAAAGTGACGAACCGAATTTGGCACTCCAGCTACATGAACCCAAGTTGGCGTCAACTCCGCCATAGGCAAGATCTCATCCGGCTTCCAAATGTCCAAAGAAATCCACGATTCCTGTTTTGGCACACCTAGTTCAAACCCATTCATCCTGTCCAAGTCCGCCATAGAAGGGAAATTGACTAAGAAAGAATCCTCCTTGTGCGGAATAGCCTCCCAACGCCACGCGGACTGCAACGGACAGAAACGAGCTATCAAAGTCTGGATCATCTCTGTCGACACCGGCTCCCCAATCACCTTCACAATAGCCACTGGAGTAGCACTCGCAGCCAACTACGGCCTGAAGACACCGTCAGGAAGGTGGCTGAACATGGTGTCCTCGCACCCAATGCCTGCCATCCCAGCATACGGCTTCGGCAACCGGAGAGTCGGGTGCACCACCTTGTCACAGAAGTAGCAGTACCTATCAACCGAACACTCCTTCGTCTCATGGGAGTCTACCTTGCAGTTTGAGCATCTTTTCCGCTTTGCCGTGGTAGCCCCTTGAGGACCCGCACCAGCTGACACAACAGCGTCCACCGAATCAGCCATAACTGGTGCAGCAGCAGTACCCTGACTGGACTCAGCCGTTGTCGGCGTCGGTGCCGCCGGCTTCTTCTTTTTCTTGCTCTTCTTCTTAGCTGCGGCCGTACCCACAACAAACGGCACCGTGGTCACCGTCGTTGGGTTGATCACAGTCGGAGACGGGATTATAACTTATCTTAACCTATCCAAGATGGAAGAATTCACGTCTAGCACTTACCCATAATAGCCAAGAGTAAATCTTACAGTCATTACTTCACCTTGGTCTTTGCTACATGTAACCTACGTGGCATTGCTAAGATTAAACCATTATACATGCCCTTAGAACGTGTGTCATGCTTATCATAGCTGAGGTGCGAGTTGAGGCGGCGTGGGCGTTGGACGCTGTGTCTATGCGTCTGAAGTATGAACAGATAGTTGTATTCTCGGTTGAGACTAAAATAAACGACCCGTCAAGTTAGGTCAGCTAAGAACTCAAAGACTCTAAACCAGACAAGACCCAAAAGTCAAGTAAGATAATTAAACTCGAATTAGCCAGAGCTCGACCGGCTGAATTATGTCCATGCAATAAGCTGGTTGCACTCAACTAGTAGTGCCAAACACAAATGGCACGCAACAGCTATGCTCCCCTGTCAAATTTGCTAAACAATATTTGCGTCAACACGGAATGTCTCCAACAAGAATTAATTAATACGATTAGCCAGTGAACTTATATTACGTACTTCGCATGACGATATGCATGACTCACAGCTATATAT
This sequence comes from Poa pratensis, assembly GCA_947311845.1. Taxonomy (NCBI): domain Eukaryota; kingdom Viridiplantae; phylum Streptophyta; class Magnoliopsida; order Poales; family Poaceae; genus Poa; species Poa pratensis. The sequence goes on from CAMZMU010000070.1 coordinate 39,271,498, forward strand.
GAAACGGTTTATGTAGTTTTGTTTACTTACAGCAACAACAATATGGTATTGATATAGTCTCTGGTCTCGCATTAGAGGCGGCTAATTAGGACGATTGTTATCCGTTGTGTTTCGGTGATCTCGACTTGTTCTTCAGCAACTGGCATGAGTTCAACCCCTTCATATAAAAAGTTACCAGGTAAGATATCCCCCAATGGTCCTAGAGTGAATTCCTCTAAATTTTGTCATTTTGAGCGTCTGAAAACATTGTCCCAACATATGGGGTGGGTGTGCCCAAAGGCACACCTAAACGGACTGGACAAGTATCTATTTTGGCTATTTTCAGGCTATTTACTTGTTTTCATCTAAAATATTCATAAAATAAATTTTGTATAACACGATCATCATAAAAAAAGCATATAAATAGTCTTCCTCTCGTGCCGGTTCCTCACTGATTCAGAAAATGATTTAGAGTTGTGAAAATTTTACGATCGGGTGTGTTCTATGATAGAAGAGATATAGGTCGAATCCGCACTAAAATAGTAAAATCATAAAAAAAATGTCATACATTTGCTTCCGTGGTGTGACGGCTGACGGATATACTACATACACGAACTTATTATCCATCTCCTGGCAAGGGGATTCCCCGTAGATTGACTTTTCACACGTAAGACAACGACACTACATTTTTACATAGTATACCAATTAATCAACAAAATATTGTGCTTCACAAGTCAATTTCCGGACTTCATGTACCATACCGATTCTGTGTTTGCTGATCAAAGCAACGCATCATCATCTTTACTTGGTAAACCTTGAGACCAGAGATTCAACTCCTTTTCCCCGCCGCGAACCAAAGACCAAGCTCACGCCCATCGCCGACATTTCCGAGGTCGTCGTCGTCGTTCAGTGCACGCAAGGCGCGCTGAGACGGCCCAGTGGCGAGCCTGGCATGTCAACAGCGTCGAGCCTGACGCGCATGTCCACGGCCTTGCTCATGTAGAGCTGCTTGACGTTTCCGCCCTGGTTCTTGAGCAGCCGCAGGATGCTGCGCCTGGCGTTGGCGCGGAAGGGGCAGTGCGAGCCGAGGAAGCCGTCGACGAGGTGGATGTACGCCTCCAGGTCGTGGCAGCACCCGGCGTCGGCGTCCGGGCGGAGGTACGGGGACGCGCGGCTGTCGAGGCGGAGCTCGCGGCCGACGTCGGCGTACCACCGCCCGCCGGGCCGTGGCGGGAGGTGCGGCACGACGTCGTGCGCGTTAACCACGCGGAGCACGCGCGCGCCGCGGGCCTCCACGCGCTCCGCGAACGCGCGGTTACCCACCCGCGGACCGCCGAACGAGAACACCGCCACCGGCGTCGGCGTACCCTCGTGGCCCGCGAGCTCGTCAGCGATCAGCACTGCTAGAGCGGCCCCCAGGCTGTGCCCAGTCACCGTGATGCTCACCTCCTCCCCATCATACTTTTTCAGTAGTCTGCGCACTTCGGACACGACCATCTCCGACAGGCTCGGCGAGCCGTCGCCGGCGGTTTTATAGAGGTTCCAGAACCCGCATTCCACCTTCGGGGCTTCAGCGGCGGCCGAGTCGGTAGTCGCCGGGACGAGACCAGCGCGTACGTTCTCGGCCCACTCGAGGACCGTGCAGGTGCCACGGAGGGCGATGACGATATCGCGCCGGCCCATGCGGCGGACCTCGTCGGGGTCCTCACACACGGCCACGTACCCGACGAGGCTGGTGCGCTGCGAGGCGCACGGCGCGGCGAGCGCGAGCCACGTCGGAAGGCCGACGGAGGAGGTCGCAAAGAGCGGCGCAGTGACGCGGTAGGCCGCGTCCTGGAGCGGGACGCGCACGGCGTCCCCCGGCGCGGCGTCGGGGTGGGCAAGGAACGCGCCGTACGCGGCGTCGACGAACTCCCCGTAGCGGACGATCTCGCGGCGGAGGTCCGGGTGGAGCGGGTCGAGAAGACCGCGCCAACCATCTGCGCCGTGCAGCCGCTGCCACGCCGCCGCGATGTCTCCACGCGGCGACGGCCCGTCTGGCGGCACCGGCTGAAACAGCCGCGGCGACAGGTTCACCTGATCCTCCTTCGCCACGGCCGAGACGTCGCCCCTGGCCCGCTTGAGGAATGACGGTAACCGCAGCAGCGGCGCCTTCTGCCTCCTCCGTGCCGGCACCGGTTGGACAGGCGCCGCAGCAGCACTCTCGACGGCGCCGCGGTTCCGGAAGAGATGCTCGAGGTTACTAAGGTGCACCCTGCAGTTGCTCGGCGCCAGGGCGAAGCACTAGCTGCCTGGGTGCTTTTCGCCGCTGGCCGTAGCAGCGATGTTGGCGCCGCCACGGCGGAGCTCATCCAAGGCTGTGATGACGAGGCCAACGGAGCGGCATGCAAATAAGTCGAGTGCCGGCAGCGAGAGGAGGCGATCGGAAGCAATGATCTCACAGTGCCTTTTTATAGCGAGGCGAGAACGTAGACGTACACGACTGGTGGATTGAGGTTGCGTCAACGCCGAAACTTCGTTTCCTCCGATGATTTCACATCACCAAAGTCGTAGTCCTCAAAACTACTCCCTTCGTCCGTTTTATGTTTTGACATGATTTTGTGAACGCATCTTAGTTTTCATCTTCATTTCTTCATGTAAATATCCTAGGGATAGAAAACATCTGAATTGTGAAATTATGAAAAAAAAAACACGAGAAAGCTAATGATACATGAATTGCCGGATTTTGAAACGTATGAATAGTAAAAACATAGAACTAAAATGCCACGGCATAATAAATCATACATGAATTGAAAACATGTGAATTTATAATAGCATTGGTTGCGCAACCCGAAAGAGTTGTAGTTGAAATTAAGAAAAAATTCTATAAGGTTGGAACTAAGAAAACTTACCTTATGCGAACTAGCCCATATGAAAAAATCAACTGCTTCCAATCATACAAACCAAACAATCTCTATAAAAAATTGCTAGGAATAAAACCCTCTAAAATAGCTATGAAATTAGTTTGAACCAAACAAGCCCTAAACGTATGAATAGGCCTACTTTGGTTCAAAATAATTTACATTTATTTATACTCCCTTTGTTCGGGTTTGTAAGGCCGCTTGAATTTTGTGCCTAACTTTGGTCCTAATTGTTATAACAAACTAGTTATTTGGCACAAGAGTTATACCATTGTGGACACTTCCTGCGAATCTGAATCAAATGGTGTTTTTTTAGTATATAACTCTATTTTTTATGTTGATGTCAAGTTTAGACTAATAATGGAGAAGGCCTTACAAACCCACACAGAGAGAGCAGTAAGCTAGAAAATATAAACCCCTCGTTAGTAGAAATCTCAAAGTCAAAACAAATTATTCCTTAATATTCTCACTTTTTTCTGCGAAGAACGTTATTCTCACTTTGACCACTAAAAAAATATCTTTAAGGTAAAAATAGTAAGTATCAGACTTGTCATGATTTTTTCCATGATATATAATTTTCCTTTTTTTACACTTATATGTTCTTACAAAATAAATGGTCAAGAATACATACTAGTGACCGCGTTAATTCCTAAAACATCATCAATTTACCAATGGATGGAGTACTTACGTACGAAAAGTATCTTAAAATTCTGATCAACGGGCTTACAGGAAATTTAAAGACTTCAATTGTGATAACACTTTCAAATTTCACAATCTAGGTGAACCAGACAAACAAGCTTAATAACTTGACAGCAGCCACATCTTGCTTTTGAGGCTGCTACGGAAATGAGGATAAACTGCTAATTAACTGCATGGTGATCGAATCGGTTCCATTCCACCATGCACCTTTTTCTGTGATCTTGTGTAGATTCAGTAAACAGCGGGTAGTTGTCACTTGGTAAACAAAGATTCATTCTCTAGTCAAAATCTGCTCAACAAGTACTTTTCAAAAGATGTAACCAGCTACTTGGCTAGCAAGTCTACATACTCTTACTGGATTCCCATTGTACTTTTCAGCCCCTGTCTCCTACGAATTCTTTGCTTGCACGTCCATGGCATCTTTGCCTTTCCAGCTGATGCATGCGAGACAAGACTATATATCTTGGTTTTACTTTTCAAGATTTAAATAATCTGAGGAGGAATTTTTGTCGGACAATACTATGTGTAATACCAACTTCCACAAAAGCTTTTCCGTTTTACTCGGCATTTTTTCTTTGACATAGTTTTGAATTGATATCTTCCACAATAATCATCAACATTTGAACGTTTTGATGAACTATGTGGTATGAACTATGACTTTTTGGGTCCAGACAGAAAGGATCATGGTCTGTTAAAATGCGTGTGCTTTAGTAAAATCTGATCCAATACGATAATTTCTAGGGGGTGAGATGCATTTTATCAAATGACCATCCAAAATTATTTATTTAATAATTATAAGTTAGATTATGTGGTTAACGGTCCATTAATCCTACAAACCACGGAGTGAGCCGAAGGTGCACCGCTGCCCTCGTTCCTACCTCATTGTAGCCGAGAAAAACTTGTCGTAGGAGAGTTTGTTGTAGTAGACATACGGGTAATCGTCATGCTAAGCCTCCACTCAACATGCAAAATCTTGTCGTACGAGTAATTAAAAAAGGGTTAGCGTCCACGCATTTTTCTTGGCAATAACATAACAGAGCTTTAAGGTACGCGTATTCTGTGATATACTATTGCGGTTGTAGCTAGGTCAGCGCTGCCGGTGTTGTAGCTGGATTCACGACATGAACGTACCTCATCTGGATCCTGATTCAAGTTCGTGCCCACTAGCCGGGGCAACTGGTACGTGGGCTGCGGCCACAGCCTGCGCGCACCGGTTCGGGTCAATGCGGCGGCTTGCAGCCTCCAGCGGCTGGGCAATAGCCGTGTAGGCTTGTAGCAACCACGGTGCTTCTCTCCTCTCACAAGCGCCACGAGTAGGGATGCAAAGCGGCGACCGAATCCGGCCCGGCCCCTCCGTATGCAATTCTACAAAAGATAGCTCTAGCTGGATTCAACAAATTCATTTGAATTACATTGGCTTCACATTTTGCGGGTCTTTGCGGACGCCGCTTTGCACCTCTAGTCGCGATGTTGATTCCTGTAGCCTTCCTCAGCATACTGCATACCCCTTCCCGAGAATCATCGCCTGGTAGTGACCACTGTGGTTTCTGCTTTGAGATCCGTGGCCGGAAGATTAATTTATGTAATTTGAATTTCAAATTTTGAACTTACATCGGTGCTTTAACAAAGTAACAATGTCTTGTGATAACAATCCAAGAATTACATAGAGCGTAAGCTTGAAACTTCCGCCGCCAGAAGAAAGATAGCCGTCGCCTCCAATTCCACCTCCTCCATACGACGGTTCCCCCTCCTCCGGCCGGCCTCGACGGCGTTGGGAGGGGTGGGAACCCGATCTAGAGTGAAGTTTTTAGTAAAATTAGTGTTTTCAATAGATTAGGTTAGGGTTTTGGGATCTGTCTTCTTTATCCATGGACATGTCATCGTTTACAATAAGTGATCTTCGGCCCATCGTTCGACGGCGATGGTGGTGTTGGAAGATTTATTTTTTCTAGGTATGATCCTTCAGATTTTGCTTCGCCAGATCGATTATGTATATTTCTCAATGTTGTCGCAAGAAGGATTGTCCTCACAATATTTGTCCCGCCTGCTACGTTCTCGACAATGATGATTCTTACTCTCAGCTCACAGCAATGTCGACAAGGCTGTTCGATTGCTTTTCTCTGAAATACCATTGTTTGTACGGTTGCCGATGTTAGTTGATTGCTTTAATGGTTAGGTGCGTGCACGTGGCCTTGACATTGCGGGTTAAAATTAAAATTACGGGAGAACTCTCGATGGTATTTACAGGTTTGTGATTTGATATCTATTTCATCTTTCTACGGCTGTCTTCATAAAAATATACTGTATGATTTTGATATGGAGGAAGAAAGAATTTAAACATCTCGAATATTTGCTCTTTCTTTAAAACTTTATTTTTGCTGCATGCAGAGGCAGAAGGAGGGTCGACGGGATCGGTTTATACGGATCAAAACAATATACGTGGACCATTGAGGAGACGAGTGTAGCGCGTTTGATTTGTCTTGCAAGATTCCAGCTTTGCCAGCAAGGTAGTACAATGCATGTTACGTTTGGTTACGATTGTCCAGCACACGTACGTCCATACGTACGCACGCGAGGACGTGTACAGTTCCCAACAACAGCAACACAAACTTGAAGCGAGAACCTGCACGTGGTAGGATGGTTAGGAGGGTGGATATACCTCTAGCTCACCAGAGTTGAAATCCCAGATTTGACATTGGTGTTTCTTATTTAGGCGGAATATTCTTCAGTGGGAGGCGACTTTCCCGTCGACAGCGAGACGTCTGTGGTGACTTCGTCAATCTCAAGACCCGACCACCGGCTCAGTCTTTCGGAGATGCACATAGGAATAGGGTGTGTGTGTGCGTTCATATGGGTGAATGTGTGCACGTGTATGTAAGCGTTTGCGTTGTACTGTGTTTAAAAAAAACAGAAAGTTGAAGCTCTGGCAGGCGGCAGCAGTGGCCGGTCTCCCCTCTCCCGTGAGCGCGTTGACACGGATTACAATGTAAGCCTTTTTAGCAAAGAGGCCCCTCAAGCTCCGGCAGGTGGCGCAGCAGTGGCTGGTCTTCGTGAGCGCGTTGACCCGAAGTTTAGCTTGCTGTTCCCTCCGTAATAAAATAAAATGTAAAATGTTTTAGATATTTTAATACCAACCACATACGGGTTAAAATGAGTGGATTCACGGACTAGTACATGTCTAGATACATCCGTATGAGAAAATGGTCAATGTCTAAAACATCTTATATTTTTTTGCGAAGGGAGGATACATCAGCCGAGCATCTTACAGATAAACCCAGAAACAAAGGAAATTACAAGTAGGTCCTTCTGAGCTCCGGCGTCTTCTTCGTCGCGCAGCACGTTCTGCCGGCGAAACCTGCAACCTTCTCCTCCACTTGACCTTGGACTGGGAGGAGCCCTCCGGCGAACAGGAAGGCGACAGCACTCGGCACCGAAGCGCCTCCATCCCGCACCACGACCGACGCCAACTCGGTCAACGCCATCCCCACGGAGATCTTCAAGAACCGGGTCCGCCAACACGGACTCCGGCTTGAGGGAAAGCACGTCGCAGCCCCGAGGAGCGGCGAGCGCGCTGCAGATGGCAGATCTGCCTAGGAGCACCGCCGGAGCCCGTAGGACAGAGGGGTGGACCACCGCCAACAAAACCAACCCCGACCACGCCGCAACCACCACAGCGCCGCCGGCACACCACCCACGCACACCTAGGCTATATACACGCCGGGATCCATTGATTCCCCGTCCTCCCGCCGCCGGAGCGGCCGCCGGAGGGCGGGGAATCCGATGAATCGCCGGCGGCGAGCTGGTCGCATGGGTTCGCCTAAAAAATCGCCTCCTTTCACTGTAGCTGGGTATGTTGTGAAACGGGGGTAGTAGTAGTAATAGACGAATGATGGATGACGGATTAGCACGAAAATGAAGCTGATAACGCGGAGCGAGTTGACAAAATGGAGCCGCGCGCATGCACCGGCGACGTACGGACGGATGGATGGATGGTCAAACGGTGAAGAAACGGAGGCCGATGAGATCAATGTTTACTATTGTTACTCTTGACCTGACCACATATATAGTTATATACCACCGTCGCGCCGCACGCACGTACGTACACACGCGGGCAGGCGACGTCAACACGACGTCCGTGCAAATGCAAATGTCAACTGGGGGGCCCCGATCGATGGTTTGGACCCATGTGATGATGCGCATGCACTGCACGGCCCAACTTGAGTGACAGACCTCCGTTAATTAGCATGTTCCATGCCGGGAGACCCGACCCATAAAGTCGGGAAAAGATCATGCTCGCCGCGTACCGACCGCCTCGTCGTTATCGTCGTCACAAGAAGAAGAAGAAGCTGTGCTAGTGCTAGCCTGCCGACTGCCGACGCAACCAGCCGGGCCATGTGTGTGAGAATAGACAGAGGGCACCTTTTGCCTTTCCGCCCCTCGCCTACCCTAGTGCTATTCCACGAAAGCTGCTGCGTCCCGGCCTCGAGTTCCTCCTGCCTTTCCGGATCTCGGCGTAACCCCACACACACACACAGGTAGGATGCGCTGCATGATGCGGCTCGGTCGTCACACTTACAAATTGATGTGTAAATGCCTTCACCATTTTGACACTAAACTTTGCAACTAGTTACCTTTGGTGTCTAAGGATGTCTCCAATGAGCCTATATATGCAAACAAACAAATAGTTATTACAATCCGAATAGTTAAACAGTTATTACAATCCAAATAGTTCATCAGATAATACAAATGGTTCCACGAATAGTTTTAGGAACCAAATAAATAATAAATTGTATCAAAGCGAACTAATTCTGCTGGTTCCCGGAGTGCTGCCACACATGCACCACCAAATCATTCTGGAGCTGAACATGAGTCGCCTTCTCACGGACCTCACGCTGGAAGTAGAGGAACTGAGCAAAAGTTGACACTCCCTGAGGCTCAACCAACTCCCACTGAAACTGCCATGCCTGATCATACATACTATCATCGCGCTCATCCTCCACGATCATGTCGTCGGAGGAGGTCCCACTGAAACTGCCATGCCTGATCATACATACTGTCATCGCGCTCATCCTCCACGATCATGTCGTCGGAGGAGGACTGGACATGATGTAGTTCTTGTAAAAATACTCATCGGAGCTATCCATGGCGGAGCCGTACCTCAGTTCTGGCCGGGGCAAACGGCCGAACACCTTGTGGGCGATGTCGAGGGCGGGAGAACACCCCCAGGGCCGCGAGATTCACCGGCTGCGGTGGGGAGGAAGCTTCTCCGGCCATGAGATTCACCGGCTGCGGTGGGGAGGAAGCTTCTCCGGTGACGGAGGGGCAGAGGAATAGGTGGCGGCCGGACGGGAACGGCCTAGAGTACCGAATCGGGGTGGCGACAGCGGGGTGGCGGCAGGAAGGGCGAGGGAGGCGGAGAATAAAGGGGTGGGAATGGTATGTTGAGCGGGTCAGGTCAGACAAAGGAGGACACAAGAGCTGTCCGCGCGTGTCCGTTCTCGACGGAAACCTGACCCAAATTTGGGCCGAGATTGGGTCGCGGCGCGTATAGGTTTTCGCCCAAACGGACAGAAAAGGACGCGCGCGGACTGAATGCGTCGGCCCGTTTGAGACATCCTAATTTCTGAGTTGACTGAATGCATCGGCCCCGTTGGAGACATCCTAACTTCTGAGTTTATCACTGAACTAAACTTTTAAAAAATAAATCATGTGCATAGTTTATGTTATGTCCTGTGCATCTACAAGTTTCCATAAAAAAATACTCAGTTCATAAAAGGATGTCTCAACTTTATCTAAATTTGGATGTATCTACATACTAAATTATGTCTACATACATACAAATCTAGAAATGATTAAGACATTCTTTTGTGAACGGAGGGAGTATGATAATGTGTCCTGCATACAAATGTGCATAGTTTATGTTATATCATGTGCATCTACAAGTTTTCATAAAAAATATATGATAATGTGTGTCCTGCACAAAGAAAAACAAATGATGTGTGAATAAATAGCAAATGATACCATTCACTGAGATCCTTTTCTTTTTAGCACGGGTCACAAAGGATGATGTTTGTCTCGCTTAACACGAGACCTCTTTGCGACTGTACTGAGCAGTTCGTGGCATTCTGCCTTACACTATACAGTTACAACGCGAATTGTTATGCTACACAATTAAGCAATAATAATACAGTACCGCATCTAAATCTATTCTGTACTGTCGGGCCTCCCCTGTGTTTTTTTCTCAGACCTGGAAATGGTCTATTCACATGGGCTCCTTCCTGCACTTTACTACTATGTTAGCTGTTCCACACGTCGGTTCTCAGACCTGGAAGTGGTCTATTATGTGTTGTATAACATCGGCTCCTTCGTTCATAAACGCATACTTGACCTGCAAAGGAGCACAAACAAGGCTTTGCTTAGTAGTGAATTTTTGTCGTGCAAGGATCTACAGTGTAGATACAGGGAGAGGGCGGATAGGAGGAGATACCTGGATGATGCTGTGTGCCGCAAAACTCCGCATGCTGGTGTGGAAGCTAACATCCACCTTCTCCCACGAAACGCGCCTAAGCCCCGTCACCATTTTTTCTAGCATAGCCGGGGAGGGAAATCAGTGTCAGTTTAAGGAAGGTGTTCTCACAATCTTTCGGTAAACGTCGGTGTGGATTTAGAAACAGATCAAGTGTACTTTACAGCTGAGATATCAAAAAAAGCCTTCTCTTCTCCATACTGATTTTCATACACAGTAATACGGTCAATGACTAATGATGGTACTTTCTCTATGTTTCTCGCAATGCTAATCCTTACCATACAGAACCAATTCCTAGCACTGTTAGAAACGTAAGACAAAATAGTACCAAGATTGTAGTCATCAAGTTGAATGTTGAATGCGAGAAAAAGAACTTTGAACAGAACAACTTGCTTGACAATTAGTTATGACTAACTTGCAAAGTCTTAACTCCCACATTATGAAGTCAACAAGCCAGTTGTCTAGACAACAAAAACCATGATGAGATGACTCCTTGTACACATACATACTTAACACAAGGACACGGCATCGGGTCCGCTCAAATATTAAAGATCAAAAACACTAAAGATGCACTACATCGCATGAATGAGTCAACTCGGAACAGGGGGACTTCCACGCAGGATCCGATTTGTGACTACTGTTCAGCAGCGGTGCTAAAGAAAACAAATTTATCATATTAGTCCATATATACTCCATATGTTGACTACCAAGTAGCGCAGACCAATGTGATTTTGAGGTGCTAACCAGTAGACACCTGTGTGACACTGACGACACACAAGTCTATAAACAATCCTCGTTATGAGTAAGATCTATGTGCACTTTACTATTTTAGCCATCCACACATTAAACAATTTGACTGCATCGCCTAGTTGACATATTATGTTAGGTGTTCCTTTTGTCTGAAACTTCAAAGGCCAGCTGTCCCAGGAACTTACGTGAATAACCTAACTCTATTGTCAAAAGTGAGACCTTTGGATGTGGAACTGCGCAGATTCTTGCAAATCATTTGGTCTTCTTAATTCTTCTTCAGCCTACTCATATATAGGGAGACTGACAGCGTAACTTGATGATTTTCTCGATGTCATGGTTCCTTTCAAAATATTAATGAGCGCCCAGTGGTAGGACAAAAGTGACATACTAAAAGTTACAGGTAATATAACATATTTTTGTTTTACGGTTAAACTTGCATAACTGATCTCAGAAGTGCTGGATTGATTTATCATGCATAGTGAAGATTAAGCATGCAAGAACATCGGATAAAGTATGAACCATGAAGGAACATTGGAAGATAGTACCTACTTACTATTCATACAAGTGTCAAAAAAGACAGAAAATAAAATTTCGCATGCAACAAGCTAAAAACAAACCTTCCAACAAGTCCAAATCACAGTCTGTTGCCAAATCCTGACACTTCTCAATGTCGATTTCTTCTGAGTGTTCCTCATGTACAATGTGGGGGTACTTCTCACATAAGGATTCCTCCCACTGCAAATCATGAAGAAAAAAGGAAATATAAGAATTGTGATATGATAAAATCATGTTGTCATTTTAGAGAATTGGCCCAAAGGCCTGAACAATCAGAAATCCATAAACATACCTTAGGCAGCTCGGTGTTTCTTCTAATAGATGATGTTCTCCAGCCAACAATGTCTGAATGTCATGAATTTAAAGAATTGGCGAGTAAAAGCTAATGAGTTCAAATAAAAGGAACAATTTGAGTACTAAATAGAAATTATTTCCAACAAGTAGGATACGGTCACAATCAGCATTGGCATACGCCACTCGTCGTTTAAATGCTCGCAGAGCAGATCTAAAACAAGTGTAGTCAATCAGAATTAGTATAGCTATCACATACTATACAAGCCAGAATGAACAGAACATTATTTGCAACTGGAGTGGATGGAATGGGAAGTATTCCGAGAGAAGCAAAAAATACTATAAACCTTACATAAAGTAAAGATCGCCATAATCTTCAACCATACGCTGCAATAGTGGCGGTTCTCCCTCGTCATCATCAGTAAGAAAAAGATGTCTTCCAGTCCTCCTAAATATCCAATGGATGATACGAGAAGCAACCCTCTCCATTGTAATGAACCCAAAGAGGAGTGGAACCTAATTTGTTTGAAGAGCATTCACATCAAACAAAAAGCATATATGGCAGCTATAACAAGGACTCGTGGAAGGAATGCCTATAATCTGGAGCAGAAAAACAAACAAACAATGCATGTTTATCCAGTACGGTATATGGTGATATCACTAGACTCAAACGTCAGCAAAATGGCTTGACTGCAAAAAGAAGAATTTCTTATACAATAAAATCTGATCTGCCAAGATCATAGATATAAAATCCATATAATGATTCAACAAAACAAGCTACAAAAATGTGTGCTTTCCTCCGTCAGCTAATCCTTGAGTGCATTTTTCATCCATGAGGCTATTTGAAAATAAAGTTTTGCAGGAGTTTATTGTTAGATTTCTCAGGGCAAGAGCGAAGAAGCATGACAACATTTTGTAAAGTTTCTTGTAAGAGAAACACTTCTCTCTTTCTTCCTCCATAGTTCTGGAAGATATCGGCAGTCCCCGTGGACTCTTTTATGTCTAACAAATGCTTTTAAGCCAAACAAAACTATGGAGGTTAACAATCTATGAAAACTGACAGGAAGTTTTGGAGACGTTTTGAGAGGGCTACTTTTAGATCTTTCAGCGGAAAAACTCAGAGGCACGCTGACGATTTGTAAGTTTCTTGTAAATAAATGCTAAATTTCTTCTCTTTTCTTCCACAAAAAGTTTAGAAGATATGGGCGTTCGGGCCATCTCATGTGTATCAAATGCTCTGAAGCCAGCGCAAACAAACTATGGACATCCAGTACTAACATTTCTTTGTATATTCAAAAATAATAATATACGACTATACGAGGTTGGATAAAATATAAATATTTGCCATAACAAGGATTAATAACATAAATTAGCTAGTGATTATGTATTAGTTCCAAAACATCTAATCAGGCATAGATACGGTATCAACGGAAAGGTAAATTTCCCATGGTTTACATAAACAAGTTTAAACTCACATGATCATCAAAGTGGCAAAATAAAGGGAGACCATCGAGAAAATCAGTCAACACAGTACCTGCTTGTTTCCTCGAGAACCAAGGTGAGGCGTTGCTACGGTTATGAAGTTTAACGCTTCCAACCCACATATGGTTCCTTCAGCTTTCCTGTCAAACGTGCTATTTGGATGTCTATAAAGTTTTGCGATTGCATATCTTGCTACTAAGCCTCCAACAGAGTGTGCTAGAAAGGAAATTTTGGTGAGTTCTGGCTTTCGACTGATTACATCAAGAACCTGAGTAAGAAGAGAACAGAAGTGAGGATACAGTACTACTTGTACGAGTGTTTGAAAAGAGTGTTTTGGCCCACTAAATTAATTCAACAGAGAGATTAATATGGTGGATCAAGTAGCCTCTAAATATTTAGCCTCTCAAGTTGAAGTTATCTGTTGGAGATGGTACTTACCTCATCTGCTAAGCGTTCTCCCATAACATCCACACCGTCTAGAGTCAATGTGTTCATATTTTTCTCACTACCTGCAAATTTGAACAATAAGTCTGAGTAACACGATCTTGATGAAGACTTACAGCTTACCCATGTTTCCGATTACCTACGATGTTACAAATTCGCAAAGATGTTCATGTTTGCATTTTAATCATTGTACATCAGGTACAATACTTAAATTGCAGTTCAACCATGTAGAAAATATTAGTTGTATCTAGAATATTTTTAGTTCTCCCATATCAGAAGCATGTTTATATCTATATAGATATTTCATTACAGCATTCAGCATTCAGCATCAAGAAGATCCCAACAGTAATAGACGACTAATTAAGCTCCACACAAGCACATGTTCACACGCACACACGGCTTACCATTTCTAGGTGAATATCCTTATATCCATACATAAGAATGGAGCAAGCTAACAGATCTATGAATTGAAAGTTTGAAACATCAATTGTGAACAGTGACATGTCGAGAAATTGACAAGAGATATACTTATCATTAATAAAAGAGATGGCTTCACTCAAGTTCCAGATCTGCCAATATAAGAATCAGCAAAATGCCAATTGTTTCTTATTTACATTTTGTCAAGGAGACATATGTTTCTACTGATTATCAAAATAATTTAATAGAGCAAAAAAATCAGAAGGTTGATTTGAAAAAAAAGAAAAAGAAAATTAGTAGCAAACTAGCAACTGCATTTGGGAAAGGCACAAAATCCAACTTACAGTGCACAATTACATCATCCGGAAGTTGCCTCACAAATTCATTGGCTGCGTACTGCCAATCAGTAGTACTGCTCAAAAGAAAAAAGAACAGACTGATCAATAGGAGAAGATTTGAGAAAAAAATGGTTTCAGCAATGTAAATAGAATTTACATGAAAGCATCATCCCCAACCCCCGCGTCGCCAACCCTAGGCGACACGGGGGGCACCGCACTGCCGGCCAGTAGCCTCCCCTCCCCACCCTCTCCCTCCCGCCGCCGCCAGAGGTCCCGCCGGGCAAAGCCCGGGCGGCGACGGCGGCGGCGGGGCCTTCTCTCTCGCGCGGTGGCGGCGCTCTCCCTGGCGGCGGCGGCACGTGGCGTGGCGGTGACTCGGCAGCGAGGGGCTGCGAGATCCCGACGGCGTCCGCGCGCTCGGCGACGATGGTGGAGACGTGGTCGACCCCGCGACGGCGGCCGGGAGCTCAGGGCCCACTCGCGGCCCAGATGGGCTTGGGAGGGCCTGCAGCTCCTGTCCGTGGCTGGAGGGTCACGTGGATGCGCCTGAGGACGTCGACTGCTGGGCACCGTGGCGGTGCCGGCGGCGGTGGGCTGGATCCTCACCGTCCAGCCCCCGTTTCAAAGGTGGATGTGGCCGGTGGGACACGGTGGTCGGCGCATCCTGCCTCGGTCGGCAGTCCGAGTTTGCTTCTCCGGCGGTGGTGCAGCCAAAGGTGACTCCTTGCAGCGCAGTTCCGAGGTGCTTTGGGGTCGACGGTAGGCCGGGGCGAAATCCCTGCGTGAAGCTGACGATGGCGACGCCCGTGGGCGCCGTCACCTCCTTGGAGGCATCGTCATGGTATTGCTCCTGCGTCCCCACCTCGAGCACCGGGGGAAACCCTTGATCGGTCCTCCGATTGGGCGGCGGCGGCGCGGCTGCGCCGTTCCCTTCTTTGAGGCGTCGCCTAGGTGGTTCGGGGTGTCCTCGGTGCGCCAATTGGAGTCGAAGGCGGCCGCCGCTCAGAGCATGGGCTACCAGGGCGCCATGTACACCGTCGCCGGAACTTCTCGGCCACGCCTCCTCCGGTTTGGTTCGGTCCCGCCGCTCACTCGCCATTCCTTAGACGCTTATGGGTGGGTGGTTGCGTTGGCTTATGCCTCTTTTGGAGTTGGCGTCGACCTCCTGGAGTTCCCTTCTTCGGTCGTGACGCGGCCTAGTAGCTTGGTGTATTGTCTCCTCGAGACAGTGAAAGGCGAGCTCTTGTCGGTTGATGTGGGTTGTGTTGTAAGCCGTGTGGCGTTGTGTTGTAAGCCGTGTGGCGTTGTGTTTGTATCGTGTAGCCTTCTTGGCGTTGTTCTTCTTCTATGAAACTTGATACACCTTCCAGGGTGTATCCCTTAAAGCAATGTAAATATAGACTTGGTACAGCTCGTAAAGAAGCACATCTATATGCCGTTTGATAACCGAAAAGATTAATCATTAGCTGTAGTGGAAAACTGGACCCTGTCACTAGAAAGACTGCATAATATCTTATGTATAACCTACTGGCTTTTGCTTGTCTGTCAACTTCCAAGGGTTAAAGAATAACTTCAAAAAGTGAGAGCAGTAACTTGAATTTTGGCAGTATTAAATTCCGTGAACGGTACTTATTAAACATACATAGGCCATGTGGAGTCGAGAGGGGCGGGCCTAACATAAGGAAGGGCAAGCAGGTGATTGGCGGAGCTGAATGGGTGGATGCCGCTCTTTACTACCATGATATCACATTTCAGTTTTAGTACCACTGTAGAAGCTACCGTTCGAATTTCAATCTCGTGAAATAAGTAGCCTGCATTTGAGGTTGGTAAGTCGCAGGTCATCAATTACCGATCGATCAAATCCTTCCAGAGAACAATGTTAATTTGGCACCATCCTTATTCCAAACTCTGAAGAACTCGCCGTCTACTCTCATTTCGCCAAAAGAGCACCCAACAACAACACTCTCCCATTTCCCCATCTGTAAAGACACACCGAGCCCTCCAATTTGACAGATCCCAGCACCTAGTTGTAAAGACGGCCCCAGCTCGCTCTGCCGAACCCCATTTTCGACAGTGCCAACTCACTCCCCCATTTCCCCAGCTCTACTCTAGCAGAGCCCAATAGCAGAAGCAATGCCCCGCATCATTCCATAGCGAATTCCGGTCTGTCACTAGTCCATTTCACTTGCCGCCCGAAAGAAAATTCTAACCCCGTCCCCATCACGAGCGCGAGCTGTTCGATCAAATTCCTGAACCAGCTCCCCCGCAAAACAAAACAAAACAAAATGCTGACTCGATGCAGGCATGGGAGTGGGGGCGGACGCACACGCACGAACCTGCCGAGTATGCCGTGGACCATGACGAGGAGGTGATCCGGGGCGTGGGAGGAGACGGCGTCGCTCCAGACGTCGACGCCGCCGGACAGGGACTCCTCCGTCCTCAGCCCGTCGTCGTGCCCGTCCCCGGCGCCCACCATGGCCGTCTCCTGGTTCCTCGGACGGGTTGCGGCGAGGCGAGGGGAGCGGGCCGGAAAGGCGTGGGCGTGGGGGAAGAAGCGTCGAGTCCCGCGTACGGCGTCCGCGTAGAGGGGAAGCGGGGCCCACCCAGAGAGCGAGCGAGGGCGGTTTCGCGCCCCACACCTCGAGCTCTAGAGATTTTACCGACCTGACAGGCAGGTTTGCGTGTGCTCGCGACGCGTGGTTGCAGTTGCAGAGAATCCGTACACTTGCTCGTGTTTGAAGTAACTCATGACGCTCGTCGCATGTCGGCACTTCACGTGTGTAGCAAAAGTAAGCGCTGTGGATGCCCTTGCGAGTTGCCACGACGGAGTTAGCACCATCACCCATTACTCCTCATAAATAAGCTAAGGGCCTCGTTGATAAAACAATCGGAAGAATCGTGCATGACTAGAATTTTTTTTAAAAATAGAATGCTGTAGCGTTTTGAGAATTATCTCGCTAAATAAATTAGCCCGACCCACTAGGGGGACCTCTCTCTCGCCCGCACCAGCCTTTTTGCCTTTTTGCCTCAACTAGGGACTAGGGAAGGCCCAACAAGTAGCAAATGCACTTTTTAGCCCATTTTACGCGTGAAGTTTTTTTTGCGAAACATAGTACAAACGCAGACACTCACATACACATGCATACACTCATCCCTATGAACGCACGCACGCACATCCTACCCCTATGAGCATCTCCGATAGACTGAGCCGGCGGGTCGAATCTTGAGATTGACGAAGTCACCACAGGCGCCTCGCTATCGACGGGAACGTCGCTGAAGAATATTCCGCCTAAATGAGAAACACCAGTGTCAAACCTGGGGTTTGAATTCTGGTGGGCTAGGGATACAACCACCCACCTAACCATCTTGCCACAGGCAAGTTCTCATTTTACGCGTGAAGTGAAACCGATTGTCTAGCATAACAGATATGTGCAGCATAACGGGCCAGCATAGTGGGCCGTGTGGTCTAGGAAAAGGAAAAATAAACCAAAAACATCAGTGGGCTAGAAAAAAAACATAGGAAGAACGCCCCACAAGAGAAGAGAAAAGAAAGACCCAAGCAAAGCAAGCGATGAATGACCACTTCAGTGAGTTCGTATTTGTATGTATGTTTCTTTTCAACGGAGAAATTTAAAAGATTATAAATTCTCAAAAAAGCTCTTAGTTGCAACATACTGCAATTGGATAACTTAGTTGCAACCCACTTGCAACTATAAGGAAAACAATTGCAACCCACTTGTAACTGGACAAAAAAGCTCTTACAATCCACTTCAAGTGGATAAAGAGGTCAGTTGCAACCGACTTGTAACTGGAAACAAAATCAACCCAACTGCAGTTAGAAAAACTTAGTTGCAACACAATTACAACTTCTAGCTAGAACAAATAACGATGCAAATTTGAGTTACAACCCACATGCAACGGGAATATCACGGTTGCAACATACTGCAATTGGATAAAAGTCAGTCACAACCCACTCGCAACTGTAAAAAACAAAATTGCAACCCACTTGCAACTGAAAAAAAATAGTTACAACCCAATTGAAACCGGATAAAAAAGTCAGTTGCAACCCACTTACAACTGGATAAAAAAGTTCAGTTACAACCCACTTGCAACTGGATTAAAAAGTCAGTTGCAACCAACTTGCAACTGAAAAATCTGCAACGGACAACAACTGCATAAAAGTCTGGTTGCAACCGACTTACAACTGTAAAAAAAACAGTTGCAACCCACATGCAACTGGAAAAAAATCAATTACAATACACGTGCAATTGAATAAAAAATTAGTTACGACCGACTTGCAACTAAAAAAATCTCAAACGGAAAGTCCCTAGCATCTAATGTTTCAAATAGCAGCCGTTCACACCGGGAGGAATGGAAAGCCACGCGCGTAGGTGAAAAAATCGGGCAAAACAATTAAAAAAGAATAAGGAAATGAGAAAAAAAGGCCCATCAGCCAAACCTAAACACGAAGCAACAAAAGGCCCATATAAACTCCTCACATACGAGGGCTGCCAGAATGCCTACATGCACGCTCGGACCGAATTCTCGTGCGTACACCAGCGCGCGCACCCAATGCTCTCCGGAGGAAAAACACAGTAGAATCTTGGCACACCAGATCCAACGGTTATGAACATGACTGAGATTTAACTAATTCTCAATCGACTGAGAATTAGCAAATCTGTCAAAATAAAAATCCTAGTTGCAAGTAGAATGCAACTAGCGAAAAAACAAAAAAAAATCGATCGAAATAAAAATCCTAGTTGCAAGTAGGATGCAACTGGCGAAAAAAAGAAAAAAGATCAATCAAATAAAAACCCTAGTTGCAAGTAGCATGCAACTGGCAAAAAAATCGATCAAATAAAAACCCTATTTGCGAGTAGCATGCAACTGGCGAAAAAAAGAAAAATCGATCCAATAAAAATCCTAGTTGCAAGTAGAATGCAACTGGCGAAAAAAGAAAACAAATCGGTCAAAATAAAAATCCTAGTTGCAAGTAGGATGCAACTGACGAAAAAAAAAACAATCAAATAAAAACCCTAGTTGCAAGTAGCATGCAACTGGCGAATAAAATCGATCAAATAAAAATCGTAGTTGCAAGTAGCATGCAACTGGCGAAAAAAAGAAAAATCGATCAAATAAAAATTCTAGTTGCAAGTAGCATACAACCGGTGAAAAAAAAAGAAAAATCAACCAAAATAAATTTTGCCAGTTGCAAGTAGGATGCAGCTGGCGAAAAAAATGATCAAAATAAAAAACCTAGTTGCAAGTAGCATGCAACTGGCAAAAAAAATCGATCAAAATAAAAAATCCTATTTGCATGTAGCATGCAACTGGCGAAAAAAGAAAAATCGATCAAATAAAAATCCTAGTTGCAAGTAGCATGCAACTGGCGAAAAAAAAATCGATCAAATAAAAATACTAGTTGCAAGTACCATGCGACTAGCGAAAAAAAATCAATCAAATACAAACCCTAGTTGCAAGTAGCATGCAACTGGCAAAAAAAAGAAAAATCGATCAAAATAAAAAATCCTATTTGCAAGTAGCATGCAACTGGCAAAAAAAGAAAAAAAATGATCAAAATTAAATTTCGCCAGTTGCAAGTAGCATGCAACTGGCGGAAAAAGAAAAAATCGACCAAAAATAAAATTTTGCAGTTGCAAGTAGCATGCAACTGGCGAAAAAAGAAAAAAATCAATCAAAATAAAAATCCTTGTTGCAAGTAGCATGCAAGTGGCGAAAACAATCGATCAAATAAAAACCCTATTTGCGAGTAGCATGCAACTAGCCAAAAAAGGAAAATGGATCAAATAAACATCCTAGTTGCAAGTAGAATGCAATTGGCGAAAAACAAAAAAATCGATCAAAATAAAAATCCTAGTGGCAAGTAGGATGCAACTAGCAAAAAAAGAAAAAAAATCAATCAAATAAAAACCCTAGTTGCAAGTAGCATGCAACTGGCGAAAAAAATTCGATCAAATAAAAATCCTAGTTGCAAGTAGCATGCAACTGGCGAAAAAAAGAAAAATCAATCAAATAAAAATTCTAGTTGCAAGTAGCATGCAACTGGTGAAAAAAAGAAAAATCGATCAAAATAAAATTTTGACAGTTGCAAGTAGGATGTAACTAGCAAAAAAAATCGATCAAAATAAAAAACTTTGTTGCAAGTAGCATGCAACTGGCGAAAAAAAAGAATCGATCAAAATAAAAAATCCTATTTACATGTAGCATGCAACTGGCAAAAAAAAAAGAAAAATGGATCAAATAAAAATCCTAGTTGCAAGTAGCATACAACTGGCAAAAAAAAGGAAAAATCGATCAAATAAAAATCCTAGTTGCAAGTACCATGCAACTAGCAAAAAAAAGAGAAAAATCAATCAAATAAAAACCCTAGTTGCAAGTAACATGCGACGAGCGAAAAAAGAAGAAGAATCGATCAAAATAAAAAATCATATTTGCAAGTAGCATGCAACTGGCGAAAAAAGAAAAAATCGATCAAAAATAAAATTTCGCCAGTTGCAAGTAGCCTGCAACTGGCGAAAAAAGTAAAAAATTGATCAAAAATAAAATTTCGCCAATTGCAAGTAGCATCCAACTGGCGAAAAAAGAAAAAATCAATCAAAATAAAAATACTTGTTGAAAGTAGCATGCAACTGGCGAAAAAAAGAAAAATCAATCAAAATAAAATTTCGCCAGTTGCAAGTAGCATGCAACTGGTGAAAAAAAGAAATCAATCAAAATAAAAATCCTAGTTGCAAGTAAGATGCAGCTGGCAAAAAAAGAAAAAAATCGATTAAAATAAAAATGCTAGTTGCAAGTAGCATGCAACTGGCAAAAAAAAAATCAATCAGAATAAAAATCCTAGTTGCAAACAGACCAGACAGCGGATAAAAGCTGCGGGGTAATAGCACTACTCCATCGTTTACTACTCCATCGTTTCAGACAACAGACACCTCGAAAAAAAGGTACTAAAAAAAGTCAATTCGTGTGCACGCAGGCGTCGATTCAGACAAAAAAAAAACCTACAGAAGAAAAAGCCACTTAACAACAGACACCTTGAAAAAAAAGGTACTAAAAAAAGTCCACGTAAAAAAGCCCAAGAAAAATAAAAGCCTGCTTAAGAAAACGGACGACAGCCCACGACCTCGCCCCACGGCGCGTGAAAAAAAGGACAACAGCACACGAGGCAAAAAACACAGCACGCGACGGGAAAATGAGCAGACACAACACAAATCACGACGCGGAAGATCAACGGCGCCTGAGATCTAGCAATTCCGCAACAATATACATAGTGAAAAGGGAAAAGATCAGGCAATTAAGGGAAATAAAAAGGAAACCTTTTCTACCAAGGAACCCATTACTTACATCACAGGGTTTGCCTTGTGGCAGATGAGCCATCCCCACGCATCATGACTCCAAACTTGCGTTTCTCTCTCGTTAATTAATGAATTTCTGTTGTGTAAAAAACAACAAATACCAAAAATTGGTATCATACCATATCATACGATGAACCAGAAATCTTGTACAGATATGCCGTCTTTAAGTTGCGATTTTGTGAATAACAATTATGGAAAAAAAACTCGAGAAAATCAGACTATCGAAGGAAATCCAACCCGTATAATATCTCTTGGCCTGCCTTGACGGCCAAGGAAAATCCAAATATTATGGCCAGTACATAAAAGGTTGTTTCTTTACAGATAAGGAAAATCCGGAAACAATTTCCAGCTCATCTCTCGCCGTCTACTTCCGAGAATAAATACGCGACGCCACCAGAGGAGGAATAATAATTCGACGGATCAAATAACAGATTTAAAATAAAATCCACAACCCTAGCCTGCCATGACGCGGGACGGCGTGCCACCGGCGGCGCCGGCCGGCGGCGGCGCGGGGGACGGGCCGAGGCGGTGCTCGCTGTGCGGGAACCACGGGCACAACGCGCGCACGTGCACGGCGCGACCCGCCGTGAGGCTATTCGGCGTGCGCATCGGCGACAAGCCCCTCATCACGAAGAGCGTCAGCATGGGTAACCTCGCGCAGTTCGGGAGGGTAGCGGCGGCGCCAGGGCAGAGGGGTACGGCTCCGAGGGCGACGACGACAAACCCCACAGGAAGCGAGGTGAGATTTTTTTTTGTTCTTCTCTCGCTCTTCCCGTGTTTAGCCTACGAGCCGATCAGATTAAATTCTTGTTCTTGATGGCGCTGTCATGTGTTTTAGTTGGGCTGTACTGTTTTGCAGTAAGTAGATTATACGTACGAGAAGTCGTTGTAGTGTGCAAATATGTGTTTTTAATGTGATGGTGCAGTTTTGCTGTTGGCTTTAATAAAATAACAAAGATTTGATCTTGCTGTGCCGATCGAAGTTGTTTTCTGAAACTTTGCAGAAAGTACTGCTTTTAATGTGTTAATTTCGGTGGAATTTCTCTTTGCTATTGGTTTGGGATGCCCTGTGGTATGGAAATTTAGCACACTGTGGGTGTCTGGTTCATCATTTGATTCGTTTACTGACAGCTTTGGGGTTTACTGGTGAGGTTTGGTTGTGACATGTAGTACTTCTTAAGAGTTTTGAAAGAAGAGTGGTCTGCTGCTTCTTGTCATCTGATTTGGTTGATGAACCATATAGTATTTTACTGATTTTGTGGATTGATACTAAGGAGTTGGAATTTTGATGTGAACATTTGATTGTGATGCTTCTTGTTCACATTTGGACGTTTAGCGGTTCAGTTTGACTTAACATGTTAGATTAATATGGTGAGTCGATCATATATTAGTCAGAGTACACTGCAAAAACCTTTGTATGGACATCAAATAAATGTTGTTCCTGTGGTCACTCATTATTGTATTTGGGTACACAATAACAGATTTTGGAACAGTTTTGAACTTGTATTTCTGTTCTGCTGTTGCAATTCAAGCTTATACTTGTCACTTAGTTGACCAAATGATTTTGTTGCAACCCACAAATGAAATTGATAGTATCATCAATATTGACCAGGGTTACAGTTACACTCGTATATTTTTATATATGACAATGCATCCTTGGCATGTGTTACTATTTATACCGTCATCTTTTCAGCTTCCCATGTTAAACTTTATGAATGATACATTATGATCATTGAAGCGGTTGTCATTGCTGTTAATTCTTTATATGTGATTGAAACATTTTCTGAATATATCCAATGAAACAATTTTTTTGTTTGGTGACAGGTGAGTCATGGTCAGAGGAGGAGCACAAAAGTTTTCTACTTGGATTGAAGAATTTAGGAAGAGGTGATTGGCGTGGCATATCCCGTAATTACGTTGGTTCGAGGACACCTACTCAAGTTGCTAGCCATGCTCAGAAGTATTTCATTCGCCAAACAAATAATAATAGAAGAAAGAGAAGATCAAGCCTCTTCGATATGGTGATTGACGATGTGAGCATCTCTCTTTTCCCTCTTAATGTTCTCTGCATCTAGCGCATGTTGCAACCAGGTCCAGCTGCTTGCACTTTCATAAACATGTTGGGATACATTATAATTTTTATGCATGGTTACATTTGACTAGAAGAGGTGTTTATCTTACTCTTTGTTCTTGTTGCCCCCTCTGTGTACCAATTTGCTTACGATTGTTTGTATGTTTTTGAACAGTCTGGTGATCTGCCACTCTCCCGTTCATTGTCACAAGAGATACCACTCTCCCGTTCATCGTCACAAGAAGTAGAAGAGTATGTCGATGACCTGCGGCCTGTTACTGCTCCTGTGACCCCGCCCGCACCTGTTCCTGTTCTAACATCTTCTCTCCCATCACCGGTGGCAGTAATGGCACCCCCTGCTCCCATGCCTGTGCTAACATATGCATCAGCCCCACCACCAGTTCCAGCAATGGCGCATCAACCTGAGGGCAGTCAGTCGGTTAATTCAAGTTTGTATACTGGAGAAGCAGGGATGATGATGCCACAAGTCATATCCCCCTATGGTTACCCAATGATGTTTCGTCCGCCTCATTATGCTCAAGCATTTTATCCAGTTCCGTACTATGGCTATGCCCCTATGTTCTATGGACCACCGGTCCCAGTTCAAGCATCGTCACGTACAATACAAGCATCACATGAGCCTGTCAGGCCTGTTGCCATCCACTCAAGTTCTCCGGTAAATGTTGAAGACCTGTACAGCATGTCTGAACTCAACCTGAAGGGTGACTCAAGTACCAATGGTGTTGCGCCGAAGTCACCATTGCCTCCAAAACCAAATGGTAGACCAGAGAGGCAATCTGCTTTCCATGAAACTGGGCATGCAAACGGCTCATCAAACGGACTAATCCCAGCAAAATGATTCTGCGGCTAGACCTTTAATGTTTATGTAACCTCCTTAGATATGATGGTAAAATCATAATAGGGTATGCTGCTAAAGCAGTATTGGTACATGGAAAATGTTTTGGCTGCTCATTTTAGCTTTCAAGTTTTTTGGTCATGCTCTCTTGGTAAATTTACCGTAGTTTTGTCATGAAGGTTTGTTCTTGTTTTGCTCCATTGATTTGGGCAGATTCGTGTCAGTTCTCATACACGACAAGGCATAGGATTATTCTGCATTGTTGCGCTTATATTTCTGAACAAATTTTTCATGCTTTCTGAGTATGAATCTCACAGTGTAACTCTACAACTGTAGCATCAGGGAGTAGTTAGCATAAAACTACCACTTTACAAACTTAATCACAAAAAACTACCACTTTTACACCGAATCGCAAAAAACTACCACTTTTGCTTCGACGGTAGCAAATCGCCCAAAATTCCGGTTGAGAGCGAATTGACGCTCAAACTGACAGCACGGTCCCACATGGCAGCCCAATTAAAAATAAAAATAAAAGCATTTCCCTCACTCTCCCTTATGCCCCCGTTGACCAACTCGAACGGCGTGGTCTATGGCCGGGAGCACGGCGCGGACGAGCAAGGAGGCGGCGTGGTTGAGGACGGCGACAAGGCCCACGGTCTTCCTGGAGGCAAGGAGACCCACGTCCGCGGAGGTCTCGGCGGCGGACGCGGCCGCGGATCCGGGAGCAGGAGAAGGCGACCCTTTCTTAGACCGGGCCGGCACGGTGCGGATGGTGCAGCGCGGGGCGCGGCCGGGCGCGGGCGCGCTGTGGTCGGGCGCAGGCTCGACCAGGCGATGGCGAGGACGCAGCACGGGCGCGGGCGCGCGGTCGAGCGCTGGCGAGGACGAGGGCGCGGGTGCGTGGGCACGGCCGGGCGCAGCCGGGTGCCGGCGTGGTCTATGGCCGCGGACAGTGTCGGGTGGGGGAGCTGGCGCGATGGCTCCACGCCGTGCACGGCTTCATCGCCACGGTCTTCACCTACGCAAGCTCCGACTCCGCGGCTCAGCGCGCCCTCCCGGCCGTCCCGCACGACGACCTCGTCGCCGCAGGGGCGGCCATCGAGACGCTGCTCTCCGTGGAGGCCCAGCGCTCCGTGTGGGCCCTGACCGCCCTCCTCGCGGACATCGGGATGGCCAGCAACCTCGTCGCGTTCGTGGCGGACCTGTTCGGCGCCGACACGCTCCCAGCGGCGCGCAGCCTGACAGGTCGGTGATGTTACGTCTCGTTCGGCAGCGGAGGCGCGCTGCCTTCAGCGCAGATGAACGAGCTGGCGCGTGGGCTCGAGCTCTCTGCCGTGGTGACCTTGGTGGTGGGCAACAGGTATAAGGAACAGGACAACCGCGTGGGCAGGGACGGGATTTTTTTTATTTTTTCTTGGGCTGAAAAGTCAAAATTGCCATGTCATCATTTACATGTGGGCCCACCATGTCAGTTTGATCGTCAATTCGCTCTCAACCGGGATTTTGCTCGATTTGCTACCGTCGAAGCAAAAGTGGTAGTTTTTTGTGATTCGACCGTCGAAGCAAAAGTGGTAGTTTTTTGTGATTCGGAGCAAAAGTGGTAGTTTTTTGTGATTAAGTTTGTAAAGTGGTAGTTTTATGCTAACTACTCTAGCATCAGGGCCACTCTTGAGGATCAGAAAAAAGATCCGGTCTCATATATGCTTTCTGAACAGATTATTTTGGAATACTCACAATGCAACCACTAGTTTTTTAAATAATGAACCCAAAGTTTGCACATGGTAGGTGAATCATCTATGATGAGTATTGCCCTACACCACATGTCTGCTTTACAAGACCTCAACTATGACCATATAATGTATATGAAAAGCGAACCAAACCAGCTGTGGAACCGAATCAACACATAGTAGGACATCGAACCAACACTTCCGACAAGAGAAGCGAACCAACTTCATCGTTCGATTCCTAGCTGAATCATCGCTACTGTTCGTGGGACCTACAGGTTTGGATGTACTGCATGTTATGCAAAGGAGCTGAAACAAAATAGTTATTTATTCTGGTGTAGGTCCTACGAAAAACAGTAAAGCGATGCCTCACAGTGCAGCAAAACCTGACCGGTTCCTAACTCTGACTCATTTTTCTTTGAACCGCATCCACATAGTGGATGGTCTAAGTCTGACATTCTCTCTTTTTTCTGGGGGTACATTGTAGTAAGCCCAGGAAAGAATATCTGCTAGGGTACGCAGGAACGCAGTAGCCATGAGCCGGTAGAATAAATCATCTAGGAACCGGAGGCATCGTGGATTCTAGATGGAGTTTGCAAAAAGTTCTCCATCGTGTGAACGATCAGGCCAGTGGATGCAAAGGAATAGGATGAAGTAACAGTATGTTTATTGCCTCGATGTTCTCCCATCCTCCTGACAAACAGACCAAAGTTAATATTTAGCTTAGCTAAAATTCGAGGAGACTTTTTTTTGAACACCACACAACCATCACTTTCATTACAAATCAAAGCACAGAGTACAACAGTAGCGATTACAACTTTCATCCTGAAAGTAAGAAACTAGCTGGGCACCGAAAGAAGCTACTGAAAACATATAGTGGATATGCCAAAGAGTACAACCGGAGCCTATCAGGGGGTCCGTCGAGAACTCGGACGCAACAAACCTGCAGTCGCACTCTTCCAGGGCCTCTTGCAATCTAGCCAACCATAGAGCCAGCGGCTCAACCAGCAATCGCGTTGATAGACGCTTATGAGGTAAAGGATTGAGCTGTAGATATGAAATGTCCAACACCGAGCCCAAATCAGGAGGTTCTTGGCTGTTAAATCTGAGAAACCGCTGCAGAGACGATCTCACCCGCCTCCAGCCTGTCCTGAACAGCAAGAACGCACATCCAACATGCACAGCAACTAGCAAAGAATACGAAGTGCTACAACTAGATGAAAACCAATGAAGCTCCTCCTCTCCTTTCCAGTCTCTTCCTTGAGCGTCTACCGCCGGCGGCCGGGCCGACCTGGCGCCCTCTCCGCCGGAATAGCCGGCTGGGGATGGGCAAGGGGAGGTGCCGGAGGTAGGTTAGCCTGTATATATAGTAGTTCCTGGCGGCGCTCTGCCGCGGCTCGGCGTTATGCCGGTGTTGGGTGTCGGGATCCTTGGGCCGGGACCTTGCGCTGGTTGGTTGCTCACCTGCCCCTTGCGGCGCTCCGGTGGTCGGAGCCGAGGATGGAGGGTGGGGGCGGCTGCCTCCTAAATAAAGGGCCCCTTAGGAGCCTTCTTCAGATGCGGGCGGGCGACGTCGCTCTGCTCCTCCTGTCCGGCCATGGTGGCGAGGGGGGGGGGCGTGGTGGCGAGGATCGATGTGCGTCTCTTCTTTCCCCGGCCGGCCGTGTGAAAGGACAAGGATGTCGCCTAGAGGGGGGGTGAATAGGCGATTAAAACTTTTCCGGTTTAGGCTTGATAATTGCGGAATAAAACTAGGTGTTTAAATTAACAAGCGAACAACCTAAATAAACTAGACTCACCTATGTGCACCAACAACTTATGCTAAGCAAGACAAGCAACAAGGTGATAGCAATAGAATACTTCAAGCACGAAGGCTATCACAAAGTAAAGTGCATAAGTAAAGAGCTCGGGTATAGAAATAACCGAGGCATGCGGAGACGAGGATGTATTCCCGAGTTCCTCCTTTTTAGGGGAGTACGTCTCGTTGGAGAGGTGTGAACCAACACAATGGTTCAACAACCACAAAGGTTTCACCTTCTTCTCCGATGAACCGCACCACAAAGGTTTGGTTCACCTTCCACTATCGGAATCTTTCGAGGCGGAAATCCGGAGCCTTTCAACAACGATCCGGGGCACAACCCACAACGGGATTGGGGGCTCCCGAACAACTACAAGTGACCACACAAGGGTCTCAACCACCACACGGGCGTCTAGGGTCCAAAGACCCAAGAGTAACAAGCTCACAAACTTTCAACTTCCACGAGTCCTCGTGGAGAGCACACCGATGCACCAAATGCAAAAGGCAAGAGCACAAGTGCTCAAATCCTTCACTCTCAAATTCCAACTAAGCAACAAATGCTTATGGGGAATAAGAGAGGAAGAACAAAGGAGGAGAAACACCAAGAACTCCAAGATCAAGATCAACTAGGTTCCCCTCACTTAGAGGAGGAATGGATTGGTGGAAATGTTGATCTAGATCTCCTCTCACTTTCCCTCAAAGATATGCAAGAATCATGGGAGGGATTGAGAGGAAGGCAAGCTTTTCTAAAGATCAACAATGGAGGAGAGAGAGGGGGAAAACGAGCTCAAAGGGTTGGGGAACCGTTGGGGAAGAAACTCCCTTAAATAGGTTCCCCTAAAAAAACGACCGTTGCAGTGCAGGGAGGATCCGGACTTGGGGCCGGCAAAAACCGGCTGGAGGGCCGGCCTGCCACCCGAGGGAACCGGCCTCTGGGCCGGCATAGACCGGCTGGAGGTCCGGCCAGCAGCCCGAGAGAACCGGCCTCTCGGCCGGCCGAAACCGGCGGGAGGTCCGGCCTGGCTGCCTGGGAAGCCAGCCACGCGGTCGAGCCAAACCAGCCTTGAGGCCGGCCTTGACCGGCTGGGGAACCGCCGGGTGGCCGAGACGTCCGGCACTCAGGCCGGCATGGACCGGGCTGGGGGTCGGCCGACAAAAACTGAAAAAACGCCCAATACGAAAACGAACATATCTTGATCATCCGGACTCCGTTTTCGATGTTCCTAGGCTCGTTGGAATCGCAACGAAGAGCCCTTCAAAATTATGCAGAGCAACATCATAGTCCATCATGTGAGGATAAAACCAAATGTAGAAATGTAAACCTTCTCTAAATAAGAACAACCGGTAAATCCTGGTATGCAATAACTTTTGCAAGGAAGCTCCAAACGAGATGAAACCAACGAGGTTGGAAAGGTAGCGACAAGAGCTTTCCTACAAAAATATAGAGGAGATATCACACATGGGAGGTGTGGACCTTATCTCGAGGAGGACCGGTAATATTTCCAACACCAAGAATGCAACAAGTTTTCCATCCGGACTCTGTTTTCAATGATCTTGGGCTTGCTCCGAAGATAATCACAAGCACTACAAGATCATGCATATACACATCATAGTCCATCATGTGAGGAGGATAACACAAGAGGAGAGTTTGACCTCTCTACAAGAGACGAACCGGTAAAACCTCCAACATCAAAAACACCACAAGATATCCAAATAAAATCCGTTTTTGATAAACAAGAGCTTGGTATGGAGATGAACACAAGCTCTAAATTCTCACAAGAATAAAAGCCACATAAGAACCAAGAAAGATGATATGCCAAATATGCAAAGGTTTGAGCTCTCCATAAAGATGTGATCAAGTTACTCACTTGAGAGCCCCTCTTGATAGTACACCGTCTATCCTATAACCCGGCCTCCAAACTAACAACATGAGACCGGTAAAATAGAAACCCTATCAAGATCATACCTTTGCCTTGCGCATTCCACTTGAGCTAGATGATGACGATCTTGACTCTCTCAAGTTGGAACACCTTTCTTGATTGCGCTTGCTAGCACATGCTTGATGAAGGCTTCTCCAAATGCTCCCCCATACACCATGATGGGTGAGCCTCGCTTAGCTCCGTCTTCATGAATCCACTTGCGCTTCATATCCTTCTCTTGTTATAGATGATGACTTGGAGATAAATATGGATGATCACTCTATCTTCTTTTCCAAGCCATACTTGCAATAAGCTCAACTCTACACATGACCATTCTTCATATAAACCCTTGGATGGAACCTTGGTCATCATGTAATCTTCTAGAGTCCAACACATGAACTCCAATCTTTTCCTATGGACAAGATCTACAAGTATATCTCAATGCAAACATTAGTCCATAAGGATTGTCATTAATTACCAAAACCACGCATGGGGCAACACATGCATTTTCACCGTGGAGGCGAGGGGGGATTCATGGCGATGCTTCGTTCCTGTTCTCCGTATCACGAAGTTGTTGCTGTAATTTGTTCTGCTAGATTCAAGGCCGCTGCAATCTTATACTCCTGTCTCCTCTGGTCCGTGGCAGGCACCGGAGTCTTGATGGTGGGACGGCTATCTTCAGCTGGCGGCGTCGATTCCTTGCCGCTCCGGTCGCCTTCTTTGTTGCGTTCTTGCTTGTCCTGCTAGTCGCCATGGTGGTGACAGCGGGATGTGCTGCCGTAGCAGATGGTGACTTGTGGTGGCTTTGGAGTGACGAAGTCTTTAGTTTCTATAAGCTCGAGTTCGAGGTTCGTCTTGGGAGTGCTCCTGACTTGCTTCAGTCGAGGAGCTCCACTTCGACACCGATTTTCTGGCCGGCCGCAGTGGCGAGCGGGAGAAGAAGTGTGAAGTGGTGCTGTGTGAAGCTGGTGCCGGGCGGGATGCTCGGTTTCTGCATCTGGTGTCTCCGCGCGGCACTGGGTGGCTGCAGCTGAACCTCTCCGCGGCAGACGCTCAAGATGAAGCAACAGAGTTGAGCTGCAGTTGAAGAACTTAGTAGGAATTAGCGGGCGACGGCTCAGCTGTAGTGGAAGCAACTTTAGGACGAAGAATACCCGTGTAAGGTTTGGCCGTGGGCACTACAGTTTAGCTCGTAATAAAAGATACCATGTGGTACATTCATATTTTAAATCAAATTACCTTATTTTGCTGCAATACTCGCAATCGCCAGGCTTAGTTTAAACTTTAAAGACGCATCCAAAGCGCAAGTGTCTTCTGCACCACAGCTCCTCTCCACAGCCTCCACTTGGGTCGTGGTCAATGGGATCGCCGGGGGCCTAATCTTCAACCGAAGGGGATTGCGTCGGGGGAACCTGATACGTCTCCAACGTATCTATAATTTCTTATGTTCCATGCTTATATTATGTCAATTGCTACATGTTTTATTCACAGTTTATAGCATTTTTATGCATTTTCTGTGAATAACCTATTAACAAGATGCCACAGTGCTAGTTCATGTTTTCTGCTGTTTTTGATTCCAGAAAAGTTGTTCTGGAAATATTCTCGAAATTGGACGAAACAAAAAGCCAAGGTCCTATTTTTCTGTCACGTACACGGAGTCCGAAGGAGAGACGAAGGGGGGCACCGAGGCGCCCTCACCATGTGGTGGCGCGGGTCCCACCCCTGGCGCGCCGCCACGTGGTGAGGAGCCCTCGGGCCTCCACCGACATCGCCCCTTCGCCTATAAATTGCCTTTCTCGGTAAAACCCTAAACACCCGAGCCTCCATCCACGAAAAGTTCCAGAGCCGCCGCCGTCGTCAACCCTAGCTCGGGAGGGTTCTGAAGCTCTTCCCGGCACCCTGTCAGAGAGGGGAATCATCACCGGAGGGCTCTACATCGCCATGCCTTCCTCCGGAGTGATGTGTGAGTAGTCCACCCCTGGACTATGGGTCCATAGCAGTAGCTAGATGGTTGTCTTCTCCTCTTGTGCCATCATGTTTAGATCTTGTGAGCTGCCTATCATGATCAAGATCATCTTATTGTAGTGCTACATCTTGTGTTTGCTAGGATCCGATGAATATTGAATACTATGTCAAGTTGATTATTGATTTATCATGCCTATGTTATTTATGATCTTGCATGCTCTCCGTTGCTAGTGTAGGCTTTGGCCAAGTTTATGCTTGTAACTCCAAGAGGGAGTATTTATGCTAGATAGTGGGTTCATGCCTCCATTTAATCTGGGACAGTGACAGAAAGTTCTAAGGTTGTGGATGTGCTGTTGCTACTAGGGGTAAAACAGCAATGCTTTGTCTAAGGATATTTGTATTGTTTACATTATGCACCATACTTAATGCAATTGTCTGTTGCTTGCAACTTAATACTGGAAGGGGTGCGGATGCTAACCTGAAGGTGGACTATTTAGGCACAGATGCATGCTGGATAGCGGTCTGTGTACTTTGTCGTAATGCCCAAGTAAATCTCATAGTGATCATCATGACTTGTATATGCATTGTTATGCACTCTCTATTTTGTCAATTGCCCAGCTGTAATTTGTTTACCCAGCATGTTAGTATTTTATTATGAAGAGACACCACTAGTGAACTGTCACTACAACAAAATTATCACATAGTGACGTTTTTCATGTGACGCGATTATTTGCGTGTCTAGGATAGATGAAGACCTGCACGTAAGGACGTTTCTTCATACGTTCTAGTGGGCGTCCCTAGTTTTTTATTTAAGAGGCATCAAAATAAATATTTTTGTTAATCTATTGATAGCTAGAGACGAGTTTTGAGACGTTTTAGAGTACGTCCTAGAAGAAATTAATTTTATGTCAAGAAAAATATTATAATACACGCGCGTGAAGTAGGAAGGTCGACCATATTTTTTTGGATTGGCGCTAACCTATTTAACTTTACCGAGAATCTTGGCGCCTTTTGTTTTGCCAAAAAAATCCTAATAAATTATGTCGCACGCCCACCTTTTACCCTAATCCATGCCTTCAGCCGCCGCCACACTTCTTTAACCTCCATCGGGGATCTAATCTGTTGTCCCGTCTCTTCGGTATGTTCTCCTCAAGTAACGACTCGGTTGGATGTTCCAGTTCCACTGTTAAATCTATCTATATCTACCTACATCAATATGCAATCCCGATTGATACCCATTTTTTCTTCTGATTTCGGGTTCATCACGATTTCCTTTCACCATGTTCGTCGGAGAGTCGAGCCACAGCCGCCGCAGGTGGCGGACCGGCTGATCCGGATCGCCATGTTGAATGAGGCAACTCGCACGCCCAACTAGTCTCGCCGAAATTGCAAGAAGATCTCCCCGTCATTAAAACTTTAAAAGGTATGTCAGCTCATTGTAATTTTTTTGGCTCGCTGCATGCAAAACTAGATCTAAGAGGTTTTCAGTCCACTGATTTGCAATGCTGACTGTCTCCCACCTTCTAATGATCTGCGATCAATTTGTTCATTTGCTGGCTCGGAGACCTGTCACGTGGAATCTTATAGAAGTGCCCTATCATCTCGGTAAGCACTTACCGTCATCCTAATTATCCATTAACTGCGATACAATATGTTGATGGCACGACTCCCTTTTCCTGCTAGGGATCCTATAGTCAGATAAATTTACACGTGAAATCTACCTGTCCACTTTGGGCATCGAATTGTGTAGATGGGTGACTACTAGACATCAGTGATGTGATTCGCCAATGTCTGATAGAAAATTTTCTGCTTGTTTCATTTCGTGCAGAACTGGATTACGCAGCAGAGCTTCTCCAAATTTCAGTCCTCTTGTAGTCAGACTACCTGACCGCTGCCAATTTGTCATGCGAGTACACTTAGGCATCCCTTTCATCAGATCGCTTCCTTTTTATGTCTATACCTCAACTGATCTTTTGGTGCAGAAAGCGAATACAGAATACTTTACCAAAGCCACTCAAAGTTTGGATCATGTTTGCAAGACAAGCATCATACTTCCATTGATGGAGTCTGTCCTAGAGCCGTAGGAACCAGAAAAATATTTTGTGTTTTCTTGTTATGCAGGAGTAGTCACATCTTTTTTTGTATTATCAAACGAGCTTGTCCCATTGCAAACCTGTAGCCTGTTTTGGGCAATTTTTTGCTTTCTCCCTTGCAGGTTAACCGAGGCCTAACTGAGAATTTACTGAATGAAGATGGAGGGTCTAAAGCATTAGTTTCTGCCCGGAGAAAGCTTCAAATGGGATTAGTATTAATTTTGATAGACAATTAGGGTCATGCATGTACACGATAGACAATTAGGGTCATGCATGTACACGAGATAGTATGACCTTATCTGTTCACAATCTTTCTCAATGTATATGTAAATTTTTATATTTATATTTGATTAAGACGTGAGCTTAGTTTGCTATCAATACAAGTATTCCTTCCTGGTTTGCTTGATAAGTTTTGCTGTTCCTGGTTATAATATTGTTTGCCTTAAACATAAGTAGGTGGCTGAATGTAAAAATAATTTTAGAGAAATAAATTAATATTTGGTCAAAAAAAGAAATACATTAATATAAATGAATTGTACCACGAATATCCAGTTAGAAACGTTTTCTTTGAAATATACATATATTGAGAAATGTATATGGCGGGTATAATAATTTGTATATTTTGTGTATATACGACGTAACACATGTTCTAAGAAAACGTCTCTAAGATCTATTGACACACAAATATGGTGTGTCTAGAGACGTCATAAAAGCGTGTCTTCTAAAACGTCTTTACACGTGTAAACATGCTTTCAAGCGTGTCTATGAAGCGTCTCGACTCAATGTACACACGCTTAGCGAAGCGTCTTAATGGTTCTTGAGACGGTGGAGGGGAAGACGCTCCATAGACGCATTAGAGAAGCGGCTCTATAGTCCTATAGAGATGAAATTGTATGTCTCTAGCCTTCCAATTTAACGTCTCTATGTGCTTATTGTGTTGTAGTGTGTGGACCCCGGTCCATTCTTTTACATCTGAAATACAACCAACTGCAATCATTGTTCTCTTTAATTCTCTGCAAGCAAACATCATTTTCCACACCACACTTTTAATCATTTGTTTTCAGCAAGCCGGTGAGATTGACAACCTCACTGTTTCGTTGGGGCAAAGTAGTTTGATTGTCTTGTGTGCAGGTTCCACGTTGCTGCTGATTCCCTGCTGTTGCGCCGTGCCACATTCAGCCACCAACAACCTTCAGAAGACCCTTAACTTCCTACTGGTTCGATTAAACCTTGGTTTCTTATTGAGGGAAACTTGCTGTTGCACTCATCATACCTTCCTCTTTGGGTTCCCAACGGACGTGTAACTTAACATGCATCAAGCCAGTTTTCTGGCGCCGTTGCCGGGGAAGTCAAACCTTCTGCAAGGGGAGTCTCTCACTTCCAATCTCTTTACTTTGTTTTTGTCTTGCTTATTTTATTTTTTCAACATGAATAGTGTCACAAAAGACAAAAGCACAAAATGACACTATTCACATAGCAATTTATCTCTTTTGTTTCTCTATGTCTATTTATAATTTGGTTCTAAAAATTTTAGGGAGTGTAAACACCCATCTTGTGAACATCCACCAATTTTTTTGGAATTTGTTGAAACTTCAAATTTTGAATTTTTAGAAATGGTATCATGGGAGCACATGAGGGGTGGGATCACTAGATCTTTTTCCCGCGATCCCACACCTCACATGCTACCATGGTATCACTTTTTAAAATTCAAAATTTAAACTTTCAAAAAAAATCCGAAATAAATTGTGGGTGTTCACAAGTTGTGTGCTTACGATTCCTAAAGTTTGCAGGACCAAATTCGAAGTATACACATAAAAACAAAATAGACAAATCCAACATGAATAGTGTCACAAAAGACA
Source organism: Poa pratensis (assembly GCA_947311845.1). Classification (NCBI taxonomy): domain Eukaryota; kingdom Viridiplantae; phylum Streptophyta; class Magnoliopsida; order Poales; family Poaceae; genus Poa; species Poa pratensis. Next base: position 39,307,537 of record CAMZMU010000070.1, read on the forward strand.
AAAACACAAAATGACACTATTCACATAGCAATTTATCTCTTTTGTTTCTCTATGTCTATTTATAATTTGGTTCTAAAATTTTAGGGAATGTAAACACCCATCTTGTGAACATCCACCAATTTTTTTGGAATTTGTTGAAACTTCAAATTTTGAATTTTTAGAAATGGTATCATGGGAGCACATGAGGGGTGGGATCACTAGATATTTTTCCCGCGATCCCACACCTCACATGCTACCATGGTATCACTTTTTAAAATTCAAAATTTAAACTTTCAAAAAATCCGAAATAAATTGTGGGTGTTCACAAGTTGTGTGCTTACGATTCCTAAAGTTTGCAGGACCAAATTGAAAGTATACGCATAAAAACAAAATAGACAAATCCAATATGAATAGTGTCACAAAAGACAAAAACACAAAATGACACTATTCACGTAGAAAAATTTGTCTTTTTTTCCTCTGTGTGTATTTCTAATTTGGTTCTGAAAATTTTAGTGAATGTAAACACACATATTGTGAACAGCCGCCATTTTTTCAAAATTTTGACATTTAGAAATTTGAATTTCGAGAAGTGCTATCATGATAGCATATGAGAAATGGGATCACTAGATATTTTCACGTGGGATCGCTAGATATGCACTCTGCAAACCTGCTATGCTTCAACCTATCGTGGATAATGCGGCTGGCTGCCTACAACCGTGCTGCGCTAAACTGTTGAACTGGGGTGGCCGGACGATCTTGGTACAGACCACGCTAGCCGCAAACGGCTCACCAAACGTACTAATCCCAGGAAAATGATTCTGCTGCTAGAAATCTTTAATGCGTATGTAACCTCCTTAGATATGATAGTAAAACCATAATAGGGTATGCTGCTAAACCAATATTGTGGTATACTAGCAAATATGCCCGTGCGTTGCTACGGGCTTCATCAACTTATAACATAGTACACGGCTATTTAGAATAATAAATATTTTTAATCGTCATATTTGTACGTTTTATTTTTCTCGCTTTCCCAATCATTTCCCGTCCTTTCCGTAGCATAATTACAACTAACAACCTTATATTTGAACAATAGAATAAATAAGAACCTCCGCGGCTTGCAAATATGCAACGAAAAGAATCATAAAATCCTTAGTTTATTAAGAATTCTTTTTTTGAAGACCTATAAAAATATATTCATCTTCAGGGGAAAGAGGTTGGTCCTTGAAAAAAAACGCACATAAGAATGAGATGTCAACTACAGTCGCACATCAGCAGAATTATCCATCTAACGAATATATTTTTCGACCTTGGTCTATGATAATCATACCCTAAAACCAGTTGGATCTGAAAATTTCTCTCCTCCTAATAATTCTTCTGAACGAGTAAGCCAAGTGCACATATTGGCAAACAATTAATCAGGCACACATGATCTCGTTGATTTTCAAAAGCACGAGGCGACCGGGTACCTCGATTCTGCATCCCCGTGCACATATGTGATCTCATTGCCTCTGATTTTTTATCCACCACACCCGTGCTGTGCTATCCTTATCCTCTCTCTTTGTCTTCAGTAATCTCCATATGCATGCGTCAGTGCACCTCGGCTTTTGCTTGATAGGTAGCCGGATATGCGGAAACTCAGAAGTGCAAATGCGGCAGTGCAGCTGACGCTACGACCATGGTGGCTGTCCAGCCCGAGCAGCCATTGTTGGGGAGCGAATTGGAGCACAGCAAGAGGATGCGTCCCGTAACCGGTCCTAGGAGCAAGATGGGCAGAACATCGCGTCGATCGGGACCATCGCCTAACGGTGGAAGCGGAGCTATTGGACGCGGCAGCGGAGCTAGGCGGAAGGCAGCCCCGTAGGGGAGATGCAGGTCAGGTCAATGGTCTGAGGTGGAGCTAGACAGGGGCGGCGGCGGACACCAGGCGGCGCTATGCGGGGTCGCAGGCACACGGCAGGCCGAAGGAGAAACGTGGAAGACTCGAAGCGTTTTTTTTTAACTTATCGGTGGTATGAGATGTAAATACAAGCAACTTGAAGGACAAAATTGGTAATTGAAAAAACGTACCATCACCACCTCTAGACATATTATATAGTAGAGATATGAAAAACGTTTTGGCTGCTCACTTTAGCTTTCAAGTTTCTTGGTCATGCTCTCTGGGTAAATTTACCGTAGTTTGTCATGAATGTTGCGTTCGTGTTTTGCTCCATTGATATGCCCAAATTCATGCCAGTGCTCATACACCGATACACGACAAGGAATTGGATTATTCTGCATTGCTGACCTGACATTTCTGAATAGATTTTTCATGCTTTTTGAGTAGGAATATCACAGTTTAAGTGTTTAACTCTACAACTGACAGTGGCACTCTTGTGGATCAGAAAAAAGATCCGGTCTCATAAAATTTTCTAACCGTCGAGTGCATTCAATAGAAGCTACCATGCTGTTTTTTCTTCTTCTAGAATACACACAATGCAACCGCTAGTTTTTTTTAATAATGAACCCAAGGTTTGCACATGGTAGGCGAATCATCTGTGATGAGTATTGTCCTACATCACATGTCTGCTTTCCAAGACCTCAACTAGGACCATATAAGTCGGCCATTCTCTCTCTTTTGGGATGCATTGTAGTTAGACAAGGAAGAATTAATCTCTGCCCGGGTATGCAAGAACGTACTCCCTCCGTTCCAAATTAGATGACTTCCACAAATGGAAGTCATCTAATTTGAAACGGAGGGAGTAGTAGCCATGAGCCGGTAGAATAAATCAGCTAGGAACCGGATGCATCGTGGAATTTAGATGGAACACTGCAAAAAGTTCTCCATCGTGGCAGTGAACATGGCGGTGGACGCAAATGAAGCTGAAGAACTAGCAGTATATGTTTTCGAAAAGAAAAACTAGCAGTATATTTATTGCCTCGACTTTCTTTACTTTTTCCTGCATAGAAACACTATGTGGTGTCAATAGGACATAAGATCCACCAAGTTGATATTTAGCTTAGTTGAACTTCAATGAGACTTCAAGATAAGGCAACGGACTTGAAAAACTTAGGAGTAGCAATTAGTGGGCGAGGCTCAACCGTAGTGGAATCAACTAATTTAGGAGGAGGAATTCCCAGGCACAGTTTGTCCGCATGTACTAAAATTTTATGTACTAGAATTTTATGCCGTTCATACATCTCACTACTCGTAACATAAACATTGGCCTTGCAGATGCATCCAAAGATTGCATATGGTTGGTCAATGAGGATGCCAACATCTATAATGCAAACAAGAAAACATGTTTCATGAAGGATCTACTGGTGTTGATGTTGATATTTTTTCTATAAACACAAACAAGTTTACAAAATTTTGACTTTCGGTAGAAGTTATACGCCTATTTTGGGGAAAATGTCGAGTATCAAGGTGCTTTTCTGGATGCTTCAGTAGACGCATCCAAAGCGTGAGTTTATCCTGGCACCAGATCGAGTTGTTCTGGGATGGCGTCTATGAGCCCTGCTACCCCTTCCCCTCCCACCACCTACCAAACCCCGATGGCGGACCACTCCAGCCACTGTCTTCCAGCACCCCTTCCTCCGACCTGGGCCTGAGGTGCATTGATTTCGAGTTCATCCCCTCCTCCTATGAGGGATCTACCGAGCAACCTCCACAGGGTAAGTTTTAAGGAGGTCCTTCTTTCCGGGATGGAGACCTCTCACTCTCTTGTTGTCGTTTTAGGAGGAACCATTGATGATGCGCCAAGCGGGCCTTCAGCCTCCCAACTTTGTGGCCTGCATGAGGTGGCGCGCCAGTTCCTCCTGTCGTGCAAGTTCCATCCGTGGTTACCACGCTGACGATGACCAGACCTGGACGGTGCATCGGAGGAGGGGCTGGTGGCAGTGGCAGATCCAAGTTCACCCTTGGATGTGCACAGGACACTGGGTAAAAAAATATTTTCTTTGTAAAATGGCTACTTTTCACCATGTGTGACACCCCTAAAACTTAAAAAATTGCACTTGGGGCACCACCATGCACCCCTCTCACCATTTTTCTAGCTCAGCCACTATCTGGTGGCGCAAGGAAAGACTCGCTGCCTTCTTGATGTGCCAGGGCGCCTTCAATGGCACTGAGGGCTCTCGGGTTATGGGCAACTCTCATCTCAAGGAGCTACTTAAGAGGAAGGCAACTCATCGATGCTTCAAGTGTCTTCCTCGTTCCCATCGGGTTTCTTAGTGTAGAGATCCTCCCACATGCATCCTCTGTAGCAAGCCGGGGCACAAGGCTCGGTGGTGCACCGGCGTCGCCTCTCCTACTCACCCTCTGGTTTTGGCGTGCATCATCTTCCCTCCGGATCACCCTCAGGTTAACCAGAAACACCCTTCCATCCACCACACCTACCCACCGAATCACCCCCTTGCGAACCGGCACCCGACCTTCTCCCTCGCTCCCACCCCCAGTGCGTGCCCCGGCCGCATCGGCTCCCTACCCACCAGCTGTTGCCACCTCCTCTTCCCGCATCATGGAGTTGGGAGTATGTGATCCCCAAAGCCTCACAGTTTTGTCCTTCTTTGGTCTCGGCGATTGCGACGTTCACCTCTTCCATGGCGGTCTCAGAACGCGGGTTTGAGGTGCACAGTACACGGGCCACACTTTGAGCTCTATGTCCAACAGGTCTCGGATGGGACTCCACGCAGTTCGGGCTTCCTGAGAGCGAGTTTGATGTCTCCAAGTTCACCAATGGCGGCGAGTTCCTCTCTTACTTCAAGGAACCAACTTCTGAAACCTCGTGGTCGGCCGCGAGCCCCTACGCCTGCCATGCCACCCTCTGGTTTCAGTGATCGTTCCGCTTGGTTTCCCTGGAAGGCATACCAAAGCACAAATACGCTACTGAGTTCGAGTGTTCCTTGAAGGCATACCAAAGCACGGTTGGAAGCCGTCCATGGTATCCCGCTCTTCAACAATATCTTGTTCATCGACTGCATCACGGATAAGCCGCCCCGATTCGACAAGGAGACGTCGTACTACCGGCTATGGCTATGGTCAGTTGACCTCAATGTCATCGGCCGTACTGGGTCCCTGACCCTGGGGAAGAGGCCTTGGACGGAGTCTCTGGGCCTCAACTCCCTCACTAGAAGAAAATCTAGCTTTTGCGAGGCTCGATTTTTGTGATAGAAAGACAGTTTTTCGTGACTAAAAAGATTTCTCAACGATAGGGATACACTGGCAAAAGGGGCGTGGTAGATTTTTGAACTAGGTCTTTGGTAATCGTGGCAGATAGGGTTTGTCAAGTATTTTCAGGGCCTGACAGGCCTCGCATGGATCCATGATGGAAAAACCGAAGCCATCATAACGAGTTGCGATCAGCCACAAAATCGCTATCTATGGCTACAAAATCCGTCATAAACCAATGACCCTGTTGTAGTGCTATCCAAGGAATGGACCATCCCAACCATTGGGTTTTGTGTGATCAGGAGGAAGAGAAGACTACCCATTTGGCCTTCCTTCTTTTGTAGTGGAACGACACTCCTGCTTTGCAGGTTCAAGGTAGCAATTCTCTTCTTCGGCTGAATGGAGTTTCATGACTGAAACACTGACAAAGGACGACTTGACTATATATGGGGTGTGCCATATCTTGAAGGAAAGGTGTCGATGGGTGTTTCAACAATCCTCCCTGTGAGAGAACCTGCTAGTTGATCTTGTGCGTGATGATTTGTTGCTTCTTGGCACCCACTTGACGCGGCGGGCTTCTGGACCTCTGAACCTCGACGAGCAATCAGACATCGCCAAGTAGTTACTTAATTCATTTCCTTTCCTTTTGGACGGTTTTTTCTACCCCTCTTTTCAGTTTATGTTTTGTTTGGCTAGAGTCTCTCTAGCTTGTATCCCAGATACTATTTGCATTCCTCTTAATTGATTTGGCAAACCAAGTGCCATTTTACCTAAACAAATATCCTGAACCACAACACATTACACATGTCCACATGTCTGCCTAACGATGCCCTCACGACGGGGTTGGGACAGAGGGACTTATGGAGGTGCAATTGCTCATAATAAAGACGTTGGCCTTATCCTAAAAAAATGGTTGGTGAGGTTTGGACATAAATTATACTCCAACGATAACAAAAAATCGTCATCCATAAAGAGAATCTAAAGTGTGTGAGTGTGGTTTGTGAATTACGTAATAAATATATATGCACCAGCAAGTCATCTTCTCAAGACATAGATTATAAGTAGAGAGCATTCCCGTGGTGCGGCCAAGCAAAACTCAACCTTCCTTTCCTTTCTGTAGAAATGAACTAGAATCGTTACTACCAAGAGCAAACTCATCTTGTTCTCCAAGTCTTGTGTTAGGAGTTTGAGACTTTGAATCGTTGGATTCATCATAGGTTGTAAGGCATGCATGAATACACAAAATATATCGAAAGCTACTAACTGGCAAAGTCAAGTAGGAGTCGGAGGTATAAGGAATTCTAGATATATCTAGACTTATAATCCAAGAGGTAACAAGGCACTTTCCCATGTTGACATAATGGACATTAGTCGTGTGAAATCAATTGCATTCATATATTTTATTTTGAAATATTTTGCACAACTTATCATAGTGGGAAAGACGATATCGATTATAAGGAGGAGGTAGGTGGTGAAAATCTTCAACATGCTTTTGGGATTAGTTGGGTAGCGCAAGTTCTCGCTAGACCTTGGTGCCCTCTTCTCCGAGGAGGAAGTTTAGGAGGAATCGCAGCTCATGTTCTGTGGCAAGGCGTTAGGACCGGTCGGATTCACCACAAAGTTTCTCCGGGATTGCTAGAGCACCGTGTGAAGGCCGATGTTATGACAGCCTTGGCTAAATTGTACTCTCTTTATGGGCGTGGGTCCTAGAGCTCAAGCTTGCCGAATTAGCCCTTCAACTCGCCGAGTTCCCCCATTGTAAGCATATTGTGTTCACCACATCAATATAAATCCGAGTAAGGAGTGGAACCTTTATCCATCAATCGAGGGCCCGAACCTGGGTAAATATTGCATCTATCTTCACATGTTGGATTGAGCATCCCCCATTGCTACATTTACGAAGTTTCTATTTTCAGTTCCTCTACGGTTTCAAACTCACTTATGCAAAGGGATCTCCATCTTTGCCCCCACGAGAAGCACACTGTTCTTATTAATGGTGAGCTAGGGCAACCGGTGTGGCACTGCAGGGGGCTTCGACAGGGTGACCCACTCCCCCCTATGTTGTGCGTGTTGGTGATCGATACCCTCAATCCGCTAAATGGAAGGGCAAACGCCATGGTTGGGGTTCTCAATGTTTCGCACCACAAGACCTGGCAGAAAGCACCTCGCTCTATGTGGATGACATCGTCATCTTTTCCATGAGGAAAAGACAGAGTTGTTGTCATCCATGACCTGCTATGATAACGTTCTTCCGCCATGCATCAATGTTCAACACCAACTTCACCAAATGTGGTGCTGACGCCTATTATTGGCTAGTAAGAGGAGGACATCCTTCAGGATGCTTTGGTGTTGGGAATGGGATGCTACATGGCTCCCTTCTCTATCAGATACACATAAATCTCTCTTTCGAACAAGCTGTTGTGAACCGAGGTCCGAGGCCCTTTAGTTCCTCGTCAATTGTATTGCCGTTCGTCTCATAATCTGTAAGGCATCCATGATGATTAAGGCGGAGGGCTTATCCTTGTTAATCATAGCATCCATTTTTCCTCACCAACCAGTGGCCTTGAGTGCCAATGAGAAGGTGTTAAGCATATCGAAAAGATCCTTTGTGGTTTTCTATGGATAGGCGGATCGCGGCCACCCAGGACGACCACTACCATGTAAACTAGAACAAGGTGTGTCGTTGCCTCACTTTTGTGGTTTTGGCATCCCTGACTTGGACAAGACGTCGATTAGACTCCGGCTGCACTGGCTCTAGAGGATGCACAACGACCCTTATTTCTCCTAGCATAGTTCAATTATGTAGTTTAGTTAGGAAGAGCGACAACAAGGGTACATGATCATGCGAGCACTATTCGCGTTAGTCTTGGGGCGCATCAGAAACGTCGTAAGATTCTCGACATTCTCATCAACAGGTCGGATCACAGACATTAAGGGCACGCTTAGCTCCTTGGCGCCGTGGCAATACACTTAAATCTAGAAATAACCCTCACGGTGGAGCTCTCTCCCACACCGAATGTCTTTGTTTGACCGTAGACTCCCGACAACATCCATATTTCCAAGACCCGCTTCCAGTGGTGGTAGCATCCGCCTCTTGGAAGTTGGATTGGAAGTCGTGGAGCCTCTCCATAGTCAAGTTCTTCGTCTGACTGGCGCTCCAAGATCGCTGACGTCGTGCACCATTCTCTTTGTTGCTTCCTCCGCGACCGGCCAAGCGGGGAAACCATGGGTCGCATATTAACCAACGGCTCCTTTCGTGCACTTTGCGAAACGTGGTGTTATCTTGGATCCCATCCTTCTGACAGTCCCACATATGTAGGTTATGCCGTGGTATAATTCAGGGTGTCCACTGCCATTGCAGTGTTGTATGTAATTATTTTTTATCTAACAATGCACCACGACACAAAGGCTTTGCACTTTGTCGAACAAAATGAGGAAGAGCAATCCACTGTCACAAATTTCAGGGACGACCGACATTGGCAACTATGTAAGCTTAAGAAAACAGTCGTCTAGAAGAATATCCAAAAAAAAATCAAGAAAAGGGCCACACGGCCCCAATTTCGTTACTGAAATTGAGTTTTAGCACACCAATACACTGGAGTTCACTCTCCCACTCACGCCAGGAGAACTGGGTACAAACCCCCACAGCCTCGCAACAAGCTAACCAACTAGCATCAGTGTTCAAAAAAAAAAAGCTAACCAACTAGCTTCAAAACAAGCGACAAACCAGCCAACGTGAAAGCATGGCATTAACAGAAAGATTTTTTAAGACCAATCCTAAATAGGAACTGAAAAACTAATTAGTCTATATTCTCAGGTTTATCTTTGGAGACAACGATGCAAAGAAGCCCTTCTGAAGATATTCATCCCAGCACCCCCCCCCCCCCCCCCTCGCCCATGTTGAAGAACCTTTCGCAGTCCTTTTTTTTGTAACATTGCCCATTCATCCTAGAAATGGCACAAATATAAAAACCACGTTAGTAGGATCCCCAGGCCGAATGCTTTGAAAACAAGATTTATTTCTTCCAAATAAACCAGAACAAAGCAGCTGTCCCAACCATTAATATCTTTCTACCTCTACCAGCAGATGCCACAAACCATCCCTCAAATCATCCAAAGATGCAGGTTCAAAGCTACACTAGCCACATTCCATATATACTTTGCAAGCGGACATAAGAAGAACAAATGTTCCATGGATTCCTTATCTCCACGGAATTCACATAATCTTGTTCCCTCCAATCCCCTTTTTTTGATATTGTCCCTTGTTAGGATTCTTTTCCTAACCACCGGCCAACAGAAGACCTTGATCCTCAGCGGAATCTTTAAATCCCATAAAAACTTATACGGGAAATCGACTCTACTGGCCATCAAGTACGTATACATTGATTTCACCATGAAATCTCCCGATCTAGTCAACAACCACTTAACTCTATCCGATGTATCGGTTAAACTAACTTGTGCACAAGTTTTCTTAAGATCCTCCCACATTGCTAGTTTTTCCTCGCGAAGGAATCTTCTGAATTTTAAAACTGACCAACCCCTGGAAAAAACTGTATGAACCTTAATATTATGACTAAACGTGAGATTGTACAACCTTGAAAAAGTAAGATACAACGGCTTATTTCCTATCCATTGATCTTCTCAAAACCTTGTTTTCTTACCATCACCTACAATTCTGTTACAACAACTATAAAACACATCTTTTACTTCTATACCAGACCAGAAGGGCGAATGTGCAGGGACGGTTTACATTGAGTCAAAGTACCTTTTTTGTGGTTTTTAGCTCTCACCATCTCTTGCCATTTCTCTTCTTCGTTTTCGAACTTCCAGATCTACTTACGAAGTAAGCTAGTATTCTTAGCTTGAATATCAGTTACACCCAAACCCCCCTGTTCCTTGAGTCTACACACATCTTTCCATCTAACAAGATGGTACCTTTTCACTCCTTGCTTCTCTTGCCAGAGAAGCCTACTTCTAAAGAAATCAAAGCGCTTACTAACCCCTTTAGGAACCCTAAAGAAGGACATCATGAAACTAGGGACATTACTCAAGCGGTTTCAACTAAAACTAGTCTACTACCAATCGATACCAAGTTACCCTGCCAAGACCAGCTTTCTTCTCTACTTCTTCCTCGGCATCATTCTAGTCACTATTTTTTTTTTTGTAATGCATAGGTACCCCCAAGGTATCTAAAAGGAAGAGCACCAACTTTACAAGTGAAAATACGAGCATATTCCTCTTGTCTCTCACTAGCTGCTCCAAAACAATTAAGATTACTCTTGTGAAAATTGATTTTTAGCCTAGTTAGCTGCTAAAAATACACAAAAAAAAACTTAAGATTACGAGCACTTTCCAAGTCATCTTTAATAAAGGCCGACTGAACAGAAGAGATCAGCTTAGAAGACCATCCAATTGATCTTTATATGTTGCTTGATGTGGTAACGTACGTACTTTCCATGGATGTCGTGGTATACATATGCTATATGCATTAAACCCACCACCACAAGTTCTAGCAATGACACATCAACCTGATGGCAGAGAACGAGCTGGTTCAAATTTAAATACCTGAGAATTGGGGATCCACAAGTCATATACAAGCATCACCACCAAGTACAGTGCAAGCATCATATGAGCCTACTTAGGTTAACGTTGAAGATCTGTACAACATGTCCGAACTCAACTTGAAGGGTGACTCAAGCCCCAACGGTGTTGTGCCAAAGTTGTTGTTGACTCCAAAACCAAATGGGAGACCTGCTTTCCATGAAACAGGGTGTAGCACTTTAGGGAAATTTCTAAAATCCTTCACTATCCACTGCTAGGTACAGGTTCACCTATATACACACACAAGTGGGCCAATGGGCCACTTACACACACACACACAACACATATATAGCCCAACACAGGGTCCGCAAGCAAATGCCTCATCAAACGAACTAATGTCGGCAAAATGATTCCTCGCTAGGCCTTCTTTAATATGTAGGTAACCTCCTCAGATTTGATAGTACATGTTGGAGAAATGAGCAACTAGTATTCTCAGGGGGCCAATGGCCAATACATGTACAGGTGTGGTAAAGTGCAGTAAACCCCTTATACAATGGGGATATACAGAAGAGGGACTATACACATCTAACACCCCCCCTCAAACTCATAGTGGGTCAACAACACTGAGTTTGGAGAGAAAGAACCCATGTTGCGCTCGAGTTTGTGCCTTCATGAAGAAATCCGCCAACTGTAACTCAGAGGGCACATAGTGAAGCGTGAGAGTCTGATCCTGCACAGCAGCACGCACAAAGGAGGCATCCACACCGATGTTCTTGGTGAGCTCATGCTTCACCGGGTCACGCGCAATGCTGATAGCATCGGCACTGTCTGACAATAGAGGAGTCGGTGCAGCAGCAGAAACACCAAAATCCTCTAGTAACCATCGCAACCAGGTCACCTCAGCCGTCAACATAGCCATCGCTCACAACTCAGCCTCTGCACTAGAGCGGGAAACTGCAGTCTGTTTCTTCGTCTTCCAAGCAATGAGAGAGCCTCCAAGAAAAACACATAGGCAGACAGCGAGCGGCGAACAGAAGGATCCCTAGCCCACGTAGCATCAGAGTAGGCCTGGAGCTGGAGAGAGCTGGAGCGAGGAAAGAAAAGGCGACGGGAGATCGTGCCACGAAGATATCGTAGAACACGGAGGAGGTGACTATAGTTGACAGAGGTGGGAGCTGAAACGAACTGACTCAGAATGTGGACAGGATATGATATATCTAGACGAGTGACAGCTAGATAGACAAGGCTCCCAACAAGATGGCGATAGCGAGTGGGGTCTGTGAGGGGATCACCATCAGTAGCACGAAGCTGAACATTGAGCTCCATAAGAGTCTCAGCAGTGCGCTCATCACCAAGAGCGGCACGAGCAAGAAGATCCTGAATATATTTTTCTTGAGAGATGAAGAAGCCATCAGAAGTCGAAGAGACCTCAATCCTGAGAAAATAACGAAGTGGACCAAGATCAGACATCAGGAACTGCTCACGGAGGCGGGCCTTAACAAAGCAATATACTCAGGGTCGTCGCTAGTAATGATCATGTCATCAACATATAAGAGGAGGAGCGTCCGACCACAAGGTGAGGTGTGGACAAACAACGCGGGGTCATGGTCGCTAGGCGAGAAACTAGCAGCAGTCACCACAGAGGCGAAACGCTCAAACCAGGCGCGAGGGGCTTGTTTAAGGCCATAGAGGGAGCGCCGAAGACGGCAGACCATACCATCAGGAACAGAGTACCCCAGTGGTGGCTGCATATAAACCTCCTCACGCAACTCACCGTTGAGAAAAGCGTTCTGGACGTCAAGCTGAGACACAGACCAATGACGAGCAGAAGCCACAGCGAGAAGAGTGCGGACAGTGGTCATGTGGGCGACGAGAGCGAACGTCTCATCATAATCGCGTCCCTGCTCCTGCTGAAAGCCACGAGCCACAAGACGAGCTTTGTAATGCTCAAGAGAACCATCGGAGCGAGTCTTGATCTTAGAGACCCACTTGCATGTGATGGGACGAACACCAGGAGGAGGGGAACCAGATCCCACGTGCCAGTGCGCTCAAGTGCAGCAATCTCCTCAGCCATCGCAAGCTGCCATTCAGACTGAGCCATGGCATCCTGATAGGAAGTGGGCTCAGCAACAGCAGAAAGACCGTACTGGAAAGGAGAATAGCGATCAGGAGACCGTAACGAAGGCCGAGAACGAAGGTTATGAACCGGTGTACACGGGAAGGTGGCTCTCCGGAAGTAGAGGGCATGTCAGAGGGATCATCCTCAACACGAGGGCGACGAGTGTAGTGGAGAGGAAAGGGAGAAAGGGGAGGGCACACTGGAGGGGTAGGTGACGAGGGAGGAGAAGTGGGTGGTGTCGGAGGTGTATCAGAAATGGTGGGACTCGCCGGAGGTGGAGGTGGAGGAGGAACATGAGGCACAGGAGGAGATGTGTCAGGGAGTATAAGGAAGGAGATATCCTTAACCGAAAAGGTCGAGGCGGTAGGACGCGGATAGTATGAACGAGACTCATCAAAAGTCACATCACGGGAAATACGTAGCCGACGACTAACAGGATCCCAACATCGATAACCCTTGTGCTCATCACTGTAGCCAAGAAAGACACACTCAACCGACTGAGCGGTCAATTTGGTGCGTTCGCGTGGAGCAAGGAGAACATAGCACACGCACCCAAACCTGCGAAGAGCAGAGTAGTCAGGAGAACGACCAGAGAGACGCTCCATAGGGATACCACCCTGCAAGGCAGCCGAAGGCTGGATGTTGATAAGATTGGTGGATGCGGAAACAGCCTCAGCCCAAAAGTGGAGAGGAAGAGAGGCGGCGATCATCATCGCACGAGCCGTCTATAGGAGGTGGCGATGCTTGCGCTCAGCAACACCATTCTGAGCGTGGGCACCAGGACAAGAGAACTGGGCAAGAGCATCAGAATGAACTAGGTCGAAAGGACGCTGAGAGACTGACTCACTCGTAGGATAGGGTAACTGAGTCTGCCAAGTCTACAACCATTACAATGTAAAGAAACATCGCCAAAGACAGACCCTAAGACACCTTGATGCACTAACGATGACAAGCGAGAGCCACAGATATGACCAAGTCGATGATGCCACTGCTGGAAGGACGCAGAAGAGGAGGCATCAAGAGCATGTGAACTGGCGGGTGTGGTGGCAGCGGAAGGAACACGAAGCCAGTCAACCTCCCAAAGGCCATGAGCCTCACGGTGCTAAGGGCCAGCTCCAACTAGAGCCTGGGTGCGACGATCCTGAACAGAGCAAGAGTCGTTATCAAGAATGACACAACAACCAGAATCAGTAAGTTGAGCAGCGGAAAAAAGATTCATGGTAAGACGGGAACATGAGAAACACTAGGAATAGAGAAAGACGGAGTAGAAAGGGTGCCACGACTAGCAACGGGAAGAGGTGTGCCATCGGCAGTGAGAACATTGACAGGAGAATCAAGAAGTCGAAGAGAAGATAGGGCGGAAGAATCAGAAGACATGTGAAAGGAAGCTCCAGAATCCAGAACCCACGGAGATGTACCTGACTGTGTAGGCGACGACGATGGCGGAGCAGCAGTAGTGGAACCAGTGAGCGAGGCAACAGTGCCCGTCGAGGAAGAGCCTGAGGAACCCAGTATGCGCTTGAGCCGCACAATATCCTGATCAGTGAGTGACGGGGTCGACGAAGGCGCACGAGCCGCAGTAGAGGAGCGACTCAGGTCGCGCTGCTTCTGCTGACAGTCAGACCCTGGGTGACCCGGCTTCTTGCAGTAGCCACAGAAGGTGTGAGAGCGAGGCCGGCCTGATCGTGCATAAGGGCGGTGCCCGACCACCCCCCCCCCCTGAGGGAGTGTGGAGCAGCGGTGGCACAGACGACACAGGAGCTCGGGCAGAGAGCACAATGGGAACCGCAAGCAAACCAGCAGAACGGAGGCGTGTCTCCTCAGCTCGAGGCTCTGCAAGCACCTCTGATATAGGAACAAGACGACCATGGGCAAGCAGGTGAGCACGCCGAGGCTCAAACTCGGCACGGAGGCGAGACAGGAACTCATGGACACGCTAAAACTCCAAATCTGACCTCACTGTCTGACAGCATCGACAAGCACCACAAACAACAGTCCTCAGAGAGTCAAGCTGACGCCAGATGGCAGAGCACTGTGTGTAGAACTCATCAACAGTGGAGTCTCCCTGCTGAAGATCATGCTCCTGACGCACTACAGATAGGTAGAGAGCATCACCAGAGGGCTGATAGCGTTGACAAAGATAAGTCCACATCGCAGTAGCAGTGCCCAATCCCATAAACTCAGAAGCAACCTGGGGTAGAACACTAGCAGTGAGGACAGCAGCAGCACGAGCATCATCATTGCACCACTGAGTACAAACAGACAGAGCATCCCGATAAATGGAGAGAGACTCCGAGTAATCTGATACCTGCTGGTCGTAGGCTTCAACTGCAAGATCATCAGCATCCTTGGTAGCAGCCCGATCAGCCTCAGAAGCATCAGCGGCAAGAACGGGTGGCACCGGTGGAGTAGGAGCCACAGGAGCAACGGGGCACGGCGGACAGGGGACCTCGCCAGAGAGAACGCCGCACAACAGGAGGCCACGCATGTGGATGCGCATAAAGCCACAAACTCTGCATAGTTGGTGCCATAAAAAATCACGGTGCACCGAGGAACAGCAACATAGCCCGAAGAAGACATGACGGGGCTTCTCTGATTTTTTTTTTGAAGTCAACTCAGGAGAGAGAATATGGATCTGGCTCGTGCTCTCTAGCCCGAGCTCGTGATGGAGACGATCGAGCAGGGCAGGAGATGGCCGGGAAGGGCGGCGGCCTGGAGGGGCGGCGGTCGGCGGTGGCCGGAGGCGGCCGGGCAAGGGCGATGACTGTGACGGGCCGGACGAGGCCGGGGCGGCAGCATGCCGTGGAGGCATGGCGGCGGCGGCAGGCCAGACGAGGGAGGCGGCCGCAGCAGGCCGGAATGGCGGCAACGGCAGGCCGGACGAGGGAGGCGGCCGCAGCAGGCCAGAATGGCAGCAGCGGCAGGCTAAGACGACGGCAGCGCGGCAGGCCGGATGGCGGCGGCGCGGCAGGTCGGAGACGACGGCGGTGGCGGTGCGGCAGGCCGAAGACGGCGGCAGCGGCGCGGCAGGCCGGCGGTGGTGGTAGCACGGA
Source organism: Poa pratensis (assembly GCA_947311845.1). Classification (NCBI taxonomy): domain Eukaryota; kingdom Viridiplantae; phylum Streptophyta; class Magnoliopsida; order Poales; family Poaceae; genus Poa; species Poa pratensis. The sequence continues at coordinate 39,323,375 of CAMZMU010000070.1, forward strand.
GTTGCTACGTGCGGGTGATGCATGTAAAATGCATACATGAACTTTGCACTTTAATTGCTTATATTCCAATCATATTTGCATCATATAAGGGTTATATCAATGTTTTATAATGATTTTTGGGAATATTCATTTATTTCCTATTTTTATGGAATTAACCCTGCACAGGCAGAAAACCCCGTTTTCTTATTTTAATGTTTCAGGGACCCAAACGTCAACGAAATCACCTGGAAATTTACGGGCGTCAATATTTGGAAGGAAGAAGACCTGTGGGCGAAGGAAGCGAGCAAACGGAGGCCGAGGGCCAAACGAGGGGGGCCCACGCGGCCGGTACTGTAGCCGCGTGGGACCCACCCATTTGGGCCTCGTGGCTCCGTTGCCTTCGATCTTCTCCACCGACATCGTCTTGACCTAAAAACGCCTATAAAAAAGGTCCCCCGACGTTCTCTGGAAGGAGCGCCGCACAAACACAGAAACACCGAAACGGAGATCAGGAGCTGCAGATTGGAGGGGGAAAACTCCGGCGGGGCGCTGCCGGCGTGGTCTCCATCGACTTCTCCACCGTCTCCATGATGAAGAGGGAGTAGTCCACCTCTGGACTATGGGTTTGTGGAAGTAACTTATGTATCTCTCCTCTCTTGAGCTTCACTAATTAGCACCGTATGAGCTGCTGAACATGATTACGGTCACCGTTGTAATACCTTTGTGGTGGATCTTTATGAGTTAATATATGTTTGAGATTGCAATGTTTGTTTCAGTTATGAGTATAGATGCATATTATGTACCCCGTTCTTGTCTACTTGTTTTGATCAAGCATGTTTATGAGAGCGTGTGTGGGGGAACGTGTGCATTAGTTGGAGTAACGGGGGGTGGCTAGTGCAGTGAACGTGAGAGAAAGTTCTGCGATCCACTTTGGTATCTTTACCTTACTTTGTTACCTCACTAGGGATAAACTAAAATACCATGCTACCGGGGATGTGGGCGTGACCATTGCCACTACTCCATGACTAGATCTAGCATGTTCTTATTTTCACTTCATGTCATGATACTTAATGCTATACTCTGAGTTATCTTAATTACTGAGGTGTTATGATTTAGTTCGCATCTTGGTGGAGTATAAGAGAGGTTAATAACCAAAAGATCTCTATGTTAGGACGTGATGCCCATATATCTAAGTAACTTGTTATCAAACCCTGTGTTGCAATCTCATATGTTAACTGTGTGTGTTCCATTGTCTACCACTTTATAAAGAGAGAGTGCATTTGTGAAACCATGAACCCCAGTCCATTTTTAATCATAAGAAACACCTTTCCAACACCATATACCACTTTTCTATTTTCAGCCATCATTAAATCCGAAAATACAAAAATACTTTTCATCTTGCATACATCATTCAAAAACCCAAAAATATCATTTATCATTGCATCCACCATCATTGCATATTTATTTCTTGTTTGCATTGCATAACTATCCTGATATCATTCTTACACCTTGTGCTTGACAACCACAGGTGAGGTTGAGGACCAAAACATCTAACCTTGTTTTGTAGGTAACCAAAAGAAGGATAAGAAGATAAATCTACCACTTCAGATTCCCCGAGAGTTCGATATTAAACCCTCGAGTCACCCCTCGTGGGGAAAACTGTCTTCCACTTACTATACACTCTGCACTTGGAGTCTCAACCTAATCCCGTTTATTTTGCAGGTATCAAGACTTGCTCTTCGGGATCATCAAGACGTTTTCTGGCGCCGTTGCCGGGGAATCGTAGCTGAGAGATTTATCCAAGGGTGTGCATCATCGCATTCATCTCACAACAAAGTCAACGTCACCAACTTGTGCTAACACCTAAGCTTGGGGAGGTTGCACCTACGTGAGCACCATCTTATCCATCTTTACTTACAAAGCAATTTATTTGTTTTGTTAGTGTCATTGCATATCATATCATATTTATTTCAGTTTTGCATAAAAAATTAAAAATACCAAAAAAACTTGCTAAAATGGGAGAAAGAACTAAGTTGTGTGACTACACAAACACTCCTAATGATCAATTTATCACGAGAGCTATTGCCACACCTAAGATAAATGCTGAGAGTTATGAAGTAAGTCCTAGTTTGTTGAACTTGATAACTAGGGAACAATTTGGTGGTAGTGCTATGGAGGATGCCTCTATGCATCTTCATGACTTTGTTGAAATATGTGACATGCAAAAGTTTAAAAATGTGGAAAGTGATATCCTAAAACTGAAGTTATTTCCTTTTTCACTTAGAGGAAAAGCTAAAGAGTGGTTGCATTCCTTGCCATCTGGTAGTATTAATTCTTGGGATGATCTAAAAGAAGCTTTCATTAAGAAATATTATCCCCCTGTTAAAATTTTGCAAAATAGAAACAACATCCTTTCTTTTAGGCAAAATGAAAATGAACATGTTGCTATGGCTTGGGATAGGATAAAACTTATGCTTAGAACTTGTCCCTCACATGGAGTTAATGAATGGACCATATTACACTCTTTCTACAATGGTTTAAACTACATGTCTAGAAACATACTTGATTCTGCTGCTGGAGGTGCTTTTATGAGTAAGACTATAGTAGAAGCTAAAAATATATTGGAAAGCATTTTACAAAACTATAGTCAATGGCATACTGATAGGGCACCTAATCCTTCTAAGAAAGTGAACTCTATTGAAGAAACTAATGATTTGTCATCTAAAATGGATACTATTCTTGCTTTGCTTAATAAACCTAGTGTTGAAAATGTTCCTTTGCAAGAACTAGTTGGAAACAATTCTGAAAATATTGATGTCAACTTCATTAGGAACTATGGTAATAATGGGTATGGTAACAACAATTATAACTCTTATAATAAACCCCCATATGTTCCCAACAATCGTCCTTTTGTTCCATATCCTAATGCTAATGATAATAATTGGAAGCCTATGTTATCACGCAATGATAATTCTGAGGCTAACAAAATTCTCATGGAACAAGTTGCTAGTCATAATACCATGATACAAGAGTTGAATAAGTCTGTTGCTTCTATTAGTTCTGATATTAAAGGCTTACAACTCCAAGCTGCAGGACTAGACAAAGCTTTGTCTAAACTAGCTGATAATCAAGCCACTTTATTGAGTATGTCTGCAGGGAAACCACAAGCATCACCTGTGGTTGGAATGAATTCTGTTAACATTGCTGAAAATGTTCCTCTTACTTTGGAGGAAACTCTTGATGAATTATTGAACTACCCTGAATATTTGTTGCCACTCATGTCTCAACTTGGTAGTTTAAAAGAAGAAGCTAAAGAAACTGAACATGATGAATCTCTTATGCTGATTGAGTTGGAAAAGAAAGTTGAGGAAGTTAAAATGCTTAATGAAGTCAAGGATCCTTTGCTTGACTTAGAAAATTGTAGCTTGCATGAATTAATATCTATCTTACAAAAATTTGCAAGTGATCCTTCCATCAACACTAACCAAGCAGGTTTTGGTTCTTATATTGCTAATCATGTCTTGAAAGAAAAGATTGCTAGGTACAACCAAGAGGCTATGATACCACCTAAGCTTGGGGATATGTGGATACCTAAGGTACTAGTAACTATTGGAAAAGAGACACACCATGCCATACTTGATCTAGGATCTAGTGTCTCTGTTTTATCTAAAGAACTATATGAAGTGCTTGAATTGAAAAATCTTGAAAAATGCTCTATTGAACTAGCACTTGCTGATGACTCTATTAAACATGCTTTGGGAAAAGTAAGTGATGTTATGGTAGAGTTACATATGACTTTTGTGCCTGTGGATTTTCTAATCATGGATATGGGGAATAAAACCTCTAGTCCTATTATTCTTGGAAGACCTTTTCTTCGTACCACAGGTGCTATCATTGATTCAAAGGAAGGGAATGTAAAGTTTCAGTTTCCACACAAGAAGTGCATGGAACACTTTCCAAGGAAGAGGGAACCACCAAAGTTCAAGCTCCCTCATGAGCTTCGTCCACAATAAAACAACAAGTAAGAAGCCTAGCTATATGGCTATAAAGAAAGCGCTTTGCGGGAGGCAACCCGGTTATTTTTATGTGTGATTTTTCTTTGTGTCCTCTTGCTGTAACAAGAGATTTTGTGTCTAGTTTAGGTTCTGGAGTTTTTAATAAAGTGCCAAGTTTTACCCTTTTTGGTTTGAAAAAGTTGCTTATAGCGTTCGGAGATTTTATTCCTGCACAAGTCAGTGCACGGTATGATTTTTAATTCTTATTCTGTAACTCCGAATGAGCTCATATTTGAACTGTAGTTGCAACTTTTCATCCTCTGTATGCATGAATTTTTTCGGAATTTTTCGAGAAAGTTTGGTAGGGTAGAAAAATACGTTTTGCTGCTGCTGTTTTTCTGGACAGATTCTGTCCCATTTTGTTTGATGCATGCTTTGAGCTTTTAAGTTGAATCTTTTTGATCCAATTGAGTTTATGAGTAGGCATACAACATTATACACTTTCTGGACATTCATATGAATTTTTGTTCAAGGATTATATGCAGCAAGGAACCTATTTGTTTATCACTATTAATGCACCCCACAGAAAAGAGATGGGAGAAACGGTGTTTTGAAGTTTTTTCACAGGGATTGGAGGAGATGCACCAAGAGCTATCCAAGGATGGTGAAGACCATAAGCTTGGGGATGTGAAGACAACCCCGCTGGACCTACACACTCTCGGTTTGCACACGTCCAACTTCTGTTTTTCGATCGAAACACTTTATCGCATAAACTTGGAGCGTCGTTTTTTGTTTTTGTTTGAGTCTTGAGAGACCACCACACTATCAATTATATATGAGAGAGCTACTGGAAATATGGGTTGAAATATGTTGGATGCTTTTATAAGATTGGGAAAAGGGATGTTTGACTTGATTTTTAATGATACATATAGTTGCATGATTCATGAGCTTGTTTATGAGTAATAGTTTGCAAATTCTTTTTGTAGAGCTATCACTTATTCATGTTTTGGTGCTGATTGTTATTTACTTGGTTTAACATGGATTAGTTAGTTCTATGGACACTCATGCATGCATCTAGATGGTCAACTTTCTCCCTTTTGCTAGCCCAAAAACTCCAACAAGCAAAAACTTGTTTCCAACACCTTCAACCAAAGTTATTCCAGTGAGTCCACCATATCTACCTATTGGCTTTATGCTATTCCGAGTATGTTTAACATGTTGTTTGTGTTATCTTACCTCTGAATGAAAATGTTTATGTTATTGATTGCAATGGAAAAAATTGGTTATATAGCTCTCACGAACTTGATGCACAATGTTCTTTTATTTGCATAATAAAACTTGACCCATTGTGATTAAGATTATGATGTTTGTGGCTTGATGAATGTTTTGGGTTGGAAGTTAGCCCATATGTGCTGTCACATGGCAAGCTTTCAACACGCTCTTCATCTCATTTAGTTGATATCATGTGCTTTTGTCTATGGATGCTTATCATGTTGAAATAAATGTGGAAATAGAGTGAGTTTAAATGAGTTTGTGTAAATGGTTAGAGAGACGCCTGGGCCGCTAATCTAAGCCATGCATCATTCATGGTGGAAATTTACTTACATACTATGGTGAACCTTCTGTGATACACCTTGCAATAAAAAACTATTCCAAATGGTAAATAAAAAGGGTGTTGAGATTGTTCATTTTGTTTGTTTGTCTTGTCATTTTGATATGGGCTTGTTCCATATCTTGGGACAAGAGGTACCCCAGTTGACGCTCTTGATGATACTATTATGCTTACAATGATATTTAATTGAACTTGCTTTGTTTCCCAAGTTGAGTAACACATGGTGTAAGTACTTGTATTCAAGGGGCATGAGACATTCAACCCATTCTTTATCAAGCACACTACTCATATTTGCTTTCACTTTAACCTTAATCATTCAAGATGCTATGATAGGGGCAATGAGAGCTTGACACCAATGAATACCTTATTGCAATCATTAACTTAAGTAGAAGAGTTTGGAAGTTGGATGAAACTTATGCATGCTTTACCTCTACTCACATATACATCTTTCCAAAGTGTACACCTATCATATTCAGATTTTCATCTACACTCTATGACCATTGTAGGATGTTCTACTTATCATTATGCATACATGTGTTCCATATTACTTGCTACTATGTTACACTTTGTGAACTATCAATGAACATCCTTGTCTTGAATACTTGATATCACTTCATAAACTATTTGCATATTGCTACTCCTTTGAAGAATGAATCATTTGACTATATGTAGCAATAGTAATCATCTTTGATATCATTGTTAAGTATTAAATTGCAAAGTCCATGTTAGTTTTATCATCTTCATACTCGAGGACGAGCATGGATTAAGCTTGGGGATGTTGATGCATGTAAAATGCATACATGAACTTTGCACTTTAATTGCTTATATTCCAATCATATTTGCATCATATAAGGGTTATATCAATGTTTTATATGATTTTGGGAATATTCATTTATTTCCTATTTTTATGGAATTAACCCTGCACAGGCAGAAAACCCCGTTTTCTTATTTTAATGTTTCAGGGACCCAAACGTCAACGAAATCACCTGGAAATTTACGGGCGTCAATATTTGGAAGGAAGAAGACTGTGGGCGAAGGAAGCGAGCAAACGGAGGCCGAGGGCCAAACGGGGGGCCCACGCGGCCAGGTACTGTGGCCGCGTGGGACCCACCCTTTGGGCCTCGTGGCTCCGTTGCCGTCGATCTTCTCCACCGACATCGTCTTGACCTAAAAACGCCTATAAAAAAGGTCCCCCGACGTTCTCTGGAAGGAGCGCCGCACAAACACAGAAACACCGAAACGGAGATCAGGAGCTGCAGATTGGAGGGGGAAAACTCCGGCGGGGCGCTGCCGGCGTGGTCTCCATCTTCTCCATCGACTTCTCCACCGTCTCCATGATGAAGAGGGAGTAGTCCACCTCTGGACTATGGGTTTGTGGAAGTAACTTATGTATCTCTCCTCTCTTGAGCTTCACTAATTAGCACCGTATGAGCTGCTGAACATGATTACGGTCACCGTTGTAATACCTTTGTGGTGGATCTTTATGAGTTAATATATGTTTGAGATTGCAATGTTTGTTTCAGTTATGAGTATAGATGCATATTATGTACCCCGTTCTTGTCTACTTGTTTTGATCAAGCATGTTTATGAGAGCGTGTGGGGGGAACGTGTGCATTAGTTGGAGTAACGGGGGGTGGCTAGTGCAGTGAACGTGAGAGAAAGTTCTGCGATCCACTTTGGTATCTTTACCTTACTTTGTTACCTCACTAGGGATAAACTAAAATACCATGCTACCGGGGATGTGGGCGTGACCATTGCCACTACTCCATGACTAGATCTAGCATGTTCTTATTTTCACTTCATGTCATGATACTTAATGCTATACTCTGAGTTATCTTAATTACTGAGGTGTTATGATTTAGTTCGCATCTTGGTGGAGTATAAGAGAGGTTAATAACCAAAAGATCTCTATGTTAGGACGTGATGCCCATATATCTAAGTAACTTGTTATCAAACCCTGTGTTGCAATCTCATATGTTAACTGTGTGTGTTCCATTGTCTACCACTTTATAAAGAGAGAGTGCATTTGTGAAACCATGAACCCCAGTCCATTTTTAATCATAAGAAACACCTTTCCAACACCATATACCACTTTTCTATTTTCAGCCATCATTAAATCCGAAAATACAAAAATACTTTTCATCTTGCATACATCATTCAAAAACCCAAAAATATCATTTATCATTGCATCCACCATCATTGCATATTTATTTCTTGTTTGCATTGCATAACTATCCTGATATCATTCTTACACCTTGTGCTTGACAACCACAGGTGAGGTTGAGGACCAAAACATCTAACCTTGTTTTGTAGGTAACCAAAAGAAGGATAAGAAGATAAATCTACCACTTCAGATTCCCCGAGAGTTCGATATTAAACCCTCGAGTCACCCCTCGTGGGGAAAACTGTCTTCCACTTACTATACACTCTGCACTTGGAGTCTCAACCTAATCCCGTTTACTTTTGCAGGTATCAAGGCCTTACTCTTGAGGAAATGACGGAAAACCACCACAATTGGGGCTGAGATGTCAAGTTGCACCGAAAATTGGGGCTAGTGACAGAAAACACCGAACTTTGGGGCAGTAGTGTGACAACTTGCACTGATTTTAAATTTTAGTTGTCTTAACACCATTTCTGACCGTGCGGTCCCGCTGGCTAGTGACAAAAACACCGAACTTTGGGCAGTAGTGTGACAAAAAACACCGAACTTTGGGGCAGTAGTGTGACAAAAACACCAAACTTTGAACTAAAATTTAAAATCAGTGCAAGTTGTCACACTACTGCCCCAAAGTTCGGTGTTTTCTGTCACTAGCCCCAATTTTCGGTGCAACTTGACATCTCAGCCCCAATTGTGGTGGTTTTCCTTACTCTTCGGGACCATCAGCGGGGGGAAGGAGAGCCTAACCTGGGCTCTGATACCATGTTGGAGAAATGAGCAACTAGTATTCTCAGGGGGCCAAAGGCCAATACATGTACAGGTGTGGTAAAGTGCAGTAAACCCCTTATACAATGGGGATATACAGAAGAGGGACTATACACATCTAACAGTACAGTCATATAATAGGGTATGTTGCTAAAGCGGTATTGTGGTATATGTGAAATGTCTTTCAAGATGCTTGTTCATATTGTCATAGTAAAGTTCATGTTAGTTTGTCTTGAATGTTTCATTTGTGTTTTGCTCCATTGATTTGCCAAAATTCATGTCAATTCTCATATATGAACACAAATTGGATTGTTCTGTATTGTTGCACGAACTTTTCTGCACAGAAATGACACAGCTTCTGAGTACAAATCTCAGTCTACCTCTATAAAAGTGTAGCATACTTTATTGTGGATCTTCCTATTGTTTCTTGTTACCAGGCAAGTCAATATTTGGAATTGAGAACCAAACACTAGCTTGGTGGCTGGAGCTGAGAGTGTTGAGCCAGCCCACCGGGTTCGAGTTACAGCTGAAGCGTTCGAAATTTCGAGCTGAAGTACTCTAGCTAAACGGGTGTCTCATCTATCTAACAACGTATAGCCAAGAGAGAGATACTTCCCCCGTTGGTCATTATTTTAATATTTTGAATTAGGATGTCTTTCCCCCTTATTCTGGAATAATCACAATGCGACCACTGGTTTTAATTTAATAATGCGCCCAAACTTTGTACATGTTAGGTAAATAACTTATGAGTATTGTCCTACACTTTCCTAGACCTCAACTATGACCATATAAGTACGAACCATGTTCTCGTTTTTTGGATACATTGTAGTAAGACTACAAAGAATCTCTGCCGGGTATGCGCAAGAATGCACTAGCGAGGAGCTGGCGATATCAACTAGGAGTGGGAGGCATCACGAATTCTAGATGGAATTCACAAAGGCTTATCAGTCGATGTAGTGAGCAGTCTGGTACAAGCTATAGTATTACCAAGACAGGGAACATGAAGAAATAGCAGTATGTTTTTCTGCCTTAAAGTGTTTCATTTCTTCCATCATAGGGAGTACGTGGTGCTCGGCAAGAGTTAGAAGCCCAATTAAGATTTGGCTTTGCTAAAATTCAAGGAGACTCTCCCAGATGAAAAAATAGAGTTGAACTGTTGTTGAAGAATTTATAATTAGCAACTAGCGGCCGAGGCACAACAGTAGTGGAAGCAACTAATTTAGGACGAGGAATTAGCGGGCGAGATTTATCTGTGGGTACTAAAAAGAAAATTATATGTTCATTTACATCTCACTACTCGTAATAGAAAATGGCCTTACAGATGCATGCAAATATTAGATATGGTTGGTGGACTAGTTAATACACGTAGCAACATCTATAAGGCAAACAATTACAGATGTTGAGTTGATAGTGTGGATGTTGATACTATTTTTTCGATAAACACTTCAAATTTACAAAACTCCGAATACGCCTATTTTGGGCACTCTTTCTTTTGGAAAATTTGGAGACAAAAATATGCGTTTTTCTTCCAAGTATGAGGCATCCCCGTGCTTTCTTTTGGACATATTTCATGGTAGGTGAATCACTTATGAGTATGTCCTGCACCCAGATATCTTCTTCGGGATTAGGGAGTCCTCAAGTATACAACTTCTATCCTTATAAATATATGAAGCATCCCGGTGCTTTTATCTTTGTCATACGCATAGAGGAAGGACCGGGAAGATAAGCTAATTGTGTGCGATCAAAACATGCACTGGCCATATGGTAAACAATGTGAACCGGTTAATGGAGTAAATTAGGTATGCAAGGAACACGGATACCTAGTGTGTAGTTGACAGAAGACAATGGCATGTACCAACAAGACATTCAGAGAGAGAACTAGGCTACCCCGACTCTAAAGGTTCTATTTCTTGCCACGTGAAGCTAAGTTATGCTTCTATAACAAGCTCAGTTATGCTTCTATGTTGGCGTTTGACCCCTGATGGGTGTTTCACCGTGGCCTCTGCTTATGCCATTCAGTTTGAGGGCGCTATGAAGGCCGATTTCACGACCGTCGTCTGGAAGTCTGATGCGCCGCTCCGCTGCAAAATTTTCTCGTGGTTAGCTGTTCTTGGAAAGTGCCTGACCGCGGGCAATCTGCTCAAGTGAAATTGGCCGTGCAACCCTGTCTGTCCCCTATGCCGGATCGAGCAGGAAAATGCAGTTCACCTCCTCGCCAATTGCTCGTTCACCAGAGATGTTTGGTTGCTGGTGCTCAACCACTGTCGCCTACCAGCCACTTTGTGCCCGCCTGCGCCAGACGTCGCTTCGCTGACAAGCTGGTGGAACGCCGCTACCGAGACCGTGCTGCCGCAACATCGCCAAGCATGGTGCTCGGTGGTCCAACTGGTTTGGTGGACTATGTGGAAGGAACGAAATGCGCGCATTTTCCGTCAGCACGCGTCCTCGCACCATGAAGTTTTCTACCGTTTCAAAGATGACATTGAGGCCTGGCACCTTGCCGGAAGAAGAAAGACTGCAATTCTCATAGGGCGTCCAAGGGAGCCTGACTAGCTGCCTATGTGTGTTTGTACTTCTTTCAGTCTCCTGACTGAAAGTTCTTTGTGTTTTGTGTTTTGTTCGGATCCCCTCCGAACTTGTAACTCTCTTGCTTATTGACTGAAAGTTCTTTGTGTTTTGTGTTTTGTTCGGATCCCCTCCGAACTTGTAAATCTCTTGCTTATTGACTGAAAGTTCTTTGTGTTTTGTGTTTTGTTCGGATCCCCTCCGAACTTGTAAATCTCTTGCTTATTATAATTGAAAAGTTGCGCTGTCAGCATTTTCCGTCAAAAAGAAAAGCAGAGTACAGTTACGATTCGGCTTAATTAGCTGAAATCAAGGAGGAGATTTTCCGAGATGAATCCATGAAAGTAGGTGGATACTTATGCAGAGGCGGGGACAGGATTCGAACCTGCAGTCTTCAGGTCATGAGCCTGATGAGTCGACCAATTCCTCTACCCCGCTTCTTCCCCTGATCTTTCTTTCCCTCTTCCCACGGCCGGGGTTCCCCTTGCTTGCTTGGCCGGTAGTGCTTCCATCTGAGGAATCACTACTCTATCGCTTGTCGAGTAAATGCATATCACATAATGGTTACAGTTTGATAGGACTATAGCCAGACCAATACGCCGAAGTTGGTTCCTGCGGAGCATAAACAAAACCGCAGGGCTGCCTCGAAGGGGCCGACGACTCATCCGAGCATAACAGCGATAGCTTTCAAAAATTAATATTTCTACCACACGAAATTCAATAATTTGTCGAATGTGTGATTTTAAACACCACATATATGTCTGCTACGTGGGACGAAGGTGGTGGGATGAAGACGAAGTGGGATGGAGGCGGCAGCGTGAGGGAAGCGGCGGGGGACTAAATGGAGGTGTCAGGGACTCAGGGTCAGGTGACATGCCTAGTGCCAACGGTTAATGCTCAGCTCTTGATCGACCGGAATGGGTTAGGCATGTCCGAGGCTGAGGTTGACAGACTTCCAAACCGTCTAAGAGAAAGGACAGTCCTTACACAAAATCTTTCACCCACCGGCCATCTCGGTCGCTTGGAGACACGAATGGCATGGCTGCCTGTGAGGCCAACCACGAATTGCCAAATTTTCCGCCATGAGGATTTTGCCGTGCAAGACTATCCAATTGAATAGCTTTGCCTTAGGGGTTGCCTCCACATTTGAGCAATGTCCGATGTCTCTGTCCTCTTTCCTCGATAAGTATGGGTGTGGTTAGTGATATACTTAATGGACATGTATAGACACAACTAGGCCATAGACATTGACTATAAGTATCAAGCATTTCAATGGTGTATGGACAAGAAAAAACTCAACTTTCCTTTCTCTTGAAACGAACCTGAATCTTTACTATCCGACGATTCAACTCATTCTTGTTTTCTCCAGAAGCCTTGTTATAAGGGCATCAACTATGTATACGGATAACTTCTCCTTAAGATGGGTCCCACCGAGCAGTCTTGTGGCATACAGACTTCTCTACTATGTTTGTTGCCGAACTTCACCTTAAGCTGGGTCCCATTTACAGGTCTCTTGCTGTTGAACTCATCGCCTACTTGCTTCCAGTAGAATGGCCCCTTCTTCCCATTTCCAGCGACACAATCGACTGAATGCTTTATCCAGGCACTCGCAAGACGCTTGTTCTCCTCTTCTGTCCAGTTGATGCGCGCCCCTTTCCTCCCATCTTCTTCACTGCTATCAGATTCTTCTACAGGAACTGATTGTGTTTCTTCTCTTGCAGATAGTGGAGTGGCTGACTCTGAACCATTCGAAGATGTGTTTCCCACACCTCCAAACGAAGAGACAGGTCGAAGCGGCGATGATCTTGCTGCTGAATATCCATATGCTTCTTGAGGTGAGTGCCCCATATTCACTTGGGGTTGCATGCCTTGATAACTTGTTGGAGATTGAGCATATTGTTGATGGTGGTTGGGAGAAGCAAATGGATGGAAGTTTTGCATGAAGTTGGGTGGTGGAATGTTTTGTAAATACTGGGAGCGGAGGGGATTTGTGTGATGCTGTATGGGTGGGCAGCTTAGAGAGTTGTCGGGGATATGACCCCGGGTACCCCAGAGTTGGTGACTCCACAGATTAATAGAAGACACGAGTCAATTAATAGGGAGAAGAAAATCAAACAAATATAGAAGCAACATTAAAGAAGCAAGCGACGGCCAGCCTGGTCCGACACAGACATATCCATGTCCTTGCGACACTGTCCATCCGACATATCCATGTCCTGGCGACACTGTCCATCCGACATATCCATGACCTGGCGACACTGTCCATCAGACATATCCATGTCCTAGCGGTACTGTCCATCCGACATACCCCATCCGACATACCCAGGCCAAGTCGTCCCCCCGCTGCATATCGCTCCCTTGTGCCGGCCTTGGGACGCCCCTTGCTCAGACCGGCGCACGGTCCATCAACCAGCGCTACCAGATGCCGGTGATCCTCAGGGGAGGATAGGAACGATGACCAAGCCAAGTACGACAAGGACGACCACTATGCATGACATAGGCAGAAGGACGACCACTATGCATGACACAGGCAGAAGGACAGCCACTATGCATGACACAGGCTGAAGGAAGAACACTATGCACTGTGGTACAACACTATTGCTGATTGGGAAACACTATTCACCTGTCACCCAAATAGTAAAGTTAGGCACGTGGGCCACCCCTTGTCCCCTGGGCACCACTATATAAGGTGCACCAGGGAGCCTTCTCTAGGCAGCGTCACTTGGGCCATGAGGCTCATTGAGCTCAAGCTCTCACTCACGCCTGCTCTCTCACTCTCTCTAGCACTTAGCAGATACAGCTCCAGGAGCAACCTTGTAACCCAGTTCATCATCCATATACAGACAGACAGGCAGGAGTAGGGGTCTTACCTCCTCACGAGGGCCCTGGACCTAGGTAGATTGTGGTGTGCTTTGTGTCTTCCGTGAGCGTACCTCTATGCTCTATCCCTCCCCGGTTCCACCAGCGTCCATCGGCCCCAACTCAAGCCATCCTATGGCATCTGCCGTGATACCACCTCGACAGTTGGCGCCCACCGTTGGGCCGGCAGTGGCGCTGGCTGGGTTCCATCCGGACGGGACTTTCTTCATCAACTCGGGCGAGCTCCTCGGGCCGGGTTCCGCTGTTCGGCTCTCGGGACGGCTTCGCCAACCTCTTCATCGTCGATGGCGGTGCGGCATTTTCGCCGTCTCACGCGAGGCCCGGAGGCTCGATGTCGCCATCGGCTCCGCGTGTTCGCACCTTCTTCACCGGCAGCAGCGGCTCCAACGAATCCCGGGGACTGCGGCGTCCATGCCGTTTCTCCCGCTCAGCCCGGAGGTTCTACATCGACGCTGTCACCGTTGTCCTGCCCCGGATCGACCGTGTCCGTGCGTATCTGGCGCGCACTGCATAGGGCCGGTATCGAGCTGTGCATGCCGGCATCACGTACATGTCGGCTTTAAAAAATAAAAAGGGAGGAAAATAGTGGCCGGGTTGGTGGCCGACACAGCATGCGTATGCTGCCGCCCATCCTCGCATGCGGCCTCCAGTTCCCCCGCGCCGGCCACCTCCTCGCATGCGCCCGCGCCGACCACCTCCTCGCCTGCTCCTCTGTCTGTTCCGGCCTCCGGCGGCCCCAGCCCCTGCAGACTGCGCGTTGGCCGCGCCGCGCCGAACGCCTCCTCGCGTGCGTCCGTGCCTGCCTACCTCGGCTCCGCCCGCGGCCAGCTGCGCCGCGATCTTCCCGCCTCCGCCCGCGGCCGGATGCGCCGGCCCGGCCGCCTCCGCCTGGCCCGTGTCGGCCGTCTGCGGCCCTTCCGCGTCCGGCTCCGGCTCCTGCCCGAGTTTGGCCGTGCTCCCGCGTCCGGCTCCGGCTCTACCCCGATCTCCGCCTGCCACGGCCGGCTTGTTGCGGCCGCTTCCTTTGCTGCATCCCGTCGGGACAGCTTCCCAGGAAGAAACGAGGAAGAAGGAGATGAGAGAGGAGAAAAGAAAGAAAAAAATAAGGAAACAGGGGGACGTGATACTTGAGGGAGAGCCTGCCGGGTAAACTATGTCGGTCGACCGAGTAGAAGATAGAAGAGAGGGACCGACATGAAAAAGAAAAGGCTGTGGGGAGACGTACCGACATGTATTCTATGTCGGATGGCCGAGTAGAAAAAAGAAAAGAAAGAGAGAAGAAAGTTGGAAATGCAGACCAGCCGAGTATAGCCTATATCGGCTGCTGGGTCGGAATGTCGGCAGTTGTGCTCAGAAAGGTGACTCGGTCAGATTGAATCAGGCCGACATGAAATATCCCGGCCGGTGTTTAAAAATATGCCTCCGGCCGAAATAAAAATGATAATATCTTGGCTCCGTCGGATTGATCGATGAGCTAGGCCGAGTAAGCCATACCCGGTGTTACACTTGCAGGAATCCTCCGTCGCGTGCGTCGTTGGGTCAGCTGGACCAACTGCACCCGAATCAGTCGCATCCGAGCAATCTAAGTATAGCTCCTCGGCGGTTTAAATATCTAGCCCGCGCCCACTGGTACGCTTCCGTCCAGTCTGCACCGACATTGCAATGTAAGTGTTTGTAGTATTTGGTTCTGGTTCGCCCATATGGATAACCCGAGCGGCACTCGGGGACTGCCACTCTCTTTTATGGGCATAGCTGTTTTCCCCTGGACCGAGTTACCTCGACCCAGGGACTGGCCTGGTTAGTCGGTTGTTGACATCTCTTAGATGTTAGAAAGTAACTCGGGGACTGCCCCGCGCTTAATTTATTTTCCCCCGGGATCAAGCATTTCGACCCGGGGACTGTCCGTTTATTCCGGAGCTTATCTTTTCCTAGTTATTAAAAGTGACTCGGGGGCTAGACCCAAACCGATTTTATTTCTCCATGCTTAGAGCTATTACTGAAGTTAGCTTTCATTGCTTATTTACCATGACTGCTACCCGGTGCGTGTCCAGTATGTCCGTTACCGTTCGCTGCAACTACCATGCCTGTTACTGCTACACGTATTAGCTGCTACCGCTGTTATGTCTTATTAATGTTACTACCAGAACGTAGTTACCAAGTTTGAGTATTTATTCTATGGACTAACCGTATTTGTATGCATGAATATATTCCCGAGTGAGAATCTATCATCGAGAATCGAGTTATTATGGAGTTATTGGTCATCTCGGATTCATCTTATATTCATTATGGCTTCAGAGCATATCGCGAGTAATCCTTGGTATCGACTTGCCGAATTATAAATGGCATATCATCCCGAGTTGTCGCTTATGTCGGCAGATCAGAATATCACGGCACCATATCCCCAGATCGCCATTTATTTCGGTTTGCCAAAGTATCATGGCATCGTGCAATATCCCCAGATCGCCGTTTATTTCGGTTTGCCAAAGTATCATGGCATCGTGCAATATCCCCAGATCGCCGTTTATTTCGGTTGGCCAAAGTATCATGGCATCATGCAATATCTCCAAATCGCCGTTTATGTTGGTTTGCCAAAGGCAATATATGATGAAGCCCATGCAGGCTATATGTCGGTCCAGCTAATGCTGGCGACATACGACTTCGGTAATGCTCAAGATGGCTAAAAAACCGACATATGATGAAGCCCATGCAGGCTATATGTCGGTCCAGCTCATGCTGGCGACATGCGACTTCGGTAATGCCCAAGATGGCTAAAAACCGACATATGATGAAGCCCATGCAGGCTATATGTCGGTCCAGCTAATGCTGGCGACATACGACTTCGGTAATGCCCAAGATGGCTAAAAACCGACATATGATGAAGCCCATGCAGGCTATATGTCGGTCCAGCTCATGCTGGCGACATGCGACTTCGGTAATGCCCAAGATGGCTAAAAACCGACATATGATGAAGCCCATGCAGGCTATATGTCGGTCTAGCTCATGCTGGCGACATGCGACTTCGGTAATGCCCGAGATGGCTAAAAACCGACATGTGATGATGTCCAAGTTGGCTATATACTTGTGCAGCCCATGCGGGTTATGTTTTGATACCAACTCTGTGATAACATTTGGAGAGCCTATGCATGACTCTACGAGTCCCACATAGCCTCGGGGACTACTGTCGGGGATATGACCCCGGGTACCCCAGAGTTGGTGACTCCACAGATTAATAGAAGACACGAGTCAATTAATAGGGAGAAGAAAATCAAACAAATATAGAAGCAACATTAAAGAAGCAAGCGACGGCCAGCCTGGGCCGACACAGACATATCCATGTCCTGGCGACACTGTCCATCCGACATATCCATGTCCTGGCGACACTGTCCATCCGACATATCCATGTCCTGGCAGTACTGTCCATCCGACATATGCCATCCGGCATACCCTTCCGACATACCCCATCCGACATACCCAGGCCAAGTCGTCCCCCTGCTGCATATCGCTCCCTTGTGCCGGCCTTGGGACGCCCCTTGCTCAGACCGGCGCACGGTCCATCAACCAGCGCTACCAGATGCCGGTGACCCTCAGGGAAGGATAGGAACGATGACCAAGCCAAGTACGACAAGGACGACCACTATGCATGACACAGGCAGAAGGACGACCACTATGCATGAAACAGGCAGAAGGACAGCCCATGACACAGGCTGAAGGAAGAACACTATGCACTGCGGTACAACACTATTGCTGATTGGGAAACACTATTCACCTGTCACCCAAATAGTAAACACTACCAGGGAAAAACCTTTCTGTGGCGCACCAAAAATGTCTTTCTGTGGCGCATGGTGGGTGCGCCACAGAATTGTCGCCACAAAAATGTGAATTCTGTGGCGCACCAGGGGGTGCGCCACAGAAATCCCAACATTCTATGGCGCACCCTGTTCCGTGCGCCACTGAAACTTGTTTACTGGCGCATCCTTAGGGGGTGCGCCACAGAAAAGGGTGCGCCACAGAACAAAAAACCATGCGCCACAGAATTTCTGTACAGGTATTTGGAATTTGCTGCTGCCCGCTGTACAAATACAGGTATATTACATAAATACAGGTATATTACAGTATTTATACAGATATAACTGAAAAAATAATATATTTTGACAGGTATATGAAAAAAAACACATTACTATGTCATCACATTACTTATATATATCCCGAGATAACATACATATAGAGTTGACAAGTGTGGAATTTTTACACAAATGTTGATACAAAAATTCATCGTTTCACACGTTACAAATGAAGTGTTCACCGCCTACACTAGGATAAAATCGAGTACATCGGCAATGATGGAGAACACGTCTAGCTCCACTGGTAGGATTGAGCCTTCTTCTTGATCGGCTCCAGGAACGGTTTATAGCAGTCTTTCGTCATCCACGTCCTCATGTCATTTTGCCTGTCTAGGCGTTCTTCGATCTCCCACTTAGACAACCCTGGAGATGGATTGAGATATATATTTGGTTAATAATATAAATAGAGTATGATTTATTCATCTAATTAAGTGGATAAGTCTATAATAAATAAAATAAAGAAGCACTTCTATCGAGTGAGGCAAGGCTTCCTTTTATAATACATCCTACCTCTGGAGTTGTGTAAGGACCCCCTTCTGTCATGACATCTTCCACGATGATTTGCGATAACTGCCTCTGGATGCGATGGAAGTCTTCTCTAAGCTCAGAATCGGTGATTTCCCCGCATGTTTGCTCCATTCTTGGAGACTAGATGGCCACCTCGTTGTATCTACATCCCGGACAAGCCCTTTAATGTGATGGAGGACATAGAAGGCAACCTTCACGCTGCCAGGCGCATGCTTGATGCAATGGAACCCGGTCCCATGCCAGAAAATGTGTTTGTTGTCCTTCGTTAAACGTTCCCCATTCTTTTCTTTGTGGAAGTGGCCTCCCTTTTGGGCATAGCCCTCGAGAGCCTCATCGAGAACACCCTTTATTCTGGTGTAGTCTTTAAGACTCCCCGAGTCGAAATAAGTGCCAACAGACCACTCCGGGCTTACGACGATGAGTACTGCATACTCGTCACTGCTCAACACAATTGAAACGGAATGTTGGAAAGGATCAACAACGGAAGAAATCTATAAGAAACCATAAGATACGACGGCGGCGACCAGATGTGTACTCAAAATCACTCTAACTATTTCCCCTCAAAATGACCGGACGTTTGACCACTCAAAATGATCGTGCGAACAAGGGTTACAAATCACTCTGACTATTTCCCCTCTGATTTGGCCATCTAGGTACTCGAAATTGAAGATTTGTGTTACTGCTGACAGGGGACAGCAGCAAAAACCCTAGTCCTCTACCCTAATCACCATGAATCAGCTAGCTACTTGGGTTTTGCATACAATTTTGTAGAATAGGCAACTAATAGCAAGCAACTAACAGCAGCATTTTGTCGAACACATCGCGAGCAGGCGAGGGGAGGCAGGGAAGGGCGCCGCGTACCTCGGGCAGGGGGAGGGAGGGGCGGCGTGGAGTTCCGGCGCACGGGATGGGCACGGTGCCTCCGACGCCGAGCAGGGCGCGGCGGCTCCGACGCCGAGCAGGACCGCGCGGTTCCGGCGCCGATGCACGGGGATGAGCGCGGTGGCGACAGCGAGAACGCGCGGTTCCGGCTCCGACGCACGGGGATGGGCGAGGTGGCGACGGTGAGAGAACGGCGTGGGGGCGATGGCGATAGCAAGGCGAGGGGGAGACGTCGACGGCGAGGGCGGCCGGAGCGCGGTGGTCGAGCACGATCGAGAGCGCAACCGTACGCGTGTGGTGTGTGTGGATTTGGGGAAGAAAGGAGTCTGCGGTCGACAAAACGGCTAAGTATAGGCATTCTGTGGCGCATCCTCCTTGGTGCGCCACAGAAATGTGTGATTCTGTGGCGCATCACCTGGAGGCATGCGCCACAGAATTAGGTGGTCTAAAGTTATAAAAAGTTGTGCTGCTGTTCTATGACAACAACAGCAACATAGCCCATTGGTTAGCAAATGAACCTTGTACTTGGGGCAGCCAGGTTCGAATCCTGGCTGTCTCACATTTTTTTCTTTAAAAAAAATATTTTTGGTTATATTTAAAGAAAATAATATACACACATTTGTTATTATTTAAAAAAAATATTTTAGTTATATTTAAAGAAAGAACAGACACACATTTTAAAGAAAAGAATATGCACACATTTTTTAGTAGACCATTATTTTATTCATGATATACATATATATGCTTGTCTCACACACACAAAATAATACATAAAAAAAGACATTTTTGGTACCTTAAAAAAAACATTTTTGGTTATATTTAGTATACCATTATTTTATACATGATATACATATATGTAGGGATGAAAACGGAGCGGATACGGACGAAACTGACTGGTGCCACATTTGTTTTCATATTTTTTTATGGAAGCGGAAACAAATACAGAAACCCCGAAAACAAATACGGAAACAAATATTGTCGGAAACAGATATAAACCAAATGCGGTGCAGAGACGGAACAGAAAGCAGATCTTTACCGGAATCGAGAGACATCTTAAATAATTAAGGAAAAGGCAAACAAATCAACAAACTTATCAAGTTTCTAAGATGAAATAAAATTATAAAGAGATATCCTGATTATATAATATAGTGTGTCTAAGTTATCAACTTTGGCAACATTAAAAATATCTATTATCGTCCTTGTTCCTAGTATAACACTGAAATAACGACCTGAGTAAGAGATGATATGCGAATACATAGGTCCTAAACATGGTAGCTTCCGATTCTTTTTATTTTTATTCAGTTCTTTAGTTGTATCTAAATATTCTCACTAGAATTTCCGTGTCTATTGGATTTAAAATCACAGGGTAACAAAAAAATCACAGGAATACGCTGTTCCGTTTCCGTTTCCGTTTCCGCATAAAAGTTTCTGTTTCCGTTTCTGTTTTGCAGAATTCCGTTTCCGTTTCCATATTTCCATTCCGTTTCTGTTTTTCCACGGAAAAGTCGAAAAGATTCCGTACCGTTTTCATCCCTACATATATGCTTGTCTATCAACCAAAATAGGTTTAGCTACAAAAATGGAGAAAAGTATGGACCCACGTGTGAGCCGGGGGCTGCTGGCCCCTTTTTTACATCTGGGAAAGCCATTATGTGGCGCATGGGCTCACATGCGCCACAGAATGCCTCCTTTCTGTGGCGCATGGACCACCGTGCGCCACAGAAAGCATGAATTCTGTGGCGCATCTGTGGGAATGCGCCACAGAAATGACCCTAGAATTCGAAATCCAATGATTGGTGGTGGGGTCCACACGTTGTCTGTGGCGCATCTCCATACGTGCGCCACAGAATGTTCTCTTTCAGTGGCGCATTTGAGCTGCGTGCGCCACAAAATGCGCACACATTCTGTGGCGCACCTTGTATGGTGCGCCACAGAATTTATTTTGTGGCGCACGCACATGTTGGTGCGCCACAAAATTCCGTTCTATAGAAAGACAGTTTCCTGGTAGTGAAAGTTAGGCACGTGGGCCACCCCTTGTCCCCTGGGCACCACTATATAAGGTACACCAGGGAGCCTTCTCTAGGCAGCGTCACTTGGGCCATGAGGCTCATTGAGCTCAAGCTCTCACTCTCTCTAGCACTTAGCAGATACAGCTCCAGGAGCAACCTTGTAACCCAGTTCATCATCCATATACAGACAGACAGGCAGGAGTAGGGGTCTTACCTCCTCATGAGGGCCCTGAACCTGGGTAGATTGTGGTGTGCTTTGTGTCTTCCGTGAGCGTACATCTATGCTCTATCCCTCCCCGGTTCCACCAGCGTCCATCGGCCCCAACTCAAGCCATCCTATGGCATCTGCCGTGATACCACCACGACAAGAGTACTGCATATTTGCATTTTTTAGTTGTGGATTTGGGGATCTGGAACTTCATACTGCTTGTGTGGATCCATCGATTTGAGAAACTGGTGTTGAGTTGTGGTGGAGAAAGAAATCTGGTGTTGAACTTGTGTTTGAGGAAGAAATTGATGCCCAAATGTGTTTATGTAGGCAACAGGCACGGAGGAGCGGTCGTGCAACGGCTGGAAACCAGTTGGGAGCTGGAGTGTGCAACGGCTAATCTGTTTGCAACGGCTTTGTAATAAATGTTTGTATTTTATTGTCCTGCACACTGTAGTTGTAAAAGTAAAGATATTTTAATCCTTGTGGGTGGACTACAAGCTTGTGGACAATCCACAAGTTTCGGAGCTTGTGGACTGCTTATGGATAGCACCCACTATGTATAAAGTTATCCTTATGGACTACTTTTTCCTTATGGACTAGCTAAAAGACTACATAGTGGATGCCCTTAGGAGTTTCAGACTTCCAAAAAGGATAGGATTGGAACACATGCAAGAATGAACCAGATATATCGTAAGCTGTTAACAGGCGAAGTACAGTAGGAACCAGAGGTATTAGGAATTCGAGTGTTGGGAAGAGCTAGCTGTAGATGCACCGGCATGCCGTCTCAGCGATAGATCGCTTACCATCCACCGAGTACAAGCGGACAAGTGGAGCTATCCGAATGGACCAAACTACACAGAATAGATCGACTTGTATCAGTTATATCCATGTACTAGTTTTTTATATACATACCTGATTAATACCTACAAGCGTCTGGAACTGAACAAAAAATAGTAGGTGCAGAGTAAATAAAATCTGAGGTAATAGTGGATCTGGAGCTCACGTGGTATCCAAACACTTTTTAATAAGTTCAAAGCTTATATCTGGAGTGGAGTTTAGAGGTGGAGTGAAGTTAAGTAGAGTGAAGCTCTCCCAGACACAGCCTTAACGAAGAACAAACATGTAACATTACTGCAACAATTGTCATGTACAGGTTTTTGGTCACATTATGCACCAGGGGTAAAAAGGTCTTTTCATGCCTCTCTTTAATACCGTTGGTGAACAAAATCCACTAGGTGTCATATAGGGAAAGAAATTTTGAGGAGAGGTCAAATAGGGATCAGATTTTGTGAGTGTGTCATATAAGGAATTTTCTCGATCAAATATGCCAGATCTATTCTCAGATGCATCAGAATTAACATCATTATTTCTACCATGTGCGGTTGTGAACTTTAATTTGAAGTCTGATTTTATTTTCATGAAACTGCCAAGGCATAATGGTGCATCCAAAGTTTGAGTATGGTTGGTCACTTCCTTACGCCACGGCTGAGCTTCTCTAAGACCACAGTGGGCCATGCCCCTACCTGCCATCTACAAAAAATGTCTAATGAAACACTCATTGCTATGAAATGAATCATATCGGTTGGACTCAAGTATCAAGGCTCGATAATGACCAATGGGTTAGGATTTTTTTTTTTTTTGAAACCGAATGGGTTAGGATTTGAGAAAGCTTAAATCGGACGATTCTGAAATTCCAACTAAAAATGTACCCAGTAAATACCAGGGAACATCATAACAATGGAAACTAGAAAATAATGATGTTCCACAATGTATTCATGAGAACCAGCAGAGTCCATTATTCATGATACTATGTCTAGAAGATATGATACCAGGAGTTGGAGCTGGTCAAGCCCTTTGCTTCCACCATCAAACAAGGTATAAATCTATATAACTTGAGATTTTATTTTTTGTAAAGGGCCGGCCATGTATGATCTTTGAGTCGAAGACACAAACTTTGCTTTACAGAACATTTTGTTATTGTTTTTATGCGATTTACAGTGAATAGACAACTGGAATACAGGTGACAAAATCCAGGATGAGCGACAAAATTTGCAGGAAAAAAAAGAACCCTGAAAAACTAAGAAAACAGAAAAGATAAGAGTCCTAAAAATAGTTCGATAAAGAAGAGAGAGTCCTAAAATAATTATGCCCGTGGGAAAACAATTAATAGCCTAATTTGCTGCAGCAGAAAGTAACCTCTCCCCTATTTCTGTACACGGTGAGCGCATAGATCTGCTCCTCCAGCGGTACGCAGAACTCCAGAACTCGTATGCTTCCAATAATGCATAGGATTTCCAGTGGGAACTCAGAAAATCGTGTAGTTGGAGAATAAGTTCATGAGGTTGTTTAATGCTTCAGGGTAGAACTTCCTCGCAAACAAATAGCAAGGTCTCTTCAGTCCATTCCATAAGCAAGGCCTCTGCAACAGCTCTCTCTGCATTCAAGGACAATAAGAAAAAAAGTGCACCATACTTGAGAACAAAATAAGTTAATGCTGGTCCAAGACATAGGCTGGCGTTATCTAAACCTAAGAAGCCAATTTATCCACAGAATTGTGCGAATGCATTTGGAAATCAACTAGCTATGCAATATGCGAAGTATGTGATTTTTTGCAGATTAATCCAGAGAGAGGAAGGCACCTTTTCATCACTGGTGATATGAGAGCTCACATCAATGGACTGCAGCGAGACAGGAGTTAGGAGCATCCCTTAAAAAGGAAAATAGATGATCATCGAAAGCAAGATGATACAAAAGAAAGGCACACATACTGTCATGTTCTTCAGGAGTTCATAAGTGACATCCTTGGCTCGAAAAGATCTGGGATGCCACTTTCCTTCAGACCAATCAACATAAGTCACAGACCAGTTAGCAATCCCAGCAGGATCCATCATCTGGTTGATAAAAATGAGAGCTCTCAGTTTCAGAAGAAATCAGGGACAACGATAAGTTTAGGTAGGAAAGGTCATTTTGCACAGAACTACTGACATGGAACAGAGTTGGCAAGTAATGCTCGTCTGCATAGCAATTGCGACCCTCTTCCATTCCCGGCTGCAAGGAGAGCATAAATCACAATAAGATATTTTAGTACTGTATAAAATTTAAAAAATGTGCATTTTCTGCTGACGATAAAACACGTATAAAACGTGGATGGGAAACAGCGGTACATGATCTGAAAATCTGAGGGCAACTTAATCAGCCTAAAACTGAACTAGAGGCTGCAATGGGGGCATTATCTTTCGTCTCAGTATGAAGGACCAACCAACTTAATAAAAGAACTTGGTAAATAAACTCTAAAGGTATGAAGATGTAAAGTCTACAGAATATGTAGTGCAGACTAGCGTAAGACGGATCTGATTACCTTGCAGAAACGCCTGAATTTTGAATAATAAAGGCTATCTGCGATCACAACCATTGCATGCTGCCGCCTGATTGAGAACCACTGAAATAGTTCAAAATGGTGTTGATATCAATTAAAATAAGACATATCATTGTTTCTAAGAACTACGACAGATCATAAAACATACAGGAAAATATAAAACAAAAACTAGGAATTATTTTGAAACAGGAACTATACATGTTGTTGATAAGCTATACACTGTAGCCCATTATTAGATTCATAAGATCATTTTTTCTTGGCGCCATAATAAACAGAACAATGCGAACTTGCATGATAAATGATAAGCTTACCTGTGAGCCCTTTCGGAATTCAGTCTCTCGAACCTCGGGTAACATATGCTTTGAGTATCTAAAGACTCCATGTGGCCCAGGATCGTCAAAGCTGGAGAAGGACATAAGCAAAGGTGTAATCAGGGTAAAGAAAACCAGACCATCGCATGGAACTTTCACACCTTCATCTGTAAACAATGTATTTTGCAAAGCCGATATAGTCAACTTTAATAATAACTGCAAACATGAATTTAAGTTGGTTGCACGTTAATTGCAAAACAGAAAGTATTGCTGAGGCATCAAGGTCCTTTGCAATAGCCTGGATAATGACCTAACTAATGCGAATAGGGAGAACTTAAGAGCAAAACAAGGGCTCACCAGTCAAGAAAACTATGTTTTGATCCCATCAGAAAGTCATAAACATAGTCAAAATTGTGAAGAGGAACACAGCTGCCATCATGGTGCAAGAAAAGTTCAGATCCGGGAGGCTTTTTTTGTGAAACAAAGTGGGACTGGTATAATTTTGCTTTGTGGGTCACCTGTCAGAAAGTAATACAAATTGTTGGTTGTCGATGTCTTCTAGGGCCTTTGCCAACAGCCTCCTCTCTGCATCAACCATAGAAATCATACCCCATCCTACCTGATAGGAGTTGCCAACATCAGTGTATTCAAAGTATGCTAAATATATAAATATCAATCTCCAGTTTTATAGGATGTTTCCTGTATTTTAAGACCAACCAAATCCATATAATCGACTCCCCTGCTGCTGCAAGAATTAACTTCAGAAACAAACATGCTGGTGTAAGAAATTACTGAGTGACGGTCAAAGTAAATAGCTCTATGATAACATTATTAGTTAATTAATTTACTTCTTGATTAAAGTTCTCAGTGGTACCAAAAAATACTATTGAGTTCATGAAAACCGTGGTTTCACCAGGATAATAATTGTTAGGATACACCAACCAACCAACAATCCCAAAATACTGATATGATAGGAAGTGGAGATGTGATATCCTATTCAGTTCTCAGTTACCACTCTGTTTTTTATACAGTTGCCATTATCAGATACCCAGTGGTATTCGTTACTAGTATATCCCAGGTTTACAGGCAGCGAAGTGGAGAACAGGACTTCAAAGCAAATACTAATAGATGAGAAAGAGATCCCTTTTGAAGTGGGACGCCTCCTAGCTTGGTGCTGCCCTGAGCCATTGGGCCTTGACCAAACACCGATGACATCCAAAATGCATATATTGTAGGAGAGAGACAAAGCTTTTCGATGACATGATAGAGATCAAGTAAATTGAAGGGATTGTGCACACTATATCGTCATGAATTAAAATACATTAGGTGTTCACTAAGGCTTTCATTCTTGGAGAAGAATTACCTTATCACTATGTATTTCTCGGTCAACAAATATTGGACTGACATGTTCAGGCTTCTCACGTGAAGCGTGGACATATATTGTATATCTTCCCTCATGGCCCTGCAGAGATAAAATAAAATGACATGGAATGCAAAATTTGAACACAAGTGTTCGACATGGTCTTTGAATTAAAAGTCTACTCACAGAAAAACACGAGTAGACTTTAGGAAAGATGCATCCAGAAACATGGTCTAATTATAAATACCAACTAAGACATTTTTTATCTTATATTTATGACTGGTGGGTGGCTGTATATTGGCCATTGATCTAATTCCTCAGATAGTAAACTGTGAATAACAGATACAGTCTAAGAATATTAATCATACAATGCATGGCAACAGAAGAATAGCACCAGATACCTTAAAGAACAACTCCCATAATTTCTCAAATGGTAATTTGCCCGGAGTTAAGAACATGAAAGCAATTTTGGGATTCCTGGATGGAAAAGGTGGTGTCGAGAGGATCTGCCTGAAGACAACACGTGCAGCAGTCTCCTCATCAGTCAATTCCCGGGCGGGTTCTGAAGGAAACCAGTCCCTAACGGGATAGGTATAATCCTGGGGCGGGTAGAGATAAGCCCAGAGTACGGTGATCACAATGAAAGCCACAGCCACTGATATCCATATACGTCGTCGTGGAGCCGCCCTTGCGCGAGGCAATGGAACACCCTTCATATCGCTGGCGTCCGATGGCCACAGCTGCTCCCACTTCATGCTTTTCTTCCTCTAGCAGGAAAGTGTCCAACCTTCATTGTTCTCAGAATTTAGCCGACTTAGAAACCATCTAGGACAACTCCCACCAAAAAATATTAAACAAAGTTGCCTTCTGCAAAATAAAAACAGAAGAGAAAAAAATGTTAATTAAACTTTTTTATAAGATGTAATAATGCAAATCAAATATTAGGTTTGGCTGTAAGTTTTTGTTGCTGTTGGGTAGGGTCGAGTTCTTTCTCTTCTCTGTCGGCCTGGGCTGGCCATTCCTGTAAGACTTGAGCCATTCTTTGGCTTTTCTTCTTCTATCTATATATATACAAGCAGTACTCCTGCATGGTTCGGAAAACAAAAAAGATACCACGATTACCAGGCTATTCCAGACCTATCTGATTTTGTCGGGTTACGATTTACCACTTGGAACTAACAAACAGTCATGTTTGTTATTTGTTGTTTTCTCTCACTATATGTATTAGCAAATCAAAGTAAATGATGCAACGCCCAGAAATCACATATCCACTAGATTGCAACCCCATTTATAGGTATCAAGATCAATTAAGATCGTAATTACAAATCCACTTTATGTTTCATGTGATCCATTTCTGTTACTTTAAGTTCTCCAAGCCAACCATAGGGGGCCAAAAGAATTATGAAAGTGGGGAATTCTAACCTAAGAAAATACATTTGATTCTTAACCAACGGAAGCGCCATTTGGGGTACCTAACAGATCAATATGACCCAATAGAAACTGAAGCAAGCGGCTCCGACATTCCTGAACACATGAAAAAACAACAAGACACCAAGGGAAATATTGGACACAGACACCTTCTAGGAAGATAAACACTCAATTTATTTTACTAACCAAACCAAGTGGAATATAAAATAGACCGCAAAGAAAAGGTGTGGAGTCGCTGATTCCTCTATGCTTCTCTATCTCTCTTGACTTACTGCGGACGAGAAACTTTTGGTAAAAACATTGGAATCTATGGGTTCTAGAGTATCACATTATTCTTGCTGGGTCCTGTTTGTCCTCTGGGGCTGTTCACAGACTACTCCACTGCAATTAGTCTTAATTCATGAGACATGATAGCCTTTTTCTACCTATGTTGATAACCATCATGTGCTCATCAGCTGCCATTTCATATTTCGTTACGCCGGAAATGGTCATATATACATATTCTCTTGATTTGCAGCCGAACAAGTTTTTGAGACCGACAGAATAATTTCCTGAAATCATAAATTGTGCACATAAATAACCATGACACGGTACCACGGTGTTGCAAAAACCAAGTATGGACTTTGTCATTTTAGACAACACAAGCCATAAATTTAGGCCTAAACTCCATTCCCCAATCACCTGCCAGTGGTCAGAAAACATGGCATCGAGAATTCGTCTAAAGATGGCAACTTTATGCCCCAAAACACAAAATTTCATCAAAATTCACCCTAGATCCTGCAATCAATGTAGCAACAACAGGGAAAAGGCACCAGGAACACTCTTCATCGCTCCTGATCCCAACGATTCATTTCCCAACCAGAACCACACTAGTTCGAATAAGCCAGGCCCCGTCGAGGATCACAATGCGGAGAAATGAAATGTTTGCCAAGAAACGGATGACTGTCGTACCTGGATGAGTTCCTCCCCGACGAGGCCGATCGATCCGAGAAACCGCCGGGCAGAAACGCATGCAGGTACGCAAGATTTTTTTGCGGAAATGTGGAGCGAGCGAAGGGTGCTCGTTGGAGAAGGCCAAGGAAAATTGTTTATGGTTTTTCGCGTGGCGTTTATAGTTGCCGGAGAACGCGGGCAGGAAGCGGAAAGCACCCCCTCTCCGTCGAGGCTCTCCAGCTCGAGGGCAACGGGGAGAGAAAAGAGGAAAGGGATGGAGAACTTGCCTGTGGCAGGATGGTTGGGAGGGTGGTTGTATTTCCAGCTCACCAGAGTTCAAACCCCAGATTTGACGCTGGTGTTTTTCATTTAAGGTGGAATATTCTTCAGTGGGAGGCGACGTTCCCGTCGACAGCGAGGCGCCCGTGGTGACTTCGTCAATCTCAAGACCCAATCCGCCGGCTCAGTCTCTCGGAGGTGCTCATAGAGGTAGGGTGTGCGTGTGTGCGTTCATAGGGGTGAGTGTATACGCATGTATGTGAGCGTCTGCGTTGTACTGTGTTTAGCAAAAAAAAAAAGGAGAAAGGGATCTGGTTATTTGGAGATAAATTTGTAATTTGAACCAGCGTGATAAAATAATGTGTGTGTAAGCATCAAGTAGTAGCTACTGGAACATGAGATGAGCCTTACTGCCTTGTGCCCCATTTACCAAATAAATTCCTACAGCTCTCGTATGATCCATTCGTGCATGCAAAGAGATGGAGTGTCGCGTTTTGGAATTTGGGCTCTAGGGTGCTCGTTTTCTAAAAGTTTAAAATCTGCATTTTGATGTTTAAAAATTTTGGGTAAAAAACTACTAAATGTAGATAATAATATGATATTATCCCTCCGTTCTAGATTAATTGACTCCTATTTGTCCACATGTGGATGTATCTATACATGTGGACAAATGGAAGTCAATTAATTTGGAACGGAGGGAGTACAAGTGTGTAAAAAAATCCAAAATTCATTATATATAGGTTGGCCAAAAATGGGGTTTGTGAATAATACGTTGATCGGCTCTAAGCGTGGATCTCGAAGATACTCCGTTGTACTCCATCGAGTGCCAGAAGGGGAGGCACACAGAGAGCTCCTCCTCGTACAGGAGGGCCAGGGAGGGGAGTACTCCTCCAGTGCGAGTCCATCCCAGGTGAGGTCAACCCCGATCCGTAGCCATAGTTGGCCATGGTGAAGCGGAGGGGATGGGAGAGGATGGGAAGAGGAATGAAGTGGTGTATTGGGTAAGGTTTGGTCCAGTTGGAGTATATGTTGGGTCAGGCTGGGGCATCCTTGGCCGGTCCGACGTGGCAGCATGTCCGGCGTGTCTGGATCGTCTTAAATCCTCCCCACATATGGGATGGATTTTAGGGTGTCGAACAGATTGAACATTTGGATTGGGTTTGAGGGTCTGGTTAGGTACGTTTGTTTTGTTTAATTACTGTCTTCTGCCCAAACTAATGGTGGAGAATAGTGGAGCCACTTGAAGATGGTCTTAGGAGGTTTTTCTATTGAAAAAAGGGTATAGAAACCACTCCAAAATCCTGTCAGGGAGCCATTTACTCCTGAACTCGAAATTGGTTGATTTGGGCCCCTCCAAATCTAGAAAACCGGACAAATGACCCCCTATAGCAGTTTTTGTCAAATCAATAGCGGTTTTTGCAGCAAATGGTTGTGATTAGGCGCTGATTTTTCGGCGATGTGGTGGTGACATGGCAGCACATCTCCTTGACCATGAAGTCATGTATCTACTCGCCGAGAAGCAGAGGGCAATACGCCGCCAGGAAACTCGTCGTCATGTTCCTGTTTGGCTCCACCACCGGCTCAGCATCTGGCCAAGCACCTCGACTGCCAGCCTGACAACGTCTGGCGACTCCATCCGGTCCAACATGACCACGCATCCCCTACGAAGGCCGAGCACATACGGCGAGCGAGTGCACATTTTCCCCGCGGTAGTGCATACCGCTAGCGTCACGTCGTGCATGAAGTCGTTCGTAGCAACGTCCGATGTCGCCATGTCTGTGAACGTTGCCTCGGGGCGTCGCAACGTGTTAGCCCAGACACCACCGAGGTCTACATGTCACGTTCTTCATTGGCATCCGATCGAACAGGTCAAGGGCACTCGCTATTCTACCTGCCTTCATGAGTCCATCCAGCCGCTTGTTGGCACAGAGGAACTCTGCCGTCTCGTGGCTGCGGCGGATTGACGGATTTTCTTGGCTTGGTAGCACCGAGAGGAGCTTGGCGTCCAGTGCGGCCATTACTCGCCCGCGTCCACACCCATGGTAAAAAAGTAGTGTGGCTACACAAGCCTATCCATCGCGTAAAAAAGAGAGATCCATTTAGCGCCTAATCAGCATCACAACCCGTCATATGGGTTATTTATCCGGTTTTGTTAATTTGGGGGTCTGTATCCCAATCTCATGTTCAGGGGGACATAGCTCCCTCGGGATAGATTTGGAGGTGATTTCTAAGCTTTTTTCTTTTCTATTCTATCGAGAGGTTAAGTCTCCCTTGTCCTCTTGGACCATATTTGAAAGTATACCTGGTTGGGCCTAAAAAGACTGGCGCTAAAAAGCGCAAGCCTTCCCGCCCGATTGTCGCGCCACAGAAATTGAGCCCAAGCCCAAAAAGCTCGACCGGCCTGGCCTGACCTCGGTGTAAATCATGTTTTTCTTAAGCCCAAGCCCGGCCCAAAATAGTCCAGCCCAATGTGCAGCCTGACCCGGGTTTTTTGGGCCGGACCGGGCAGCCCTTGGCCAGATATAGTTGAGAGGTTTTATTTATCGCTAGGCCCAGCCCAGGGAGGGGACAAAAAGAAGACGAGTAGACGACCGGTGTGCGCGTTAAACCAAGACGGCGACGGAATCCTCCGACTAGCCGTCTCCGTCCGCCCATCAACCCGACCGAGAAAGGGATGGAAGCCGCCACCACCGCCGCCGGCGGCAGCGACGCGGCGTCCGCGCGGGGAGCGGGAGGATCCGGGCGGTGGGCCGTTGGCGCGGTGTGCGGGGGGCTGGTCTACTACCACTGCGCGGTGCGGCGGGCGAGCGCGGTGTCCCTCGCCGCCGACGTGCTCCTCGTCCTCCTCTGCTCCCTCTCCATCCTCGGCCTCCTCTTCCGCCACCTACACATCTCGTGAGTGTCTTCCTTCTCCCGCCCGCCCAAGGCTCGTGCCTCCGCCCCGCTTTAACTGCAGCGGCATCATGTTCTTGGGGTTCCTTATCCCCGTTGCGTGCTGACTATGATGCTGGTCATCTGGTGGTCCTGCCAGGATCCTTGATTTCCTTCTTCGTGGCAGTAGTATAGTGGGAGATGTTTGTGAAAGTATATGAGTCTAAACTGATGATGATGAAGATGATGCATTCATGCTGCCGCTGGTGGCTCTAAACTGGTGACAGTTATCTGATTATTTGCGCAAGATGGCACGGTTTTAGATCACGATTATCTGTTTGCTGGATTCTTGGCATAGGGATTTAGGACTGACTCAGGCTCGAAATTAGGGCATTTCGAGTTGAAAAGTGAAAGGGGGTAGGTAGGGAGGTAAAGTAGCGTGATTCAACTACAATCCGTAGATCCCAATTTTACTACTTTTTGGAAGGGTTGTTGGTATAAAGTATCACTAAGGGCACCAATACCAGTGATCAATCTGGACTGGAAATGCACAATTTCCCTGTGTGGGGTAAGTTCAAATTACTTCTGTTGTGTGGAGGTCGATTTGAGTCTTCAGTGAAGAAAATTAAATTAAAATACATGAATAGTGCGCTTGTGTTCTTTTGCACCATCGTATCATACGACACAATCAGACATTCGTGAGTTTTTGAGATACTTATTTCACCACTTCTACTTGATGTCTTGACTCTAGATAAATTGCTTTGGTTAACTTTGAGTGTACTTGTGGAATTGAATAGAAAGTTATCCGAATTTTCTAAATGGAAGAAATATGGTTAGAACCTTCAGCTTATCTTCTTGGCATACTGTCCAAAGGGCAGTATAGAAGAATGTGGCTATGATCCATCCATGCTTCATGTGACTCGGTTTCCTGATATGTATTTTTCCAAAACCCACATGGAAACTGTCCTGAGCACTTCAAATTCACCATTGACATGTTCATATCAAATGAATGCAGCATAAGTGGCTGATTGTACTTCCTCCCTGCAAGGATTAATTTCATACTACTTTACTTTGTGAGATACTAGTCCCCAAGCAACAATATTCCCTAAATATAATAATATATTTTCAATAAGCTCTTCCACAGCTTTTGAGGCATCATGCAGCAAGTTAGGAATAATTTGTGCATTTTCTGAAAGTCCTTACTTTTCTTCTATTACTTGTTCACTAATGAGTTGATCAAAAGTCGCACACAAAACATATCCACCGCTAAGTACTATTGTAGTTGGTAATTTGTTCACACAAGCCAGGTAAAGTTTTATCATGGAAAAAGGTACAGTATTTTATCTATTTTGGATGGTAATGATTATGTTGATGTTATGTTCTTTTTTGTACATCTTAATTATCTGAATTCTTTTGATAAGGGATCTTCAATATCTGGTTGATGATAACAATCAGATTATTGAGTTGGTGATGACTGCTGATATGCATCTTGGTGATGATTCTCACTTGTTTTAAAGTACCTCATTTTGCTTCCAAATTGTTCCGTCTGTAGGGTGCCTGTAGATCCTCTCGAGTGGCAGATTTCTCAAGAGATGGCAAATAGTATAGTTGCATCCTTGGCTAACACAGTTGGAGCTGCAGAGTCTGTTTTGAGGGTGGCTGCAACTGGACATGACAAGAAACTCTTGTTTAAGGTAATCTCAACACTCTGACTTCAGATGTTCTCTCTGAGAACTATTGAGGCAGAGAGATAATAATCTTCTATGAGTTTCCTTGTTGATTGATCTTTCTTGTTAATATCTGGTTGTGTTTCTTTGTGGTGATTACAATTATTTGCACATTTCATACGTATTCTCTCAATATATCAGATTTCCTTCCTCTCATTCTAATGCAGCTTCCGATGCTTGACCTGTCAGCTATGTGCTACGGGACTTACGTACATGTTATTTAGCTTATGGAGATCTCCATCCTTGCGTTGCAGGTGGTTTTTACTCTGTATTTTCTAGCAGCTTTGGGAAGGGCTGTCTCAGGCGCTGCTGTTGCTTATGCTGGTAATTCCACCACACTGCTTGATATTGCCTGTGTATTCTTACTTAAGAGTTCAGACTTGGTGTAACACCTTATGCATCCCCAATCTGTTTATCATTACCAGCTCTATGCATCTTCTGCCTCTACATGTTTGCACAAAGCACCGACCTGTTTGATCAGCTCCCTTCTTGGGTTCCCATCGGAAGAGACTCTCTAGGCGGTGCCCAGGATATCACATGACTATTCGCCTGGATGTGTTGCAGCTGTCCCTGGCGTTGTGTAAACTGTGGTGCTACCACTGTATATGATGTTTAGTAACTGTGGTGTAACGTCCAACTGTGATACTTCTAAGTTCTAACCATTATGAGTAAACGTGGCCAGAGCCCATGCGAGGTTTTGCCTACAGGCTAATGTCACAATTATGAAGTGCCTAGCACTGGTTCGCTACTCCCTTTCTCCCTGAAAGTAAATGTAAATGGAAAAGTATAAAATGTTAATTGGGTTTGTCTTGGGGAGTGTTTTGATAATAATAAGAAAATAAAAATAAAGCTACCCCAGTTTGTGGACGAAGAGGGCTGTATTACTCTGTTTTCTACTCACTGTTGCTGCGTGGCTTTTGCAGTGTGGGCCTAATTACCTCTGTTGGGGAATGAATAGTGCAGATCGTTGTGCTTGAAGCTTGCAGCAGGTACATTGATATTATAGTGCAGATCAACCCAAACGAAGAATCATGTCATGTAACTTATGAACCCACGGTAGAAAATTGTCGTTTATGTGGTTGAAGTTATCGGACTTGAGGGGTCGATCATATCTGCAATGTGTTGTAAACTGTAATAGGGGTTTATAACGAGGCTTCGTGTGCGATATTAATATATGCTCTTTATCTACCAAAAAACGAGTCTTCGTGTTAGCACGACCACTTCTCTAACACCGCCCTGGCCTACAAACCCCATCGTCGACTTCTGAGATGTGATGGCTTTTTGCGAGATGGTAGATATGACTTCGCTTGCCTTTCCTCACTTGTGTTAATTCAGGCTGGGCGTTCGGGATTTCCCGAAAGTTCGGGACGGGAAATTCGGGAAAAATTAAGTTCGGTATCCACAACATGACTCCCAATTTTGCATCAGAAAATTTGGTTCCCGATAATTCGGAATCCCGACAATTCGGGATCGGGAAATCCTGGATTACCCGAAATTCAGAGCAGAGAAAAAAATTATAGCACAATTTCAGTTTTCAGCAGCATTTCGGCGGTGGGGAAGATGGAGCGTGGGCGACGGCGGTCGGCGTCGAGAACTCGGGGAAGATGGAACGCGTGCGACGGCTGTTGGTGGATCGACGGCGTGCAAACTAAATGGCGTGGTCGGGGCTCGGGGGTCGGCCGGTCGGGGGATGGTAGCGACGGGCAGTGATGGAGCGCGGGCGATGGCGGGCCCAACCTGTGAGGGGCTGAGGGCGAGCGGCGCGGCCGGCGGATCGAGCGGTGGTGGTGTGGTGCCCTGTGGCGGTTGTGGTCGGGGCGAGGTGGGGACTAGGGACCGTAGTGGATCGTGGTCGTGGTCGCCTAGGGTTGTTGCCCTCGCTGTTGCTGGGCCAGAAAAGAGTCCTGGGTGGCTGGGCTTTCTCGCGTATTTGTTGGGCTTCCTCTATTTCAGGATATTCGGGCTATTCGGGTGAGATTCCCAAATTACCCGGGATTATTTCGGGAAATTAGATCACCTTCTTGGAAAAGCTATCGGGATTTCGAGTTCGGGTAATTCGGGATCGGGATATTCGGGTTTCGGATTTGGGATCGGGAAATATGCCCAGCGTGAGTGTCAATATACAGGGAGTTGCTCCATGTTGTTTCACTTTGCTCAGGCCAATGTCCTATTTGCTGAAATATTGTTGAAATATTAGCATATAACAATTCCAGAAAAATCCCTAAAGGCACATGTTGTCATGCGGTCAACTGAAACATTTGCCCTAATGGAAAATGAATATGAGTTGAAACGTCTGTATTAAGTACAATTAAGTACGGAGTTTTCAGAATTCATTGCGAGCTGAAACGTCCGTCTTAAGTACTATTAAGTACGGGAGTTTTCAGAATTCATTACGCTTAATGGAGAATGAATTTGAGCTGAAACGTTTTCTTTTAAGTGCTCTTAAGTACGGCCGTTACCAGTCTCTTAATTCTCCCGTTAATTGCGTGTGTTTCCGTTGGTCTTCCGCCTGCGTGTGTATATAAGAGAGGTCGCTCCTCTCTCGGAAATATACAACAGACACCACATCGTATTTGCTCCTCGCATCGTCGTTCCTCCCGCTGTTGCTGCCATCGCTGATCCCATCCCGTCCACCGCGTACACGGCTGACGGAGAACAGGCCTCCGAAACTCCGCCTCTCTAGATCCTGTACGGGAGAGGGGCGATTAGGTTTTTGGGGAGCGTCTCCTACGCGACTGCTCGCTCTACTTCATCTGCATCAACTACGTCCGCGCCGCCTTCCTCTTCATCATGGCCACCGACGCCGACATCGAGAAGGCTGCTGCCGACAAGAGGATCGCCGAAGAGGCTAACGCCTCCGCTGCTGCGGCCAACTGGCCTACTGGAGGGTACACGTTTATCCCTCTCCTGATTACCTTGCATGTTTGCCGTACTAGCTATTTGTGTAGATGTATCTACTATTTGTCTAGTACATGATTTTATCATAGAATTTCAGTATGTCATTAGCACTGCTCACGTCATGTTCATGATTTATTATTGGATTAATTTAATCGAACAATTGCCTAAATTCTCAGCAATCCAAAAACCTAATATGTGTAGGCAATTTTCGATCCAAGGTTTTGCTGCTGCACTGAAACCAGCCCCGTTTACGGGGACATATTTTAAGCGTTGGCAAACCAAAACCACCTTATGGCTCACTGCGATGAACGTGTTCTGGTCGCCGGTGTTACTCCCACTGGAACGATTGCTCCTGAACAGGAGAAGGCGTTCAGGGAAGCCACCGTCGTCTTTGTTGGAGCCGTTCTGAGCGTGATCGGAGATAAGTTGGTTGATGCATATTTACATGTGCGGGTTGCCAAGGACTTATGGGAGGCGCTCGAATCTAAATTCGGCGCAACCGATGCTGGAAGCGAGATGTACACTATAGAGCAGTTCCACGATTACAAGATGGTTGAAAACCGTTCTGTATTGGAACAAGCTCATGAGATACAGTGCATCGCTAAGGAGCTTGAGCTTCTCAAGTGTGTGCTACCGGGCAAATTTGTCGCGGGATGCATAATCGCTAAGCTGCCTAATTCCTGGAGGAACTTTTCTACTACTCTCAAACACCAGAGGCGTGAATTCTCTGTTGAGGATGTCATCGGCCATCTGAGTGTTGAGCGGAATTCGAGAGCAAAAGACTCGCACGGAAAAGGGAAGGGACTTTTGTCGCCAATATGGTACAGAAGAACTCCGGCTTCCAGAAGCCCAAGGGGAAAACTGTTGTCCAACAGAATACCGACTTCAAGAAGAAGGGTAAGAAGCCCTTCAAGAAGGATAAGAAGAAAGGTCGCTGCTTCACTTGTGGTTCATAGGAACATTGGGCTAACAAGTGCCCGAACAAGTTCAAGGCAGGACAGGACTCCAAGTCCGTCAACATGATTGTGAGCAACAATGAGCATGGGGCATCCGGGTACGGCAATTTGTTTACTGTATTTTCAGTTTGTCAGTCTAACGATTGGTGGATTGACACGGGTGCAAACATTCATGTATGTGCCGATCTGAAGTTTACTTCGGGAAGGATCGTGCAGCTCAAGAACGTGCAGCATGTCCCCGCCATCAAGAAGAATCTCGTTAGTGGCTCCCTTCTATGTAGAGAAGGGTTTAAGTTGGTATTTGAGTCTAATAAAGTAGTTGTTACGAAATATGGACTATTTGTTGGAAAAGGTTATGAATGCGGAGGTCTGTTCCGCTTTTCCCTCGCAGATTTCTGTAATAAAATCGTGAACAATATTCATTCGAATGTTAATGAAACAGAAGTTTGGCATTCATGTCTTTGTCACATTGGTTTCGGTTGTATGACGCGGTTAGCAAAACTGAATTTAATCCCGAATTTCACTTTAGCCAAAGGTTCTAAGTGCCATTCGTGTGTGCAAGCAAAGCAACCTCGCAAGCCCCATAGGGCTGCGGAGGAAAGACACTTGGCACCGTTAGAACTTGTACATTCTGATCTTTGTGAGATGAATGGTGTGTTGACTAAAGGTGGAAAAAGATATTTCATGACACTGATAGATGATTCCACTAGATATTGCTATGTATATTTGTTAAGCACCAAAGATGAGGCTCTACACTATTTTAAAATCTATAAGGCAGAAGTTGAGAATCAACTTGAAAAGAAAATTAAGCGGTTCCGGACAGATCGTGGTGGAGAGTACTTCTCTAATGAGTTTGATTCTTTCTGTGCGGAACATGGTATTATTCATGAAAGGACGCCTCCCTATTCGCCCCAGTCAAATGGGGTTGCCGAACGGAAAAACCGTACTCTAACAGATTTGAATAAAGTTCCGACAAAAGACAATGAGATTACTCCCTATGAGCAATGGGAGAAGAGAAGAACGACACTCTCATACTTACGTACTTGGGCTGTTTGGCGAAAGTCAACGTGCCGATCCCCAAAAAGCGTAAGCTTGGA
Organism: Poa pratensis; assembly: GCA_947311845.1. Classification (NCBI taxonomy): domain Eukaryota; kingdom Viridiplantae; phylum Streptophyta; class Magnoliopsida; order Poales; family Poaceae; genus Poa; species Poa pratensis. The sequence goes on from CAMZMU010000070.1 coordinate 39,362,316, forward strand.
CCAAAGACCGTGGACTGCGTTAATTTGGGTTATGCTAAGAATAGCGTCGGTTATAGATTTCTAGTAGTGAAATCTGAAGTACCTGACGTGAAGGTCGGTACAATTCTGGAGTCTAAAGATGCTACATTCTTTGAGGATATTTTTCCTATGAGAGATATGCCAAGCACTTCTAGGCAGGAATCTGATGAGACTCCCGAACCTGTCATTCCTATGGAATATTATGAACAAACACATGATGAAAATCCTGAGAAGGATGACGAGAAAACCCTTGGTAGGGCAAGAGACAGAGGACTGCAAAGTCTTTTGGTGATGATTTCCTTGTGTACCTTGTGGATGACACTCCCACTTCTATTTCAGATGCTTATGCGTCTTCGGATGCTGAATACTGGAAAGAAGCAGTCCGTAGCGAGATGGATTCCATCATGGCTAACGGGACATGGGAAATTACTGAACGTCCCTATGGCTATAAACCATTGGGATGTAAGTGGGTGTTCAAAAAAAGAAGCTTAGGCCCGATGGTACGATTGAAAAATACAAGGCTAGTCTTGTAGCCAAGGGTTATTCCCAAAAAGAAGAGGAAGATTTTTCGATACTTATTCACCACTGGCTAGACTGACCACCATACGAGTATTACTCTTGTTGACGGCCTCGCATGGTCTTCTCGTCCACCAGATGGATGTTAAGACGGCTTTCCTGAACGGAGAGCTAGACGAGGAAATCTACATGCAACAGCCAGATGGCTTTGTAATAGATGGTCAAGAAGGAAAGGTGTGTAAGTTACTGAAATCTTTATATGGCCTGAAACAACAAGCACCTAAGCAATGGCATGAGAAGTTCAATACAACTTTAACCTCTGCTGGTTTTGTTGTTAATGAAGCTGACAAATGCGTATACCATCGCCATGGTGGGGCGAAGGAGTTATACTTTCTTGTATGTTGATGACATACTGATATTTGGGACCAACCTCAAAGTCATTGAGGAGGTTAAGTTGTTTCTATCTCAGAATTTTGAGATGAAGGACCTTGGTGTGGCTGATGTTATTCTGAACATCAAGCTACTGAGAGATAATGAGGGTGAAGATTTTGAGTCGTTTTGGATATTCGGACTGCAAAATTTCTCCAACACTGTAACAGCCCGAAGTTTGAGAACCTAAAAACCTGAGTAAAATTTCCGCTTTTGTGTTCATTTCATCATGGCATCCATGCATCAATGTTGTTGCTAGGGAATTGTTGCTAGGGAATTGTGTTGGGTTAGGGAATTGTAGTTGGTTTAGCACCATTTGAAAACCAAAATGCTAAACTTGCTTTAGCACAAACTTCCCACATTAATGAAAGCACTAAAGCTTGCAAAACACAAATACTTTGACCTCTCATATTTGTCAAGGAAGTTCCAAGAGTCAAAATACTATTTTGCGCTTGCTCTAAAAGTTCTAAAGGATGATAATTTGGGAATTTAGCAAAATGCCTTAATTGAACCCTAGGAACAAAAGTGGTACAAAACATTTTATTTTGAGACACCAAAATTTGTGGAGCTTCTACAGGCTAAGGGGAGCCTCCCCAAATTTTGTCATATTTTTCTAAAATGTATAAGTGCCTTAATTAAATCAGGGAAATGCTGCTGGTTTTAAAAAGAAAAGAGAGAAGGACCAATCCGTGATGGAAACAATTTGGCCAGGGGTTATCTGCAAAATTGCCTCGTCTCTCTCCTCTCTCGCACTGGCGCCAAGTCGTCGCCGTGCCGCGCTCGCACGGCACGCGCCGGGGGCCCCCTCTCCTCTGCCTCTCCCCTGCAAGGAGCAAGCACACCACGAGCCGCACCTGCTCCTCTCTCTCCCCGGATATTTTCCCCGTTTCCTCCTCTCTCCATTTCTCCCCACGAGCTCCACACCGCCACGCCATGTCCGAGCTTGCCGCCGTCGGTTGAGCACGCGAGGAGCAAATCGACGACCACCAGCAGCTCCGCCTCGACGTCCTCCCCCGCCTAGCCAGAGGAATCGAGTCGGGGAGCCGCGAATCGACCGTGCCGCCCGATTCCTCTCCGACCACCGTCGCGGCCTCGCCGGGCGATTCCCGCCGTCTCCGTCCATCTCCGGTCCTCTCAAGCACCACCACGCGTTTAGGGTGAGCACGCGAACCTCCCCCGTCCACCTCTCGTTCACTCGTGGTCCGTAGACTCACCGTTGTGCACTGGAGTTCGCCGTCGCCGCTTCGTTGCAGTGCATCGTATATTCCGAAACAAAGAAAATTGGAATATCCGAGTTACCCCAGTGCGTTTTTACGTTAGGTCCTTAGCCAAATTTTCGGACCTGGGTGTCGATCGGATAATCCGATTCGGAAAAATTCGGATATTCCAAAAATAATCAGCACCTCAGAACACTGTTCCAGTTCAGGTCCTTAGCCGTTTTCAATCCAACTCGATCGATAATCCGATTCAAAACTAATCGGATAATCCGATTAGCCTTTTTCAGCTGAAAAATAAATACTTTCAGTTCCTTTTTAATTGGATTACAAGAATGTGTTAATCACCTAAGCATTGCATCTGCTCCTGAACATGTCATTTTCATCTGCGAGTTAATCCTAGGGTTTCAACTACCTGAATCAACAAGTAAATATGTTACATTACTTAACTCCACGGTATTCGGTTGTGCCCCCTTGCGCATTCGAACTCCGTTTAATTTGAATAGTTGAATCATCCTCCCCTCGGGGATTTAAATTGTCATGTCATCATGTGTTTGCGCATTGCATTTGTGGAGCATGTGTGGTGGTTGATTGTTTCTTCCCGTGTTTATGCTACGATAGATCAAGCAGCTGGGGTTACACCGCAATACCTCGACGCTCCGTATTACCAGCACCCAGAACCAGGCAAGCGTAACCCCCCCCCCCCCCCCCCTCTGAGCATGTCTTATCCTATTTTCCGCAAATATTTTCTCCACTATAATATTGCATGCGGTTCCAAATGTCAATTTGTTTCGGATAGAGTATCCTATAGTTGCATTAAGTTTCCGATGCCATTACCTGTTTCCCCTCCTATTATCCATAGGTTTGTATTGTGGCCTGAGATACTTAACTATGCAATGTTGATGCTTAGCCATGCTTAGTTAAATGTGTATTCGTCCGATGGATATGTCAGTTGGAAACAGGATGTTGAACTGTTCAGTTGATGGTGGAGAATTGTGGTAACAGGTAATAAGATGCTTAAAGGTGGGATGAGAGGCCACTGTGGTTGTGGTATTTTGTCTTGTTCCCACCGCCTAGGTGCGAGTTCTCCCCTTCGAGCCAAGACCGAGCGTGCACCCATGCGTGAGGCCTATGCAATCGCAGGAACCCTCATAGACTAAATAACTCGGGCGGGCTAGCCAGGGTCCTCTAGTTTGAGCTTCCATTTGCGCGTGCGTGAAGATGGTGGCCGAGACTGGGATGAGGATGGTGGTGTTTAGGAAAATGAGTGGCCGCGGGGCAGGGTGTTGGAGGCACCGAACTTGCCCTACCGCCACTGATGATCCTGGATAGTCTCAAGCGAGGGAGAAGTCGACACCGCTCCCACCCAGCCGGCTTTCCATGGAAGAGAGCTAATGCGCAGGCAATGGGCCGGACGGTACGCGTGGTAAACATTGTACACCCCTGCAGGGTAAATCTTTTCGAAAAGCCGTGTCCACGGTTATGGACGACTTGGTGACGGATAGAGATCATAGAAAAACTTGAACGGAATGATTAAAAACTGAGTACTAAAGGTACTACTCAAGAATGCAAGGTTAGCTTCCTCGAGGGTGATTCGGGGAGGTGCCTTTGTAGAACAGGTACATGATGATGTGGTTGATGATGAGAAAGGTGATCAAAGAGAAAGAGTTACTTCTTACCCCTTTTAAAAATACTCTGATTAGTCGATGCCATGGAGTTATGTTTTTAAATAAAATCAGCTTTATGCAAAACAGCCATAAAACTTTGAAAGCCTCATCGAGCTAAAGCTCTATATATAATCTTGCGAGTTCGTCGAACTCAACGTCGTTTGTTTTGTTTCAGAGGAGGACTTCACCGACCTCGAAGGTGGGTTCTTTGTGGACGTCGACGAGTAGTCTGGGGTTCCCAGGTGGCAGCTTGGGACATCCCGGAACAGCTGGCGCTTGATGTTTATCTGTAGGCCTCTTAGGCCATAATTTGGATCTTGTTGTTTAGAACAACCTAATTCGCTTCCGCATGTTGTAATGTTGGGTCTGTGACCTCTGGTTGTAATTTGCTATCTTTCTCTATTATAAGAGTTGAACTATAATGATTTGTGTCGTAGAGTCTGTGATGTGCCAGTTGTTCCACAAGTCTTGATCTCTCTATTATGCATTGAGGGTTGTGCCTGTGTTAAGGCATCAATCGGGGTGTTGCGTTGCCGATGATCATTCCGAGCAACGCCTGCCAAAGGTTTTGGCCGGGGATTGGTAAACCCGTAACCTCCGGTTGTATCGCTTAACCGGTGACACACAGCATCACTGTATAGCAGTCGGGTCGGGGCGCCACAAGTTGGTATCAGAGCAGTACTGCCTGTAGGAAACCCTTCTACTGGTCGACGTTGAGTCTAGTGTTTGTGAAAATATTTTTAACCTAAAAATGAGTTGTGAAAACCATCTTAGGATTCTTTTTACTCCTTATCTGGTTACCCTCTAATCTCGGAGCAATCTTACCTCGATTTGAGTTAAAGTTTTACTCCTCGTCTGTTCTTCAAAAAGATGAGAAACGGGTTGGGTTCTACCTTTAGTGTTATGTGTCCGGTTGCTCCCGCTGCGTTGCAATCCAAAATCATCCTCAGTATTGTTGGGTTTTAACCCAAGGACTTGAACATAAGGTCCCGGATTGTGCCAACTAGAGTGTGTTGAATCAATGGTTCTTAACTATTGAACCCACGCTAGTAGTACATGATGCTGATCTTTGACCCAAGTTCTATCTTGTTGATCCCTTGTTAGTTGTTACACAATGTATTATCGTCCCTAGTCTGTGTACTTGAGTAGACGCTAATGCTATTGTTCAACCATTCGGAGAAGATACTAACTGTGTCATTGTAAATCTCCAGAATGGCTCGAGGAGGCCGTGGTAACCACAATGATGAGGAACCCCGCCACCACCCTCGATGGCTCAGGTCTTGATGGCCATTGAGGAGAACCGTGGGCGCAATGAGCGTTGCTTGAGCAGTTGGTGCAGCAGAATGCACAGAGGAATGGCTGCAACACTCTCACTGAGTTCCTGCGCTCGCAGCCACCCACCTTTGCTGATGCTAAGGAGCCACTGGAAGCTGATGATTGGCTTCGCGCCTTGGAGCGCAAGTTCTCCGCGCTGCATGTCCCAGTGGCGAGCAAGTCAACTTGCCACCTACCTTTGGTTGGTGCAGCTGGCTGTTGGTGGGAAAGCCATGTGGCTTGTTTCCAGCCAACCATGTCTTCACTTGGGCTGATTTCCGCACTGCCTTCCGTGCGGCTTACATCCCCAGCCGATCATGGATTTGAAGAGGAGGGAGTTCCTGGATTTGCAACAGGGACGTATGGACCTCCGCACTTATGGTTGTGAGTTCAACCATCTCTCTCGTTACGCCCCAAGGGACGTGACCACTGATGCTGACAAGCAAGAGCTGTTCCGCAAGGGTCTTACGCCGCAGCTCCGCTATGAGTTGCTGCCCTTCAGGTTCCAGACCTACCAGGAGCTGTTCAACCAGGCTCTTACTCTTGAGCAGGAAGAAAGGAACTTGAGGCTTCCAAGAGGCCCGCACACGGGGACCACCAGAGTTCCTCGGGTTCTGAGAGCAAGAAGCGCAGGGTGTTTGTTCCCTACAGCGCTGTGCCGCGTGCTCCATTCATGCCGAGGGCCGCGGGATACAGGCCACCACCTCCGCGCCCCACTACTTCGACACTTGGGTAGGCGGAGTGGGTACCGTCCTATGCTACCTGCTCCACCTGGACTCACTGCTACACCTGTGGCCAGGCTGGCCACTACTCCAGGGAGTGCCCCCAGAAGGCACCTATCACGGAACTCCTGCACGAGCCCCTGCCACTCCAGCTGGCAAGGCTGGACCTATTGTGCGTGGTCGCCTGAACCACGTCTCTGCTGAAGAAGCTGAAGAGGACCCCGGCGTTCTCATGGGTGAGTTACGAATCAACAACAATCAGCTACAGTTTTGTTTGACTCTGGAGCATCGCATTCATTCATATCATAGCTTTGCAAAAGACCACAAAATACCGTTCGAGAAAATGAGCCGTCCCTTGGTGATCTCCACTCCTGGCTCCAAATGGCAAACCGATGGGGTTACTCCTGAGTCAGATTACATAGGTTACTCTCTTTTCCTTTCGCTTTGGTAGCTCTGAGGTCAAGTGGCATTGATGTCATACTGGGCATGAACTGGCTAGCCAAATACCGGGCTAATCTCGACTGTGCTGCCAAGACCATTACCGTGACCACTTCTTCGGTGACATGTGAGTATTGGTCTGCACTATCAAGACCTCCATCTCAGTCATACCCAACTCACCCGAGATCCTCCTTTGCTTTATGGAAGGCGAATCCCCTCCTGAAATCCAGGACATACACGTGGTGTGTGACTTCCCGGATGTGTTCCCGGAAGAATTGCCTGGCATGCCTCCTGACCGAAGTGTGGAGTTTGTCATAGATCTACTTCCCGGTACTGCTCCAATTTCCAAGAAGCCCTACCGTATGCCGGTGGAAGAGTTGGCTCTGTTGAAAGAGCAAATTGATCAGCTGTTAGCGAAGGATTTCATCCAGCCTAGCAGTTCACCTTGGGGTTGTCCGGTACTCTTTGTCAAGAAGAGGATTCTACCGTGCCTCGTCTAGTCTCTGACTATAGACCGTTGAATGCGGTGACAATCAAGAACAAGTATCCTATTCCTCGCATCAATGATCTGTTGGATCAGTTAGCTGGTGCAACGGTATTCTCCAAGATGGATCTGAGGTCAGGCTACCATCAGATAAAAATCAGAAAGGAGGATATCCAAAGACGGCATTTGTTACTCGTTATGGCTCATATGAGTATACCGTCATGTCCTTTGGTCTCACAATGCTCCAGCTACTTTCATGAGGCTCATGAACTCCATCTTCATGGATTATCTTGACAAGTTTGTCGTCATTTACATTGATGACATCCTCTTTATTCCAAAACCGATGAAGAGCATGCCGAACATCTTCGTTGGTTCTGACACGACTTCGAGAACACCGCCTCTATGCCAAGTTCTCCAAGTGTGAGTTTGGTTGGATAATCTTGTCTTCCTTGGTCATGTGATATCCGCTAATGGTGTGGCTGTCATTCCCGACAAGATTCAGTCCATTTTGGATTGGAAAACTCCAATGTCAGTCAAGGACATCCGTAGCTTTCTCGGATTGGCGGGTTACTACCGCCGATTCATCGAAGGTTTCTCCAAGATAGCCAAGGCCCTGACTGACCTTCTCAAGAAGGATAAAAAGTTCGTATGGACGGCCGAAGCTGAAGAGAGCTTCAAAACACTGAAAGCCAAACTCACGTCCGCTCCTGTGCTTGTCCTGCCGGACACAAGCAAGGATTTCGTCGTCTTCTGTGACGCCTCTCTGCAAGGCTTGGGCTGTGTGCTAATGCAAGATGGCCATGTGGTGGCATATGCTTCTCGCCAACTTAAGCCGCATGAGCACAATTACCCAACTCATGATCTAGAACTTGCCGCTGTGGTCTATGCTTTGAAGCAATGGAGACCATACCTGTTTGGTAACCGTTGCGAGATCTTCTCGGATCACAAGAGTCTGAAGTACCTCTTCACCCAGCCGGATTTAAATCTCAGGCAAAGGCGTTGGTTGGAGTTAATCAAGGACTATGATGTGAGTCTGAACTATCAACCCGGCAAAGCAAACGTCGTGGCTGACGCGCTAAGTCGGAAGTCCTATTGCAACAATCTGATGATTGAAAAGGCCCAACCTGCTCTCCATGAAGAGTTCTCTCGTTTGAACTTAGAAATTGTTCCCTCGGCTACCTTGCAAATCTGGAGATCAAATCTACTCTTGTAGACCAGATTAAGGAAGCTCAAACGTGACAAGGGTATTCTAAAAATCAAGGAGAACATTGCTAGCGGGAAGGCCAAATGTTTTTCTGTCAATGAATCCGGAGTTGTTTATTTTGGTGACCGCTTGGTAGTGCCAAAGAAACGAAAATTGAGGGAGCTGATCCTCCAAGAAGCTCATGAATCTCCTCTCTCTATTCATCCCGGTAGTACCAAAATGTACCAAGACCTTCGACCACAATTCTGGTGGACTCGGATGAAACGGGAAATTGCCAAGTATGTTGCTGAATGCGACACCTGTCGACGGTAAAGGCTGAACATCAAAGGCCTGCCGGCACTCTTCGCCCTATTGCTATCCCGAGTGGAAATGGGATGAAATTGGTATGGACTTCATTACTGGTCTGCCGAAGTCTCCAAAGGGAAACGATGCCATTGGGTCATCATTGATCGACTATCAAAAGTGGCTCACTTCCTCCCCGTTCGTGTTGACATTACAGCTGCCAAGTTGGCAGATCTGTATGCTTCTAGGATCGTCGTACTTCACGGCGTTCCCAAGAAGATAATCTGATCGTGGAAGTTTGTTCACCTCCAGGTTTTGGACTAGTTTCCAACAAGCCATGGGAACCTCTCAACTTTAGCACCGCTTTCCACCCTCAAACTGATGGTCAGACCGAAAGAGTGAACCAAGTCTGGAAGACATGCTTCGGGCATGTGTAATCTCCTTCGGCAAAGATTGGGAAAAGTATCTCCCTTTCGCGGAGTTCTCCTACAACAATAGCTATCAAGCTAGTCTGGGCATGGCTCCATTTGAGGTTCTGTATGGAAGAAAATGCCGTACTCCGCTGAATTGGTCCGAGACCGGAGAGAGGGCACTCTTTGGTCCGGATGTGATCAATGAAGCTGAGGAGAAGGTCAGAATCATAAGGGAGAACCTGAAGATTGCTCAGTCTAGGCAGAAAAGCTACAATGATAAGCACCATCAGGAAATTCACTATGAAATTGGTGACAAAGCTTATCTCCGCGTATCTCCCCTTCGTGGCGTTCGCCGCTTCGGTATCAAAGGGAAATTGGCCCCTCGCTATGTTGGCCCCTTCATCGTTCTAGCCAAGCGAGGAGATCTTTCTTATCAATTGGAATTACCGGTCATATTCCCAAATGTACATGATGTGTTTCATGTCTCCCAACTTCGCCGGTGTTTTAAAGATCCTATCCATGGAGTCAATCATGAAAAGTTGGATCTCCAGGAAGATCTTACTTATCGTGAGCATCCTATCCGTGTCCTGAATGAAGCCGAAAGGAAGACCCGTAACAAGACTACCAAGTTCCTCAAAGTTCAGCGGTCTCACCATTCCGAGGAAGAAGCAACTTGGGAAAGAGAGTCTAGTCTTCGTGAGGAGTATCCCGACTTTTTCCGCAATCTTAGAATCTCGGGACGAGATTCCTGTAAGGGGGGTAGAATTGTAACAACCCGAAGTTTGAGAACCTAAAAACCTGAGTAAAATTTCCGCTTTTGTGTTCATTGCATCATGGCATCCATGCATCAATGTTGTTGCTAGGGAATTGTGTTGAGTTAGGGAATTGTTGTTGGTTTATCACCATTTGAAAACCAAAATGCTAAACTTGCTTTAGCACAAACTTCCCACATTAATGAAAGCACTCAAGCTTGCAAAACACAAATACTTTGACCTCTCATACTTGTCAAGGAAGTTCCAAGAGTCAAAATACTATTTTGCGCTTGCTCTAAAAGTTCTAAAGGATGATAATTTGGGAATTTAGCAAAATGCCTTAATTGAACCCTAGGAACAAAAGTGGTACAAAACATTTATTTTGAGACACCAAAATTAGTGGAGCTTCTACAGGCTAAGGGGAGCCTCCCCAAATTTTTTCATATTTTTCTAAAATGTATAAGTGCCTTAATTAAATCAGGGAAATGCTGCTGGTTTTAAAAAGAAAAGAGAGAAGGACCAATCCGTGATGGAAACAATTTGGCCAGGGGGTTATCTGCAAAACTTCCTCGTCTCTCTCCTCTCTCGCACTAGCGCCATGCCGTCGCCGTGCCGCGCTCGCACAGCACGCACCGGGGGCCCCCTCTCCTCTGCCTCTCCCCTGCAAGGAGCAAGCACACCACGAGCCGCACCTGCTCCTCTCTCTCCCCGGATATTTTTCCCCGTTTCCTCCTCTCTCCATTTCTCCCCACGAGCTCCACACCGCCGCGCCATGTCCGAGCATGCCGCCGTCGGTTGAGCACGCGAGGAGCAAATCGACGACCACCAGCAGCTCCGCCTTGACGTCCTCCCCCGCCTAGCCAGAGGAATCGAGCCGGGGAGCGGCGAATCGACCGTGCCGCCCGATTCCTCTCCGACCACCGCCGCGGCCTCGCCGGGCGATTCCCGCCGTCTCCGTCCATCTCCGGTCCTCTCGAGCACCACCACGCGTTTAGGGCGAGCACGCGAACCTCCCCCGTCCACCTCTCATTCACTCGTGGTCCGTAGACTCGCCGTTGTGCACTGGAGTTCGCCGTCGCCGCTTCGTTGCAGTGCATCGGATATTCCGAAACAAAGAAAATCGGAATATACGAGTTACCCCAGTGCGTTTTTTACGTTAGGTCCTTAGCCAAATTTTCGGACCTGGGTGTCGATCAGATAATCCGATTCGGAAAAATTCGAATATTCCGAAAATAATCAGCACCTCAGAACACTGTTCCAGTTCAGGTCCTTAGCCGTTTTCGATCCAACTCGATCGGATAATCCGATTCAAAACTAATCGGATAATCCGATTAGCCTTTTTCAGCTAAAAAATAAATACTTTTAGTTCCTTTTTAATTGGATTACAAGAATGTGTTAATCACCTAAGCATTGCATCTGCTCCTGAACATGTCATTTTCATCTGCGAGTTAATCCTAGGGTTTCAACTACCTGAATCAACAAGTAAATATGTTACATTACTTAACTCCACGGTATTCGGGTTGTGCCCCCTTGCGCATCCGAATTCCGTTTAATTTGAATAGTTGAATCATCCTCCCCTCGGGGATTTAAATTGTCATGTCATCATGTGTTTGCGCATTGCATTTGTGGAGCATGTGTGGTGGTTGATTGTTTCTTCCCGTGTTTATGCTATGATAGATCAAGCAGCTGGGGTTACACCGCAATACCCCGACGCTCCGTATTACCAGCACCCAGAACCAGGCAAGCGTAATCCCCCCCCCCCCCCCCCTCTGAGCATGTCTTATCCTATTTTCCGCAAATATTTTCTCCACTATAATATTGCATGCGGTTCCAAATGTCAATTTGTTTCGGATAGAGTATCCTATAGTTGCATTAAGTTTCCGATGCCATTACCTGTTTCCCCTCCTATTATCCATAGGTTTGTATTGTGGCCTGAGATACTTAACTATGCAATGTTGATGCTTAGCCATGCTTAGTTAACTGTGTATTCGTCCGATGGATATGTCAGGTTGGAAACAGGATGTTGAACTGTTCAGTTGATGGTGGAGAATTGTGGTAACAGGTAATAAGATGCTTAAAGGTGGGGATGAGAGGCCACTGTGGTTGTGGTGTTTTGTCTTGTTCCCGCCGCCTAGGTGCGAGTTCTCCCCTTCGAGCCAAGACCGAGCGTGCACCCATGCGTGAGGCCTATGCAATCGCAGGAACCCTCATAGACTAAATAACTCGGGCGGGGCTAGCCGGGTCCTCTAGTTTGAGCTTCCATTTGCGCGTGCGTGAAGATGGTGGCCGAGACTGAGATGAGGATGGTGGTGTTTAGGAAAATGAGTGGCCGCGGGGTAGGGTGTTGGAGGCACCGAACTTTCCCTACCGCCACTGATGATCCTGGATAGTCTCAAGCGAGGGAGAAGTCGACACCGCTCCCACCCAGCCGGCTTTCCATGGAAGAGAGCTAATGCGCAGGCAATGGGCCGGACGGTACGCGTGGTAAACATTGTACACCCCTGCAGGGTAAATCTTTTCGAAAAGCCGTGTCCACGGTTATGGACGACTTGGTGACGGATTCAGAGATCATAGAAAAACTTGAACGGAATGATTAAAAACTGAGTACTAAAGGTACTACTCAAGAATGCAAGGTTAGCTTCCTCGAGGGTGATTCGGGGAGGTGCCTTCGTAGAACAGGTACAATGATGATGGTGGGTGATGATGAGAAAGGTGATTAGAAGAGAAGAGTTACTTCTTACCCCTTTTAAAAATACTCTGATTAGTCGATGCCATGGGGTTGTGTTTTGTAAATAAAATCAGCTTTATGCAAAACAGCCATGAAACTTTGAAAGCCTCATCGAGCTAAAGCTCTATATATAATCTTGCGAGTTCGTCGAACTCAACGTCGTTTGTTTTGTTTCAGAGGAGGACTTCACCGACCTCGAAGGTGGGTTCTTTGTGGACGTCGACGAGTAGTCTGGGGTTCCCAGGTGGCAGCTTGGGACATCTCGGGACAGCTGGCGCTTGAATGTTTATCTGTAGGCCTCTTAGGCCATAAGTTGGATCTTGTTGTGTAGAACAACCTAATTCGCTTCCGCATGTTGTAATGTTGGGTCTGTGACCTCTGGTTGTAATTTGCTATCTTTCTCTATTATAAGAGTTGAACTATAATGATTTGTGTCGTAGAGTCTGTGATGTGCCAGTTGTTCCACAAGTCTTGATCTCTCTATTATACATGGAGGGTTGTGCCTGTGTTAAGGCATCAATCGGGGTGTTGCGTTGCCGGTGATCAATTCCGAGCAACGCCTGCCAAAGGTTTTGACCGGGGATTGGTAAACCCGTAACCTCCGGTTGTATCGCTTAACCGGTGACACACAGCATCACTGTATAGCAGTCGGGTCGGGGCGCCTCAAACACCATATGATCCTAGTGTGCAGATTCGAAAGTTCAAAGGCACAACTAAGGATCAGCTGAGATACTCTCAAGTAATTGGTTCACTCATGTACCTAGCAAGCGCTACGAGGCCTGACATCATGTTTGCTGCGTGCAAACTGAGCCGGTTTGTTTCCAATCCGGGTGATGTACATTGGCACGCTGTTGAAAGAATTATGCGCTATCTGAAAGGTACTGAGAACTATGGACTTCACTATACTGGAAGCCCGTCAGTGCTTGAAGGGTATTGTGATGCGAATTGGATCTCTGATGCTGATGAGATGAAAGCCAAAACGGGTTATGTGTTTACCCTTGGAGGTGGTGCTGTTTCCTGGAAGTCTTGCAAGCAAACGATCCTGACGAGATCGACAATGGAAGCAGAATTAACAGCATTGGACACATCTGGTGTCGAAGCAGGATGGCTTCGAAATCTGTTGATGGACTTGCCTGTGGTTGAAAAGCCAGTACCGGCTATCCTTATGAACTGTGACAATCAGACAATGATTACCAAGGCCAAAAGTTTAAAGGACAACATGCAGTCCAACAAACATATACGAATGAGATTAAAAGCTGTCAGACATTTGAGAAACTCTGGAGTAATAGCGTTGGATTATATCCAGTCGGCTAAAAATCTGGCAGATCCCTTTACCAAAGGGTTATCACGTGTTGTGATAGAAAATGCATCGAGTGAGATGGGTATGAAACCCACATGAGTTGCCATGGTAGTAACCCAACCTATGTGATCGGAGATCCCGTGAAGTAGGACCTGGGAAAAACAAGCTAGTGGTTAGCTGAGGAGAGTACTTTTACTAACCCACTCCGTTGGAGATGCACTACTCTCAGTAACTGTATGGCAGGTTGACATTTGTCTTAATGTGTTCCAAGTCTTTGTATAAGCAAGATGCTATCCTACAGAGCGATCTTTGGAGGAACACACCTATATGAGCCCGACTGCTGGTCACAGTCTATGAGATTGGGTTGATCTCTAGTAAGTTCATGAATAGGTCAGGAGTGTGACTAATATGCTCCACCCGAGGGGTCAGCCTTCGGCAGCCTAGTACCGGTAAGACGTTTGGCGAAACTACTTTATGCCAAATTGACAATTCAAGGCATAGTCCATTGTCAGTTGTGAAGGAGTGTAGCTATTCGTTCTAGGTGGAGCTCAACCTTAACAGGTCTCCACTGAAAATACTGGTATATCAAAACAGTGTTTGGAAAAGAGAACAACATCATGGGTCTTTGGGATCTGGTGGGGGATTGCTGAAATATTGTTGAAATATTAGCATATAACAATTCAAAAAAAATCCCTAAATGCCCATGCTGTCATGCGGTCAACTGAACATTTGCCTTAATGGAAAATGAATATGAGTTGAAACGTCTGTATTAAGTACAATTAAGTACGGGAGTTTTCAGAATTCATTGCGAGCTGAAACGTCCGTCTTAAGTACTATTAAGTACGGGAGTTTTCAGAATTCATTGCGCTTAATGGAGAATGAATTTGAGCTGAAACATTTTGTGTTAAGTGCTCTTAAGTACGGCCGTTACCAGTCTCTTAATTCTCCCCTTAATTGCGTGTGTTTCCGTTGGTCTTCCGCCTGCATGTGTATATAAGAGAGGTCGCTCCTCTCTCGGAAATATACAACAGACACCACATCGCATTTGCTCCTCGCATCGTCGTTCCTCCCGCTGTTGCTGCCATCGCTGATCCCATCCCGTCCACCGCGTACACGGCTGATGGAGAGCAGGCCTCCGAAACTCCGCCTCTCTAGATCCTGTACGGGAGAGGGGCGATTAGGTTTTTGGGGAGCGTCTCCTACGCGACTGCTCGCTCTACTTCATCTGCATCAACTACGTCCGCGCCGCCTTCCTCTTCGTCATGGCCACCGACGCCGACATCGAGAAGGCTGCTGCCGACAAGAGGATCGCCGACGAGGCTAACGCCTCCGCTGTTGCGGCCAACTGGCCTACTGGAGGGTACACGTTTATCCCTCTCCTGATTACTTGCATGTTTGCCGTACGAGCTATTTGTGTAGATGTATCTACTATTTGTCTAGTACATGATTTTATCATAGAATTTCAGTACGTCATTAGCACTGCTCACGTCATGTTCATGATTTATTATTGGATTAATTTAATCGAACAATTGCCTAAATTCTCAGCACTACTCTTCTTCGTTTGGCTAGAGAGGAGCGACCTCAGAAGTTTAGATGATTTCAGATAGGATCTTGGAACGGATACCACTTCTTATTTCGAAGAGGTGAAAAATGATGACCGTTGTAGTTCCAGATGATGCTACTTTGAAAAGGCCCATGATAAGCTTAATTGGTCTTTGATTCTCGGAAGAGTTGTGTGCTTGGATCCATAATTTTGTCTCCGGTGGTAGTGTGGCTATTAAAATCAATGATGATATCGGTCATTACTTCCAAAAAAAAAGGATTAAGACAAGGCGACCCTCTATCACCAATGCTATTTAATATAGTGGTTGATATGTTAGCGGTTATGATTGAGCGTGCCAAACTCGATGTCCAAATTGAGAGAGTAATCCCACATTCGGTTGATGGTGGCTTTCTATCCTTCGATACGCGGACGATACGATTCTCTTTATAGAACATGACCTTGCAAAGGCTAAGAACTTGAAATTAATTTTATCATCGTTCGATCAATTATTAGGGCTCAAATTTTTTTTTTGCAAAAGTGAATTATTTTGTTTGAGGTATTCGGATATGATCAAGGTTAATTTCCTTTTAAGTACTTGGGCGTACCAATATATTACCGGAAAATGACAAATGTTGAATATTTATAAGAGAATCAACATGTAGTTGGATAGTTAGGAGGGTGACTGATGTCTTGTGTGGCTCGTTTAGGCCGAATAATTTTTCAATGGAACCATGTTGTATGCGTCTATCTTGTGATATGTGCTTCTAAAAGAAACTAGAAGATGATGTCTACATGTCTTGTCAGTCGGATCATGCGTTATGTGGAAGATACTCCACCATGGATGAAGCTAGACTAAGATTGAATGATGTTTACCAAAGACTACGGGCTTGTGACTCTTATTATGTTTTGTGTTGTCAGGGTGTGCAGTTTCCACGCACTTTTTCTCTAAAAAATTAACTGAGATTTAAGAAAATCTCAGTTGACTGAGATCGTGTACTGGCCTATTTTCCCGCCTTTGTGTGAATGACATGAAACGTACTCTCTCCGTTCGTAATTATAAAAATGTTTTGAATATGTCAATGTGGACTACGTACAAATTAAACTGAGTGAACACACACTAAAACTCTTTTAAATAACTACGAATCTTGTACATGCCCTAGCGATTATAGTCCTACCCTTGAGTAATAAAGTAAGTAAAATATGAACAAAGATCATCCTTATATTAAAAGCTGTTAGTGACCAAGATTAGATCGCCGTTCCAAACCAAACAGCGGCGGAATCCAAAACCGAGGGTGGCTACTCCGGAGGTCCCAAAGCCAAAGAACAAAAACCCTCTCCCCTCCTCGTTCGTATCGCCGCCATCCCTCAATTTGAAGCACACCCTGTCGCGAGCCCCCACCCACATCGCGTTCCAATCTACCATCCCCACCTCCACCTCGGGGCGCCAATGGAGACCGCCGCCGCCGTGTCCGTGTCCAGATCCGCCTGCCGCGCCGCGCTCCCTTCCCCGGCGCCCCGCCAGGGCCGCGTCGCCTTCTCGCGCTCCGTGGCAGCGCCCAAGCAGCGCCTCGTCGCGCGCCGCGCGGCTGCTGCTGGCGACAATAACAATGCGGAGGAGGAGCTCCCCATCGAGAAGAGTCGGTCCCCTTACTTCGTTTCTCCCCCTTTACCTCTGTGACCCGCGCGCCGTCTGACTGTGTGTGTTGTGCGCGCTTGCAGGGTTTGCTGCCTTCCCGACCGTCATGGACATCAACCAGATCCGCGAGATCCTGCCCCACAGGTGAGCTGCCGACTTGCTGAGACCACTGCTTGCTCCTCCTGCTGGATAAATCTAGAGGCTTCCGTGTGTATCTTTCGTTGTGTATGCAGTCACTTGGTTGAAGTCGCTTGCAAGGTATCTGCATTGGGTTTATGCAGTCTTTGATTACTCCAGCAGACCGTAGGGCTAATACAACTGTATGAGTAGTATTCCTCAAAACTTAAGCTACAACTGTATGAGCATTACTCGAAACTTAAGCTGTCTGGGAGGCCTTTGTAGCGTGGCAGTGCAAATGTGAAATTCTTCACGAGGGATTCAGGTTTTTATTGTTAGAGCAAGGTGCACCCACAATACGGCTCTTACACGCCGACGCCAGGGTGAGAATCCTGGCTGATGGGTAGTTACTTGATTCAATCCCGGGCGGCCGACGCAAATATTGTCGCCTGGCGCTAGTTGGCTTTTCGCTTGCGGCGTGACAATCGTAGGCATCTAGGAACGCTAATTAGTGTGATCTTTGAGTTGGTCATCTACTGCCTTGTAGTGGTGTTACCATTACTACCCCCTTGGATTCTGTTAGATGTTGGCATGCTCTCAAAAAACAACTTCTCACTACTAACTCATTTCAGTGACTGATGAATATCAGCACTTTTTCAAGACAAATATTCTCGTATAATTTTTCTGTGCAGCGATGTCAAAGCTAAATTGGTTTGACTGCATGTGTTCCAGGAGACACCTTTTTAATTCAACATAACATGATGTTTTTGGCAAATTCAAATCATACGTCTAATGGTAAAACTGTAAAAGCTTTTTATTGTTGACTTGACATGGTGTGGCTGCTACCAAGAGGAAAACTGCTTCATGAGCATGCAATTGTTCGCTACTCTTTTTCTAACTTCCTATGATTTTTAATCTCCATGTTAGGTTTCCATTCCTTCTGGTAGATAGAGTGATCGAGTACAAGGCAGGAGAATATGCTGTTGCAATCAAGAATGTCACGATAAACGACAACTTCTTCCCTGGGCATTTCCCAGAGCGGCCCATAATGCCTGGTGTTCTCATGGTTGAGGTATGCACTGAGTCTGTATCGCTGAAGTTCCATCCATAATCTTCTTGTCCAATCTCTGGATTACTGTTTCTTAAGGGGCAATTAAGTTGTCTTTACATCATCCATCTTGATACCACTCCAACAGTGGTCGAGTGAAGTGTTTGTTCTATTTAGAATCCTGCAACTTAGTTCATCTTTACCTCATTCTATCTTAGTTCACTTACTAATGTCCAACTATATCATGCTATATCATAAACATAATTATCCATTTATCCATATGACCAACCACAGTGCAACAGTTTTACATATTTTGCTAATGTTCAGATGTGTATGCTTTATTGAACACAATGAGGAAACTACCAATTGTAATCATTTACTGCATACAAAAGAATTGATTTTCAAAAGTGTTTCCAGACACATACTTACCCACTAGTGAACCATAAAGTCCATAACCATCTTAAGTGATCTGTAGCATCTAATATTTTCTGTGTTAAAAGATTTAGCTACAGCTAGAGTGATCTATACACATGATTTCTCTGCTTTGTATTCCGATCTGAACCAATACCTGTTGATATGTATAGCTCTCTCAGTAGTGTCTATTCTGCTGAGCAAATGGCTAGATCTTCAATAGCTAACTGTGAAATCATATTGTTGTTGCACCATCAACTAGACTTTGTCTCTTAATTGCCCTCACATTGGGGACTTGTACCTTTATACACAGGCTATGGCCCAGGTTGGAGGTATTGTGATGTTGCAACCTGAAGTTGGTGGGTCCCAAGACAATTTCTTTTTCGCAGGGGTTGATAAGGTGAGGTTCCGGAAGCCAGTAATTGCTGGGACACTTTGGTCATGAGAATGACCTTGACCAAGTATCAGAAGAGATTTGGACTTGCAAAGATGGAAGGAAAAGCTTATGTGGGTGGTGATGTAGTATGTGAGGGGGAGTTCCTCCTTATTAGCGCGACGGAGTAACACAAAAAGACCTAGTAGTGTGGGATCCTCTCAGAACGTCATAGTAGAATGGGACCGGGTTCATTTGTTGCGAGAATTGAGTTGTGAGCTGAACTTACAGCATGTGAGACAATCATTTACATCAAGATAGTTGTGTAATGCACAATATGCGCGCAGAGCTGTTATTGTAATAGTAATACAAAGTTACAATATCTTCTATAGTTGTTTGGTGGAATAAAGTATGCTCGTTTGATTGTACTCGGTGATTTTCTATACTAGCAAACAATGCCCGTGCAACGCACGGTAGAGAAAACCGCCTCGCTTGACTACAAACTGATCGAGACGATCAGGTCTCCCACCTAATTTATTGTATTTGAATTTTTTTCACATATTGTTTTCTTTAGCTATATGTAAAACCGATTATACATATAGTGTAACCTTGAATTGGGCGGAGCTAAACTATTTCATGTATAAGCGGACCATATCAAATAAACTTTGCAAAAAAAAAAACAACATAGAAACTCATATATGCATGTAGTATATGACGTGTTAAACTTAAAAAATAAAATAAAAAGCACGACCTCTAGATCTCTCTCCATCTCAACCTGGATCTAAAATACATGCTAATTTTTACCTGGCCGTTGTTTTTCACTTTGGGCTGCAGTTTGGGCCAGGCTGCACCACTCCACCTGGACTAAGCTCCCTGCCACGAGCACCTTGAGTTTGCAATGCAAACATCCCTATTCGTGACCCACTGCGGCGTTGGACAGCAGGGCAGGGTCACCGGAGCAAGAAACGGGATCAAACACCAGGGATACAGGCACAAAGCTACCTCGTGTTCATCTCCTGGCCGGCACATGGCGGCGCGGCGCCTGGGAGCTCTCCGATGGGAGCAGGCGGCAGGGGCGGATGCGGGGAACGGCCATGGCTGGGAGATAGCTCGCGGTCGCGGCTGGAGTTTGGGTCCGCGCGGAGGAAATAGCGGCGGCGTGGAGCTCTAGGGCGTAGTAGGCAGGGGGCCAGAAAGTACCGCGCGGGTGGGATCTGCATTATTTTTTCCACCGGAGGTAAGAGGATCGCAGCTTGCCGTCCGGGTTGTGGCACTGCCCAACGCAGATAGTGGCGTCGGCAGGAACGGTTGGCCGCACGCCGGAGCGATGAAAAGTCAGAACAACGAATATGAACGGTTTATTATATAGGGGTGGCAAATCTCTGTAATTATCACGAAAACGAAAAGGTGTGTTGAGTTGTCAAACATTGGAGAGATCTGGAGCGTTGATCGGATATTGAACGGCACAAATTTAATGTATCCCGAACATGTTTGCTCTTTTAATAGTAGTATAGATGCATTGCAGCATGACATGGTCACATAGATCAACTTATTTTCATTTCTATCATATTTATGGTATGTCATGCACAAGTTTTAGTTTATTCATATCGTAGCTGTCATGCAACCGTGTGAGAAGCTGCCAAGAACAGTTAGTCTATGCCTGAATTTCAACATGAAGCATCATAAAAAATTGAGCCAAGACTGAAAAATTAGTAATGCTTGTATTCGGAGGTCTGGGGAACCTAAAAGTGGCGCTTTGGTTTTCGAAAATTGGGTGTTCGGCTCTGTGTATAGGGTTCAACCAGTATAGCTTTCTTTTCGATGTTAATTGTCCTTTTTACTCAAAAGATCACTACCATCAGCTTATTTCTCCTTTTTTTATACTCTTTTGAAGTACCATATCACTTACTTCCTACAAAATCAGCGAGTAGATATTATAAGTAGTCCATGTTTTGTTATCTTAATAGGAATGTGAGAGCTCAGTGCATAAAAAATATTATTTTTTTACATATTTAGTTTTGTTGTGGTGCTAAGCATGTTGACTTCAGCTTCTAGGCTCACACATGTCGTAGCGTCAGTGCTAGCTAACTTCTCTCTTCTCTAGTTTACCCCCTCAGCAACCAGAGAGGCTTCCGAGCAATTCAGCAGCATGATGCTGGCAGACAAAAATAACGACCCAGTAGCACCGATTATCGCTTGACCCCTCTACTGCAGAGAGGTCTTTATATTATCACGAGAAGATTAAAGCGTAAATTAATCATCAACATAGAAAACGTCTGTCAGAATAACGGGGCGGAACCGATACCTCTCCGAGGCTCGGGATACGTGTTAATATAGGGTAGAAAAATATGCCCCTACCGAGGCTTACATATACGTATGTGTGTCGGTATACTATACCGTACACAACACGTATTCATTCATTGTATATCTCATTACATATATCTAACACCCTCGCTTAATCTAAACTTGCAAAAGATTTAGATTACGCCTAAATTCATGAAGACTCTTGACTGGAAGAGCTTTTGTAAACCCATCTGCAACTTGATCTCTACTAGATATAAACTTGATATCCAAGAGCTTACTTGCCACACGTTCTCTAACAAAGTGGAAGTCAATTTCAATATGCTTGGTGCGGGCATGAAAAACTGGATTTGCTGACAAATATGTTGCACCAATATTATCACACCATAAACAAGGCCTTTCCTTTAACTTAACTCCAAGTTCTTTTAGAAGTGCTTCAACCCAAATTAACTCTGTTGTGGCATTAGCTAAGGCTTTGTATTCAGATTCTGTGCTAGAACGTGAAACTGTAGCTTGTTTTCTGGCACTCCAAGAAACCAAATTTGACCCTACAAATATAGCAAATCCTCCAGTAGATCGTCTGTCATCCAGGCAACCTGCCCAATCTGCATCAGAAAATGCACTCAAAAGCATAGATGAGGATGGCTGAAATGTAATACCAAGCTTGGTTGTACCCTTGACATATCTCAATATTCTCTTGACAGAAGCCCAATGAGCAGTAGTAGGAGCATGCAAATACTGACAAACCTTATTGACTGAATAAGATAAATCTGGCCGTGTAAGAGTAAGATATTGTAATCCTCCAACAATACTACGATATCTTGTGCTGTCTTCAGGACCGAGAGGGTCCCCTTCACTAAGTGAAAGAGGATCGGTGGAAGACAATGGTGTATTTTCCGAATTGCATTGATTCATATTTACCTTGTCAAGCAACTCTGAGGCATACTTTTCCTGAGTCAACAATATCCCACTTTGTATTTGCTTTACTTCAATACCCAAGAAGAAGTGTAACTCTCCAAGATCTTTGATAGCAAAATTTTCATTAAGATCCTTGAGCAAAGCAGGAATGGCATGATCTGAGGAACTTGTAACAATTATATCATCAACATAAATCAACATAAATATTGTGACATCAAGCTTTTTGTAAAGAAATAAGGAAGTGTCCGCTTTGGAAGGAATAAAACCAAGAGCAGATAATTTAGAACTGAGTCGAGAATACCATGCTCGAGGTGCTTGCTTGAGTCCATAAAGAGCTTTATCAAGCTTACAAATGTGATGAGGGCTGTTGGGATCTTCAAAACCTGGTGGTTGTTTCATGTAAACTTCCTCTTCCAAAATACCATGTAAGAAAGCATTTTTCACATCAAGTTGTCTCAACTTCCACCCTCTAGAGACTGCTATAGACAGAACAGTTCTGATAGTAGCTATTTTCACAACAGGACTAAAAGTATCTTCATAATCAATGCCATATCTTTGTTTGAAACCTTTTGCAACTAGACGAGCTTTATACCTGTCAATTGTGCCATCTGCCTTTTTCTTGATACGATACACCCACTTGCAGTCAATCAAGTTTTTGTTTGTGCTGGGTGGAACTAAATGCCATGTTTTATTTTGAAGCAAAGCATCATATTCTTCCCCCATTGCTTTGCGCCATTTCGGATCCTCAAGAGCTTCAGACAGGGAGCAAGGTTCACCTGTAGAAGCAAGCATACTATACCGAATACTATCATCAGTGTAAATTTTAGGTTGTTTGCCATACCGAACCGTACCGTCCTTGAATTCTTTGGGCTGTGTGATGCCTTTTTGAAGCCTGGTGCGCGCAGGAGACACAACAGGGGCAGCAAGAGGGCTCGGTGCAGAGGATCCTGTGTTTCCGTCGGAGGGAACAGCTGAAAAGCTGGAGCCGGTCGGCGACGTAGAAGAGGGCGACTGGAGCTCATCATCCACTGATGATTGCGGGCCAGGCCCAGACATGTGACGCCGGGGAGAGCCAGGGGGCGTGTGCGACGTGGCGGCGGCGACTCGTCCGCAGGCGACGGCACGGACCCGGTCGGGGACCGCACTGGCGTGGAGAGCGGAGATTGGCGCGCAGCCTCAGCTTGCATGCGGACAGGCGGGGCAGACGGAGCAGAGGAATCTGCTGCCCAATCCACCTCGGGATCAGACGGCGCTAGATCCGAGCCAGGATCTTCCTCAGGCTCAGCGCCGGTTTTGTCATGTTGTGGAGAATCTGGTGCTTCTTCATTTGACTCAATTTCTTCACTGTTTTCACTAAAATTTGAATTTTCTGGCTCATCTTCAGAGCTGCTGTCATCCATAGCATCATGTTGTACAATATCCTGGTCATTGTTAGCAACAATAGGTACAATGGGCAAAGGCATATGGTCATTATGTTGTACATCCCCATTAGCTTTAGATGACAAATGTGTAGGTAAAAGAAGGATTTCATGGCGAAGACGCCTACCAGCATTGGGATGGAGCTCAGCAAAGGGAAACACATTTTCATCAAAGACAACATCACGAGAGACATAAACACGTCCAGTGGAGACATCTAGGCATTTTACACCCTTGTGACGAGGACTATAGCCCAAAAACACACACCGTGTAGAGCGATAAGCAAGTTTTCTTTTATTGTATGGACGAAGGTTTGGCCAGCAAGCACAGCCAAAGATGCGTAGGGAATCATAGTTGGGTTTGCTATGAAGGAGACGCTCTACAGGGTTTCAAAATCAATTACCTTGCTAGGAAGTAAATTGATAAGAAAGGTGGCTGTGAGAAAAGCTTCATCCCAGAATTTTAAGGGCATGGATGCATGTGCAAGCAAGGCAAGGCCAACCTCAACAATATGTCTATGTTTGCGCTCAGCAGAACCATTCTGTTGGTGTGCATGGGGACAAGAAACATGGTGTGTGATTCCAATTTTCTGGAAGAACCCATTTAGTTTTTCATACTCGCCACCCCAATCAGTTTGCATGGTGATAATTTTCCTATCAAATTTACGCTCAACAAGAGCTTGAAAATTGAGGAAAACTTGATAAACATCAGAACGGTTCTTGAGCAAATAAATCCATGTGAATTTACTAAAATCATCAATGAAGCTTACATAGTATAAATGTTTTCCTACAGAAGCAGGTGCAGGACCCCATACATCAGAGAACACTTGTTCTAGAGGAACAGTAGATACACTAGAAGAGACAGGGTACGGCAACTGTTTACTTTTGGCTAACTGACAGGAATCACAAACGTAGGGATTTATTTCTGGAGAGAACGAAATCTGGTTTTTTCTAAGAACTTGTTGCACCACGAACGAGGAAGGATGTCCTAAGCGGCGATGCCACGTAGAGGATGATGGCTTTATTGTGATGAAAGCTTGCTTGGATGACCCGGTAGGATGATGTACTAGCGGGTAGAGACCACCACGACATGGCCCCTTAAACAGGATTCTTCTTGTTGCCTGGTCCTTAATGAAAAAGAAATATGGATGAAATTCAATAAAGACATTGTTGTCACGTGTAAGTTTATGAACAGAAACAAGATTCTTGGATGCACTAGGAACGTGAAGAATATTGTTAAGATGTAAATTGCTATGGGGTGTATGCAACATAGAATAACCAATATGACTTATGGACATACCCTTGCCATCGGCCGTGTGCACGTGATCACGGCCTTTGTACTTGTCGTAGGTTGTCAGCTTGTGTAGTTCACTTGTGATGTGGTCCGTAGCACCACTGTCAGGGTACCAATTTGTGTCAACTCCATAGGAGGCAACATTAGCACCTTTGTCTTCCCCACGAACATCATCATCAGAGTCAGACCGTGAGTCATCCTTGAGGCGCCACCAACAATCAGAGGCGGAATGACCATGTATCTTACATATCTGGCAGGTAACATTGACGTAGGGTGTGGCGGCACGGCCGTGACCACGACGACGATCATCACGACGACCACCATCCTTGCCTCGGCGATCATCATCACGACGCCTGTCCTCCCAGCGACGCCTGTCTTCCCAGCGACGCCTGTCCTCCCATCGTCGAGCATCATCTCGCTGTACCCCGTCACGCCGAACCTGTCGGCGGTCAGAGTCATACCCGTGATCACCGCGTTCTCCAGCAGCAGCAGAGCGGGCACGGTCATCCCACTGGTAGTCACCGCGGTCACCACGATCTCCAGCAGCAGCAGAGCGGGCACGGTCATCACGCTGGCGACGAGCAGCATTAGCTGACGACACAAACGCAGCATCCTGACCTGTTTGTGCAAGCATATTCTGGCGCATGTCGTAGGCACACACCTGTGCATATAGATCATCAAGGGTGATCGAACTGTTGTTGTTCACAGCAGAGACCACCGAATCATAGCTGCCGTCAAGACCATTAGTAATATAGCCAATCATCTCATCTTCATCGACAGGCTTGCCCACGGCTGCAAGCTCGGAGGCAAAGCCCTTCATCTTCGCGAAGTATTCCGACGCAGTCATGTCAGTTTTCTTCGTGCCTTGAAGCTCTCCACGGAGCTGGTTGATTCGTGCCCTAGAGCCTGCACTGAACATCTTCGTGATAATAGCCCAAACACCGGCCGCGGTATCAACACCAACGACATGGGCTAAGATTTCCGGTGACAAGGAGTTAAGGATCCAAGTTAACACCGTGGTGTCTCTCTGAACCCAGGTAGCATAGGCTGGATTGGAGACCATGACTTTCTTGTGTGCTTCATCTTCCACCTCCACAAGCTTTGCGGGCACTGCCTCGATTCCATCCATAAGATCTTGAACCTGAGCAGAACGCAGGGCAGGAGCGACAAGGGTCTTCCAGAACAAATAGTTCCCCCGAGTCAGCTTTTGAGAAGGAGGGTTTCCCAGGGACGCGGACAACGGTGTCGCAGAAGAGGTGGACGCCATTGATTCGTCGAGGAAGGTGCTTCCGATCAGAGATCGTGATAGGGTTTGGGTTTCCGATCGAGGAGATCGTGAGAGGTTTTGTTTGGGTTTCCGATCTAAGAGATCGTGGGAAGGTTTGTGGTTTTCCGACCAAGAAGACCGTGGGAGGCTGTGGTTTTCCGATCAAGGCGATCGTGGTTGTGGCGGCGGCGGCGGCGGCTGTGACAGCGGCGGCGGCGGCAGCTAGGTCTCAAGGATCGTGCGCTCTGATACCATGTCAGAATAACGGAGCGGAACCGATACCTCTCCGAGGCTCGGGATACATGTTAATATAGGGTAGAAAAATATGCCCCTACCGAGGCTTACATGTACGTATGTGTGTCGGTATACTATACCGTACACAACACGTATTCATTCATTGTATATCTCATTACATATATCTAACAACGTCAACTAGGATTAGCCAATAGACGTGTGTGTACATCACGTCTATAAATTAGTTCTCGATTCGCGGATCTGGCTTCATAATCCAGGTCATCTTGGTTCCATGGTCAACTCTTCGTTCTCGGATGCCATTACAAGGTAAAACCCTGTAATTAGGAAGAGTAGGCTATAAGGAAGTACCACACAGTATCTTGAGTTCGTCCTGAGGAAGATGACTGACCTCGCGGCGCCGATGAACATGAAAAGGAAGGATGTTGAGGTGGTGGCTAGCCACGGATTTTCCATCTTTCTTGATCCTAAGAGGATCAAGCTACAACTACAGGTATGGTAGATAGTATCCCCTGTTGAACATACAGTTTTGTTTCATGAGTTCTAGTTAAAAACTGAGAGTAACTGACCTGCTCTAACCTAGCTTAGCATTTTTTCCCTCTCTTCATTTTGCCTTGTCGCTTTGTTCATGGTTTGGCTCTTGGCCTTTTGTTCTTCGGCCTTCTCGGCATCATCTTCTTAATAGACAACGTCAAACGTTTTGATGCTTGTTCGAGAAAAAAGAAGTTACAAACAAGTAGTAACTGAGCTAAGTTATATAAGCATATGGAGGAGTTTTATTCTGAATACATGGTCAAATAGTTAGCAACTAGCAGTAGTTGACCTGAATAGCAAGAAGTAGTTAGCAGTGGTAATACCGTATGAGTTGAATGATGATCCTAAGAACTTCTTGGCCTTACGGCTGAGAAAGTCAACTTCATATCTAGCGGGCTAGCTCAGCTCCAGGATCACTGTGAAAGATACCAAGATTAACTCAACTGAATTCATGATAAGATTGCATCTATTTGTGTTGCTAGGATGACAAGGTCGTTGACATGATGGAAGAGGATGAACCACTGGAACATGCTCCAACTGCTACTGCTACTGCGCCAACCATTATCCATGACAAGGTGAACATTGTATCCATGAGCATATCTTCAGAGCCACCATCCAGGTTCAGCGAAGATCAGGGTGCTGCGGGAGAGGCACCGATGGACATGGAGGCAGATGGCCAGCAGCACCGGCCATGCCAGAATGCTTCCTTCTTTCCAGTTTTTGTGTCAATCATCTCAAATTCCAACATTGTTCATGGGAAAAAAGGAAGAAGATGGTAGCATGCTGTCTGGTGCAGTTTACCTATAGAAAGTAGCTGGATTCTATTGGATCCTGGGATGAATGAAAATTTTGCAGAGTGAAAGATCTCTTTTTAAAGTGAATTCTGAATATGCCACCAATTGCCGGTTTCTTCTGACTTCTGAGTGGCACTCTACTGAGTAGAAATAGCCTAGATCGCACTGGATTATGATGGAGCCTGCTGCCTGCTGGGATGTAGCCAGAATAGATAGAGCATGTCAATTCATGTTATTGCAGTGTAATGTTAATATTATTTTTCTTCGAGAAAGTGTAGTGTTATCTTTAGCACCACGTACGTGTTTTTAATCTAAATATTCTGATGTAATGTAATGGTTACGAGTATATATTGTAAACTGCATCGGCAGATTTGATTGTGGACCATGATCACTTTGGAAGGTATACGGGATTCTGGAAAAAATTTAGTAAATGACGCCCCAAAGGTCTTAGCCTCAAGTCCTCAACTCCATTCACCATTGTAAAGGATGTATTTTTAGTTGAATCACTGTTTCAGATAGCTTTAGCCATCTTTTGTTTCCTGCCTTTTTACAATCAACTCGGAATATATAAGCCAATACAATGTTCTCCAACTCACTGAAGATAGATCAGACTATTTAGTTATGGCTCTTTAGCAAAATCATGATGCATATTTACATAACATACAAATAAACAATTGCATCTGAAGTGCACCCTGATGAACAGTTAATACCATTCCTAACACGGGTTAACAAGGAAAACTTCTCTGGTCAGAAAAATCAAACAAATGACTAGCAGGTTTGTTGGTAGACCACTAGGCGCACTGATTATCATTTGACCCCTTCTACAGTAGAGACGTCCTTATTTTAACACGAGGAGGAGATTAAAGGCCAAATTAACCATCAACAGACAAAATCGGCAACTAGGATTAGTCAATTGAGGTGTACACGTCAACATGGTAGTAAAACTATTTCTGGGTTTGCGAAGCGGACTGGAGGATCCAAAGCTTATCTTGGTTCGCTGGTCAACTCTTCTTCATTCACGGACGCCATTGCAATAATATTTTTTGAAACGGGACGCCATTGCAATAATAGTACCTTGAGTTGAGTTCGTCCCGAGGAAGATGGCTGACCTTGCGGCGCCGATGAACATGAAGAGGAAGGATGTTGAGGTGGCGGCCAGTCATGGATTCTCCACCTGAGGTATCTAATGTAAGCATGGAGGACCTATAATCTGACTAATTAGAAGTATTAATACATATGAGATGGAAGATAATCCTAATAACCTCTTGGTCTTACTGGAACCCTACGGCTGATTAAGTCAACTTGTCGTGGTGGTGTCACGGCAGATGCCATAGGATGGCTTAAGTTGTGGGCTCGCTAGGACGTTGGGGGATCCGGGGAGGGTTTGCACGCTCACGAAGCGCGCATGAAGAACCACCAAGAACTCGCAAGAACAAACAAGAACAAGCAGAACCAAGAAGAGGCAAAGAACACCACGATGTACCCTGCTTCGGGGCCCCTTGTGGAGGTAACACCCCTACTGCAGCACTAGCCTACTCTCTTTATATCTCAAGTGTTTACAAGTACAGAGCGCTCCTTGAGCTGTATGAAGAACAATGGTGAAAGCTCTAGGAAGAAGATGGAGCTTGGGGAAGATACTGCCTCTCTCTTTCGCCGTCCCTCGCACTGGAGGATGTGGTAGCTTACTTATACACTAACCGGATTACTATTCTGCCCCTGGCTCCATGAGACAATGGCATTGCCAAGAGGAAGAGGACAAGCCTCTGCCCCCTGTCAATCCAACGGCCGGACTGTCAGGCCCTAGCAGGCCTATCTTGCCACTTTGGGCAATGGCAGGTGTAGCCCACCGGGTCTCGGTCATATCCTCTTTCCCGAATCGGCCGAGTCAGCTCCTAGGTTGCTGCGCTCCCAGGAATCCCGTGACCTGACCTGGCCGTCAAGTCCCTAGCAGGCCTATCTTGCCACTTTGGGCAATGGCAGGCGTAGCCCCCCGGGTCTAGGTCATATCCTCTTTCCCGAATTGGCCAAGTCAGCGCCTAGGGCCTTGCGACCCGGAAAACCTGCGACTTGACCCGGCTGTCTTCTCAGCCTCTGGCAGGAGACCTGCAGGACCCGTGAACCTTTCTGACATTACTTGGCCCTTGTGCAATATCCGGATTACCTTATCCGGGTCCTTCCTGACCAACCCGGCTAACTTAACCGGTTTCCTTCCTCTGATTCGGTTATACTTTACCGGATCCTCTCTGGCGTCTTCTCGCACTTTAGCTTGATCAAGTGCCAACCGACTCTCACGAGAGATCCGGCCCAAGTGACCCGGCTATATGTTGATCCGGCTAGCTCTTTGCAACACTTAACACCACATCTTTGCCCTACCCGGGGGCAGCCCCCCGACAGTAGTCCCCGAAGCTGGTGCGGTTCTACAGCCTCGGCTGAAGAGCCGTAGCAGGTTAAAAATAAACATCACTAACCGAATCACATATTATACAATCTTGTCTCAGGATTTCCCGGGACACTTGGCAGTGAATCTCTGCGCAAAGCCCCATAATCCGGATCTCTGATCTGACATGCCACTGACAGCACATCATCCGGATTCTCCGGGTACTCGAGTGCATTTGACCAAACGACCGCGTCTTCTCGTTTTCTCCGTTGACCGGCACACAGGATCCGTGCAACTGCTTCCAATTCTATGGCCCAACATGTGTTTGGAACACACGGCCACAGAGGTGGCCACAGAGTTCCAGGGTGCAGTTACCGTGCGACGCTCCGAAAACCGCGCAGTAGTGCGCCCGTTACCGCTGGGCGCTATAAATATGGGAGCGGGGATTTTTCTCTTCTTCTTCCTCACATCTCCCACTCCACGAACACCATCTGCGCCGCCGTCATCGCCACAATCTCGCCCTTCCAAACTCGCCGCGCCGGAGACATTCAACGCATCGGAGGAAAACGACCGGGGCCGCGCACCGTGCCCAGCGCCGCCGCTTCTTCGCCGAGCTCTTCCATTGCTGCGTTTCTCCCGTAAGTTTTCTTCGTCGCGACCATGACCACCGCGAGCGAGTTCATATCCACGGGGAACCCAGCCCTGTTTTTTGTAGATTCAACCCCATATACGTCCACGGTTATGCCTTAGCGCATTCCGTAGATTTTCCTTTCTAAGTTTTCTACTAGATTGCCTTAAACTTGCTTTCCACCGTATGAGCAGTTTCAACCAGATTTTACTTGTGATTTCCTTTCATTTTTACCGCCGCGATAGATCTTGTGAAACCCTAGGATATAGCGGAAAGTGTTTGTAATTATTGACCGAGTTACCCTTTCCGCTGAATCCGGTCAACTTCACCCGGGATAAACTCAGCCGAATCATTTTGGATTTGACCCGGCTAAACCATTACCCGCTTCATTTTGACTCAGCCCTATCCGACCTCTTGCAGGATTGATCCGGATATGGCGAAGCTTCCTCCCGGCAGATGGGAGGGCTCAGATGTGACAAAAGACGACCTGGAATGGCTACTAAGTACCCGGCGCATAACTCCTCAGGTCATATGCCGCAAACCGGGGAAAGAACTTGCACCGGTCACCGAACCCGGTGAGCGAGTGGTGTTCCTAGCGCATTTCGAGCGCGGATTCGGATTGCCGGCAAGTGATTTCTTCCGGGCATTCCTGGATTTCTTTGGCCTACAACCTCATCACCTCCCGGCTAATTCCTTCGTTTCTCTATCGGCCTTTACTTCCTTTTGCGAGGGCTATCTCGGTCTCTGGCCGACTGTCGACATATGGGCAAAGTATTTCCACCTCCGCAAACATACTATTCCAGGCACTAAGCCGAAGCTGATGACTGCTTGCGGTCCGGTTAGCATCACGCCAAGGCAGGGATCCATCTTTCCCCGTATCACCGGCCTAGACACTGTCAAGAAGTGGCAAAGGACTTTCTTTATGTAAAAAGTGCTGAAGGCCACGATGCTCTCAACTTGCCCGAATTCACGATCGAGCCACCCACAGCCGAATTGAACTTCGGATACAATCCGGCTGAGACTATTGTAGAACTTCAGACTGTGCACAGTACTCTGGAGGGTTTTCTGGAGAAGGGCCTGGCCTCGGATGATCTGCTCCGGACCTTCATCGGTCGCCGGGTCTGCCCTCTTCAAAGACGTGAACACAAGATATGCCACATGGGTGGTCTGCTAGATCCTACCCGGATCAGCAGGCATGACCTTAGCAAAGTCTCCATCAGGCGACGGGTAAACGCCATTGCCGCCACCGAGATGTCGGATAAATGGCGGTGGGGCGTAAAGCCGTTTTACCGAGAGCGCCTTCCACCACAGGTTAGTTCACCATTTTCCGAATCTAACCATATTTCATCAAAATGGCATCGGCCTAATCCGGATTTGCCCTGACTTTTCTGTAGCTGTTTGATCGCCAACTTATCGAAGATGGAGACCTCTCCACCAAAGAATGGGGACCGGATCTCAGCCCGCCGCGCGAGGACGAAGAAGATCCGGATACGGATGATTATCTGCCTATCCCGCGCGCCAAGCCAGTCCGCAAGGGTAAGCAATCAACTATTCACAACATTTCCGACGAGGAAGATGATGATTGCAGGATCTTAGATCCCATCGACGCCATTCCGATTTCATGGTCACCACCTTGTGTTCCAGCCAAACAAGATGCTGAAGGGACATCTCGGAAACGCACTGACGCGCCCGGATCTGATTCCCCTAAAGCCAAGAGAATAAAGAAGTCTGGCTCCAAGTTGAATCGCGTCAAGCCGATGCCTACCACCAAGGGGTAATACTGACTTAACTTCATTTGCTTTCTTCCTCTGTTAACCGAGTCATATCTATCCGAGTTAACTGTTTGCTTTGCTTTATGCAGTGATGTCCTCATCACCGCGCAGACTCATTCATCCATTCTTCTCCCATTCCTCCACTGGATACGGCTACGGAAACCAGTCTCCTGAAAAGGTTATCACTTCTCCAGCACGCCCAACTGCCAATATTCCTCAGCCGACTTCTCAGAGCCGGTTATTGACTTGGAGAGTGAGGAAACCTCGGCTCCAATCCGAGATTCAAGTTGGCCACGCCCTCTCAAGGAGCTGGAGAAGGAAAAGGCCAAGACATCGGCTACGTCCTTGCCTAAGCCGGATCCTCGCCCTACTCCCGCAGCGCAAACCCTGCTGAACCAAGAACAGCAGAAGAAGAAAAAGCAGAAGCAGCAACAGCAGAAGCCACAGAAACCGCAACATCAGAGACAGACCCCGGGTGCATCACCTCCACCCCAGCCGACTCAAATTGCCTCTGGCCCAACTTCTGCCACCTCGGACAAGCAGGTGGTTGCTAGCAAGAACACTTCTGGTACTCCATCAGTGATTCGATTCGGGCAGGCCCTGTCGAATCCGCGCCCTCCGAGCAGCGATAAGCTCGAGTCCGCCAAGCAATTCATTGAAGCTTGGAATGATGCTGACCTTGCCAAAGACTTCTCTACTTCAGCGCCACATCCGGCTGGGCCTAGTCGGATGTTTCAATCATTACACTCTGTACAGACCTCGGTCACTGAAGCTAACCGGGTGTTTGAGGTAAATTTTTCCGAATCTTGCTTTTATTTCAACATGATCAAACAGTACTATACCCAGTCCCCGAGATTCGGGTCGAACGACTGATACTCCTCCGAGTAAGAAAGTCATTCGGCTTGAATCTCTAAAAAACTTATCATGAATGTTGCCTTAACCGAGGACACCGTGGGACTTCCAGTCCCCGAGTCTCTTTTCCAACTGATTCGGTTAATCTCGGGCCAGTCCCCGAGATTCTTTTGACGCCATTTGCCTGTTTTCTTTCAGGAAACCATGACCGCTCGCGGCAAGCTCTTTAAGCAGCTCGCCCATCAGCACCAGAAGCTCCAAACTTCCTTCGATGGGCTCTGTCTTGAAATGGACAAGAAAGAAGAAGAGCACAAGCGCGCTTTATCCGAGGAAAAATCAGAAGTGACTCGGCTCCAGCGAGAGCTTGACCGAGTTGAAAAAGTGAAGAACAAGGTTAAAGGAGAGCGGGATACGCTGAAGCGTGAAAAAGACACATCCAGAAGGAGCGGGATACTTTCAAAGCCGGACTTGCGGAGCGGGCCAAACTGGACAAGCAAATTCAAACGACCATTGCCGAATCTGAAGCCGAAGTCAAAGCGGCTAAAGAAGAACTGAGTGCTCACAAAGCGGCCAGTGCGAAATGGCTTGCTGCACTTGCTAGCCTTAATGATGACATGGATCGTAAGTTCACCGAATCTCCTCTTTTCTTTCTGCTCTTAACCAATACATATGCTTGTGTTCCTTCTCGCTGAACTCAGTATTAGCTTATTTGTTTGTAGGAGAGTTTACCAGCATCCGGCTTCAAGCCGCCAAGGCTGTGAGAAACGCCCGAGCTGAGAGAGCTAAATTAACCGAGGCTCCCCTACCAGAGACATGGGACATCGAAGATCATATTACAGCACTTAAGGCTCGGATTGCTCCTTTGAAGGATTCCCATATTGGTCTGCTCAATGCAAGTCTCAAGGCTCACCGAATCTTGTTTCCTGAAGCGCGGCAAGTTGTGCCTGCGGAGGAGCTGATCAGAGACCTGGATCAAGCAATGACCCGGTTACAGCAGTGGAGGTCTTCGTCCGCCCGCGCTGGTGCTGACGCAGCTTTGCTATTCATCATGTCCTGGTATGAGCTAATTGATCTTGCCAAAGTGCGCTCATTTCGCGAGGGTTCTCCGTGGGCTACAGACCCTACCCGGATCAAGATCCGTGAAGAAGCCGCCAACTTCATGGCCGAATTTGCACGCACCAAGCATCTTGATCTGGAGGCTCCGGTCTACTCGGATGGAGAAGAAACTGAAGAAGAGGAATCGGACGACGCCTCCGCTGAAGAATACGCCGATTCTGAGGGCGAGTCTGATGATTCGGCTAACTCTGCCGAACACGCTCCTATCAAGATCCCAGCTTCTGACTCGGCTAAGAATACCGAAGCAACTCCGGCCCAGACTTCGGAGATACCAGCAACTGATTCGGCAGAGATTACTAAACAAGCTTCAGCTGATCCGGATACCTCCGAATCTGCCCAGCCTTCAAGCTCTCCACGCAAGGTTACCCCTGAAGTTCCTCCATCTGAGCCCATCCTTGCAACCGAGCCCCCTGCAACCGAATCTACTCCAACCGAAGCTCCTGTAACCGAGGCTCGCGCGCCCGAGGTTCCTTCAACCAAAGCTCCTGCCACCGAACCTGCTACAACCGAGTCTGCTGCTTCCTGAAGTAACTTAGTGAAAAAACGTTAAATCCCCGGTATGCCGGGAGCAGATGTAATAGACTATTTTAAGTTCTTTCGAGACTACTTTAAATTTGCTTAACATGATCCGGACGAGGTTTATGTTGGATCATTTTAAACCGAGTCCCCGAGTCTGTTTTCTTGTTTACTATTTTTGCCGAATCTCTGCTCTTGTCTACCTTTTAGGTGTTTGACAGTCGAGTCACAAGATAGGAATCATAGCATACAATACTTGAAACATGCGAGTTGTGGTTTAGAATCATTCAACATAAACGAAAAATAAATAACAGGGGTTAGTAAACGACATGTGCCGAATCGGTTTTGGACCGAGTCCCCGAGTCCATTTTCATGTTTCCCATATTCCTCATCTCTGCTCTTGACTACCATTTTGGTGTTTGTCAGTCGAGTCACGAGATCAACAACACAACATACATTACTTGAATTTTGGGACGAGGTTCAAAGCAATTCGGCACACGAACGGTATGGACAAAACAGTAAAAAACACATGCATGAGTACGAAGCAGTCCCCGAGTCCAGACTCGGATTGCTGCAATTTCATTTATGATAAACTGAAATACATACATTGCGCCCTTAGAGTAAAAGGGTCGAAGCAGAGCTACATTCCAGGTCTCTTAGTTTCTTGTCCGGGTCTGTCCAGGCCATCCTTCCTTGGTTCCTGTGCATCTACAAGGTAGTACGAGTCATTGTGCATAGCCCTGCTCACAATGAAAGGTCCCTCCCATGGAGGTGACAACTTGTGTCGGCCTTTGCTGCGCTGCACCAGCCTTAGCACAAGATCACCCTCATGAAACACTCGAGGGCTGATCTTTCGACTATGATATCGTCGGAGATTCTGCTGGTATATTGCTGTCCGAGATAGAGCCAATTCTCTTGCTTCCTCTAGCAGATCCACTGCATCTTCCCGAGCCTCTTTTGCCTCGGTTTCAGTATACATTGCCACCCTTGGTGCATCATGTTCTATGTCTGTGGGTAGCACAGCTTCTGCCCCATAAACCAGAAAAAATGGCGTATAGCCAGTTGACCGATTCGGCGTGGTCCTTAGACCCCACAGTACTGATGGTATCTCGTCTATCCAGCATCCCGGAGTTTTCAGCAATGGTTCAATGAGACGAGCCTTGATGCCGGCCAACACCAGGGCATTTGATCTTTCCACTTGCCCATTAGACTCCGGATGTGCCACCGAGGCTATATCTAGCCGGATTCCCTTATCATGCAAAACCGAGCAAACTCTCCGACAGCAAAGTTTGTGCCGTTATCCGAGATGATGCTATGAGGGTATCCGTATCTCAAAATAATTTCTTTCAGAAAGTTACAGCCGAACGACCATCTACTTTCCGGATTGGTTTCACCTCTATCCACTTGGTGAATTATCCACCATCACCAGCATATGTGTCATGTTACCCCTAGCCGGCTTGAAATCTCCCACCATATCTAAACACCACACAGCAAACGGCCAAGTGATAGGAATTGTTTTGAGCGCCGATGCGGGTAAGTGTGTCTGCTTGGCAAACCTTTGGCATCCTTCACATTTTCGGACTATGTCCTCTGCATCCGCGTGAGCAGTGGGCCAGTAAAATCCATGCCGGAACACCTTAGCCACCAGGGCTCTTGTACTGCAATGATGTCCACATTCACCTGATGTATCTCAGGAGCATCTCCTTGCCCTCGGCTGGCTCCACACAACGCTGTAGCACCTCGGTTGCACTCCTCTTGTATAACTCCTTGTTGATGATGGTGTAAGCCTTGGACCTCCTCTGCACTCGCCTAGCTTCGGTTTCATCATTTGGCAAACTCCCCTCCGACATGAACTTCATGATTTCTTCAGCCCATTCCGGTACTGGATGCAAAGGGAATAAGTGCTCATCTACTTCCACTGGTTCGGCCGCCATTATTTCTTCTATCAGCTTCTGCCCATTCCCTAAGATTCGGTTAGCACCCTTCTCTGCTCCTCTTTCCTAAGATCCGGTTAGCAGTCCCCGGGTCTCGCCATGCAGTCCCCGGGTCTTCCCCAATGTACTCGACATCAACATTCATAGGGACAGCCTCAGATTCTTGCTTTGGGATAAAAATTGACTCGGAATCAGGCGAAGGTTTGATTGAAGGGACCCTTAGGTGATTCAAGGATATCCGGGTGGAATTGCATCCCTAGACGACCCGAGTTTTGACAGGACATCAGCAGCTTCGTTCTCCAACCGAGGTATGTGCTTGTACTCGCAGCCTTCAAAAAATCCTGAAATTTTCTGGACATGAAACCGATACAGTGCCATATTGGCATCAAGAGCATCCCAATTTCCAGAAGATTGCTGCACACTAAATCCGAATCACCAAAACATTCTATTCGGCGGATGCCGATGTCCCTGCCACATTAAGCCCATGGATCAGTGCCTCATATTCGGCCACATTGTTTGATGCTGAGAAATGAATCTGCAACACATATCGCAATGATCTTGCTTCGGTGACGTGAGTACCACCCCAGCACCTAATCCGATTTTGGTTTTGGAGCCATCAAAGTGCAACTTCCAGTAATTGTAATCCGGCTTGGGTGGTTCATACTGCATCTCGGCCCAGTCACAAAGGAAATCTGGTAAAGCCTGAGACTTGATAGCATCCCTTCTCTCATAATGCGGGGTGTAAGGAGATACTTCTATTGCCCACTTGGCAACCCGGCCAGTCGCATCTTTGCACCCAATGATCTCCGCGATTGGAGCTTCACATACCACGGTAATCGGGTGTTCTTGGAAATAATGTTTCAACTTTTTGGCCGCCAGGTATACACCGTATGTCATCTTCTGGTAGTGAGGATAATTTTGCTTTGAGGTTGAGATCACCTCACTTAAATAGTACACCGGTCTCTGCACAGATTTACCCTCCTCTTCTCGCTCTACCACTATGACCACACTTACGACCCGGTTAGTGGCCGCAATGTAAAGTAGCATTGGCTCATTCGGCAAAGGTGACGCCAGAATTGGTGCAGTGGACAACATCTTTTTTAATTCGTTGAAAGCCGAATCTGCCTGCGGGGTCCACGTGAACCCGGTGCTCTTTTTCATCAACTGATACAAGGGCAAGGCTTTTTCTCCTAGCCGACTCACAAACCGACTCAACGAGGCTAAACACCCGGTGAATTTTTGTACATCTTTTAGACATTTAGGCAATTTCATTCTTTCTATGGCTCGGATCTTAGCCGGATTCACCTCAATACCTCGGCTCGATACAAGGAAACCGAGCAACTTTCCAGCCGGGACACCAAAGGTGCATTTATCCGGATTCAATTTCAACCGATATTTTCTCAAGTTCACAAATGTTTCCTCGAGATCCTCGAGGAGAGTGTGTTTTTCTTTAGTTTTGATGACGATATCATCGACATACACCTGCACATTTTGCCCATTTGGGAGTGTAAGCATTTCTGCATACATCTCTGATAAGTTGCACCGGCATTTCTCAAACCGAAACACATGACACGATAGCAATACGCCCCGTACGGGGTAATAAAAGCAGTCTTTATTTGATCTTTAGGGTTCAGTGGTATCTGGTGAAAACCAGAGTACGCATCAATAAAAGACAACAACTCACACCCAGCAGTAGAATCGATCACTTGATCAATCCGAGGTAAAGGAAATGGATCCTTCGGGCACGCCTTGTTTAGGTTGGTGAAATCGATGCACATGCGCCACACCTTGACCACCGCTGGTTCGTCCTTCTTCTTCTCTACCAGAACCGGATTGGATATCCAGTCTGGATGCAACACCTCCATAATGAATCCGGCTGCAAGCAGCTTAGCCAGCTCATCAAGCACCACTTTTCTTCGATCATCTGAGAGACGCCGAGTCGGTTGCCTCACCGGTTTTACATCCGGCCTGACAAATAAAGAGTGCTCTGCCAACTCCCTCGGAACACCAGGCAGGTCCTTAGCCGACCATGCAAAGATATCCCGATTCTCACGGAGGAAGTGACAGAGCGCGCTTTCCTATTTCTCGCCAACCGGCACCAATGATGGCCATGCGCTCCGGGTTCTCCGGGTCAATGGGGATCTTCTTTGTCTCCTTGGGCATCTCAAATGTTGCACCTCCATCCGGATTGGTCATAGCCAGCACACCGAGCTGAGCTGACTTCGCCATTGCCACCACCTCATGCATCTTGCTCTTCTCAGCTTGGATCACCAATGATTCGGCTAAGGTGGAACCGATCGTGGCACACTGTATGGCCTTCTTGTAATCTCCCGCAACAGTGATAATACCATTCGGGCCTGGCATCTTTATCTTGAGGTAGGCCACATGGTGGATATCATGAACTTGGCTAACGCAGGCCGCCAAGTAGAGCATGGTATGGGCTCTCCAAATCTACCACCTCGAACTCGAGACTCTCAAGCCGGTGATTGTCCTTGGTACCAAACAGCACATCTACCCAGATCTTACCCATTGGGGAACAAGACACCCCGGGTACTATACCATGGAAGGTACAACTGCTCTGCTGCAACTGATTCGGCGAAATACCCAACTTGACCATTGTGTCCCGATACATGATGTTTATGGCACTGCCATTGTCAATCAAGACTCGGCTAAACCTCACGTTAAGCTTGGGTCCAACCAAAGTCGGATCCACCACCAGTGCATAGTTTCCTGGACTTGGCATAATTCTGGGGTTATCAGCCCTGCTCCAAGTGATCTCCTGCTCGGACCAATTCAGGTATTTTGGGACTGCTGGTATGACTGCATTCACCTCCTTCGCCCTTCGCAGCTGACTTTTCTTGTCAGTTGGCTCGGTCACAAAAACCACATAACTTTGATGAGCCTCCTTGTACTCATTACCGGGGTATCCACCTTGCCGACTTGGACCAGCACCATTGTCATTGCCTCCCATGTTTACCAGGTTAACCGGCTTTGTGGCTGCCGGTCTTGGAGCTCCTGCGTTCACCGGGTTGTATTGGCTCCGGTTAAAGGCATATTCGGCCTGAAATTCGGTCTAGGAGCACCTCTCTGAGGTGGTCCCTCTGACCCTCCGCCTGAATGCGATGATGCCAGCTACAATTCCGAGTTGAATGATTGGCCGGCTTGCGTGGGTCTGTTGTGTGATAACAGCAAGGCCCGTCTAATCTTGCCTCAAAGTTAGAGGAGGACTCGATCCATCCCACACTTTCTTTGGCCAGCACCTTGATTCGGCCTCCAAGCTGGACCCTCAGTCTTTTGTCTCTGACCATCTCCTGCTCCAGGATGGTCCATATTCACTGCAGCAACCTGATCTGAACCGTATCTATAATCCGGATCTCTTCTTTTGTAACCGAATTCATGTCGGTCATTGGGCCTCAATGGTCCTACTCGGTTGTTAACCGGTTGCCTCCTGCTTGTTCCCACTGCATCCAATGCTGGCTGTGTCGGATCACCAAGAGCATACGTATCTGCTATCCGGATCGTTTCCGCCAGTGTCTTGGGCATATCCCTCTGGAGCTTCTGCCAGAGCGGGGTGCCATGTCGGCAACCCTGCGCAAACCAAGAAATTGCCTGCTCCTCCACGACACCTTCGCAAGAGTTGCGAATGTTGCTCCACCGAGTTAAGAATTCTCGGTCTGTTTCCCGTTCTTCCTGCTTGCACGCAGCCAGGAGCTGAGGTCGGTTAGGCCTCTTGTAGGTGCTGGAGAAATTACTGTAAAATGCCTCCTCCAAGTCCATCCAAGAGTTGATACTACCCGGCGGTAAGTTATTCAGCCAAATCCGGGCTGGCCCTTCCAACATGTGCGGGAGATACCGGACCGCCCATCGGCGATTGCCCCCCGCAATGTGCACTGAGATACATAGTCTATCAGCCAATCCTGTGGCTTTGTGCTGCCATTATACGGCTTTGTGCTTCGGCCAAGCTGAAACAACGGCACGCTCGGCTCGTTCATGATCCGAGGTCCAAAGCATGGAGGACCCGGTGGGCCTTGCTCTTCTAACTTCTCGGACTGGTAAATTCTATCCAACTTGAGACGCTGATCATCCGGATCCAATGCCCGAGGTCCCAGTCTTGATGCAAGTGCATTATCATACGTCTGGTATCCGGCTCGCGCCATAGCCGAATTTCCGTCATCATAGCGGTAGCCCGCCTGGCCACCACCTTGCTGTTGCGCTTGCACAATCACTTGCTGCCCAGGAGGACGAGGTGGTTGACCTCGGCCAGCCGAATTGCCCCTTCCAGCTCCCGGGTAGCCTTGTCCACCACTGTTTCTGCTTTGGCCACCTCTTCCTTGAGCGGCTAGCTGCTTGCCGGCATACTCAGCATCATAGGTCTGCAGCTGCTTGCTCTTACCCGAGTTCACGCTCTGGGCCCGGTCAACTCCGACGTGCGGGGATGACGCCTGCCCCTTGGATCTCTGGCTAACAGCCTTAACCGACACTACTACCCGAGAAACACCTGCATCCGGATTAGCTTTCCGGTAAGCCTCATTCTGCCGGTTACACACATCTACTAGCTCATTACTCTCTCTGCCTGCTTCGCCAAGCGTCCCCGGTTAGTGTACTCAATCGGCTCGCGCTGCCGCTGCAGCCCTAAGATTCTTAGCCGGGGAGCTATACACCGGCTTGCCTGTGCCGGATCTATGACTAGTAGCCTTACTTGAGCTCGATCCTGCAGCTCTAGCTAACTCGTCATTGAGGTCCTTACCCCGGTTACGCAACTCGGCTTTCTTGCGTGAGCGATGCACTACAGGAGTAAAACCATCGTGATACCATTGGCAGCATTGTACTCTCTCATATCTCTATCAAAGGCTTGCCTAGACTCCACCACTAACCGGCTTCTTTTTGCAACCTCAGGCGTTCTGCCTCTAGCTGAGCTACAGTGAGCTCTACATTTGCCCAGGTGCCACTGGCCGAGCTAATTTCTCCAGGACATCCTCTAAGGGAGCCTCCCTACTTGACATGCCAAGCGGGCCAACCGGATCCGGTTTCTCCTTTGGGAACTTCGCCGTCCGAGTCGGCTTGCAACCGGATCAACTGGCGTGGCCAGCTCCTCGGCGCTCCTGCTGGCATCTCCTTTGCCTGTGCAGCGCTTGGTCCGACCATCATCACCTCCACGCTACTCCCGGGGCGAGCGCTACGCCGACCGAGAGCTGCGCGGAAAGAGGGAGGATCCTCAGCCACGAGCACCTGCGCCGGGTACTCGCGGACAGGCTCGGTGGCGACGTAGGTGACGAAGCTGCCGAGCGTCATGAGGAAGCCGTCAGCGGGGAAGGGCTTGTTGGCGAAGCACCCCGCGTTGTCGCTGATGAAGTTGAACTCGCCGATCTTGCAAACGAGCCCAGAGAGGACCCGCTCGCCGGAGCCAGTACGGAGCCCGTCCGGAAGGAAACCCCAGCCAACGCCACTGCTGCCCCACGGTGGGCGCCAACTGTCGTGGTGGTGTCACGGCAGATGCCATAGGATGGCTTAAGTTGTGGGCTCGCTAGGACGTTGGGGGATCCGGGGAGGGTTTGCGCGCTCACGAAGCACGCATGAGAACAACCAAGAACTCGCAAGAACAAACAAGAACAAGCAGAACCAAGAAGAAGCAAAGAACACCACGATGTACCCTGCTTCGGGGCCCTCTTGTGGAGGTAACACCCCTACTGCAGCACTAGCCTACTCTCTTTATATCTCAAGTGTTTACAAGTACAGAGCGCTCCTTGAGCTGTATGAAGAACAATGGTGAAAGCTCTAGGAAGAAGATGGAGCTTGGGGAAGATACTGCCTCTCTCTTTCGCCGTCCCTCGCACTGGAGGATGTGGTAGCTTACTTATACACTAACCGAATTACCATTTTGCCCCTGGCTCCATGATAAATGGCATGACAAGAGGAACAGGACAAGCCTCTGCCCCCTGTCAATCCAACGGCCGGACTGTCAGGCCCTAGCAGGCCTATCTTGCCACTTTGGGCAATGGCAGGTGTAGCCCACGGGTCTCGGTCATATCCTCTTTCCCGAATTGGCCGAGTCAGCTCCTAGGTTGCTGCGCTCCCAGGAATCCCGTGACCTGACCTGGCCGTCAAGTCCCTAGCAGGCCTATCTTGCCACTTTGGGCAATGGCAGGCGTAGCCCCCCGGGTCTAGGTCATATCCTCTTTCCCGAATTGGCCAAGTCAGCGCCTAGGGCCTTGCGACCCGGAAAACCTGCGACTTGACCCGGCTGTCTTCTCAGCCTCTGGCAGGAGACCTGCAGGACCCGTGAACCTTTCTGACATTACTTGGCCCTTGTGCAATATCCGGATTACCTTATCCGGGTCCTTCCTGACCAACCCGGCTAACTTAACCGGTTTCCTTCCTCTGATTCGGTTATACTTTACCGGATCCTCTCTGGCGTCTTCTCGCACTTTAGCTTGATCAAGTGCCAACCGACTCTCACGAGAGATCCGGCCCAAGTGACCCGGCTATATGTTGATCCGGCTAGCTCTTTGCAACACTTAACACCACATCTTTGCCCTACCCGGGGGCAGCCCCCCGACACAACTT
Source organism: Poa pratensis (assembly GCA_947311845.1). Taxonomy (NCBI): domain Eukaryota; kingdom Viridiplantae; phylum Streptophyta; class Magnoliopsida; order Poales; family Poaceae; genus Poa; species Poa pratensis. Next base: position 39,405,459 of record CAMZMU010000070.1, read on the forward strand.
CATATCTAGCGAGCTAGCTCCAGGTTCATAGTGAAATCATATGGCCATCCACATGGCAAACATACCAAGATTAACTTGATTCAATCCGTGATAAAACTGCCGTAATTTGTGTTTCCAGGATGGCAATATTCTTTACATGATGGAAGAGGATGAACCACTAGCACATGCTCCAACTGCTACTGCGCCAACCATTGTCCATTACAAGGCCAACATTGCATCTAGGGGCGAACGCGAACCTTCGGAGCCACCATCCAGGTTCATCGAAGATCAGGACGCCGTGGCAGCGGCCCCGATGGACGTGGAGGCAGGTACCTAGCAGCAGCAGAGCCAGAACGCTCCCTTCTTTTCAGGTTAGTGACAATCATCTCAAATTGCCACCATTGTTCATGGGGAAAAGTAAGAAGATGGTAGCATGCTGTTTGGTATACAGTTTATCTGTAGAAAATAGCCTGGATTACATCGGATCCTGATCTGGAAATTCTTGGAGAGTGAAAATGTATAATTTTATGGCCAAGTAAAATCTGAATATCCTACCAATTGCAGGTTTCTTCTGACTTCTGAGTGACACTCTACTAAATAGAAAATAGCCTGTATTGTGGAGCCTGCTGGGATGTGGCCAGCATAGATAGAGCACGTCCGTTTCATGTTTTTTGCAGCGTAATTGATGTAGTGCAACTTAGGCACACCACACCAAGACCGCCAATTGGTCCCATGACAAGATCAAGAGTCAAAACTCTCCATGATAAGGTGAACTTACTCCTATCTATGTGTGATTTAAACACCTCTTTGAATGGTTTGCTACTTTATTTGGAAACCGTGTGCATACTTAGGAACCACCTTCATGAAGATCTCCAAGAAAGTGTAGAAGATGGACAAGAGATGAGCCAAGGAGAAGAGGAAGATGTCCAAACTGATGGAGAGGAAGTCCCAGGCAGTCGTACTACCACCGGCACCCAGCGGTACTACCGCCACCCACCTGATGATCGCGCTGAAGCAGAAAAAGCTCTAGGCAGCGGTACTACCGCCGGGCCACCGGTACTACCGCCACCTCCAGGAGCCGGTACTACCGCCAGGGATACCGCGGGAGCCGGTAGACCACTAGGCACTAGTACTGATTATCATTTGACCACCTCTACTGCGGAGACGTCATTATTTTAACACGAGGAGGAGATTATAAGCCAAATTAATCATCAACGCGCAAAAAACGGCAACTAGGATTAGTCAATTGATGTGTACACGTCAACATGGCAGTAAAACTATTCCCGGGTTTGCGAAGATGATTCGAGGATCCAAGCTTATCTTGGTTCGCTGGTCAACTCTTCTTGGTTCACGGAGGCCATTGCAAGTAGTAGTACCTTGAGTTGAGTTCGTCCTGAGGATTGAGGAAGATGGCTGATGTTGCGGTGCCGATGAACATGAAGAGGAAGGATGTTGAGGTGGCGGCCAGCCATGGATTCTCCATCTTTCTTGATCCTAAGAGGATCAAAGTACAGCTACAGGTATGGCATGGTAGATAGTGCCCGTTGTCTAATATACAGTTTTGTTCCATGAGTTCTAGCTAGAAACATCTGGTTGTGAACTTGGCTATCTTATGTAAGCATGGAGGACCTATAATCTGGCTAATTAGCTTTAGTAATACCATATGAGGTAGAAGATGATCCTAAGAACCTCTTGGCCCTACTGGATTACTACCCTACGGCTGATTAAGTCAACTTCATATCTAGCGAGCTAGCTCCAGGTTCATATATAGTGAAAGCATATGGCCGTCCACATGGCAAACATACCAAGATTAACTTGATGCCATTCATGATAAACTTGCCGTAATTTGTGTTTCCAGGATGGCAAGATTCTTGACATGATGGAAGAGGATGAACCACTAGCACAGGCTCCAACTGCTACTGCGCCAACCATCGTCCATGACAAGGCCAACACTGTATCTGGGGGCGAATCTTCAGAGCCCCCATCCAGGTTGAGCGAAGATCAGGACGCCGCGGCAGCGGCCCCAATGGACGTGGAGACAGATATCCAGCAGCAGCCGTGTCAGAATGCTCCCTTCTTTTCAGGTTAGTGACAATCATCTCAAATGCCAACACTGTTCATGGGGGCAATAAGAAGATGGTAGCATGCTGTCTGGTGCAGTTTATATGCCTGGATTACATTGGATCCTGATCCATAAATTCTTGGATATTTAAAGAACTGTTTTTATGGCCAAGTGAATTCTGAATATCCCACCAATTGCAGGTTTCTTCTGACTTCTGAGTGGCACTCTGATGAATGGAAAATATCCTGGATTGTCCTGGAGCCTGCTGGGATGTGGCCAGCATAGATAGAGCACGTCCGTTTCATGTTGTTGCAGTGTAATGCTACCAGTAAATGTTGTTAATCTTAATATAATGATGTTACAGGTTTCTTCTGACTTCCTGAGTGACACTCATACTGAATAGAAAATATCCTGGATTACACTGAATCCTGATGGAGCCTGCTGGCATGTGACCAGCATAGATGGACCATGTCCGTTTCATGTTCTTGCAGTGTAATGCTACCATCCAAATATGATGATTTGCAATGGTTGTCTTATAAATTGCATAAGAAAGTTTGATTGTGGACCATGATCCCTTGGAAGTTATACAGGATTCTACAATAAATGACACCCCAAAGGTCCTAGCCGCAACTTCATTCACCATCATAAAGGATGTGCCTTTTAATCGAATCACTGTTTGTTTCAAATAGCTTTGGCTATCTTTTTTTGCTTGCCTTTTTACAGTGAACTAGGAATATATCAGCCAAAACAATGTTGTCCACCTCACAGAAAACAGAGTGGGCTATTTAATTACTCTGTCCGGAAATACCATTTCAATTTTCTTAATTCAAATGTATCTAGACTTATTTTGTACACAGATTCACTCATTTTAGTATGTATATAGTCAAAATTGAAAGTAGCTACAATGCCTTATATTAGTGAACGGAGGGAGTACTAAGCTTTAGCAAACCATCATACATATCCACATTGCACCATAAATAAACATATTGCACCTGCATAAACAGTAAAGAACAAGCACAACACTGGTGAACAAGGAAAGCTGAACAAAACCTTCCCAGGTCAGAAAAATCAAACAAATGGCGGACGATCATGGATAGGTTCTTTGTCTTGCCACTATATACTTACAAGACCTTGCTACAATTAGGTAGTATGTAACTCTAATCACTTCACAAACTCTTTAGGAGTAACATACAAATATACAACAATGGTCTGCTGAAGGTCTTCAGCCATGAATATTTCCCCTCCAGGGAGAAAAAAAGAAAAGAAAAAGAAAGAATCGTGTACGTGAATTCTTGCTATCAAATGGATATTCCAGCCGAAAAGGGGAAACAGCAGAAGAATATGAGTCTTTTAATTTAATTCCTTGAGCTAATTCCCTCTGCCAAATGGCCATCATATTATCGCTGACTATTTTCTATAGGCGAGTAAGTGTTGCAATCCCTGTTGTAAATTAACTTCTAGTACACTCAGGCACCATGCCTTTCCTCAGCCTTCCGCAAAGATTTAAGCTCTTTTTGCAGCACTAGTCTCCAGAGACAAATTTCTTTTGTGTGTAGTACTTGTCTTCACTCGCCTTCTTTTTCAAGTTTCTTTTCTGTTTATAGAAATTCCCGAGAATAATTACTCTTTAGTAGAAATATAAAGAGTATTAATAAGTATACTAAAATAGAAAAGAGAATTTCTGTAGTCCCTGAGACTGTGGTAATGTGTACCTCGTATGCTTCGTGGTTATCAATTATTCTTGTAGCCACTGAAAACGATGTTATAGTTTTGGGGCTTGTGACTGTTTGGAAAATACCCATGCTTTTTGGAAGGGCGTAAGGATCAACTTCAACCTGCAGAAGGATTACATCAAGGTTTCAATTTGTGCAACTAATTTAGGTAAGTCGCCATCAGGTTACACTAGATTGTGAGTAAGTGCTTACTGCTGAACTGCCTTCGGCTACTGTCCCATGCACAACCAATGAAATGTTGAACGTAGTGATCTGCACCATTTGACAAAAGAGAAGGTTTGAGGGTCTGCTAGCAGAAATCACTACACTATACAATCTAACCAATCTTGAAACTTTCTCACTCAGGTACGAGAAATAGATTGAATGAACTCACAGAAATTTATAACATACCATATCCTTTGAAACCTCCCGTGGTGCGCCTATTATAACTTCGTCAACATAGCGACATGCAAGTACACTAAGAGTACGCTCATGGAGGTGCATGATAGGACGACAGCCTCTTCTTTCCCTGGACAACTGGTTCTCATGAGGATAGTCTCTAAACTTATACAAGATAAACTAAATACCATGAACTGTTTGTTTTTTTATTTAAAGACAGAACATGAATTAGTCTGGTACATATATTTGATCCATTTATGGTCAACAAGTTCCATCAATAACAGTGAAATATATTAAATAAGTACCTGATGGCCTGGTCATCATGAACACCCACAAGAAGGAAGTCACCAAGTTGCCTAGCACTTCTGAGGATCTGCATTAGATGATAACATCAAATATGTTTCGTGGTAACATGTGAACCACAACCAAGACCAAATTTAGTGAGTTACTTATAAAAGCATAATTTGCATCAGAGCCACAAAAGGTACCTCAACATGGCCAGCATGGAAAAGATCAAATGCGCCATCTATATACACGACGCGAGCACCTGGCGAAGGAGCCTGAACGCACATGAGCATATTTTTTCAACAAATGCAATAAAATGGCAACATCATAGAAAAGTAAACTGAATTGTCAACTTTCTACTGTCAAGGTTAGCATTAAGACCATGACTGAAATGGTACCATGGAAGCATTACATGGTATTTTTATTCTTAGTTAGATTAATTGGCAAAGATATAGCAGATAAGTTTTTCGACAAGACTACAAATGCCCTATAAGGCTGATAACATAAAGGCAGTAAGAATGAAAAATGGGACGAATTCCATAAATTCACATACCTGCCCATTCGAAAACTGCATGATTCGGCGGGAAGTTGGAAGAAAATTGGATAGCTGACTTCTCATTTTGTCACTTGATTCCGCTCCAGCATTCTCATTAACACCATCTTTATGGTTGAATGTTAGCAATATCCTCCCTGTGTGGGATGAAATTGTTCTCATGTAAGATTGCAATGCATAAAACACGACATTGTCTAGAATGAGTATGAAAAAATTTCAAATAATTCATGGTATGCTTTTCTACAAGCTTAAATAATATGCAACAGGAGAATATCTGATCCCGAAAAATAGTGATGTTACTAATCCATATGATCATCTTACCGACTATATCGGTGCTCGAGACACCTTCAGTTCGCTTGATTTGCTTGTATCTTCCAGCCTTCTTTGCTAACGCATAAGCATCAGTTCCATCAGGTAGAAGACAAGGATCATCTCCATGTATAATGTAATCGATGTTGTATTTATTGAAGAGGGTATTCATAAATTCTTCTGTAATCTCATAGGGTGCATTGGGAATGACCTCGTCCACCCACTTCAATCCACTAACAAGTGTTAACCTAGATAGCAAAAACATACAGACAGGCATACAGAGATGTTAACTTCAAATAAAAAATTGAGAGCTTAGTCATTTATCAAACATCAGTACAATTTCCAGTTTATGATTAAAATAAGATAGGGGTCATCTCTAATTTAATTTGCGAGTAAGTCTGAAGTTGATCCAATGACGCATCCGTAAAGGCAACATAACTTCATCAATGGCATGGTTGAGCATTGACGCAAAATGAATTCAGCAGATTTTATAGTATGGCATCAGAAGATTAGTAGAGAATCTGCCCAGCTCTAATGATGAAGACCAGGACGTCAGATACTTAGATAAATTCCAGAAAAAATCGCAGACTTGTATTTGGTTGAACAAGCTTTCCAGTTAAATTTGCAATCCTGCAGCTAACATTGCCATCATGCTTTGTGGGAAGATATTAGTGTATTTCAAGAAAACTAGCGTCTTTAGTACCTCTCTTCCATTGAAAGCACAGGCGGACCCTTATTTGCTACAATCTCCTCATCACTGACAACTCCCACTACCAGTTGATCTCCCAACAACTTGGCCTGTCGCAGAGCATTTGCATGGCCGTAGTGCATGAGGTCAAAGCATCCATCCATGTACACTCTGACGGGCCTTTGTCGTTCCTTCTTCTTGGGAAGCTGATCTAAATATGGCCAGAAATATGGGGCAAAAGGAGCACCAATTCCTCCAAAATAGCCAGTTGATAAGCAAAGAATCGCTATAGTGAGCATAACTCCTCCGATTCCGAAAAACTGTGAATAGTATCCGCCATTCCAGAGCCCTTGGTTGTTCTCAAATGCTAGCAAAGCCATGATCATTCTGAGGGGTAGATGTATTTCCCTGATATTGCTTCTGAAAAACAAAAGTTAACGGCCAAAATGAGACTCCAAAGTCAATGGATCCTCATGACTATGATACATATATACATATAGTCAAGGAAACGAAAATACGAAATCATGTCATTACTCAATGTCCAGACTATGGATAAGCAAATAGCTTTTGCAGCTTAAATTTTTTTTATGTTTAGAACAAGAAAGTGACTCGAAAGTAAGATCTGCCTTTTTCAATAGTTAATCACATTATTAAAACGTGGACGGACGCTTAGCTACGAAGTCATGTTGACCAAATGGTAACCACCCGATATTTCAGGAAGCTACAGTTTGGGAAAAAAAAACGTTGAGAGTCCAGAACAATCTTATACAACAAGTGGAGCTCAAGAATCCATGCTAGTAGCATGAGATATTTTCCCATATTCGCTGCTCCGAAGAAATACAATTTGTTAACGTCAACTGTTCACACGGGCCGCTGTGATAAAAAAAAAGCTGCAGAAAACAGGAGCATGCTCGTCGACAGCCATGACAATTAGCGAAACATGAACAAATCGAAGTGACTGATCATCCAAACTTTTAGCGAAAGTCTATCTAGCAGAAGTGAAACCATAACATCCAGTTCTTTAAATTAAACCTCGAACTGTCACAAAAAATAAGCGAGCGGAAGTACAAAAAACAAAAAGGAAGAATCCAATTCTCTTCTTCTCAATGAAAAGGCAGAGCTCCTGCAGGTTGCTAAAAAAAGGATCTAGTTCCAGCTGCAAACAGCACAGCTGCAGTTTTGCATTGCAGCCAACTAATTAATCAGAAAAAAAAAGACAGAATCTAACAAAAAGGCCAGGCGCACGGTCCAACCACTACATCAACAGAAGCAGGAGCGGTCGAATTTCCCCCAACAGTGAAATGCTACTCCCAGTGCCGCAAACCCGGCGACGATCCGAGCTCAAACGCGACACGGATTGATAGCCCAAGGCGCCAACAAAGAAAGAAAGACTAGAACCAAAAATTAGGAAAGGAAGAAAAACAAGGAACACCAAGATACAATTTTTCGGGCGTTGGTATTTATCTGCTGAAGGACAAGCAGCGAGATCCGCAAGGAGAAAAGGCGCGCGTACCTGAACAAGCTAGGGAGCCGGCGGCCGGGACTCGGCGGGGCGGCGGAGGAGGGGAACTCGCGTGAAAACCCGTGGGTCCTTGGACGCGTCGGGGAGGAGAGTGTGGCAGGCAGGCGGAAGCGGAAGAATCTGCCTCGGTGTCTCGCTTGTCCGGGTCTGGTTTTAAGGGAAGAGGAGACGAGAGCGCAAGTTGGCCGTGGTGGTGGTGCCGTGTGGTGTGCGGTTGCAGGTTCTCCCCTCCACCAACTGATTCTTCAGGGTGGAAGCATCAGTTTTTCCTTTGCACTTAACCAACTGATTCTCAGAGGCCCTCGTCGCCGTCGAGAAGAAAACGAACCCGCGGAGAAGAACCACCGTCCATGTGCTCGATCGGGTGGATGGCGCGATCGAATCGACAGGCCGACATGTGTGTTTTTTAAAATGAGAAATCAGTTCCTGATATTTCTGGCTACGGGACAAAGGATGACATGTCTTTTCTTCGCTCGTTTCCAGAAGCATCCTTCATCACGCGACAATCGCAGCATCTCATGTCATATGGAGGTATCCTCGTTTTTCTAAAATTTGCTGGATGACCGTCTCGACGTCGACGATCCGCCACGGTGGCGTGTGCTGTCTGTCCACGGCACTTTTTTTCTTTGAACGGAGAAGGGCACCGAAGCGCCCGGACATGTTCACTTGCAGCCAATGCAAGGCCGGGTCCCGCGTGTCATCCGCACACACCTGTCACGTCGAGGCTGTAATGGTGGAGCAGTCTTCCCAGCGGGGCTGCTAGGCCAACGCGGCGGAGACGTGTCACCGACATTAAACTGGGACGTCGCCTCACCACCAACTCGTCGGTTCCCACGCGCGCCACCGTTTCCCACCGCTTCTCGCCTTGCTTTCCCGCACACGGCCGGCTATAAGAAGCCCTGTCGTGCGGCCGCTTCTCGTCGTGCTCTCCCCTCTCGCTGTAGACAAACACAACCCACATGCCCCTTCGTCGACAACATGCCACGCCGCCTAGCCACCTACTAAGCCACCCTCACCAGGTCACGTGCCGTCGTTTCCCGACGGAGGGGCCAAACCCTCCGCCATCTAACATCGATGAGAACAGCGAGGAGATAGATTGGTCGGAGGATGACTAGGTCGCGCCGCAGTCGTATCAGCCGACAACACAGCCGCCCCGGGAACCGCCGCTGTGGCCGGAGCAAGTCGCTGCGATGAAATTCATCCTCACCGTGTGCGACAAGGAGGTGTACCGCCAGGTGCACGTTGTGTTCGCGGAGGTGAACACTGCGGCAGAGGCTTTTGCGATGCAACGGTCGATCGAGACCGCGGTGAACGAGGAGCATGCCCGCTCCTTCATGGTGGCCGAGAGGATGGCACACGATTACACGAGGAGTTGAACGCTATCAGGGTGGCGGGCATGGCCCGCGAGGCTTGCCACTTCGACGTGGCAGACGCTGACGTTCGCTGGGTGGAAGCAGCTTTCCACCGGGCCAACGAAGCACATGCGCTGGACAGGGCGCACCGGATGACCGAGGCGCGGGAAATGGCGGAATTCTGGGTTCTTGCCTACGAGAGGAGACACTTGATGGCCAAGGTGACAACGAGGGAGGAGGAGGCGATGGTGGAGAGGGAGAGGTAGGCGGCGGAGGAGGAGGCAGCATCTCCGCGCTGTAGAGAGCGTGGGCCGCCGGCAGAGACGCATGTGTGCGCGCGCACAGCAGCGGTGGAGGCGCACGACAGGTCGGAGAGGCGCTGGCCGGCGCATGTGGCCGGCCGCAATTCGCCCGACACCCCCTATTTCGCTGAGGATGGGGCCAACGACGACGAGACCGGCCCTATTTCGCTGAGGACGGGGCGAACGACGACGAGACCGACCGCTCTCACGCGGCAATGGACGAAGACGACGTTGGCCCTCCTCCCAGCGTCTAGATTAGTTGTAGTTTAAGTCTAGGTTATTTGTACTTAAAGTTTTAATTTAAATTCCGTTTGTATTGTATCAAGTTTCAATGAAAATCGTGTATTCTATTCATAATTTCCAAATGTCGGGCAAATTCGATTTTTGGTTATGGGGTGCCGGTGTGGCAGCAACTTGGGATTGGCTGGACAAGTGTCCAGACACAATTTGGAAGGCTCCGGACAAAATTCCGGATGTGCCCGTGGAGATGCTCTAAGAGCGTATGATCCTAAGAACAAAAACATATCTTGTTATTCCCTCAAAAAAAATATCTTCTTATGTTTGCTAAAAAAAGTCTGTTATGTGTTACTTCATCCGTTTTAAATTATACGATGCTTTATACATTTTAATATGGAATAGATACGCACTTCAAGTAGGATACCGTTTGAACTGTTGCACATGCCCTTACTCGCTATGGCGGTTTTTTTTTTTTTTAAGCTCATACCTAGATTATATTAATTGGAAATCGAAATTACAGGAACTATCCAGATACGGGGCAGCTGCCCACATTTTACAGAAAAGACCCCGAACAATAGGGAAAAAAACAACAAGACCCTAACCCTACCGTGGATCTCCTCTGCATCATCGAGCCTTCCGCCACCGCTCGCGTCCTCGCCGACGGATCGCCGGAGGAGAAGACAACGAAGAACAGCAGCTGAGTCGCCGGCACGGACCTATAGAGGAGAAATCCTCGTTGAAGTCGCCGCATCGTCCACCTGGCGCAGACGCCAGGATCTAGCAAGACTGCGAGATAACACATCGGCGGGAGACACGCTCCGATCCAGGCCGCCGGTCGGGTCGCCGGCGAAATCCAGCAAGCAGACCCGCAGAAAGCCAACTCCGGGAGCAGCGAAAGTAGCAGCAGAAGCCGCCACCAGCCCAACTCCTCCACCTCCCTTCTTCTTCCACCACGGTAACAAGAAGAGACGACGAGAAGCAGCAAAAAACCGAACCTTGCGAACTTATTGGAAAAGTTGTCTTCGACGCTGCGCCGCCGGCGCATCTCCCACCTCGGAAGCTCCACACCACATCGCACCGCCAAGATGCAGTCGCCATCCGCCAGCAACCACATCAGACAACAAGAGGGGAGGACGGCTCTTATTGCAGAGATGCTATGGCGGTTTACTTACCCACAACCCCAAAATCCTCCAAAGAAAGCACACGCATATCGAAGCATGTCTTTTCGAAGTCTTTTCCAAACGAAAAACGTTTTGTCATGTTCTTGATGATCTCCACCAAGCATATGATATGGAAAGAGTATTTGCAACAAAGATTGGGGAAAAGACTATTTGCTGCATATTTTTCTCTCAAAGCAAGAAAATAAAATACGAAAAGGAAGAAATGCATCTCACACAACGCGTGTGAAAGAGAAGACGAATTTGTTCGCACAGATAGTGACGTACGGCCAGTTCGAATTTATTCTTGCGGCCATCAGCATAAACATTACACAGCAGCTCGTGCCCACCAACTGGAAACCAGAACAAAGTAAAGCAAACTCAATTCGGTCCAGCCCCACAGCGTAGACACAAAGAATCGAACAGCAAAAAATTCCAAATTTTCGATGCACTAAATTGCTGGAGAACAAAAGGAATAATAATACAAGACATCCCTCTGACACTGAAAGAAATGAATTAGCTGTAACAAAACATCCAGTTCCTGCCAACAATTACAAACAACCCAAACATTTCATGGGTGGTGAATCAATCCATCAGTTACCATCACGAGGTGTACTCAAACGGCTGGGGCGGCTGGGGCTCCTCCTCAACCGACTGTTGGCTCACAGCTGCCGCTGTGCCGCTCGCATTCGTTGCCACTGTCGAGGGGGTGTCAGCGAGGACTAGTTCCTCTTCATCATATGGCCTGAGGTCCCGCAGGAGGACGAACCCAGAGGGGGCGGCCTTCACGGGCTCGTATCGGCTGCCCTCCAGGAACTTTATGAACTTCTCCTGAGCTGGGAGAACCCTTGCTGGGTTTGTCAGGATCTGGAATGTCGGTTCTGGTTCAGGCGCCTTCTTCTCCGCAGCAGCACCATCAACCTGAGTTCAGCGAACGAGTAATGAGTTATATTTTTATGCAAAACATCAAGAATGCATTATCAAGCAGAGCTACAGGTTGGAATTTGGAAGGATACTGATGCAACATTTACCTGCATGGAAGTAGAAGCATCTTCACTGGCTGGCGCCTCTGCCTTTCCCTCGGCTGCCTCTGCCTTTTCCTGGGCTTTGCTTTCCGCATCCTTCTTCGCCCTAGATTTTGCCTTTGCATATGTTGACAAAATGGCTGTCGGCAGCTTAACTGCTGCAGTTGCAGTTTGCTGAGTTGTTGGCTTGGGGTAATCAAAGAGTGATGGTTTAGCATTGGACAGAAACTCGAGCTTAGGCATTTGGAGATCACAATTGAGGCCAATGATAGCTGTTGGAGAGAAGGCCAAGCTGATGAAATAGGTGAGCGGGTACCAGTACCAGAACTGGGTGAAAACAGCCAGGCCAACAACAGCAGTGAGCTTGTCATGCTTCGATCTCGACTTAAGCTTGATGGTGACATTCCTACCACCAGCATCGAGGATGCCAGAAGCCAGTATGGCACCCATCTTACTCATGGTGTCCTCGTGCTTGTCAAGAATGATTTTTTCCAACTGACGCCTGAATGTTCCAACACGAGGGTCATAGGATTCATTAGTCTGGATCATGACCATTGCCATTGCAATGAGAGCACCCTGGCGCACAAAGTCAACAACATCAGATGTAAGAGGCTCCAGCAAGGAGATGGCATCGTTTAACCCTGTTCCTGCACAGGAGATTCCGACTGCTAGAGCTGCACCATAGCGGACATGCGGATTGTATGATTCAGAGAGCAGGGACACAATTCTGGGAGTCTGCAGCCCAGATAGTAGACATGTAAGAATGTTGATCAAGCACCTTCCAGATTAGTTCTAAGTCATTTTAGCAAACCAAAAAACATCAATAAAGTGAAACTAACCTGCTCAGGCTCATTGTACAGGACGAAGCCAAGAGCCAATACTGCGGTCCTCCGCACATCGTCGTTCACATCCGACACGGCAAAATGCAAAAGCTGGTGGATAGCTTTGTTATTTGCAGTACCCCTGTATGCTAGAGCCAATGCATACATACCACCATAGCGAAGTATGGGATCTTGATCTCTAGTCATTTGTTCAATCAAAGTGTCAGCTTCCTCTTCCCTGCCATACACTGTCAATGCAATTCCAAGTGCCAAGCCCCTGGAGAGAAAGAGAAAGTGTCTCAGAGCAGGAACATTTCTATCATCTCAGGAAAAGAAATTTCATGGAAGTAAAAAGTTGTTTATCAAAATGATACCTACTGCAACAAAATATTACCTAATAATCTTCTCATGTTGTGTATCATGTGCATAGGCAAGCATCTCTCCGGCCTTTTCAGTAGCAGTTCCAACCATAAGCAAGCCGAGGCCAATACCAGCTGCCTCACTAGCCACAGCACTGTCTGTGTAGAGAACATTCTTTATGTCCTCGAATACTTCCTCATCAGCTGTGCCTAAAGCTGCAAGCCCAAGTCCTAAACAGGCACCATGCTGGACAACCTGTATAATATGGTTTCAATTTAGATATAAACGAGTGACCAGCAAAAAAATAGTAAGTGAAAAAAGAAACAATGGCCTAAAATAATACCTCAGAACTAGTATTGCGAAGGCTCTCACGAAGAAACTGTGTGATTCCTTCTCCATGGTTGGCGTGAATCAAACCCAGAGCATAGAGGGCACCACCTTCTGAGTATGGACTGCCACCGCCTACAGCACCACCCTGTGGCAGATACGGGGCCATCAAAGCTCGGCCTTGCTGAAGGTGGCCTCTATGAATAACACCTAGTCCAGCAGTGGCGCTGAACTTAGCCCAATTGGTTGCCCTACTTAACCATTCCTGGAATGAGAATACACAGTGAGAACACCAACAAGGCAAAATATGAAAATATGGAAGATAAAGATGCAATTGGCATTAAGTAACATGAGTGCACAAAATTATACCAAGTTTTCTCTGAGGAAGGTATCCACTGTTGTTCCTGCATGCATGATTGCATTGGAACATATAGTTGCACTATGGCAAACACTGTTCCTCATTTCCAAAGCCTGCTTTATAGTCTTCAAAATCAAAAGATCAGACCTGTTGAGATGAATAACAAATTAATAAGATATGGAACTTAAATACATGATCAGTTGCTGTAACAGATAGTCAGTATCACTTTACCTATTATGGCTATATAAAAACTGTAACGTCAGCTTAATAGATGTCTCCCCTGACAATATCCCCTTAATTTTTGCCAACCTATCAGCACACGCTTCTTCAAATGGATCCAGAGTCCGAGGACTTCCATTTGATGTCGCAACGTCGTCTCCCATCTGGATATCCCCAGAAGGTTCTGTAGCAGCATTACTAGTTTGACCACCTGGTAAAGCCGAATTACGGATACTCAATGCATCAAGGTGGTTCCGCACATTCAGGAGAAAGGCCTGATTTTCATTTTCAACAAGATCAAAAGCAATTTGGAATGCAACGAGAGCATCATCCTGCAGATCAAACACAAGGTTTTACATCAAAACTGAGTTAATTAGGCATTAATGACGGAGAACAACGCAAAGGCTTTTTAAAACAAAAACAGAAGTTCATACCGTGCCTTCAGAGAACAGCGTGTACAAGATATTTGCTACCTTTTCAGGCTCATCTAGAAACATAAGACACTGGCAAATGCTTAAATAATCCGGTTCTGACAATGTCTGGTAAATTTTTACAAGACAACGAAGAATCTGGAAAGATAAAAATATGAAGTTTTGGGTCACTATGATATTTTAAAAAAACTGTGCAGTACTTGTACCTACGAATTAGGCAGGATTCATAATCCAAATTTGCCACATCATGCCCTTACCTCACAGCGATATTCACGTTGGCCGACATATTGATGAGATAGATTTACGCAGTAAGAAAGAGCTCCATGAAGATTGTCGCATCGAGTGATTGCTTCCTCCAGTTTATCAAGTCGCCTGCATTCCACGGCCATACCCATAGCCTGTTGATATTTTGCATCAATAATACACCTGAAAAAAGCATTTGTGGTATTGAGGTGAGCACTGGATTTGTGAGATATTGAGGTGAGTACTACATTTGTGAGATATTGAGGTGAGCACTGCAAATAATGAGGATTATCATACTTGTCTAGCATTCTCTCCACAATGACTTCCAATCTTGGATCCATCATTTCTTCCTCCTCTGTAGCTTTGGAAGCCTTAGACCTGATGCTGGCATATTCATCTAATGCTCTTGCTGAAGAACGAAATGACCAAATTATCATGTTAACATGCTATCTATACCTCTTATAAAGCAAAACCCCACTAAGTGCATTTATTATTTTTCTATCTTAACATGCAAGCTATCCACATCATCCATGCTATTAGCCAATCAATTGTCCATGTCATTTTCACTAATACTTATTAATATACACATCATACAATCCTCCAACCATCTAATAGTTTACATTAACAATATATAATACACACGCAATTCATGCCTACATCTTATAAAGCAAAACCCCACTAAGTGCATATATTATTTTTCTATCTTAACATGCAAGCTATCCACATCATCCATGCTATTAGCCAATCAATTGTCCATGTCATTTTCACTAGTACTTATTAATATACATATCATACAATCCTCCAACCATCTAATAGTTTGCATTAACAATATATAATACACACGCAATTCATGCCTACCTCTTATATAGCAAAACCCCACTAAGTGTATTTATTATTTTTCTATCTTAACATGCAAGCTATCCACATCATCCATATTATTAGCCAATCAATTGTCCATGTCATTTTCACTAATACTTATTAA
Organism: Poa pratensis; assembly: GCA_947311845.1. NCBI lineage: Eukaryota > Viridiplantae > Streptophyta > Magnoliopsida > Poales > Poaceae > Poa > Poa pratensis. Next base: position 39,420,782 of record CAMZMU010000070.1, read on the forward strand.
TATACACATCATACAATCCTCCAACCATCTAATAGTTCACATTAACAATATATAATACACACGCAATTCATGTCTATGAAAATTTAGTATGTCGACTATGACCAATTGATTTTCGTATATTCATTTAATATGTAATACCTTTTATATCATTTTATTTACACGATATAGTTTCTAAAGTGATACCCGCTAAAACGCGCGGGGTATCTTCTAGTATTTTAAACAATGGAAACCAGAAACTGATCAGAAATTTAGGCAATTCCGCACCTAGAAGTGTATTAGCATAATCGGAATCCTCTGAGACATCAAATAGGGGTCCAGCGCCAAGTGCATATGACAGAGAATCATTTAGCTCGCCCAAGTAGTAAAACACCTTAGAAACAACTAATGCTGCAAGCTGCCTTTGGTCGAATTCCTCGTCTTCATACAAACTCTCACTACACAAGAACAATTATAGGCCATAAGTTATCGAAACACAAGCGCAGCATTCATATAGTAAATCACACTTATACCGACTGTTTAAGTTTCTTTTTTACAATGAGTAACGAAGATTAAGGAAAAGAATAATCAGGATGCTCTGTCATTGTAATTAGATATCATACTGAACTCTGAAAAAATTCAAATTCACATAAAAATCCCTTTAACATTGTAATTAGATATCACACTGAACTCTGAACAAATTCAATTTGACATAAAAATCCCTTTACCAATGTAATTAGATATCACACTGAACTCTAAAAGACAAACCAACAGCCAAGTGCTCAAGATTAAACAGAATAAGCACCACCTACAACTTTGCAATTCGAACATCTGAATGCTTTGATTCTGAATATTTTCCTCAGGTGCATCCCCAGAACAGACCAAATAAATCTGAATGCTAAGTTCAATCCTACTATTGGAATTATAGTTCAAGAGCTTCCCCACACCAACAGGGTTACTAGATCCGAGCATATATTTCAACAGTTCGAAAGTTGGCACTTTTTTTTGTCACCAATTCAAGCACACGTGAATTCCAACAAGTATAAAGTTGCAATTTTGCTCTCTAAATTCTAAGATTTCGGCTATGAACGTCACAAACCACACACTGAACCTTTCAAATCTCCAGCCCACAGATCAAACCTAGGGTTTCTTCCAACAAGCGCCAGATCGAACAGAACCACCCACCACTTCGACTAAAACGGATGAACCACGCAGCGGCGCCGCCGCCGAATCTCTCCGCCAAAACCCATACTGACCCAACCAAACCTACACTTGACGAAACGAATCGGGTACGCCGCGGCGGCGACGGCGCCGGCGGAGTCAACAACTAGAGCTAAGCCAGAGGGGCCAGGGGAAGAGAAGCGCTTGGGGTAGACAGGGGCGGAAGGGGGAACTCACATGGCGGGGACGCTGGTGGAGATCTCGGGCCAGAAGACGTGGACGAGGGAGTTGAGGTTGGAGAGGGCGTGCAGCTTGAGCTCGGCCGCCGGCTCCTGCAGCATCGCCAGCAGCCCGCTGGCCGAGCTCACCATGACCGCCGCCGCCGCCATCGCCCGCCTACCACGAGCTGGATTCCGCCGCCGGGTCTGCGCCTGCGCGTATCTGGTTCGTCCGTCGGGTTTCGTCTGCTCTCGATTCGCTTTGCTTGCTTGGAGGGGAAGAAGATCACGGCTGCGAATATATGGACTTTTTTTTTGACACATCCAACAACCCCGTATATTCATCGGCAATCCACATACAAAGTACACAGAAAAAGAACAGAGGAAGTACAATACGAGGAGGAGGAGCCAGAGTTGACACCGAGATCCGCAGCTCCGCCGGCGATGAAGACGAAGACCAGCATCCATTCGCACCTTGCCCGTGCCTGGGAAGATTTAGTCCCTTGAGAGACGCCGCCGAGACTGACCGCCGCGCCGCGGCGGTGCTTCAGTCGATGAACACCCGGGGCAGACGCCCCACCGGCACCACCACGCCACTTTGCCACCGCCGTCTTCGTGTCCGCCGCAGGAAGGAGCAGAAGAGCTCGCCCAGCCCTAGGATCCGCCCGCCAGATCCGCCGCCACCGCAGATCTGCCGGGGAGCAGAGGGACTCGAGCGCCGCGCCGGGCCTCGAGCTCCAGCAAGTCGAAGAAGATGACGCCAAGCTCCGCAGGAACTCGCCGCCAGAGAAGAACTTCTCGACACCAAACCAACCACCAGCCGCGCCCACCTCTCCAAAGCACCGCCGGCGGGATCCCCACCCTACTCTACCATATGTACAGGCCGGGGCCGGGGATCCCCCACCCTCCCGCCGCCGAAGCAGCAGACGGAGAGGAGGAATCCCGCGGCGCCGCCGGCGCGCACGCGGTGAGTCGACGGGGTCGCCCAAAAAAAATCGCCTTTCGCCTCGCTCTCTACAGTGACGGGGAGGAGGGGAAAGTGAGCACCCGATACTAGAGTCACAGCATGGTTCGAATATATGGACTTGGAGAGGGCCAAGCCGCGATATCTCCACTCTGTACGTACACGACTAGGACCCTGTATTTCTCTGCTCGAATTACGTATCTCTCCTTTTTTTTTATATAAGTTAGACATATTTTCCGAAACGGATTGGCAGTTGAGCACATATACCGCTCGGATTTGCACATGGATGGATTATCTATTGGTTAAATTTTCTTTTCAAATAAAATTTGCATGTATCTAGACATGATTTAGTGTATAGATACATACAAATTTGAGCTAGGTTGAGACATCCTTTTGTGAACGGAGAGAGTAATTGCTTTGGAATGGGCTTAGGCAGTGAGGCCAAGCACGGCGAAAACATCATGTAGTGTTGCGGTTTTAAACTGGGCTCAGTTTTCATACACTTTATTATGGATCGGAGAGAGTACTACTCCCTCCGACCCGAAAAGAGTGTCGGAGGAAAACTGCATGTGACGTACAAACCGTACGTATAACCTGCGCCAGTTTTTTCGGACCGGAGGAAGTATATTATGTAAAACTATACAATGGGCTTTATCTGAAATTGGTAGTTATCGTACACTGATTCTTTGGGATTATGGAGAAACTAAAATTCCAAATGGTAGTTATAAGTTTGAAAATGCTGGATCTATAGACCTGATTTCTAGTGCTTGGTTATGAAAGCTTCAGCTTTGAAAAAATAATCGAATATTGTGGATGTTTAACAGAATAAGGTTAGGCTTTTAAGAAAATTAGCTAAAGGGTGGAATGCTAACCTAGAGCTGATATTAGGGAGCATAAGAAAGAACCGATAAAAGAGTATGATATTTTATATATGAAGGGAAGTACTACTAAACAATAACACCGCAACGCTCGCACCGTCAAGACTGGAACAGCTGTGTGCATGGTCTTAATTTGGTGTAACACAATCCAGCTTGTCACGTAGAAACTAAACATTTGGGTTCAGCGTCGACTTGTAACTACAACAAGAAAAAGGTGGAATACGCTTCTTTTTTAGGTTATTATGAGGCCCGATGTGCTAGCGCTTGTGACCCAAGCCTGATGTGAGTGACTAATGAGAAAGTGATAGGAGTCGTGCTCAGCGTTCTCTCTTCTTCTTCTTTTTTTGTCAAGGTTGTTGTTATTCACTTATATTAAAAATTAACTCAGTCCATTAGCTCTTGTTGCCCTAAGCCTAGAAGGAATCCATAGAGAGTTCGTTTTCCAGAAATAACTTAAAAAGTAAGAAAAGAGAAAAATCATTAGGCATCAAATTTTATGAAAGCCAGTATCTCCTTGTTGAAGAGAGTATCAAACAAGTTATTATTCTTAGTGAATTGAACAATTGTTGAGTGATAAAGAAACTAAAGCTAGATCGATAAAGTTATACGGGTAGAGATATTTTATAAGGGGGTAGAAACATGAATTATTTTCGTGTTGTGGCGAATTAGAGGAGGGGGAATTAGTTCAGGTTTCGGATGGACCTAAACCTGATCCAAAATACATGCTTAAAATTGCAACTACTTATTACAGATAGTTATTTGGTTTGGAGTGCAGACTAGATATCAATCTCATATTTGATTTGTCTCTGCTAGTGAGAGAAAGTCGGTGTAAAAGAAAATGTAATGTTAGAGAGTACTTTTATTAAGAAGGAGGAGGTTGTGTTAGAGAGTAGTTCTACTGAGTAGTTTTACCGTGGAGATCCGACTTTCCGTCATGCCTTCGAGTTGAGAAAATCTTTTGGCCGACTGGCTCCCATAAACAGCTGGTCTCAAGTCGATTATAGAGAATTTTAGCAAAGCATGCTCTCGAAAGACGTAAAGCCATAAAGAGCTTCTTGTCCAATGTGACATATGTCTTGTCCCTTTAACTCACGATGTTACCTTGTTAAAGCTATTTGCGAGAGTTTTCATCCCTTTACTTGTTTCGATTCTCTACTCACCTTGAGAGATTGATTCACTAGATTATTTTTTAATACTACTTGACTAACTCTTAGCCGAGTCGCATGGTTATACTTTTCGAATTAATTCACCCGAGTGAGCAAAAAAAACATATGTCCAAATCAGAGGGGCAAATCCCATCTTGATCAACTAGTCAGTCTAAAATCTACCTTTATAACTATCATGTTGCATATAGCACTTGATAGACCCTAAGCTGGCCGGTCTACAACTCAAATCGTACTTGATGAGAAAAATGAATGACAACTTGCTCGTTGCGTCTCATAATGGGTCAGTCTGACTCGCCAAACTCTTTTGGCAAAGCCCGTGCAGTCGGATTAGCATCTCAATGTTGAGCGGTGAAACTAGGTCATCAGCCGACTCACACGCTAGTCTCGCTTATGCATACACATAATTATACTAACTAGGACAATTTAGAAAAAATATCATATAATGCGAGTAGTACCACACAACCTACTCATTTATTTGGTGATACATATCCTGATGTAGATTCAATGACTATATATATACTTATGAATACATAGTGCATGCCGAGTCTAAGTCTTGGGCACAAGTTTCAACAATTTCTTCATGGTTGAGCATAATGACCCGAAGGAACTTCTTGACAGCTTCATGATCAGTTAACCATGAAAGATCTTTAGTGGTATTCAAGTTGATCATAAGATCGAACATTTTAAGTGGATCTAGACTCGTTTGAGGGTTTATAGCTAGTCATCGGACATAGTTTTTGAACAAATTTTACCTACGGTCAAAACATTGTACACCTTGTGAACGGAGGAGACCGAGGTGGAGCTCAAGGCAGTGGATGGACCTACAACAGGCGAGGGCAAGCTGTTGTGGCCAAAGACAGAGGAACAACAGTTCTTCGACTTCACTCAAGGCCACTCGACCTTGGATGTTAGTGATGACGAGATGCACGACGTAGTCGTGACCAGCCTGAGCTCGTCATGGGTTAGCGGCGGTAGCGACGGGTTGTTCGGCGGCGTCGCGGTGGCGGAAGCGGCGGCGACAGGCTGCGGGGTGGTGTTAAGAGATGAATCGTCTGATAAAGAGGTAGGAAAATGGTAGGTGTGGACGAGTGGGTCTCGGCGAACATAAGGCACACACATATAAAGTCTGTTTGGCCCCAAAACCAGTTTAGGGCCGGTTTGGGGCCAAACATACAGTCCTCGCCCAAAGTGTCCGTTTGGGGGCATAAGTTGCATAATTCTTTTCCTCCTGGCTCAACGGACAGATGTGGGCGGTTTGGGAGCAAATTGCACATAACATCAACCATTGGTAACAAAGTTACACATACAAACGTTGCAACTGAAATTAGGTTCAGCCTGCACAAAACATATACAAACATTGCAAATAGCTTCCCGGTCGGGTCGTCCGCCGCTTCTTTCCCGCCTCTTTGGAAGCTCGGGGTGGCTTCTCCCTTCCGCCCCATCTTGACCGGAGCGGCCACCATGGATCTGTCGCAGAGCTCGCCTCGACGCTCTGTTTCGGTTGGAAGGGGCCTCTCCGGACGTGATTGAGGCGTCGTTTCGCCGTGGCTGCCGCCTCGCCTGCCGGCTGCCCAAATTTGTGGCCGCGCATCCGTGGGAAAAAGGGCCCACCGTCCTCCTTTGTCCGGAAGGTAAATCTCGTTCCGATTTTTAGTTCATCCCGTAGGAGATCCGCTGCTATTTAGATTGACATAGGATTTAATTGTTCATATTGGGACTTGTCCCGTCGTCGTCCTCCGATTGCATGCACTGGAGGTGGAAGAACTTCCCAGCGGCTTGTCACGGGCAGTACACCGGCCATCACCGTAATCCCACTAGTGTGCTTGAAGTTGTGGCTTCGGAGGACTTGTGGATTTGGCATTGCTTATTTGGTTTGCCGGGTTCTCTCAATTATCAATGCTTTGCAGAGATTACATCTTTTTTGCAAGCTTGCTAGTGGAGATGCTCCAGCTTGCAACTACACCGTCAATGGACATGACTAACCATAGGGTATTATCTTGCCGACGATATCTATCTGTAGTGGGAAACATTTGTGAAAACCATCCATAATTCTCAAGGCAAAAAAACAATCCGTTTGTGCCCAAGCTCAAGAAATATGCCGAAAGGTTATAGAGAGTTGCAAGCTCGGGCAGCCATTGTTCGACGTCATGCTTGCTTCTGGGATAAGACATGTGTCATTCTACACAACATGATCGTCGAGTGTGACAGGGGTTTAAACTTGGAGTTTTTCTTTGACAATATTGATAGCAATGTCAAGCGTGACAGGAACCCGGACATCATCCAAGCTTTTTTTGAGACCTATCAACAGCAGATTCAGGACAAGAACACGCACACTCAGCTTCGTGATGATTCATCGAGTATCAGTGGCAGTTGTATGTGAAATAGACTCTCATTTTATTTATTTGGTCTTATTTGTATTCATGTGTGATTTGAACCATTCTTTCATTCTGGACCATTCGTTTATTTGGTCAATTATTCAGATTTGAACAATTATTGTAATAATTTGGATCAATATTGTACATTATTGTATTGTGTGATGCTAAAACATTTATTGCTGTTTTATTAGGATTGTGTTGTTCAAAATCATCATGATTTTTTTTTACAATAATACCATATATTATAGTAGAAAATAGTACATGGTAGAGATACTGAAAGGATCGTATGACACCTAGAGGGGGGGGTGAATAGGTGCTATTCCAATTTTAATACTTTTTCAAATTAGGCTTGACACAAAAGGTAAATTCTCTAGATATGCAACTAAAGTGAATTTACCTATATGACAAGCTAGCAACTAAACAAGATACATGAAGTAAAGACTATAAACAAGGATAGAAGTAACCGAAGTGAAAGCACGCGGAGACACGGATGTAATCCCGAGTTCCTCCTTTTTAGGGGAGTACGTCACGTTGGAGAGGTGTGAGCTACCACGAAGGTCAAAACTCAACCGCCACAAAGGCGTCACCTTCTTCTCCGATGAACCGCACCACAAAGGTTTGGTTCACCTTCCACTATCGGAATCCTTCAAAGCGGAGTCTGGAGCCCTTACAACAACGATCCGGGGCACAACCCACAATTGGGTTGGGGGCTACCGAACAGCTACAAATCTGTCACAAAGATAACAAGTGAGTACAATAATGAGCTAGGTTTTCCCAAAGGAAATCCTAGCAAAGGGCCCCTCAAGTGAATGAGGGGAAATGAAGAAGGGCTTGGTGAAGATGTAGATCCGGGCCTCCTCCTTCAATCCTCCAAGTATCAACGAGTTTGGGTGGAGGGATTGGGAGATCTAGAGAATCTTGAGCTTGCAATTAATGGTGTTCTTCAATGTGGTCAAGCTCGTTGTCCAAAGGTAGGTGAAGAGGCATTTATAGTCCCCATCAAAATATGGCCGTTGAAGGGGTAAGTGGCGTGCGCAGGAAGGAGGGCCAGCCTGGGACCGGCAGGGTGGCCGCAGCGACCGGCCTGGGCCGGCTGGGAGGCAGGCCGGGCCACCAACGGAACCGGCCTGGGTGCCGGCCTGGGCCGGCGTGGGGGCCGGCCTGGTGGCAGAGCCATCCGGCCTTGGGGCCAGCCTGGGCCGGCCTGGGGGTCGGCGGGGTGGCAGAGCCAACCGGCCTTGGGGCCAGCCTGGGCTGGCCTGGGGGTCGGCCGCCCTGCAGCGCGCCTTCTCCCTTCACCTTCTAAAAACCGACAACTTGCTATTCTTCCTTTTTGCATAGAGAGGTACACTAGCATCCTTTTGATTTAGACAATCATAATTCCTGTGGACACTTAGCGGTATGTTAAATACTTCCAAGTGTTGTGATCAAACATCAAAACAAGATTAACGGACTACGTCCTTTCAATCTCCCCCTTTTTGATGTTTGATGACAACAAAAGGATTTGCAAAAAAAGATATCTCATTTAAGCATGACAACGTTTTTGAGAGAAGCTCCCCCTAAAACTTATAAGTCAACAAGGTATACAAGTAAAATAAGCTCAAACGAGAACAAGAGGCAAACATGATCTAGGTACTATGTGAGCAAAAGATATGCGATATTCTCACCATAGTTCTTATATGAGTAGAGCAATTTTCTCACTATGAGCTTCATATAGAAATCATCTCGGAAATAGGAAATAAACCGGGAAGTCCTTACAATAACATAATGAAGGTCCATAATATCCGTACAATAATTTATGACATAAGTTCCACAATACATAGCAAATAGAGTTCACTTAAAAACAAGTTCGATGCAAATGAGAAGGGAAATATGAAAACGCAAATGGATGCAATGCAATGCAAATCCCCGGAGAACTCTCTCCCCCTTTGGCATCAAGACACCAAAAAGGGAGAAAGTGAAGTGAAAGTCCATGATCACTCATCTTCATCCTCATCATACTCCTCGTCATCCTCAGCATCATGAGCAGCTGGACCGGAGCTAGACTGGCCGGGGTCGCCTTGCCAATATGGAGCAAGAGAGGAGGCGTCATCGCCGAACCAATAAGTGTACTTGCCCTGTGACATGTAGGTCTTCTCTGAGACCTCGGCTGAGCTGTCTGGATATGCAATGTCAAGCTTGTCCATAATTGCGCGCTGATTGCGGCTGAAGACCTTTTGCTTGTGGTAAGCCTTGTACTCGGATTTGCGTTTGTGCGCAAAGAAGCAGTTCATCCTCTTGAGTGCTTGAACTAAACCTTTCTTCCCTTCCTCATCATCTTCTTCATCAGTTTCTTCCTCAGGAGCATCACTAGGAGGCGGCCAAACAGGACCACCCTCGGCATAGGACGGAGACCAACAAGAGCAGGATAGAACAGTTGAAACTGATTGACCACTTTAGGAGGCAACTTGGTGTTGAAGAGAGTATGCAGAAGCGGACCATAAATGGGGATCTTGTTTTTGACAACCACCACTTGCATCTCTTGCCATAAGTAATCAAGAATATAGATTTGCTTGTTCCTTTCTTTAAGCTCAGCAATATGATAAAGACAATTAACCATCCTGTCACGAACTAAACCTTTTTCTCCAAACTTGCAGGCAAGACAGTTTCTCAAAATGTTGTGAACAATTCTCCAGAAGGGATACATATGAACTGTATTAGGAATCTTCCCACGAACCCCTGTCCCTGGTGGATAACAATGGCGTATCCCCGTCTCAGCTGGAATAAGCTTTGAAAGATGGAGACGAACATAGCATGGTGCAACGGGCAATTCCTCAAGACCAAAAAGTGCCCCAAACTCAGCCATAGTCGCTGAACATATAGAATCTGCACTCATCCAGGTCAAAGTCCTCTTACCATGCACAGAGGAGAAATGAACAGTAGCATAGAATTGCTGAAGCAAATCAGGAGAATATGGAGTACTAACAGTCATGAGCTTAGAGATTTGATGAAAATCCATAATTGCCATCACATCAGGCCATGTTTCTCTAGCTTGGACAAGGTTGAAATAATCCACGGGACATGAGCATTCTTTTTTACTACAATGCGTTGATGAAAGATTTGCTGGTGCATCTTGCAATAGAATCTGCTATCATCTAGGCATGTGGGCTCTCCAAAAGCATAAGGGTTGAAAAGCAAGCGATCTTTCTTGAATTCACTAGGTTTCACCTTGACCCAAGATGCACGTACCGGTTCATCGGGATTGACACGAGGCTGTGGACCTCCCTTTGGCTTGGCAGCTTTCTTGGACAAAGTTCTCTTGATCCCAACAGCTTTCTTGAGTTTCTTGGCCTTGGGCATGGAGGAAGAGTCCGCATTGAGATCATCAACTATGTCATCCAGGCCATCGAAGGTCTTGCTGGACTTGCCGGCCCTGCTGGACTGAGGAACCTCCTCCTCCCACTCATCATCCCAGTTGTCCATCCTCAACCTTGAGTGGAGCTTCAAGAATCACCAACAATGGAGGAGATCCCCCAAAATCGTCACCAAGGGAGAAACTATGTGGATAGGATGGAAGATCGGGTGAATCCCCTTCGAATCTATGGAGAGGAAGGAGTGGGGAGAGGCTCAAATGGTGGGGGAGGTGGAGGAGCTCGAGGTGGGGAAAGGGACGGCCAAGGAGGAGAGCACGCGAGGGAGGAAGAAGATAACTGCTTGGGGTCGACTCCCACGCGTGACACGCGATAGGATTAAGCACGGGCGCGCCGGCCCTGAAGCCGGCCTCGGCTGGTCTGGAGGCGGGGCGACACGCCGAGCCAGCCGGCCTAGACCGGGCTGGAAACCGGGCGAGGACCCGAGCCGACCGGCCCTGGAGCCGGCCTTGGCCGGGCGGGCGGCCGGGCGAGGCGCAGAGCAAACCGGCCTTGGGGCCGGCCTCGGCCGGGCTGAAGACCGGGCCACCATCCGAGCCAGCCGGCCTTGGCCGGACAGGAGGCCGGGCCAGGAGCAGGGAGGCTCTTTCCTTCTCCGACAGCAGTCCAGCTTCTTGGCGTTGACGAACTTGAGCTCCAAACACTTTGCATCTTCAAGAATACCACTGAGCAACCGTTGAGTGATCCGGGGAGATGCAAAAAACATGAAGAAAACTTCACACATCCAATGGAAAAGATAAAAACCTCCAAATGAGCAACATTGGATGTGATGCAAAAAGATGATGAACAGCGAATATGCATCAAAACCCACGAAAAAACCAACTCTTCAAAGAGAAGAGGGCGGTGGCCTAAGCCACCATATATGAGTATGTGGTGTGACACCGCGAAGATATATCTTGGGTTCACGGCCACTACTCATCATTGAAGCTCACAATTCATAGAACGAATATAGATAAGCAAATGATTCTTAATGTCGGCATAATGGGGGGAGGGATAGTCCAATGATTAGGACCGCACTCCCCCTATGTCCATGCCTACACCTAAACCAAATAGATAGTCAAAACATAGGTGTGTATGCAAGATGTCAAGTCAAGCTCCTGAATCCACGATATTTAGCTCATGCCTCAAAAAGTGAATCTTGCTTCATCAAGTGGCTTCGTGAAAATATCGGCAAGTTGATCTTTGGTTGGAATATAGCCAAGCTCAATATCACCACGGCAATATGATCCCGAATAAAATGATGACGAATCTCAATATGCTTCGTTCTTGAGTGTTGCACCGGATTGTGGCCAATCTTGATAGCACTTTCATTGTCACACAAAAGAGGCACTTTGTCACAATTGACACCGTATTCCTTTAAAGTTTGCCTCATCCATAACAATTGAGTGCATGCACTAGCGGCCGCCACATACTCGGCTTCGGCGGAGGATAGAGATATGCAATTTTGCTTCTTAGAAGACCAACTCACCAAGGACCTACCAAGAAATTGGCATGCCCCGGAAGTTGATTTCCTATCATCCTTGCAACCGGCCCAATCCGAATCCGTGTACCCGGCAAGAGAGAAATTAGTGCCCTTTGGGTACCACAAACCAAACCTTGGGGTATCAACCAAATATCGAAGGATTCTATTGACCGCCACCATGTGGCTTTCTTTAGGAGCGGCTTGATACCTTGCACACACCCCTACTACACTAGATGCACAAAGATAAAGCAAAGAACCAATCATAGAGCGATAAAGTTTTTGATCAACATCGATACCGTCGGGTTAAGTTCAAGATGGCATTTGGTGTCCATGGGAAACCGCTTCCCTTAGCATTTGCATATTGAACCTCTTGAGCATGTCTTGGGTATATTTGGTTTGAGAGATGAAAGTCCCTTCATTCAATTGCTTGATCTCAAAACCGAGAAAGAACTTCAATTCGCCCATCATAGACATCTCGAACCTATCGGTCATAAGCTTTGAAAATTCATCATTGAAAGCTTTGTTAGATGAGCCAAATATAATATCATCAACATAAAGTTGGCATATGAAAAGCTCCCCTTTAACCCTCTTGGTAAAGAGGTGGGATCGATTTGCCCCAATTCAAATCCACGGTCTAGCAATAGCTCTCTTAGGTGCTCATACCAAGCACGAGGTGCTTGTTTGAGACCATAGAGCGCCTTATCAAGCTTGTAGACATGGTTAGGGAATTTAGGGTCCTCGAAACCCGGTGGTTGCTTAACATATACCAACTCCTTTAAAGGACCATTAAGAAAGGCACTTTTCACATCCATTTGTTGCAATTTAAAGTTATGATGTGATGCATATGCAAGAAGGATACGGATGGACTCAAGGCGAGCCACGGGTGCATAAGTCTCTCCAAAATCAATGCCTTCAACTTGAGAGTACCCTTGTGCAACCAATCTTGCCTTGTTCCTCACAACCATTCCATGCTCATCTTGCTTGTTCTTGAATATCCACTTTGTGCCTATAACATTGCGGCAATCTTTTGGCTTCTCAACTAGATTCCACACTTTGTTGCGCTTGAAGTTATTGAGTTCATCATGCATAGCTTCTAACCAATCCGGATCTTCAAGAGCTTCAAACACTTTCTTTGGTTCCACCATGGAAATATGAGCTTGATGTTCACTAAAGCTTGCCAATTGCCTTCTTGTGGTAACACCCTTCTGGTCACCAAGGATGTTTCTAGATGGTGACTCTTTATTCAAAGTCTTTTCAACTCTTGCTTTACGACGGGCTTCGATATCTCTATTGCATCTTGGAGGTATCTCTTGATCATCTTGATCATTTGAGTCCCCGTCTTGACCGGAATGTTGACCTTGATCATCTTGAAGCACATCTTCAACAAAGGAAGGAGAGGGTTGATCTTGGTCATGACCTTGGCTAGCATCAACAATAGGAGAACTTGGTTCTTGCATAGCAACTTGGTCAACATGAGGAGGGTCTTGAACTTGTTCTTGGGGTGGTGCATCATTTGCTTCCATGATAGGCGCCGTTTCAACTTGTGATGAAGAGGCCTCCACTTGAATGGAGCTTGGACTTGCTTGAGGAGACTCGTAATGAATCTCAACGGGACGATGGAAACCAATGCCCATTCTTCTTATAGCATCTTGAGGCTCTTCATTATCTACATCACAAACATGAAATTGCGCCACTTGGGAGCCGTCATTCTCATCGAACCTCACATCACAAGATTCTATGACTTTCCCAACGGTTTTGTCATAGACTCTATAGGTGTGAGATTCGGCACCGTACCCAACAAAAACACCCTCTAAAGCTTTAGATTCAAATTTAGACAAACGAACACTTTGTTCTTATAGAAACACTTACAACCAAATACTCGGTAGTAGGAGACATTGGGCTTGTTGCCGGTGAGCATCTCATAAGGTGTAAACTTCTTGCCAACGCGAAAGAATAGCCGGTTTGATGAATGACACGCCGTGGAGATAGCTCGGCCCATAAGAAAAGTGGAGACTTAAACTCCGCCAACATAGACCTTGCCATATCCATGAGAGTCCGGTTCTTCCTTTCGGCTACACCATTTTGTTGAGGGGTATATGCAGCGGAATATTGATGACGAATCCCCTCTTCACTAAGAAACTCATTTAAGGTGTAGTTCTTGAACTCGGAGCCATTATCACTCCTAATGACCAATATAGGGACATTGTGTTGGCGTTGAACTTCATTGGAAAAGTCGATGACGGCTTGTTGGGTCTCATCCTTCGTCTTGAAGAAATAAACCCAAGTAAATCTTGAATAGTCATCAACAATCACCAAACAATATTTCTTCCCACCAAGACTTGGTTGAGGCACGGCACCAAAGAGATCAACATGAAGAAGTTCCAATATCCTCTTTGATGAAATGATGGTCTTGCTTGGATGGGGAGAATCATGCATCTTTCCTTCAACACAAGCCCTACAAAGACGATCTCTAGAAAAAGAAACATTGTCTTTTAGTCCAAGAATGTGGCCACCCTTGTGAAGACTTTGCAAAGTTCTCATGTTGACATGGGACAAGCGGCGATGCCACAACCATCCCACGTCGGCCTTTCCGAATAGGCATATTGCTTGAGTGTTGGTAGACCCCGAAAAGTCCACCACAAACAACTCATTTTCAACATACCCAACGAACATGACCTTTAGAGTCTTGCTCCTCAAGAGTACCACCATATCAATAGTAAAATGGACATCAAAATTCATCTTATTAAGTGCACGAACGGACATAAGATTGTAACCGAGGGACTCGACAAGCATGACATTTACAAGGGTGATATCCTTTGCAACTACCACCTTGCCGAGACCCGTTACCTCCGCTTTTGATTTATCACCATAGGAGACGGATGCTTGATTTATATTTGGTCCCAACTCCGTCATGATCTCCTTGCTTCCGGTCACAAGAAATCATTGCTTGGTTTTAGGTACCCATCTTGCAATGGGTCCTCTTTGGTTAGCAACAAGGGTCTTTGGGACCCAAATAGCATAAGCAACATATCCATCGTAAGGACCAACATATTTTGCGTAAACATCACCATAATAATCAACATATAAAATATAGTGAGGGTTGGCATCTCCCGCAAAGTCACTACGAGTGGACTTGCCCCTCGTGGCATTCCCACTCGCAATGGGAGTTTTGGCTTGTGCGGGCTTGGCCTTGGTGTTGCTCTTCTTCTTCTTTGCCTTGGCCACATAACCAAGACCCTCCTTCCCTTTGTGTGGCTTTTGCTCAAAAATTTGAGCAACAACCTTTTCTTTACCTTTAGGAATAGAGGTCTTGGCACTAGTGGCCTTGGCAAGCTCAACCTTCAACCTAGCATTTTCCTCAATAACATTTGCATGATCACAAGAGGGAGTAGTAGTGCTAGGTGAGTTAGATTTAGAAAGTTGAGTTTGAAGTTACTCATGAGACTTGACTAGAAGAGAGTGGGTACTTTCCAAGGCCTTGTGAGCCTTGTCAAGTTTCTCCACATCCTCAAGGAGTCTAGCATTAGCAACCACAAACTCGGCTTTCTCCTTTTTAATCACTTTATATTTAGCAAAGACATGGTCTCTATCTTAATGATTTTAGCAATTATTTCATCATTTTTATCATCAAGGGACTCAAGTATTTCCTAAGAGAAGTTTTATATTCAGTCTCTTCTTGAAGAGAGGCATTCAAGGATGCAATGGTGAGAGCGTCCTCTCTCTCAATTTTTCCTTTGTCATCGAGGATTTCTTCGGCCGCATCAAGTTGTCTCAAGAGAGACTCAACATATTCCTTAGTTTCACCTTGCAAGTTAGCCACAATAGTATCGGAAGCAACAAGTTCTTTCTTAATCACAAGACTAGTTTTATCATCTATTTCATGCATAGTCTTGGGAGTAGAAGATGATACCTCGGTGACGTGAGCCATGAGGCAACGAGCGGTGTTGATGGAGAGGTTCTCATTGGGGGATTCGAAGAGAGAAGGAGGTGGAGTTGATACAATGGCCAATGCGGCTACCTCACGAGTGGGTTCTTCTTCTTCTTCGGAGTTCTCGGAAGGATACTCTTCTTGAGTCATCAACACAATTCTTGGTGCTTTCTTGAAGAATGGCTTTTCTTGACAAAAGGCTTCTTTTGAATCATGTTTGATTGGCTCTTGAGGACAAGCCTTCCACCGTTTTGCTCTCTATTCTCATAAGGACAATCTTTGATGAAGTGATGCTTGTTATGACAATTGTAGCAAGTCTTTGTTCTATTAGCCAACTCCTTCTTCCCGCTTGGATTGTTTGCTAGATCAACTTGAGCCTTTGCCTTGGCCGGGTCACGCCAAAAAGTCCTTGTTGCAAGAGTTATGTGACCATGGAGGGCTTGTTCAAGATCATCGGGAGGAATGTTGTTCGGGCATGCTTCAACTTCATCATGTTCATCAAGGCACACAACATTGGCCTTCAAAGCAAGAGAGGGACCTTGTTTCATTCCCATGGCCCTAGCACGGTTGTCTAGAGCATTCTTGGTGGCAAACTTGGAGGCTTGCATCTCTTGCATAACTTCATTGGATGACATGTCAAGATAGTTGTGTCTTCCTTGTATGGCTTTCAAGTCAACGGGCTCGAAGGGCATGAGAGCATTCACATACTTTCTTTTGATCCAAGCATCATCCACATAGGTTGTCCCCACATTATAAAAGGCTTTGGCAAGAATCTTGAGTCTTCCATACATCTCCTCATGAGTTTCATTATCAAGCATGTAGAAACCTTCGGCCTCATTGCTCAAGACATCAAATCTATTCCTCTTCATGGTTTCATTTCCAAGAAATGCCACCTCAAGGCAATCCCAAGCTTCTTTGGCGTTGGAGGCATGTTGAATATGATGCATACCATTTTCTCCAACGGCAAGTTCAAGCATGTGAAGAGCGGAGGCATTGAGTTGAGCATCAACCACCTCTCTTCTTGTCAAGTTGTTTGGATCCACGGCCTTGTATCCCACTCGTATGATCCTCCAAAGCTCGATAGAGGCACTGTTGACATGAGATTTCATTGAGTGTTGCCAACTAGTAAAAGCCAATGCATTAAGCTTAGGTGGAGGACCTAAGGTATTTAAGCGAGGATGAGGGATAAGTCGGTCGGGAGAGTAGACACCATGAGGAGAGACCTCATGGTACTCGGGCTTCCCACTTTCCGGCTTGGATGTGGATGGAGAGGGGTTCTTAAGGCCGGAGTTTTCAACCCCTTTCTTTTTTCTCTTTTTCCTCCTCGGTATCACCGTCATTGGAGTTAGCGGAGTCCTCTAGTGAGATGGTCTCCGTAGGAACCTTGCCACTTGCGAGTTGCTTGAGCAAGTCACGCATCTCAGCAAATTGGGTATCGATGGACGATTTCAATGATGTTTCCATCGTTTTGAGATCGGTCATGGATGCCGGAGTGGCTTGGTCCTTTGCGGACTCATCATCACTTTGTGTCATACTTCTCTTAGGCGGTTAAGCCCAACAAGAGATCCGAGGCTCTGATACCAATTGAAAGGATCGTATGACACCTAGAGGGGGGGGGGTGAATAGGTGCTATTCCAATTTTAATACCTTTTCAAATTAGGCTTGACACAAAAGGTAAATTCTCTAGATATGCAACTAAGCTAAATTTACCTATATGACAAGCTAGCAACTAAACAAGATACACGAAATAAAGACTATAAACAAGGATAGAAGTAACCGAAGTGAAAGCACGCGGAGACACAGATGTAATCCCGAGTTCCTCCTTTTTAGGGGAGTACGTCTCGTTGGAGAGGTGTGAGCTACCACGAAGGTCAAAACTCAACCGCCACAAAGGCGTCACCTTCTTCTCCGATGAACCGCACCACAAAGGTTTGGTTCACCTTCCACTATCGAAATCCTTCAAGTCGGAATCCGGAGCCCTTACAACAACGATCCGGGGCACAACCCACAATTGGGTTGGGGGCTCCCGAACAGCTACAAATCTGTCAGAAAGACAACAAGTGAGTACAATAATGAGCTAGGTTTTCTCAAAGAAAATCCTAGCAAAGGGTCTCTCAAGTGAATGAGGGGGAAATGAAGAACGGCTTGGTGAAGATGTAGATCCGGGCCTCCTCCTTCAATCCTCCAAGTATCAACGAGTTTGGGTGGAGGAATTGGGAGATCTAGAGAATCTTGAACTTGCAATTAATGATGTTTTTCAATGTGGTCAAGCTCGTTGTCCAAAGGTAGGTGAAGAGGCATTTATAGTCCCCATCAAAATATGGCCGTTGAAGGGATAAGTGGCGTGCGCAGGAAGGAGGGCCGGCATGGGGGCCGGCGGGGCAGCAGAGGCAACCGACCCGGGGGCCGGCCTGGGGCCGGCAGGGTGGCCGCAGCGATCGGCCTGGGGGCCGGCTAGGGAACCGGCCGGGCCACCGACGGAACCGGCCTGGGCCGGCCTAAGGGCCGGCGGGGTGGCAGAGCCATCCGGCCTTGGGGCCAGCCTGGGCCGGCCTGGGGGCCGGCCGCCCTGCAGCGCGCCTTCTCCCTTCACCTTCTAAAAACTGACAACTTGTTATTCTTCCTTTTTGCATAGAGAGAGGTACACTAGCATCCTTTTGATTTAGACAATCATAATTCCTGTGGACACTTAGCGGTATGTTAAATACTTCCAAGTGTTGTGATCAAACATCAAAACAAGATTAACGGACTATGTCCTTTCAGATACATGAGCTGACTACAGCGATTACAAAATAAAGTCTAAAAAAAGAGCAAATCTTCAAACTTTTCTTTTTCCATGACACAATTTTGAACTTTTCTAAAAGCAGCCGTCAAACGACAAAGATATCAATCCATAGACCTGCGAATACCAACGAGGGTTCTCTCATAATTTTGAGCCGCAATGCCAAGGTTACGTCTGATACCTGTTTTTCGGTTTGACGCGGGGTCGAACAGAACAAATCCAATAAACTCGTACCGTAAAATTTTGGGGTTTTAGTTTATTCGCGATCTCCTGGAGTTGCTCTTACCCTCGCCTTGGTCGAGTACGGGCATGCCTCACCCTCCTGGCACAGCCACCGCCGCCGCGATTTCTCCTCCTCCCGTGCTATTTTTCCAAGGTTCGCACCTCCTTCTGCTCTTCAAGCAAACTGTCTATGTTCCTCTCTTATGCTCAGATCTGCACAACCCGTTTTTGGAATTAAACCATGGCTGTGGACAGGATGGGATCGGCATCCAAGGAGACGGCGTCGATGTGCACCGCGGAAAAGGTGACGGTGTCGAGGTGCTCCACGCATAAGGAGAAGGGAACGCACTTCTTCGAGATCGGCGGGTACAGCCTCAAGAAGGGCATGGGCAGCGACAAGTTCGTCCGGTCGACCCCTTCACGGTGGGCGGGTATGACTGGTCCATCAGATTCTACCCCGACGGAACCGCCGACGCGACCGAAGGGGTTATGACGATCACCCTCGAGCTCATGAGCAACAACGCCGAGGTGCGGGCGATCTTTGATTTCGGTTTAGCGAAGCACGGTTCAGGATCGCTTAGCGCGTCGTTCACCCAGAAAACCAAGACGTTCAGCTCCAGGAGCAGCAACACCCGTCAGTTTCGTCTGTACATAGTAAGCAGCAGCTTTGAGCTGAAGCCAACAACATACCTTCAGAATGATCTCCTCATGATCAAATGTGAGATTGCAGTAATCAAAGAATCTCAGGTGCGCGAAACCGCGGGGTGCTCTGAGATCGAGGTGCAGCCGCCTGACATCTTGGAGCATCTCGCAAAGCTGTTGGAAGCTAAGGAGGAAGCAGATGTCACCTTCAGTGTTGGAGGGGAGGCCTTCAAGGCGCACAAGATTGTGCTTGCCATGCGCTCACCAGTCTTTAAGGCAGAGCTCTTTGGGCCGATGAGGGAGACGAGGATGCCGCGTGTGACCATCCAGGACATGCAGCCTGCTGTTTTCAGGGCTCTTCTGCATTTCATCTATACGGATTCATTGCCTGACTTGGATGATCTTGAAGGCGATGAAAACTGTGAAATGGTCCGGCATTTACTGGTGGCTGCAGATAGGTATGCCATGGACAGGCTGAAGATGCTATGTCAAAACATCCTTGGCAAGAATCTTGATGTGGAGAACGTGTCAACTACATTGGCTTTAGCTGATCAGCATAACTGTGACAAGCTCAAGGATGTCTGCATCGAATTTCTCGCATCTTCAGATAAGATGAATGATGTGGTGGCAACCAAAGGTTATGCAAATCTCAAAAGATCTTGCCCCTCTCTCTTAATAGAGGCGTTAGAGAAGAGGACAAGGTCTCGCGAAGCATAGATGAACAGGTCATTGTAAACTAAGCATGTTGACTGGGTAGTTTAGTTCCTTGAGCAGCTCATGCTAACTAAATATCCTAGAGCATGAACAGGTCATTGTAAGCTAGATCTAGGATGTGTTAAATTGCTGTAATGTGTTAAATTGCTCTATGAAAAAACACGTTGTATTAATAGCTTGCTAGTTTTGCTGGAGCAGCTCATGCTAACTAAAATCTGTTAAATGCGTGTGTTTTAAGGTTTCTTACATATGCACACCGTTTCTAAAACTATGGAGGCCCGAATAGTATAACATCTTGCCGAGGAACTGTCTGTTGCAATGAATCATGTCAGATAACAGGAGCATGTCATTGAAGGAACATAACACCATAAATAGCAGCTAATTTTATGCTATCCATTGTTAATTGTGTTTCCTTGAAAGCTGAAAGATTTCACATCGATAAAGTCTGGCCCATAATTATTCGGTGTCAATAAGCTGTGAATTCATCCACATATTATTCATATTTTAGGAAACTTATATGATTAATCTATTGTATATAGAACATTTCGAAGAATTAATGTTTTTATTGATCCACTACAACCCTGGTCATGCTTATATTTTTCTGTGATGTTACTGTACATTGGAAATCTGTAGTGAGCTTGGAAGATAAAATTACCTTATATGGTCACCTGACAAACAGTTAAATTTCAATTGAGCATCTTACTCCAAAGGCCAAAGTTGGTTTAATTTTTCCAAGTCGGGCACATTGAACTGGACTTATTGTACTCATGTAGTTTGTGTTATCTGTGTTATTAGCCTGTAAGGGGAGTCCATGTTCCTGCATTATAAGTTGTAAGGAGTAAGCCAGAATAGTATTATCATTTCCGCTAGCAAGCAGTAGTCTTCAGTTTGGAATTTATGAAGCTTGGTATAACCCTTCTTATGAGCATTCCAGAATAACAACAAGTATTAGGCATCTTTTCACCAGGATGCACAACATATAAACTCTCTACTCTCTTGAATTTTAACATGGTACGAAATGTGAGGAAGCTCTGTTTCATCGTTTCTGTAATTAAATAAAACACCATCTTGAATGAAATTTACTTTGTTTTTTGTCTGAAATTTTGCATAGCATGATAACCATGCTACAATGCAAAATTCAGCCACTGGGTTCCTGGTTATGTACGTCACTTGACAAGTTATGTAACAGGAAGTTTCTGCATAAATTCCAGGTTCAGCTCGGTTCATTTTAACATTATGCTGTAACATATGCAGTTGGCTCCGTGTTTTGTCGAGTTATCATGAGCAGAGCACATGAGGTCGTTGTTGACTGTTGAGGCACTGAGTGTTTGTGTAGTACTGAAACTTTGTATCTCTTAAATTTCAGCATTGCATCGATAGACTGGTGGTATGAATTTGTGTTCTACTCATCCAATATTTATCTCTGTTTTTTTTAACTACCATTACTAAACTTGCTCAGCAATATCGCTGGCAACGAAAACCTGTACAAAAGCTGGAGCATGATCCGGCCATACGGCTTATTTAACTCTGCTTTGGTTGCAAGCAGTTATGTTCCCTTGTGTAGATCACAGTCACTCAGCGACTGTCTTGTTGAGATTTCAGTTCATGCATTGACCTGTACAAGCATGGTCCTTGATCTCAAGATGACATAAATGGCCGATGGAAGAACGGGCAATTCACAGAAGACAATTGTCAGTGACAACCGAGATGAACACCTATTCTGTCAAGAAATGCTCTCAGACGCTAGTGAGAAGCACAGATCGATCGACGATTGCTAAGGAAAAAGAGAGAGAGAGCTAAAACTAAACAACCGAAGCATATACAATCCAGAAATTCAGAACAACCAGTGCATCAATAGCGCGGCGAGGACAGTGGCCACCCACCGGCGACGTTCCTCGTGGCGGCGTCGGTCGGGACGATCTCGACGATGAACCGGCACGTCCCGGCGGAGGGATTGACGGTGGTGATGGTGGCGATCCCGCGGAAGTCGCAGGCGCGGTCGTCCTGGTCGTTGATCTGGTAGTAGCTGTTGAACGCGTACGACACGTTGCCCCTGCTGTCGAGGCCGCTGCAGGAGGTCTTGTAGCCGAGGCTGGTGCAGTCGGCGTTGCCGCAGGCGTAGCTGACGCTGTCGCCGACCTTCTGGTCCGCGAGGTCGGCGTCGGGCTTGAGCACGCACCATTGCTGCCGGAGGTACTCGACGCCCCTCGCCGGCACGAGCGCGCCGCCACCGTCGCCGCGCAGGCTGAGCTGGTACTTGGGCTGCCCGTCGTAGTAGAAGAGGCCCCAGTGGCGCTCGAAGTTGCCCGGCTGGATGCTCTTCTGGTCCTCGTCGACGAGGCCGAAGAGGTACGCGTCGACGGCGACGCCCGGCCGGAGCGGCGTGCCCTTGGCGGAGGCAATGTTGTCCAGGAGGCCCTGGTTGAACTGGCGCGCGAACACCGGGGTGGCGTAGACGTTGCCGTCCGTCGGCCAGCCGACCTCGCCGACGACGACGGGCATGTCGGGGAAGCCGTTCCTGCGCAGCGCCGCCACCAGCGTGTCGTAGTTGGCGTCGAAGGTGTTCTCGTACGTGATGGCGCCGTCGACCACCGGCGACGAGGAGCCCTGGAAGAAGGCGTAGTCCAGCGGGAAGCTTGGGTCCGAGTACAGGCTGATGAACGGGTACACGTTGGCCACGAAGGGCGCGCCGCTGGACGCGAGGAACTGCACGATGTCGAGCATGAGGCCGTGGATGTCGGCGCGGAAGTCGCCGCCCGACGGCTTCCCCGTCGACGACTGGTACACGTCGGCGTTCAGCGCCACCGTCACCTTCACCCGGCCGCCCAGCCCGGCCTTCGCCAGCGCCGCCTGGACGCTCTGCATCGCCGGGAACGTCGTGTTCAGGTACGTGCCGTTGAACGTCTGCAGGAACGGCTCGTTCCCCACGGTCACCAACCTGCATGACCGGCCCCGTCAAAAGATCGAAATGTCAGCATAGCCAGTAGCAGAAATGTCACTGTAACAAGTGGATGCTGTGCCGTGCTGGGATTTGAATTCCAGACCAAATTAAGCTGAGGAAATTCTTGGTTTTCGCACCGAAAAACTAAATGGATTATGATTAATTGTGATCAGGATGAAGGTTAGTAGAGGTGGAACATGACTTGAGATGATTGTCCATACAGTTGGATATATATCTGCATCAGACATTATGGCATGACCATGATATTAATAAAAACACACAAAGTCTCACTTCATAGGTGTCCCAAGAATTTGCCACACAAGTTCTCGCTAAGAAGGATGTTCCTGTCCTATGGCCCTGTGATAGTCACACTTGAAATCGGAACACACAGGCTCTGATCATAGGGTAGGATATTCGTGAGATCGATGAAACAGTCCTGAAATTTTGGCTTGATTCGTTTGAGCACAAGAATTTTCTGTCCGCGACGTCAGAACGCAATCAGAGAATCGAACAATCCAAATAGCCTCGAGACTTCGGCATGTTTAAAAATAACAAGACCGGAGGGGGGACTCCACTCCGGCATTGTCATTAAGGTAGAAGTGAGGACTCGAACCCGAGACCTGACCCTTATGCGCATATGCACGGCTACCACTAGTCCACGGAAGAGTTCTCACTTCGGCATGTTTCGAACGAGTTGTTCGTTCGTAATAATTCTACGATGAACAAGATTCATGGCGCGTGCTCTTTCTGGATTGCTGTCCTGGACAAGATGGCTTAGAATGACACAGAGGCAGAGAGGTGAGGCTACTGCCAAACGTGTCAAACCTGGCTGCTTGAGCTTTAGCCTTTGTGATCAAGGCAAATGCATGTCTCCATCTCCCAATCAAGGCAAAAACAACACAAGGCAGCAGTGGCAGAATCAGTATCACCAAAAGAGACATGGCTATCACTTTTCACTCAATGCACTGAGCTAAAGAACACCAATGCCCCGAGCCAAAGAACAGTAAACATCTAACAGTACTTTAAAATTCATAAAAATACAGATAGACTTATATCCGAGTTCAGTCCCTATAATTTTCACAGAAGAGAACATTTTCCAGCCCCTAAAAACAATTTAGTGCTTCAGATTAGAATAGTTGAGGCATATTGGAATTTCCACGAAACAGGCTTTCGCCCCGCTTTATAAATAAAGCCCAACGGCCGAACTGATACAAGGTGATGAGGAACCCCTCTTACAAGGCAGATCAAAGATAAACAACAAAGAAAAAAAGGAAACCGGACTTGCCACCGAAGACTCGGACGCAGAATCGAGGAGTATCGAGGCTCCACAACGACGCCCCCAACAGGGTCACGACGCAAAGCGCCGCCGTCGTCTCGACCAAGAGGTCAAGGTTTTCACCCGGATCCCTAGTGCGGAGAGGGCAACCACAACAGCGCCCTCATGAGGGATACGACACCCGCAGGCGTCGTCGCTGTTGGCGCCGAAGAACAGAGCTTTCGCCCGGAAGCACCTTTCTACGACTAAGTGCGGAGAAGGCACCCACAACAACGCCCTCAAGAGGGTTACGACACCCGCAGGCGTCGTCGCTGTTGGCGCTAAAGCGCCGAGCTTTCGCTCGGAAGCACCATTCTACCGCATCGATACCACGAAACGCCACGAGTCTCGAGCCAGGCCACCAGGACACGATCTGGGCACCGCCATTGCCGAAGCGAAGCCAGCACCAGGGACTCCATCCGCCAACTCCACGCCACCCACGTGGACCGAGAAGACGACCATCACCGCTGCCACGTCACTCGCCGCAGAGTCGCACGCGCAGACCACCTTCCAGGGCCGCCGCCCCGGCATCCGCAACCTCCACCCGAGGAGCCAGCAAGTCACAAGGTCCACACAGCAAGTTAGTGAGGCCGGCAACGGATCTAGGCCTGCGAGGTGGACATCGACAACCTTTAGGGGGAGATCCAGTCCCCCACCGCCAGAGACGGTCGCCGACCGGACACAGCGGCAGTGCCGGTCAGGCCCAGATCCACCTGATCAGGCCCGACCAGCTCCGCCACCGTGCTGCAGCATCAAGATTGCAAACGTCCTCCTGCAGCACGACACTGGACGGCACCTGCGAGGTCGACATCGACAAACTTCAGGGAGAGATCCAGTCCCCCGCCGCTAGAGACGGTCGCCGACCGGACACAGCGGCAGTGTCGGTCAGGCCCAGATCCACCTGATCAGGCCCGACCAGCTCCGCCACCGTGCTGCAGCATCAAGAATGTAGACGTCTTCCTGCAGAGTGCCACTGTACCGCACGCACTGGCCAGGGCCCGTGTAGACCCCAGATCGGGCCCGAAGGGCCCAGATCTGGGCCTAGCACCTCCGGCCAGGACAAGTCCCGAGGCGACCCACCCCCGTCGCCGTGCTCCCATCACCGCCAACGCTGTGCAGCCCCGCCGCCGAGGTCGCCGACCTCCTCAGAGGCGCCGCCATGGCCTTGCTGGGCACCCACTGGTGGAGGCCGCTGCACCACCCGAGGAAGCGTAGCTGCCGAAGCCCCGCCGCCACCCGAGCCCGCCGGACCGCAGGTCACCACACCGCCGCCGGGACGACCGCGCCGCCGCGCCCCTGCACAGCGCGCCGCTCCCTGCCGTGGCCACGGCCCGCGCCCTGCCCACGAGAGAGAGAGTAGGAGGGGCCCCGCCGCCGCCGGCGCCGGCCCGCGGCCGGAGACGCCTTCCGGCGGCGGCGAGGAGAGGAGGGAGAGGAGAAGGGAGCCTGTGGCGGCGGTGGTGGCTAGGGTTCCCCCCGTCGCCCACGGGAGCGACACGGGGGAACGAGAGGAGATAGCATATTGGAATTTCAGTTGCTTGAAGCTGTGGTCTTCCGAGTTTAAAGCGAAGGGACCTACCTAGCTTTACCGCGTACTCGATTACTATCTTTTTGAAGCTCCTGATTTGGTCTGATAGTTACACTTGCTAGTTTCTGTGTACGACGCAACTATTTTTGAGACAGACATCCGGGGAAGATAAAAAGATGCGCCTTACCCTCAATATGTCAAGTTGGACCACGCTGTATTACTACCGACTCGAAATGACCACAGCACATGCGACTACCTCAGAGAGTTTTCTGATTCCTTTTCACATAATTTTTTTAAAATGGTTTTCAGACACAAAAGTTGAGGTACACCAGATCAGAGATTTGGGATACCGATGAGCTCCACTGAAATTACATTGGAGTTCACTAAAGGTGATTTCTGACTACGGACTCGGATGGACGGTAGAAACTACGAGAGCCTATTATGCAGAGTCAAAAATCACATGGAGAGCTCGTTTTTGATCGGCGGACGGGGACATTTAGGCATTGTTTGAGCAAATGACACACACCAAAACGAAAATGCAGTAACCAGTCAAAGCAAGAAAGGAACTAAATGTACGTGGGATCAATCCTTTCACCTTATGTCGACGCCGTCGCTGATGTGCTTGGAGACGTTGGCGGAGACCCAGCGCTCGGCAGCCTTGCCGCCGCTGGCGAGGTCGGCGAGCATGTCGTTGGGGATGCCGACCATCACCTGGATCCCCGACCCCTTGAGCGCGCCCAGGATGCTGTCCTCGGCGTCGAACAGCTTCACCTTGTCGAAACCGTTATCCTTGAGCAGCTGCACCACCGTGCTCGACGGCAGCGGGTGGCTCAGCTGCGTGCCCCAGTTCACGCCCACCCCCGAAGACCACCGCGCCATGCACAGCACCAGCAGCAACACCACCACCGTCTTGGCCACGCCGCCGGCGACTGGACGCGCCATGTTTTTTCTGGCTTGTGGCCGCGCGCTAGCTAGCTTGATGGGAGAGGGGAATTTTCTCCGTGTTCTTGGATAAAAAGAATGATGAAAATAGGCCGGGAACTCGGGAAAGAAGGATGAGTTTTGCACTATGGAAGCCAACCAAGAAGTGACTCCAAACCTTGGTATATATGTTGTAGGGGGTGTAAGAATGAGGATCAACAAGAGATTCTTTTCCGTACACAAGGATTGAATGGTAAGAAGACAGATTACTTGATCTGATTTTGTTATCGCCAACAATCAATTTCCAGGTGACCGAAGAAGAAGGAAAGAACAGGGCAAGGGTACCCGATCAATAACTCCAGTAAACTGAAACTCGGATTAAAACTAGCAGCAATCAGAACGAGCTAATCATATCTTCCTCGGAGGTGTTTGTAGGAAAAAGGGCGGAGAAAGGCTAGACTGACAACAAGGACATGAGCATGAGAATGACAGGAAGAGGCATTAATAGGGGAGGTGTGCTGCAAACAAGAACCCGAAAAGGAGGAACCTAGTGACAAAGTAATTGGAGGATAACAGGGTGTTTTTGACCTGTAATGAGATGGCTTAGCCTAGTGTAGAGGAAGATCACATGAACAAGCGATGGACGCACCAGAATTTTCCAAAATCCAAATGAGGGCTCGTTCGGTTCGCTAGTCTACTAGGGGAATTGGGAGGGATTGGGATGGATTTTTTTTAAGAAAAAGAGTATATATTAATATCAAGAAGATACCAAATACACCCAGCCTCTGCAACAACGTAATAACCGAAGGTATTACGGATGCACACAGCCAAAAGACAATAAGAAGAAGAACTAAAAAAGAAAAGTCCCGCTATAGAGTTACAGCACTTGTAGCAGCAGTACAACCACCACAAAAACAACACCTGATGTCCAATCTTTCCAAAAGCAATGCCTTCAAGAAGGAAACAGTGCACAAACGCCGTCGTCGCCCGATCGAGATCTTGGTTTTCACCCTGGAGATAGTCCCCGCTCTCAAAACAATGTCTTCAACAAGGCCATTGCCAGGCACAACCAATTAAGGCCAGACCTTAGATTTTCACCCTGAAAGATAGAACTTTGAACTTCACCTGTGTTGTCGCCCCCACTTTCATACCGCTGCATACGCGTCCTGAAGCTCCAAGCAAGTTCCTCATCGCCACCAAGAGACAAATCACCGTTCCTAGTCCTCCGATCTCGGCTTTCATGACATTCTCCGCCTCTGACTTCATCCATGATAGCAACAGATAGCAGAGCTTCATACCGCTTGCTCCTTAACGGAGAATCGTGGGCACGACCGAATCCCACCCGATCCAGCAAACTCCAGGCATAAACGCACATGGAAGTTCGCCGACGGAGCCTTCCGGAACTCGCCACATCGGCCAGATCAAGGAGGACGGGCGTCTGGCAGATCTTCGTCTTCATGTCGCGAGAGAAACCCTAGGACCGCCCCCCTTATTTAGCACACCAGCCGGCCCCCACGCCGCCAGACGGAGCAGCAAAGGAGGAAGCAGCCGCAGAAGACGCCACGAGATCCAACCATGACGGCCGCAAGTCCCAGATCGGATCGGAGCCAGATCGTAGACAGCCGCCGCGCTTGGAGGATCTTGACGGCGCTGCGCGACGTGCGCAGCCTCCTCCACACCCCGGCTACAGGCCCCGGCCAACCAGGCCGCGCCGCCTGCTACCGCCGCCGCCGCCCCAACACCGCCCGTGGAGCCACCGCCGCCATACCCTCTCCTCCCCTCCGTCCTTTGAGAGAGGGGACCGCCACCGCCGCTGGCATCGGCGACGGCGCCGGCCAGGATCCGCTGGAAAAGGGAAGACCGGCGGCTAGAGGGAGATCGACTCTGGAGTCGCTCGGGCGGGAGCGACCCGGGAGTCAGTCTCGTGGAAAAGGGCTCCTCTGCCTTAAATCCCCTATAAGTCAAAATCCCTGCCAATCCACTCCAATCCACTTGGCTTAGGGATTAACCAAACAGGGCATGATGGGAGAAGGCTGTAAAACCAGGAGGGAGAGGGGATTGGTTGCCAGTGTAAAAACAGAGAGAGAGAGAGAGCTGTGGCTTAGCGTGTGGCACTGATGGCATGGCTATAAGTAGGAGCACATATTAATATGAGTTGATATTTCTTTTACTATGATTTAAAGGCTTAAATCTCCTATCAGTAAATAATCTGTCACAAAAGTATAATAGCATGCGAGGAAAATATAATTATGCTAATGAATGATAAATCCATATTCCAGTTTTACATGTTCATGCCATGGTGTTTGTTTTCCTTCGGCGCACTACAGTGGAATGTAAATATCTTCTGAAATCGTTACCGTTTGTACATTCCTCGCGACAGGGGCGGAGGGCCCAGCCTGATGCACAGGAATACGGGTTGAAATAATTTTTTAGGAGTACTTACCATATGAGAAACGACAGTGCATCAGGGTGGGCTGGGCGTTGTGCATCAGGTAGGGCGCGCGCCGTCCAGCAAGGCCGCTGATCTGGGCTCTGCGACGCTGGCTGCCCCGCACGTCCAAGCCTGCCCATGCTCTCGTACCATGTACGCACGGAATTCCGCTCGATTGAGTCGATCATAGGGCGAGAAAAGAGGTGGGTGGGGCCAGGGACGCGACTGAAGGATCGATGGAAGCAATCAACGGTTGCCTCCAGGCCACCACGCACGCACGCAGGACGCAACCATACAGGGACGTGGTCACGCGACTGAATCGACCGATCGAATCGCCGTAAGCAGCAGCAGACCGGCCGCCGGCAGGCGTTCAGCCCGCCCAGCCTATTGCCTCGGCGCCTTGCCTCTTCAGTATTCAGCTATTTTCTTCATTCGCTGCGGCCGGCGGTTTGGTCTATTATCTACTCTATTCTATGGATCGGAATTCTTCAATTCAATAACTCTCAGCGGTAAATCCTCAATTTCTCCTCTATTCTATTACGAAAACTGTTGCTAGTAGATGAAATATCATGGAAGTTGTGGTTAGGGTTTATATAGGGCATAAAGATATGCATCATTTTCTTAGAATCAAGTGGTTAAGTATTTTATGGGTTTGGAGAATCGAATGTATTAGAAGAGTAAAAGGTACTTTGAAAACTTAGCTA
Source organism: Poa pratensis (assembly GCA_947311845.1). Classification (NCBI taxonomy): domain Eukaryota; kingdom Viridiplantae; phylum Streptophyta; class Magnoliopsida; order Poales; family Poaceae; genus Poa; species Poa pratensis. Next base: position 39,450,520 of record CAMZMU010000070.1, read on the forward strand.
CTTGAGTACGATAATTTTTTGTCATTCTACTATGTTCCCCTTGAAAATTATATCTATTTTTCATCTTGGAGGTTATTGAACATTGGTGTTTGATGATTTCTTTGAAAATTATATCCCTGCCGCTTATCCGGAGGTCTGGATATAATTTTTGGGTCGAGCTGATATACAGTATATGTTCGAGCAGTAAAAACAGCCCGACAAGCATATTGGCCGGAATTATTCAGGCCGAGGGGCTTATAGGGGATCTATTAGAGATGTTCTTATCAAACATTATGTTAGAAGTTACAAGCCATACTTTTATATAGCAGATTGTCTCTCGAAATTTTTACACAGTGCTAAAGTAGTCATCAGGAGTGCATCAGGGTGACTGGAGCTCCAGCTCCGCCCCTGCCTCGCGACTGAGATTGAATATCGACATCCGATATATTTCAATCTTATTTTAATTGCGGTCCTTTATTGCTGTGCAAGGTTTTATTGTAGTATTTATTCTGCATGGCCACATACTCGTAATTTTGGTTTATTCTAGTGGAATTTTTTGTTCTGCATGATCAATTTTGTTCCGCTAAATATTTTTCGTGTATATGCTAGTTTTGGCTCTGAATTTTTGAACGTTGAGTATGAAGATCCTTGCAAAGGTCATACTAGGTGACAAGACAAAAAGATGGCGTACACAAGACATACATGAGAATCATTAATATGTCAATAACCAACCATTGGTTGGATGATTATGGCTTATGTGGGTGATTGTACCCAGGGTTCAAAATTTCAACAATATCCCGAATTTTTGGTAATTTTGGTGGACGCCAAAGTATTTGTAACCTTTGAATTCTTTTGGGTCAGATTCAAACTATTTCAGACCAAACTTAAATTTTGTCAAAATACATTAAAACTCTAAATCGATATCCAAAAGGAATTCCAAGATTTCAAATATTTTTTTCAGGTCCAATTTTGTTGTTACCAAAATTTTAAACCTTGGTAGTGAGTCGTTTACTGTTTAGCTGCTTGAACTCTCAGCCCACTTGGGGTTCAATATAGGTTTGACTCTTTGGTGTCTCATTAGTGCAATATTATATTACAGAGAATTACATTTGGACATTTTTCTTCTACAATTTTGTTGCCAGGTAAAAATACAATGATCGCATGACACCTGAATCCACTTGATATTTCTCACAGCCGCATATCTTTATTTCACATTTGAATATATCCTAATTTTCAACGGAGCACCTGATCAACAACGTCAGTCGCATCCGAGCCAAAGTCACGCTTATTTATTTCACCACAAATCTGAAGCTGGCACCAACAATTTTGGGTGTGGGACAGGATGGTTCTGGAGTGGCAGCCGAACTCAAGTATCTACATGCCTGTCGCGAGAACCATATTTTAAATAAGCACATGAGACATGACAGAGAAAGCCAGAAGGCACCTCTAAGGGGCACGAGCAGTGGTAGCATACGCATACCACTGCCTCACCAATTCCACGTGGGTTCGATGGTATAAAACCACACCTGAGACCAGAAACTACCCAACGCTAAAGTTGAAGCCACCACCTCCAGATGCTCTTCACCTTTCCCTTCCAATCTCCACCGAGAGGACCACCCCATCCATTCCTCGTTCGAGCTTTTCTCTCATTTTCCTGCTTTTCTCTTTACTTTTTCCCTGGAGTGGCGGACTCCTCTGCAAGCAACACTGACACCTGCGAGAGGTTACTGCTTTCTGACAATCCTGGTATCCGAGCCTACGTGGACCTGCGAGGCAGTATGCTGGGGCGACGCGTTGGGCATGCCCTAATCTGTCTGGAATTCTTGCTTGGAGAAGGCAGAGGAGAATCATGGCGGGGCCTAGGGAGCAAATGGACAGGTTAGGAAAAAGCCTCAGGGAGTCGCGGGGATGCGCTGCAAAAGCGGCCGTGGCTGCTCGACACGGTAGGACGGGATTTGATGGACGCTCCCGTCGTGGACTGGAATTAGTTCACGCACGGTTCTTTTAGCTTGCTTTTCTTTTCTGAATTTTACAATATAATAAATGCAGTACAACTTTTTGTAGTTTGCGAAAATGTCACCAGATTGATTTTATCACTAATGAGTAATGATATAAAGAATTTCAAAAGTAATAAAAATTACAAATAGGTCTTCGCACCACCTACCGACTACAAGCACTGAAGCGAGCTGAAGATGCGCCGCCGTCCTCACCACTTGCTTATCGGAATCGGGTAAAACTTGGCATAGTATAGCTTGTTGCAGTATACAGATGGGAAAATAGTCGGAATTTTTTTTAAAACTTTTATTCGAGCGCGTTTTTGGGAAATTTGAGAAGTAGCGCGCCGTCAGCAATGGCCGGGCCGAAACCAGAGTGTTTCGGCAGCGGCGGAGCCGAAAGCAGCTTTCGGCTGTGGCCGGGCCGAAACCAGACCATTCGTCAGGGCCGAAGCCGACACTGCATGGCGCAGACTGCTTCGCAGGCGTGGCCCACGCCTTTCGGCACGGGCGATGCCGAAATCTCGGTTTCGGCACGGGCGCCGCCGAAACCTGCTGGATAAGCAGGCCACGCCCGGCTCGCTCTCTTCTTCTTCCTCCACTCGACCTGCTTCTTTCTTCTCCCCTGTTCTTTCACTGGTAGCAAAAATATCACCGAATCCTACACACAAAAAAATCCTCACAAGCTCACAGATTCAAGAAATAGAGTAGAGAAGGGTTGGGACATTCCCGATCTGTTGATGGGATAGCTGTTTGTGGAGGCGTTTGGGGGTGTGGAGGTGGAGCAATGGTAGTCAACAATGGTGGATAGTGGTGGTGCATGCTGTTGTTGGGCAAGGAGAGGCTTGATGCAGTGGTGGTGGTGCTAGATTGAAGCCGAGCAGCGGGAGCTACACACGCGTCAAGGGTAAACCCTAATCCCTAGATTTTTTAGGTTAAATGTGAATATAGTTTGTGGGTAGATGTATAATATTTGTTTGCATTAGTGTAGATATATTTCGTCGGTTAGATATATCGTATATTTTTATTAGGATTAATATTAGCAGTGTAGATATATTTTGTCGGTTAGATATATTGTATATTTTGATTAGGATTAATATTAGCGGTGGTTGTAATTTTTAGATATATCCGGTGTGTAGTATTTGACGATGGAAAAAATTTGTCTAGGTAATGGAAGTGGTACATATTGTAGTGCACTACGGTGCCGGTACAGTCCGTGCAACTGAGTCAGGGGTTGATCTTCGTGAATTTGATAATTTGGAGATTCAGTTGACACAGCCAGAGAAAGTGGAAATTAGCGCTGTCCAGTGCTATTTCACGGTGAATTTTGGGTTCGATCCTAATTTCTGGACGGTTAGGATTCAGTCGGTATGGACCAAATCCCGGACAAATATTCACTGAGAGTTGTTGCCGCTTGACCGGACAAAGCAGTGGGTTTCTTGGCTAGCGTCATGCAAACGCCGAGGCACAAAACCAGAAGTCCTACTGTCGTTTGTTTTGAAGGGGGGATAGTCAAGCAACTAGTTCGCATACTGCCCAAATTCCTGTGCATTATGAACCATCACCGACAGCAGGAATGCTCAAACTCATGTTGAGTACCATGAACCATCAGTGTCAGAAATTCCTGTTCATTACGAACCAGCATTGTCAGCAGGACCTACCCAAATTGGGGAGGCTGATGCGGATGAGCACACAGGAACAGTGCAGGACGCGATGTTGGATGAAGACGAGGATGGCGTCGCCGAAGATCTTAATTCTGATGAAGGAGATTCTGATGATTCAGACGAAAATGATGGGGAAGATGTACCTATTCCAGGTTATTGGAACCAGGACAAGTCAAATGTCACGAATGTGCATGATGGTCATGAATCGTCCTGGGAGTACCACATGAATAACGTTGAAATTGGGGCTCAGTATAGCACGAAGCAGCAGTTAAGGGAAGCCGTGATTCAGTGGGCATTGTCCACACAGAGGGTTTTCCGCACTGACGTATCAAATAAGCAATATTTGACAATGAGTTGTACTGACATTGGTTGTCCTGCACGGGTGCATGGTCACTTACCGAAGTATAAGGTTGTGTGGGTGGTGACAGACGTCGTGCCACATACTTATGAAATTGATTGTCAACTCAAAGATCACCAAACCTAACGTCAACTCTCATTGCACGTCTTTTGTTCAGTGAGATAGTGGACAAGAAAGACATGGTAGCGAAGCACATCATAAGAACAGTCAAGGCAAGATGGAAAACCAACATTAAGTATGGGAAGCCTGGAGAGCTAAGCAGAGGGCTCTAGAGGAGAGGTTTGGGAGTTTTTATGACTCTTATGATAATGTTATCCGTCTTGTTAGCACATTGAAGGAGAGGAATCCTGACACATATGTTGTAGTCCAATTATAAAAAAGGAGGAGATTCCTGAATATGATGTGTTTGGTCGATTGTTCTTCTCATTCGCCATATGCATCGAAGCTTTTACCTATTGTCGTCCAGTGTTGTGCGTGGATGGCACGTTTCTCACAGGCAAGTACAAGGGGCAGATCCTGACCGCAATAGGTGTGGACGGCAACAACCAGATCGTGCCAATTGCATTTGCCTTCGTCGAGGGTGAGAATTATGACAGCTGGTTATGGTTCTTCAGGAATTTGAAAATGGCAGTTGTGAAGACTCGGCCAAATGTGTGCATCCTTCATGACAGACATGCTGGTATGCTAAAGGCTATAAAGAGACTGCAGCAACCCGCCGTGGATGAAACAGCACCATGGACTGACATGCAGAGTCGCTGGTGTATGCGCCATCTCAGCGCTAACTTTTACTCATGCTTTAAGAGTAAGCGGCTGATGAATTTGTTTAAAAGACTCTACAATCAGAATCAGGAGAGGAAGTATCAGTTTTTGTGGGATAGGCTGACTGAATTCACAAGGAAACAAGTGAAGGAAAGAAGAGCTGCACAGGCTCAAGCAGTAGTTGCGCAGCTCCAGGCGGCACAGGTCGCTGCAGCGCAGACGGATGATTCAGATCCTGTTGTTTGTGTGACTTGCCTGGAATTGACCCACCTGGTACGAAGAGAAAGAAGGAAACACGAATCAGAAATTTTGAAGAGTGGATAGAGAAAGAGCCTCTCGTATAATGGTCTTTGTTGCACGACGCACATGGAGCAAGGTACGGCATCATGACTACCAACCTTGCAGAGGTGTATAATTTTGTACTCAGAGGGAATAGGAGTTTGCCACTAACAGCACTGGTGGAGGGAATTTTGCTAGGGACATTAACGTATTTCAGAGATAGACGTCGTGAAGCTGTCGAGCATATTGAGTATTATCCCAACACACCTTACTGTGAAAAATAAGACTGTACATGGACAAGAAGATAAAGAAGGCACGGTTGCACACAGTCGTTCGTATGGGTAATGAAGAACCGAGGTATGAGGTACGCTTACCGACTGAAAGATTTGGTGCGGGTAATGAGCTTAAGACCCATGAGGTGAGAATTGGACTTGATGCACCCCCAACGTGCGAGTGCACGTGCAATAAACCGAGACTGCTTCACCTCCCATGTTCTCATGTGCTAGCAGTTTGTGGTCAGATGGGGATGAACCCAATCAGTTTCGTGTCTCCGTATTACATGAAGGAGGCAGTGGTTCAAACTTGGACCGGGGAGATGACAGGATTTAGGGTAGTTGGTAACTTCAACAAGGTTAACCCACTGGAAAGACAATATGTTCCGGATCCCGCTCTAATGAGAACTAGCAGAGGAAACGGAAGTTGCGTCGAATCCGGAATGATATGGATGAGTCCGAAGCCGGCGGGTGTACTCGACAGTGCTTGTTATGCACTAATTTCGGACACAGAGAGAAGTATTGTCCCAAATACGGCCTTGGACCTGCTCCTGATCCTGCAACCATTCATGTTCCTGGGCGTGGTCGAGGAAACCGAGGCCGAAGAGGACGTGGGCAACGTGGCTAGCACTGTGGTTAAATTTGTATGCGTATGAACTATGTTTTAATTTTTACGTGTCCGAACAATGTTGTAATTTGTACGTGTCCGAACTATGTTGTAATTTGTAAGTGTCTGAACTATGTTGTTATTTGTAAGTGTCTGAACTATGTTTTTAATCTGTACCGTACAGATGGCTTCATATGCTTTGCTTAATGGAGCGATCGATGGAAAACATCGCGCTAGGCTTTGGGAGAATGGTAAAGTACCAAATCTCGTGCGTACACGGGGTCCATCATACAACTGGATGATACACCCTGATTGGGTTGATCGGTACGTACACGGGGTCCATTATTTTGTTATTATTTATGATGCGATGAACATTATTTGATATAAATTTTTGGTACAGGTTGACTTGGTCTGGTCTGCTACCTATAGCACGCCTAGTTGAGGCGACTCCTCGGGAGTGGTTACATCATCCACCAGATCAGCTCGGGGACGCAGATATTGATGTGCAGGTGGATGCATCTCGACGCGTCAACATAGACAGGTCACTGCTTACCTGTTTAGTTGACCGATGGAGGCCCGAGACCCACACTTTTCACTTCCCGTGCGGGGAGATGGAACCGACACTTCAGGATGTGTCATTTTTGTTGGGTCTCCCACTGGCGGGTGCGGTCGTAGGTCCTTTAGAGGCTCCAGGTAATTGGCGTGACGAGATGCAGGCACGTTTCGCAGGTTTACATCTGGATAACCCCTCTTGCCGAACCAGGCACACGGTTCTCGGGTTTCTTTTTTGAGCAAGTTTCAGGTAAATTGTTACAATTATGCCGTTTATTTTTAACTATCAACAAACTTGTACTTACCGAGTTTCTGTTGTATGATCAATGCAGATAGGTGCTCTTGGATACCCTGATGTCGCCTTGAGTGAACAACAGATTACTAGATGTTTGGAGGCATACCTGATGTGGCTGTTCGGCAAGGTCATGTTCACAGAGTCCCACCTCGACACTATTTCTGCGCGCTTCATCAATATAGTGCGAGAGATTGCGGAGACACAACAACTTGAGGACATAGTGCCACGGAGTTTTGGGTCTGCTGTCTTAGCCGCCACGTATCGTTCTTTGTGCACGTGTGCACGAAGAACACAGAGTTCTCTTCGATACTGGCTGCCCACTACTGCTGCACTTGTGGTTATGGGAGAGGTTCCCTATTGGTAGGCCTGACGTCGACGCTATTAATCCTTGGCAGTACAGGTTCATCGAGGAAAAACCTAGTCAATCTGCCTACATTTGGTAGTATGTGGACGCGTAGACAGGTAAACTTGCACATTATTTATTTCTTGTTGAACTTTGTCAAGTTCTTTATTTATGTATACTAACTAGTTTATTTATTTGCAGAGACGGTACGCGGGAGAGCAGGTCAGAAATTGCTACGGGTCATTCACGATGCAGTTTGATCAGTTGCAAGACCATCAGGTTATTTGGGAGCCGTACCATGCTGACAGGGTGGAGGCGAGATACCCCTGTGGGATTTGTAGCTTGTGTCGGAGGGATGAAAACTACTGGTACACTCGAGCCTCTATTATTTTTGATGTCACGGTGGAGGAGGTGGCCCAACAGCGAGTCATGAGAAAGTTCGGTAAGCGACAATTGCCAGAACCTCCCGCTAGATAGCCGCCCCTTCCTTCGCTCATCCACATGTATGTTTTTAACCAACTGTGGTTGCACTAACGAATCTCTAAAGTCGTATTCTAATTACGCTACGCATGCATGTTTTCACATTGTCACGACAAGGAGAGAGAACTTTGACATCTTGGCTACAGGTACTACAACCGTACATAGCAGAATGGGCGAATGCGACGACTAATGTATGGCCCGCGGATGAGCCATTTCAGCTGGATGATTTTAACGCATATCTGCGGACGTATAGACAGTCCACTCGAGTTCGCTTAGTCCACACGTCCCAGCCTGATCAGCTACCACCTCCTGCTGTTACAGACATGTACCCACTTCAGGCTATTGGGGGAAGCAGAAACTACGCTGTACGTATCTTACTTATATTGGTAAATGCATGTCTCAATAATCGACCATAACATTTTGTTTTTCTATTACAGGCAGAGTTGATAGAAGACATTCGGAGCAACGTTGCTGCCTTTGCCCCACAACCGCAACACGTGTCTTGGTTCAAGCGTCTGGAGGATAAACTACGTCGTGTCTACTCTGTTCTTAGTTGTGCCGGTAGTGCTGACGTTGCTCCACACGGTCCAGCCCCGCGCCCCACGCGCCACTCTCTAGCAATTCAGGATGCACAGGTATCACCCTCCCGTCACTCTGGTGGTCGACAGGACCCTCGGCCACGTCTTACACGAGCACATACTCCTCGCCCACGACCTACGTACGAGCCTGGTAGTTCGTCGCAGCAGCCAGATCCGTCACAACCACTGATGTACCAGCCGCCAGATGCATCTCAGCCTGGTAGTTCGACATGGCAGGCGCCACCTATGTATCAGCAGCCTATGTACCAGCAGCCACCTATGCACCATCTTGGGATGCCGACGTCTGGTTACGGGATACAGCCACCTCCTCATATGCTGTGGAACCCGTCTCCTGTGCTGATGACTCAGTTTCAGAGCCACCTCGGTAAGTAGTTTTTCATACTCGTACAGATTTACCTTATTCACCCACACATAATACTGACGTAACTTCTACAGGTGGGGGTGTCGCCTCCTCACACATGGATCTGGAGGACGAGATATTGTACCATAGTCCGCCGCCGCCCGAGACGCAGGACACACAGACACAGGAGGATGAGCCATTGCGAGGCCGAGGGATGCGTGACCACCGCGCTCCAGCACGCTTGTCACCTAGCGGGCCTCGACCACGGAGGCAGCCGCGCTCTCGTGCTCACAGAGATGACTGATACTACTATCTATGTATGAGACATGTTTCCATTCACGAGACCTTATTTATATGCATGAGACATCTACGTATCGTTCGATGTAATACTATGTATGACACATATTTCTATCTACCTACATTTGGTTCAGACATTAATTTAGATTAATAATAGATAGATCTTGTCTGTTACAACGGGAAATTAAGATACATCGGCATTCTGAAATTAACTACTAAGACTGAAATTAAATACTACAACTAACTACATGAAGTCATCTACCGTCGACGCAGCCTCCGTCGATGCACCACTTTTCCTCTTCGACAATGCATCAGTCTTGCTCTTCGATGATGCAGCACTCTTGCTCCTGGAGGATGAAGCAGTCTTGCTCCTTGAAGACGGTGTAGCACTCTTACCCTTCGCCGATGCATCACTCTTGCCTTTCGACGATAATGCGCCACTCGACATGAAGATATCGTCTTCGTCCTCTCTCTCGTCTATCCACGTACGTGGATTTTTTGCAAACCACATACGGTCTGATTCATTCCTAAATTTTCCATTAACAACTCGCTTCTCGTACCTTGCACGTAACCGGAGAAGTTCTTGCCGTATTTCCTGGGGGTACTTGTTTGGCCAGCTGTGTCGTCGTAATGTCGCTCCAACCTCAGTGAGAAGACTGTCACTACTGATGAGCTCCTCCCATGGAACTTCCTTACCGTCTACCCTCAACTCGCCCGCACACAACAAGAGACGCTCAGACATATATCTTACCCAACTACGATCTGAGGGCCAACCTGGGGTAGGAATCAACATTTTCTAGTGTGTACACTGGACTGCTTAGGGAGCTCAGTGAGGAGGGGATTTTATAGGATGGGAAGGGAAGAAATGGTGGGAAACGGTGGCGGGAGAAAAGGGCACGCGAGAGCACCGGTGGCGGGAAAATAATGGCAGGAGTAGCGGTGGCGGGAAAATAATCGCGGGAGTAGCGGTGGCGGGAAAATAATGGCGGGGGCGGGGGCGGGAGTAGCGGTGGCGGAAAATATGAGCAGGAGATACATACCGGCAACGAAAATAAAAAAATGTGTAAAATGGCACTTTCGGCACGGCCAGAGCCGAAACACGGGTGTCGCCCCGCCGTTACGCGAAAGGAAGAAACGCATGCAGATCAGCAGGGTTTCGGCCTTGCTTTCGGCTCCGCCGCTGCCGAAACCCTCTGGTTTCGGCACCGCCCGTGCCGACGGCGCGCTACTTCTCAAATTACCCAAAAACGCGCGCTAGTTTTTGAATAAAAGTTTTAATTTTTTTTTTCAAAATAGTCGTGCTAAATCTTCAAAACACCATCACAACCGAACAACAAGCATCGTCAATGATGACAACCTTAGATCAGAAGAGTCGGACCTGCAACCAAACGAAAGAACACAAAACAGACCAGATCTTAGGAGATTCATCTGACACACAACTCCACGCACCCTCCGTCGAAACTAGGCGCACTACCGGAGCGAGGATAGGACAGGGAGGATCTGTGGTTGCGCCCTGGCACATTCGGTGCATCATGCATTTTTATACATGTTTTAAGGGGGTATATTGGTTGTGTTCGTGCAATATTTCGTAAGGTGTATTTATCATAGCGCATGTTGAGGGTTTTGCTCTTTCATGACGCTTTCGGCCCTAGCGTTGCCTCGTTGAAATACATTTTTTTTAGAAATGGGGCTAGAAGCCCTAGTCTCTGCATCGAGTGATGCATACAGCTTTTTATTACCAGATTATTCAAAGTATTCAGAGTATCAAAAGTCTACATCTCAACGATCACATAAGGTTGAGACATGAATCATCAAGCGGAAAAACAACATAGAATACAACTACTATAGTCGCATAATATGTTGCCACGTATGCCGGGAGAAAAAAAATTTGTGCCACCAACAGGAGTCGAGTGCAACGAGTAGCCATAAGCTCCTACGAAATGGGGTTGAAATACATGGTATAGTGCTGCGGAACACAGTGAAAATATGTGCCAGGACATCAAATCGTGATGCAACATAAGGCAAGATATCAGTGTGGCGGAAAGTTATGCAAGAAAGAAGACACTCTCAGGGTAGGGCATCCTAACACAATGAATCGGAAGGCAGATCAAGGATAAAACACACGCTATGTGCATGATATAAAAAGCACAGGAATACAAGACATAACATGCACTCAGGATAGGATATAACGGGCATTCATGACTACTCATCCCAATACAGTGCAGCGAAAACTCAGTGCGGTGTGAAACCAAAAATAATATAAACTATACACTCAAAGCTATAGAAAAGGTTAATCAAAATAGTTTTGAAAAGCTCAGCATAACCGTAAAAATATGTACTGATTTGGACGCTCGATTTAAAAGATAAATTATTTTTTGTGTTTGAATCCAAGAAAGAAAAAACACAGTATGTCCAAATCCAATATAATCTGATCGGTTTTCCATGTAAATACATAAGGATTTCACCGTAGGTTAGTACTTGTTTTTGTAAGGTCTAATTTCAACAGCGGACAAATGGAGCTCTTTATTTGAAAAATTCAAAAACAAAATTTCAAAGTTTTAAAAAACATGGGAAAAATCCTATATGTATAAAATGGTGTATTTAACAACGTGTAAAATCTCAACTCGAAACATCTTGTATTTTTCTGCACAAAATTTGCAAAATCCCAAAATTTCAACCCTCCAAGATCTGTCAGATTTTATCATTTTTGTGTACTATAGAATATGACTTATTTTGAGTTGATATTTTTTCACATTGCTATAATACATTATTTGGCTACATTGGAAATATTGATTTCAAAATTTTCAAAAAACTGAGGTCCATGGAGTTCGGGCTGCATTTGCACTTCCCATAGAAGGCATGATAGTGCAAAGACACAGTTGTTGGGCCCAGCCCCATAAGCCGAGAAAATAGGCCTGGCCCAACAAACGCTTCCGGTGAGCGGATAACCCACGAGGCCACGACTCCATTGCTGTTTGCGAATTGCGACGTCTTTTTTTTTTTTTGAGAGTCCCCTAGGCTAGGTACAGCTGTAGTATCTGAACTTACGTACTAAACTCACACCCCACGCACACCCCTAGTACGCAAGCTAGATAGACAACATATACCAGCCGAAGCGAGCCTAAGACTACCAGGGCAAAGCCCTTGCGACAGTGGGCACACTGTAATACCACTCGGAAGCACCGCTCGCAGGGGAAAATGGCACACAGTGCCAGGGTGAGAAAACACCCAATATTCGCTCCCCGGGGAGTCGAACACGGGTGGGCTGGGTAGAGCCACCGCTCCCCAGCCACCACGCCACTGCGTGGTTCTCGCGAATTGCGATGTCAACAAACGAGAACGAGCGCGTCGCGGCGCCACCATTACCCGTCAGTCAGTCCTTCTTCTCTCTTATCCATTCCAAAGATATATGCGGAGGCCACTCTGGAGCTCTTGTCCAAATTAATACTCCCACCAAGAACACCACCATCCCTGTCCGGAGCTCTTGTCCAAATTAATACTCCCACCAAGAACACCACCATCCCTGTCCGGAGCTCTTCCGCCGCGGCGCTGCTCTGGATTCTCTGCCGTTTCTTGGTTCCGGCGATTCTTGGTTTCTTGATGTGGAGCAATGACAATTGGTGCCAAGAAGGGGGGAATGCTATGAGGCTGTGAGCTCATGGCCACTGGAGGTGTATCCGCCCCCGCGTTGTAGGCGTGGGTGGGTGCCCGGAAGATGTGGTCTCCGTCGCATGACCTTAATGAGCTGCTCCGTGGTCAGCTCTAGCGGCGTCGCGGTCTGGCCAGCCGCCGAGGAGAGGATCGGCGGCCGGAGCGTCTGTGCATGCAAGATGTTCGATGTGGGTTCCCACAGAAGGAGGAGGGTGGGGCACCTGGTGGGCTTTGCAAAGAAGAGGAGGAGGCGTTCCAAGAGGCAGCAGCCGTGGTGGAAGGCGTGGTTCTCGGACTGGAATGACGAGGAAGAGAGCCTCGCCGGCTGGAGGGAGGATGACGAATTGCTCCAGGAGGTTGTTAGCAACGAAGACCTATCGGAGGATGACAAGTTTCAGACGTGGAAGAGGAAGGCCGAGGCGATTGTCGAGCTGCGGGAAGCCCAGCAGGATGCCGAGAATGCTGAAGGGCGGTCGTGGGAGGATTGGATCGGTGGGGACAGCACGACAGGGGTGGTGATTGGGGCGGAGGTCCGAGCTTGGCGGACCAGATAATTGATGATCCGACGGAGATAGTGAGGGATAAGGGCCTCATTGAAACTTTTAGGGACTCCATCGATGAAGATTACGAAGAAATGTTGTTTGAGGACCGGGTTTTTTTATATGCTTCGACGAACTCGGTGCGTTCTTTAAAATCCCAAGGTTACATTGTTTTTCTTGAGATATATCATTATCTCCTCATCTTTACTACGTCAGTGTAGTGCTTTTCGCTTGTGGTGAACTATTATGCCTAGTTTAACAATAAACTCAATCCTGTTTGCCATGTAATATTGCTGTGGATCCATTTAAATGAAGCAAAATGGTTGTATCTGGTTTATTAGAACAGAAACTTAGGAACTGGTTTTGACATGACAATTGTACTTTGCAGGCCAAATTCCTAGCATTGTTGATTGTGGTTCCATGGGTGCTGGATTTTCTAGTACATGACTATGTTATGATGCCATTCCTAGACAGGTAGTCCATCTTACCACCATGGTGTTCCATGTGTAGCTATCTTATGTCAGGAAATTTATAATGTGAAGCTGCCGATAATAGCATCTCTTTGAAAATTCAAAAAAATATCATCTCTTTGTGTCTGCAATCAGATGCTACCATGTGCTCTAAATGCAGAACTGATTACATTGATCATTATACAATAACAGGTATGTCGAGAAAGTACCACTTGCTGCTGAACTGCTTGATGTAAGACACAGTCAGAAGCTTCAGATGATAAAGGACCTAAAACTTGAGAAAGCAAGATTCCGTCTTGAAGTAGAGATTGGTAAAGCTCCTCCACTTTCTGATGAGGAGTTCTGGTCAGAGTTGCGGGAAAAAGCGTGAGACGATTATGCTTTCTTGCAAAGTTGTTTACTTATATTACTGCACTGGGAATGTCTGAGATGAACATTCATCCCCTCCGTTAAATTGATAGCAAGAACAATATTTGAGGTCCAGCAAATTTGTCTGTTTAATCATAATATATTTTCTCTTTTACTTTACCAGGTTAGAATTGAGGGATGAATGGAGATTAGAAAACCGACAAGCATTTGCAAATATCTGGTCTGATATTGTTTATGGGGCCGCCCTATTCCTTCTTATGTACTTTAACCAGAGTAAAGTGAGTATATATATCAGATGAGTAGCTTTCTATGCACTTTCTTACCATTCTGAACTGTGTGCCATTAAGTTGGTATAGCAACTCAAAAAAAAAAGTTGGTATAGCAACCTTGCTGATGTGCATGTACCATCTGGATCTGTGTTTTTGTAAATAGAAATGATCAGAAATAAAAAAAATGCTGTGTTATTAGGCTTCCTGAGAAATTAACCAACTTCAGCTGTTAATAGTTGATAATGCCATGCCAAACAACTGCAGAACTGAACTGATCAGAGTTTTCCCAATCTGTCAATAGTATATCATGTTATGTTAAATAGTTCCATGTTAACATCACTTCAGTTTCAGTAGTACCATTTATTTTGTTATCATTGAGTAAATGGTCATGGTGTCAGTGTGTCCTGTACAAGAACATGGCCTTTTTTTTTTTGCTTCCCAATATATTTTTTAATTTATCTTGTTATCAGTTGGCATAGATCTTACTCTCCTGCTACTTTTAGGTTGCAATGCTGAAGTTCACAGGATATAAATTACTAAATAACATCTCGGACAGCGGCAAGGCCTTTCTTATAATTCTAGTGTCAGATATTCTTTTGGGGTAAGTTATATGTGTTCCTTTCTCAAAATGTGTATTTATATCTGGCTTTTAGTGTGATAACATATTACTCCGTTCTGTTGTACAAAAGTTCTCATTTTGGAGATCAACACTATCGGGGAAGGCGCAAACACAAAATTGAACCCACCGCAAGTACACCTGGAGCCCTGAAAGTCCACATACATTCCATAAGCTACATAAAGTCTACCTAGAACATATACAATAAAAAAAACAATTCATAACCACATCTTGTGCATATCTTGGAAACTATATTGCTATTTAAAATATTTTTCCTCCAAGGAAAAGGCTTGTTAAGCTTGATACAATACTCCATGGCATGCTCTAGCAAGCAATGTTCATGACAACTTAATATTCTTCTAAAATGTTAGGCGTGTAGCGTCCTCTCACATGCTAATAAGGATAGGCAGCCAATTAGGTGGGCGGTGCCTAAGCGCCTAGGTGAGCTACGTGGTCGCCTCTTAGTATGAGCTACGCGTTCAATGCATTTTATTGTTACAAGTTGTTACAGTATATGTGAATTGCACTAGTCTTTCCATCAGTTCGGACTTTTGGGATAGTTGGCTAGTGCAGAATACATGACATGGTATCAGCGATGAAGCTTGACATGGTATCAGAGCCAAGGTCTCGAGTTCGAGTCCTGGTTTGCGCAATTTGTTCTAAAATTGTTGCTGCCCCCTCTTTGTCCACGTATAGGCCTCTTGAGCCATACCTCTGAGACTTGCGCGCCGTCGCTATCTTCCGGTTGCACGTGTGGCCTCTCCCTCCCCGAGTCACACGTGAGAGGGGGTGTTACAGTATATGTGAATTGCACTAGTCTTTCCATCAGTTCGGACTTTTGGGATAGTTGGCTAGTGCAGAATACATGACATGGTATCAGAGCTGAAGGTCTCGAGTTCGAGTCCTGGTTTGTGCAATTTATTAAAAATTGCTGGTAACCCCCCTTGTGTCCAAGTATGAGCCTGTCTTGCGCCATACCTCTGAGACTTGCGCGCCGTCGCTATCTTCCGGTTGCACGTGTGGCCTCTCCCTCCCCGAGTCACACGTGAGAGGGGGTGTTACAGTATATGTGAATTGCACTAGTCTTTCCATCAGTTCGGACTTTTGGGATAGTTGGCTAGTGCAGGATACATGACACAAGTGATCCTAGAACAGAGTACTTATGGCAGAGCAAATTGTTCAACTATACTTCTTTTTTGTTTGTTCTTCAGATGTGACTGAAGTTTGCATTACTTTTTTTTCTATCTTCTGTGCAATGTTTATAGCATATTTATGTGGTACTAGTGTAATAGTATCTTAATAAACCTGCATTACTTCTTTTTTGCTAAAACATCTTATATATCGGAACGGAGGGAGTAGTGTTTTTCATATAATATAAAGTAAGCCTAGTAGTATTATTTTGTTTTGCACTCTACTTTTTTGTTTAAATTGCCTGTGATCTTGTCGACTTTATGAACATCCTGTTGCTGCACTGTCACAGGTACCATTCAGAGGCTGGTTGGCACTCGTTGGTAGAAATCGTTCTTGAACATTATGGGCTTGAAGCTGATCAAGCTGCAGTCACCTTTTTCGTTTGTCTGGTTCCAGTTGCTCTGGATGTATTTATTAAGTTTTGGGTGAGTCTACTTTCTGTGTTTGCGCAGTCAAGCTGACTGGGACATGCCTATATATTTGTGAGATTAAGCAAAGCATATTTTTGGTTAGAGAGCTAAACTAATGAAAAATTTATGACAAGTTTTAACCAAGTTGATAATTTTAGAATATCCCTAGTTCCACATTTCAGCAACTCTGGCACTAACACTTAAAATCGCAGTAAATGCATTTTTAATAGTCTTTTTAAGAAACTGGATTTGAACTTGCTCCAGTTTTGATTACGATCTTTTGTGGAATCAACTCTAATTTCCTCAAACTATTCTCTATGTGTCATCAGCAGTTCACATTCTAATGTGGAAGTACCAAAAACTCATAAAGGCATGACCAGGAGTACCTGTTCTCTGGATAAGATCGGCATACTTAATATAGTTTCCTTATTTTGCAGGTATACAAATACCTTCCAAGATTATCACCTAGTGTGGGCAACATTTTGGATGAAGTAAGGCGTCACTAGAGATTTCATTCCATCAGGAATTTCAGTTCCTTTCATTAGGGAATTGCTAGGAGAAGTTCATTCCAGGTATGTATTTGACTTCCAGGTATAGTTGGCACCTACTTGTGCTGGTGTCAATGTTTGAGTAGTGAAAAAACTAGCGGTGATTGATACAAGTATTCATTACTTGTTATTTAAGTAGCATACAACAGCATCTTTTCATCCTTCAATTATATAGAGATGCACATTTCCATATGTGATATGCCATTCAATTTGTTTCTGATACAAAAATCAACAACGATAGTTTGAAAATATTGCCAGTGTAATTTCTATGGAACTCTTTGTGATGGTGTTCCATTAAGAAGTCTGGCTTAAAAAAATTGTCGGAAGGATAAAACATTCTGATTATATATTGCAGGTCAGTCCATGGATCATTTGACTGGGATTTCAACTCTGAAGGAGCCGTTCTTCCACAGACCTCACCTCGGAGCTGGAATGTGTATCTGATCAGTCATTGAATGTCATTCTATTTGCCATGGCTGGCAACTTTGGATGTCACCGAAGCAATTATTCTTCCTGTAAAAAATATGCCATACTATACGAATTATCTTATGCTATAGGGAGGAATTCTCTAGGTAAATAACAAGATTTTGCGCCATAGGCAAACTGCAGGCGAATGCAGTATTCTTACATAAGGATTACCAATGCCAAGCGGTGTTTGTCCCCAGAGTGCTCACAAAGGAGCATCTTCTTTTTCATTTTCCTGTTGTGACTTCTAAAAGGCTACTGGATAATAATGTATAGATACAACAGATGTGGCACTTGGCAACTTGGTGTTCCATGGTTTGGCTGTGCGTTTAGTGAAGCGCTCACGTAATTTACTCTTTTCTTTGATAGGTTGATTGAAAATTTGAGACCTCTGCTTGGTTTGGTGACTTGCATAGTATATGCAGCCGCAGTTTATGTTGGTAAATTGCAGCAAACCGATCTGCCGGAGTGATGTGAAATTTGTCTACATGGTCTCCAGAAGGCAGTGTTGGCATGTTGCTACCGGCAAAAGATTTTCCTTCTTTTCGCCTTTTGTTTGCAAGGACCAATGAGTTCTCCGAATTCAACCTTAGCCTTGAATCCAAAGCTTTTGGTTACCTTATCCACAGGGTACGTGGCCATTATCCCCAGGGTTCAGCTGCCACACTACAGCGACGGCGAAGTAAACCAATCGCCTGTTGTGGTGCCTGCAAATTGCTCAGGGTTGTTGACTTGTTTCACAAATCCTTCTCGAAACAGGTTTCGTCTTGCTTTATAAATAAACCCAGATGGCCGAACACATATAAAGTGATGAGAGAACCCTCTTATAAAACAGATCAAACAGATCAAAGATAACCAAAAAATACAGGAGTAGCCACACCTCGACAACACACACGAGGCTACTAACAAGAGGTGTCACCACGCCTCCTTAAGAAACCATCGGATCTAGCCACACACACCCACCAAGTTGTCCCTGGAGAGTGCCGCCAGCCTTCTTACTCTGGGACGTGGAGCACCGATCCTGGCAGGAGACAACAAGGACAGAGTGTGGTGAGGACATAGTCACGTGTATAAGATAGGAAGCCGCCAACAACGCCTCCCACCAACGCCGAAAGTGCCTCGATACAGGATCTGAACTTGCCCACCGATGACACCGGAACGAGACTGAGAGGGCCCGGAGCTCCACAACGACGCTCCCAAGAGGGTGACCACGCAGCACGCCGCCGTCGAGATTGAGACGGTCAAGGGTTTTCCCCGGAGACTATGGGGTACTAGATTGGACGAACCGAGAACTCGGAAGAGATCGTTCGTACTTTAGCAACCTTACAAACAGAACAAATTTCCTTGTGATAACGTTCTTTGAGATCTGAGATACCATAGCGGTTCGGTTATGACCCATACAAACAACCCTTGGGCGACTCGGTCCACCAAACATCCTTGAGTTTGAGGTATCATATTGGTTATACCAAAACCTGTCTGATACCTTCGATCCAGATTACAGATGTAGTATTGTGTTGGATCTTTCAACATGCCATTGGGCATGGTTGTCTTGCATATCATACGGAGCTTCTTTGCCTTGTCAATTTCTTTGCCCATGAATGTTCCTCCTGCAGCAGTGTCAAGCATAGATTTGGACATTGGGTTAAGTGCATGATAAAATAAGTGGAGAATTAACCACTCTTCCATCCCATGATTAGGACAGTTTCTAATAGACTCTTTCATGTGTTCCCAAGTAAGCGCTAGTGGCTCGCGATCTTCCTGTCTAAAACATGTAATTTCATAACGTAGTTGCATGGTTTTAGTAGGTGGAAAACATTTGGTCATAAAAATACTGCAACAATTATCCCAAGAGGTAATAGTGCCTTTAGGTAAAGCTAATAACCATTGTTTTGCTTTTCCTCTAAGAGAAAAGGGAAATAAAGGTAGCTTGAGTGCGGTAGGGTCAACATCTTTCATGCGTATCATATCACATAATTCAGAATGGGGAGTTGCCATTATTCAAAATTAATTTTGGAGTAATTACCTTACTGCCCAAAAAAGAGGACGCAAGTAGAATTGAACAATATCGACCCATTTGTTTACTCAATTTGAGTTTCAATTTTTTTGCTAAAGTTGGTACAAACCGTGTTTCTTCAATTGCTCAAAATGTTATTAGACCAACTCAAACAGCTTTCATGCCGGGGAGAAATATTCTAGAAGGAGTGGTAATTTTACACGAGACGATTCATGAGCTGAAGCGTAAAAAGCTAGATGGAGTTCTTTTCAAAATTGACTTTGAAAAGGCATATGACAAAGTAAATTGGTCTTTTCTGCAACAAGCGCTACGTATGAAAGGGTTTGACCCCAAGTGGTGCGATTGGGTAGGTCGTTTTGTTCAAGGAGGAAGTGTAGGCATACGGGTTAACGATGATATTGGTCATTATTTTCATACGCTAAAAGGGTTAAGACAGGGGGATCCTTTGTCTCCCATTCTTTTTAATATCGTGGCTGATATGCTTTCCGTCATGATAGCACGAGCCAAGGAGGATGGCCAAGTTGGGGCTCTCATTCCCGATCTTGTTGAGGGAGGGGTCTCTATTCTACAATACGCGGATGATACAATTCTTTTTCTTGAACATGACCTTGACAAAGCAGTGAATATGAAACTTATACTATCTATGTTTGAGCAATTATCTGGACTGAAAATTAATTTCCACAAAAGTGAGCTTTTTTGTTTTGGAAAAGCTAAGGAAATGCAAAGTGAATACCGCCAAATTTTTGGTTGTGAAGTTGGCAGTTTGCCATTCAAATATTTAGGAATTCCTATACACTACCGAAAATTGTTGAACAAGGAATGGAAAATGATTGAGGATTGGTTTGAGAAAAAGTTAGGGTCTTGGGCTGGTAAATTGTTATCCTATGGGGACCGTCTTGTTTTGATCAATTCGGTTCTTACTAGTCTACCAATGTTCTTACTTTCTTTTTTTCAAATCCCAGTGGGGGTGCGAAAGAGATTGGATTTTTTTCGCTCTAGTTTTTTTTGGCAAAGCGACCACAAAAAAAAAGTACCGCTTAACAAAGTGGAATATTATTTGCCGGCCGAAGGATCGAGGGCTGGGTATTGAGGTGTTAGAAATTAAGAATCGATGTTTACTAAGCAAATGGCTTTTTAAGCTCTTAAATGAAAAAGGTGTTTGGCAGGAATTGTTATGCAACAAATACCTTAATGGAAAAACTCTAGCCCAAGTTGAGTTGAAACCGAATGACTCACCCTTTTGGAAAGGGTTAATGGCTGTTAAGAATGAATTTTTTCAGAAAGGTTCCTTTAATGTAGGTAATGGACTACAAACCAGATTTTGGAGGACACCTGGCTTGGGAATAAGCCTCTTGCGGAACAATATCCATCCTTGTTCAACATTGTTCAACATAAAAATGTGCTTGTTGGACAAGTGCTTGCTAATAACCCACTAAATATTGCTTTTAGATGGCCAATAATTGGAGATAGGATGGTCTCTTGGCTTAGGTTGGTTGAACGCCTTATGAGGGTGACTATAACCGAGGAAGAGGATCGGTTCAAATGGAACCTAACAGCTGATGGGATTTTCACGGTCAGGTCTATGTATCTTGATACAATGAATGGACACACACCGTTTTTACGTAAGTATCTTTGGAAGCTAAAAGTCCCTCTTAAAATCAAAATCTTTATGTGGTTTTTGAATCAGAAAGTTCTTCTCACTAAGGATAATTTGTTAAAAAGAAATAGGACTGGATGTAAAAAATGTTCTTTTTGTTCGGATAATGAAACCGTTTTTTTTTAAACTTTTCTACTGTGGGGGAGCCCCCCACAGCCTCATTCACTTTATTATATATAAAAGGCAAGAAATATGTACAGGGTATTTACAAACTATTTACAGGGAACTTATTGTAAAGTGTCTAGCCATGATGACACATTGTTATAAACCGACTCTTTTACCCGAACTTTAAGTAGGGTAACCTCATGAAAGAAACATGATCTCCAGCCTCTGAATTTGGTCTAATATTCTTGAAGACCCAACCATTCCGTTGCTTCCAGATGGCCCAACAAGCGAGTATCACAATCTCAGTGAAGCACGGTCCCAAGAAGCTCCTCTTAGTACGAATCAGAGTTTCATTGATGTTTCCAGGATACCAAGCAATCTGAAGGTAGTTCCATTGTTTATTTCCTACCCCTTTGTGAAAGATATTTGGAGACTTTTTCACTTCACTTTGTGCTGCCAGCATGAGTGGCAACACACTAGAAGACTTCAACATGTGTAGTCCTTCTGCTATAGCTCTCTTTAGATGGTTGATTCATGTGGCCACTATGGCTGATCCTTGAGTTGTAAAAATTACTTGCTACTTGGAGACTTGCTACGTTTTTTAATAAAAAGAAAAAGTTGTGTGCATCATCACGATGCAGAGGCTGGGGCTTTTTGCTCCCTTTTCTAAAAAAACATAATTCAGAAAACGTGCTCAAGTGCATACCTGCATTCTCAGAAGCAGAACCACCAAAATTGGTTCTGTTGGATCAAGTTCAAGAAATTAGGTTTAATCTCATAGTTCTCAACTGTGATAGCTGGCTGAGTGATGGGTGCACGCAGATAATCATCATTGGGAGTAGCAAATTCCCCAAGCTTCTTGTTTGCCATAATACTATTTTTTTGGGTTATCAAATAAGAACAATATTAGAACCAACCTGTGGTTGGATGGTTAGGAGGGTGGTTGTACCCCTAGCCCACCAGAGTTCAAACCCCAGGTTTGACGCTGGTGTTTCTCATTTAGACGGAATATTCTTCAGTTGGAGACGACGTTCCCGTCGACAGCGAGGCGCTCGTGGTGACTTCGTCAATCTCAAGACCTGATCCGTCGGCTCAGTCTATCGGAGGCTCTCATAGGGGTAGGGTGTGCGTGCGTGCGTTCATATGGGTGAGTGTACGCGCGTGTATGTGAGCGTCTGCGTCTGTCTGTGTTTCGCAAAAAAATAACAATATAAAACTAATAACAAAATATAAACTAATCTTTTTGTGTTTTCAATTAAGCTAAACAAGTAATAAACTAAGAACAAATAAAAACTAAAAACAAAATTTAAGAAACTAGAAAGTACTCTAATGTCCTTACCATGTCAGCAAAAGTACTTCCCCGACAACGGCGCCAGAAAAGGGGTTATACCTTCAATCGGATTATAAGATTGCAGTATGTAGCTTTTTCCCCTATGAGAGTCAGGGTTTATCGAACCGGGAAGTATTTGCTTGAAAAGGAAATATTATCAAGTTCAAGAAAGTTCTCTTAAAGATTTTTGTTCTACCGGACCAGACTTGTTTGCTTGTGGTTGTTTATCAAAGGTTTAAAATAGGCCAGGTCTTAAGGTTTCACCTGTAGCAGTGCATGTTATGTATGGGATAAATAAGATAAGATAAAGCTCGGTTAGTCATAAATAATTCATATGATTGCAAAATTGTATATGAGGAAGTCCAAGGGTACCAGTGTCTGACAGATCAGGAGCACAATCCGTCGCCCTTCGTGTCCACTTCGGCCCTAGCCGTGTCGCGCGGGGTCGCTAAAAGGACATGTGTCTGCTAATCTTGTTTTGGTGTTTGATCACAACACTTGGAGTATTTAACCTTCCGCTAAGTGCTTTCAGGAAATCTTAAGTTAAAGAGTTAAAGGATAAAAGATTATCTCTCTTTGTGCAAAAAGGAAGAGAGAGATGCTTGCAATCGATGAAGACTGATGTCTTTGGGTTGGCCGGCCTCGACAGCCGGCCTGGCTGGGCTGCCTCTCTCTCGAGGCCGGGGGCCTCGGACACCCTGCCGGCCTCCCTCCTCCAAGCCGGCCTAGGCCGGGTCTCAGGCCGGGGGCCTCTGGCTCCTGACCGGCCTCGACCACGCTAGGCCGGGCCAAGCCGGCCTCAGTGAAGACCAAGGCCGGGGACCACGGGTGGGTGGCCGGCCTCCAGCTGCTCTAGGCCGGCCAGCCGGGCTCAAGGCAGGCCTTGCGTACCTCTTCAACGGGCAGATTTTTGGGAGGGGTATAAATACCCCTCCACCTACCTCCAGCTCCCTAGCTCGCCCAACATTGAAGACCACCATTATTGCAAGCTCAGAAATCACTAGATCTCCCAATCCCTCCACTCAAACTCGTTGATCTTTGGAGGATTGAAGGAGAAGGCCCGGATCTACATCTTCACCAAGCCGATTTACTTTTCCCCTCATTTGCTTGAGGGCCCCTTTGCTAGGATTTCCTTTGGGAAAACCTAGCCCATTGTTGTACTCACTTGTTGTTCTTGTGACAGATTGTAGCTGTTCGGGAGCCCCCAATTCAGTTGTGGGTGTGTGCCCCGAATCGTTGTTGTAAAGGCTCCGGTTTTCGCCTCGAAGGGAACCGATAGTGGAAGGTGAACCAATCCTTTGTGGTGCGGTTCATCGGAGAATAGGGTGAGCCTGTTGTGGCTTGAGCAAGCCTGTGGTGGCGAGCTCACACCCCTCCAACGAGACGTACTCCCCTAAAAAGGAGAAACTCGGGAATACATCCTTGTCTCCGCGTGCTTTCACTTCGGTTACCTCTATCCTTGTTTACCGCCTTTATTTTGTTTAGTTGCTAGCTTGTCATATAGGTAAATTCACCGTAGTTGCATATCTAGAGAATTTACCTTTTGTGTCAAGCCTAATTTGAAAAGGTACTAAAATTTGAAGTAGCACTATTCACCCCCCATCTAGGTGTCATACTATCCTTTCAATTGGTATCAGAGCCTCGGCTCTCTTGTTGGGCTTAACCGCCTAAGAGAAGTATGAATTTGGGAGAGGATCCTCCGGAAGGCCAAGGTACTCCGGCATCCATGGCCGATCTCAAAACGATGGAAACACCTTTGAGATCGTCCATGGATACCTAATTTAGTGAGATACGTGACATGCTCACGAAACTCACTTGTACCAAGCCTCCATCGGAGACTCTCCCAATAGAGGACCCCTTTCTTCCGACACGGGTGATTCCGATGTAGGAAAGGGGGAAAGAAAGGGGATGAAGATAACGAAACCGACCCTAAGAAATCTCCTTCAACCATAACCAAGCCCGTAGGTGGGAAGACCGAGTACCATGAGGTTCCTTATGTGTACTCTCCCGACCCACCTATCCCTCATGCTCGCATAAACCCTTTAGGTCCTCCACCTAAGCTAAATGCATTGGCTTTTACTAGTTGGCAACACTCAATGAGATCTCATATTAACAGTGCCTCTATCGAGCTTTGGAGGATCATTCAAGTGGGATACAAGGTCGTGGATCCTAACAACTTGACAAGAAGAGAAGTAGCGGATGCTCAACTCAATGCCTCCGCTCTACACATGCTTGAACTTGCCGTTGGAGAAAAGGATCTTTATCACATTCAACATCTCACCACCGCCAAAGAAGTTTGGGATTGCCTATCCGAGGTGTTCCTTGGGAATGAGAGTATGAATTAAGAGGAATAGATTTGATGTTTTGAACAATGATGCCGAAGGCTTCTACATGCTTGATAGTGAAACTCATGAAGAGATGTATGGAAGACTCAAGACCCTTGCCCAAGCCTTTTATAATGTTGGGGCAAAGTATGTGGATGATGCTTAGATCAAGAGGAAGTATGTGAATGCTCTCATGCCCTTCGAGCCCGTTGACTTGAAGGCTCTACAAGGAAGACACAACTACCTTCAAATGACATCAAATGAAGTTATGCAAGAAATGCAAGCCTTCAAGGTTGCCACCAAGAATGCTCAAGACAATCGTGCTAGGGCCATGGGAATGAAACAAGGTTCTTCACTTGCTTTGAAGGCCAAAGTGGTATGCCTGACGAAAGTGTGGAAGTTGAGGAATGCCCAAGCAACATCCTCCCCGATGATCTCCAACAAGCCTACCATGATCACTTGGCTCTTGCTTCAAGAGCATTTTGGCATGACCCGACGAAGGCAAAGGCTCAAGTTGATCTAAGAACAATCCAAGTGGAAAGAAGGAGTTTGCAACCAGATCAAGGACATGCTTCAATTGTCATGACAAGTACCACTTTATCAAAGAGTGTCCCTATGAGAATAGAGAAGAACATGGTGGAAGGCTTGTCCCCAAGGATCAACCAAAGACGGCTCAAAGGAAGCCGTTTGTCAAGAAGAAGCCATTCTTCAAGAAAGCACCAAGAATTGTGTTGATGACTCAAGAAGAGTATCCTTCCGATGATTCCGAAGAAGAAGAAGAAACCACTCGTGAGGTGGCGGCTTTGGCTATCACCACAACTTCACCACCTTCTCTCTTTGAATCCCCCAATGAGAACATCTCCAACACCATCGTTGTTGTCTCATGGCTAAGGCCACCGAGGTATCATCTTCCACTCCTAAGACTATGCATGAAATGGATGATATCTCTAGTCTTGAGATTAAGAAAGAACTTGTTGCTTTCGATACTTTTGTGGCTAACTTGCAAGGTGAAGCTAAGAAACATGTTGAGTCTCTCATGAGACAACTTGGTGCGGCCGAAGATCTCCTTGAGGTCAAGGGTAAAATTGAGAGAGAGGACTCTCTCACCATAGCATCCTTAAATGCTTCTCTTGAAGAAGAGCATGAGTATAGGGTTTCTCTTGAGGGAGACTTGAGTTCCTTGATGATACTAATAATGAAATAATTGCTAAAATCATTAAGGAAAGAGATCATGCCATTGCTAAATATAAAGTGATTAAAAAGGAGAAAGCCAAATTTGTGGTTGCTAATGCTAGACTTAGTGGAGACATTGAGAAACTTGACAAGGCTCACAAGGCTTTGGAAAGTACTCACTCTCTTCTAGTCAAGTCTCATGAGCAACTACAAACTCAACTTTCTAAGTCTATTTCACCTAGCACCTCTCTCCCTCTTGTGATCATGTAAATGTTATTGAGGAAAATGCTAGGTTGAAGGTTGAGCTTGCCAAGGCCACTAGTGCCAAGACCTCAATTCCCAAAGGTAAAGAAAAGGTTGTTGCTCATGTGGTTGAGCAAAAGCAACACAAAGGGAAGGAGGGTCTTGGTTATGTAGCCAAGGCAAAGAAGAAGAAGAGCAACAACAAGGCCAAGCCCACACAAACCAAGACTCCCATTGCGAGTGGGAATGCCACTAGGGGCAAGACCACTCGTAGTGACTTTGCGGGAAATGCTAATCCTCACTACATTTTATATGTTGATTATTATGGTGATGTTTATGCAAAATATGTTGGTCCTTATGATGGATATGTTGCTCGTGCTATTTGGGTCCCAAAGACCCTTGTTGCTAACCAAAGAGGACCCATTGCAAGATGGGTACCTAAAATCAAGCAATGATTTCTTGTAGGACTATGCTTCCGGTGGATCGAAATGGGTGGTTGATAGTGGATGCACTAGTCATATGACCGGAAGCAAGGAGATCATGAGAGAGTTGGGGCCAAATATAAATCACTCAACCGTCTCTTATGGTGATAAATCAAAAGCTGAGGTAAAGGGCCTCGGCAAGGTGGTAGTTGCAAAGGATATCACCCTTGTAAATGTCATGCTTGTCGAGTCCCTCGGTTACAATTTAATGTCGGTTCGTGCACTCAATAAGATGAACTTTGATGTCCATTTTACTATTGATATGGTGGTACTCTTGAGGAGTAAGACTCTAAAGGTCATGTTCGTTGGGTACATTGAAAATGAGTTGTTTGTGGTGGACTTTTCGGGGTCAACCAACACTCAAGCAATGTGCCTATTCGGAAAGGCCGACGTGGGATGATTGTGGCATCGCCGCTTGTCCATGTCAACATGAGAACTTTGCAAAGTCTTCACAAGGGTGGCCACATTCTTGGACTAAAAGAGAATGTTTCTTTTTCTAGAGATCGTCTTTGTAGGGCTTGTGTTGAAGGAAAGATGCATGATTCTCCCCACCCAAGCAAGACCATCATTTCATCAAAGAGGATATTGTAACTTCTTCATGTTGATCTCTTTGGTGTCGTCCCTCAACCAAGTCTTGGTGGGAAGAAGTATTGTTTGGTGATTGTTGATGACTATTCAAGATTTACTTGGATTTATTTCTTCAAGTCGAAGGATGAGACTCAAAAAGCCGTCATCGACTTCTCCAATGAAGTTCAACATCAACACAATGTTCCCATATTGGCCATTAGGAGTGACAATGGCTCCGAGTTCAAGAACTACACCTTAAATGAGTTTCTTAGTGAAGAGGGAATTCATCATCAATATTCCGCTCCATATACCCCTCAACAAAATGGTGTAGCCGAGAGAAAGAACCGGACTCTCATAGATATGGCAAGGTCCATGTTGGCGGAGTTTAAATCTCCACTCTTCTTGTGGGCCGAGGCCATCTCCACGGCGTGTCATTCATAAAATCGGCTATTCAAACAGATCGTTTGGAAAGGGTGGGCGCCGGCTAGGTGCAAGTTCTTCATTTGGTCACTCATGCTAAACAGCGTCCTAACCGCAAACAAGCTCATGCGTCGTCAATGGCCTAATGAGTATTTCTGTCCTCTGTGTCAACGGAATCTGGAAACAGCGCAGCACCTGTTTACTGAGTGCCCCTACTCACTTGTCATTTGGGAGTCAGTGGCTGTTGCTTTCAACTCAAGGAAGTTGCACCCGACGAGCTGGGCGAACAAGGGTCTATCTGTACAAGAATGGTACACGAACGCGGTAAACACTGGCTCCAAAGAACAGCGAAAACTCGCTAGGATTTTGTCAAAACTTGTATGCTGGGAGATTTGGAACGAGAGGAATCGCCGGATTTTTAGGCAAACATTTTAGAAGCTGCCGCTCTGAATATAAAGATCAAGGACGAGGCTGCTGCGTGGAGGTTAGCGGGAGCACCAATTCCTTTATGTGCTCAAGTTGGGGGAACACCTTTTGACCCAGGTTGAATCTCCTGGTCCTCTTAGCAGGAAAGGTTTTCAAACCTGTTTGTAAACCCATGTAAAACTCCTCTATCGCAATTAATACAGCAGCTCTCCTGCAGTTATTCTAAAAAAAAAAAATCGGCTATTCTTTCGCAAAGGAAAGAAGCTAACACCTTATGAGATGCTCACCGGCAACAAGCCCAATGTCGCCTTCTACCGAGTCTTTGGTTGTAAGTGTTTCTATAAGATCAAAGGTGTTCGCTTATCTAAATTCCAGTCTAAAGCTTTAGAGGGTATTTTTGTTGGTTACGGTGCCGAATCCCACACTTATAGAATCTACGACAAATCCTCCGGGAGAGTTGTGGAATCTTGTATTGTGGAGTTCGATGAGAATAATGGCTCCCAAGTGAGGCAATTTCATGTTTGTGATGTAGATAATGAGGAACCTCAAGATGCAATAAGAAGGATGGGCGTTGGTTTCTATCGCCCCATTGAGATCCATCATGAGCCTCCTCAAGCAAGTCCAAGCTCCACTCAAGTGGAAACTTCATCATCACAAGTTGAACCGGCGCCTACCATGGAAGCAAATGATGCACCAACCCAAGAACAAGTTCAAGACCCTCCTCATGTTGACCAAGTTGCTATGCAAGAACCAAGTTCTCCAATTGTTGATGCTAGCCAAGGTCAAGACCAAGATCAACCCTCTCCTTCTATTGTTGAAGATGTGCATAATGATGATCAAGGTCAACATTTCGGTCAAGACAGGGACTCAAATGATCAAGATGATCAAGTGATACCTCCAAGATCCAATAGAGATATCGAAGCCCATCGTAAAGCAAGAGTTGCAAGAGATTTGGAAATAAAGAGTCATAAGCTAGAAGCAATTATTGGTGACCTAAATAGCAAGGTTACCACAAGGGGTCAATTGGCAAGCTTTAGTGAGCATCAAGCTCATATGTCAATGGTGGAATCAAAGAAAGTATTTGAAGCTCTTGAAGATCCGAATTGGTTGAATGCCATGCATGAAGAGCTCAACAACTTTGAGCGCAACAAGGTGTGGAAGTTAGTTGAGAAGCCAAAGGAGTGCCGCAATGTTATAGGCACTAAGTGGATATTCAAGAACAAGCAATATGAGCATGGAATGGTTGTAACGAACAAGGCAAGATTGGTTGCACAAGGGTACTCTCAAGTTGAAGGCATTGATTTTGGAGAGACTTATGCACCCGTGGCTCGCCTTGAGTCCATGCATATCCTTCTTGCATATGCATCACATCATAACTTTAAATTACAACAAATGGATGTGAAAAGTGCCTTTCTTAATGGTCCTTTAAAGGAGTTGGTATATGTTAAGCAACCACCGGGTTTCGAGGATCCTAAGTTCCCTAACCATGTCTACAAGCTCGATAAGGCGCTCTATGGACTTAAACAAGCTCCACGTGCGTGGTATGAGCACCTTAGAGAGCTTCTAGTAGACCGTGGATTTGAGGTTGGGAAAATCGATCCCACTCTCTTTACTAAGAGGGTTAAAGGGGACCTCTTCATATGCCAACTTTATGTTGATGATATTATCTTTGGCTCATCTAACAAAGCTTTTAATGATGAATTTTCAAAGCTTATGACCGATAGGTTTGAGATGTTCATGATGGGAGAGTTGAAGTTCTTTCTTGGTTTTGAGATCAAGCAATTGAGAGAAGAGACTTTCATCTCTCAAACCAAATATATCCAAGACATGCTCAAGAGATTTGATATAAAAGATTCTAAAGGGAAGCACTATCCTATGGACACCAAATGTCATCTACAACTTAACCCAAAGGGTATAGATGTCGATCAAAAGGTATACCATTCCATGATTGGTTCTTTGCTCTACCTTTGTGCATCTCGACCCGATATTGTGTTGAGTGTAGGGGTATGTGCAAGGTATCAAGCCGCACCTAAAGAAAGCCACATGATGACGGTCAAAAGAATCCTTCGATATTTGGTTCATACCCCAAGGTTCGATTTGTGGTATCCAAAGGGCTCAATTTTCTCTCTTTGTGGGTACACAGACTCGGATTGGGCCGGTGATCATGATGATAGGAAATCAACTTCCGGGGCATACCAATTTCTTGGTAGGTCCTTGGTGAGTTGGTCTTGTAAGAAGCAAAATTGTATATCTCTCTCCACCGCTGAAGCCGAGTATGTGGCAGCCGCTAGTGCATGCACTCAATTGTTATGGATGAGGCAAACTTTAAAGGAATACGGTGTCAATTGTGACAAAGTGCCTCTTTTGTGTGACAATGAAAGTTCTATCAAGGTCGCCCACAACCCGGTGCAACATTCAAGAGCCAAGCATATTGAGATTCGTCATCATTTTATTCGAGATCATGTTGCCCGTGGTGATATTGAGCTAGGCTATATTCCCACAATAGATCAACTTGCCGATATATTCACGAAGCCACTTGATGAAAAAAGGTTCACTTTCTTGAGGAATGAGCTAGATATCATGGATTCAAGGAGCTTGACTTGATTATCTTGCATACACACCTATATATTGACTATCTATTTAGTTTAGGTGTAGGCATGGACATAGGTGGAGTGCGGTTCTAATGCATTGGACTATCCCTCCCCCATTATGCCGACATTAAGAACTCATTTGCTTCTCTATATTCGTTCTATGAATTGTGAGCTTAAATGACGAGTAGTGGTAGTGAACCCAAGATATATCTTCGCGGTGTCACACCACATACACTCATACATGGTGGCCTCGGCCATCGCCCTCTTCTTTTTGAAGAGTTGATCTTATTGGAGCTTATTTGAGATTTTGTTGAATACATGTTGGCTTTATTTTTCATCACATCCAATGTTGCTTATTTGGGCTCTTCAATTTTCTCCATTGGATGTGTGAAGAAATCTTTTTGCTTGCACCTGTTTTCATGTCTATCATGTTTGCATTTCCCCTTGACACTCAACATTGCAATTCTGGTCTTTCTTGAAACTGGTGCCAGCACAAAAAATTTAGGCAGAAATTTCAGTCAGCAAAGTTCAGGCAGAAAAGTTAGGCTGAAAATTTAGACAGAACTGCAAGAAGAGAATTCAGAAGGAGATCGGCCTGGCCGACTGCATCGGGCGGCTGCCCAGCCTAGCC
This sequence comes from Poa pratensis, assembly GCA_947311845.1. NCBI lineage: Eukaryota > Viridiplantae > Streptophyta > Magnoliopsida > Poales > Poaceae > Poa > Poa pratensis. Next base: position 39,481,829 of record CAMZMU010000070.1, read on the forward strand.
ACATCTGACGCCGGGGTCGAGGCCGGGCGCGTCGGGCAGGAGGCCGGCCTTGGCTTTCCCAGCCCGGCCTTGGGGCCGGCCAGGCCATCCAGTCGGAGACCACTTATCTGCTTGGTCGACTCGGGTCAACTCAAACAATCCCTTCTTCTTCGTCTCTCCTTCCCCCCACGAAAAGAAACCTCCCATGGCGCCCCATTGCTCCTCCTCCTCCATTGAGCCTCTCACCAACCTCCCCAATCCACAGATCTGAATGAGCCCCTCCCGATCTACCTTCCCATCCAACCAATTTCTCCATTGTTGAAGGATTGGGGGAGATCCCCTCCATTGTTAGTGTTCTTGAAGGTCCAAGGCAAGATGGAAGAGGATTGGGATTTTGAGAAAGTTCCTCGTTCTCAGGACACGGGCAAGGCCAAGGCCAAGAGCAAAGTTGCAGCTTCTTCCTCCACTTTCAGAGTTCCCAAGAAGGGCCCAACTTCTGCCACAAAGAAAAGGTCATATCTTCCTGTCAATCCAGATGAACCAGTTCATAAGACTTGGATCAAGCTTCCCACTATAGTTTTTGAGCATGATCATCTAGTATTCAATCCATATGCATTTGGGCAGCGCACTTGCAGTGACAATCGTTTCTATTGCAAGATGCATGAGCAAGTATATGAATTTGTTGTGTGCTCTCTCAAACATGATTATGTTCCTCAACATTACTTTGATGTGGCTAAAGCACGGGAATCTTGGCCAGATGTGATGGAAGTTATGGATTATCATGGTATTAGCTCTCTCATGGACTGCAATGATAAATTTTCTCCTGAGTTGCTTAGGGAATTCTATGCCACTGTTCACTTCTCTAGAGAGGTACCAAGGACTATGACTTGGATGTGTGCTGGTATCAAGTGTGTTGCAACACTTGTAGAGTTTGGTAGTCTATTTGGCATTGCGGATGTACCTTTTCAGCCCATGTCTTTTACTCGTATTCATGTTGATGAGACAAAGCTAATGAAGGCTCGAGACGGGCTCCGACATTGCTATCCACTTGAGGCTAGGCTTCTTCACATTCCCAAGGTGTCTTATTTCACTCCTTTCTGGCACACTACACACACCATCTTGAGAAACACTATACATGCCAAGTTTGGGGAGAAGGGTGAGGTCCGCAAGTGGATGGTAAACCTTCTTTATCACATTGTTAGCTCCAAGGACAGGAACAGGAGACTGGATATTCTGGATTATATGTGGCAAGAGATGCACTCCGTGGTTCTCAAGAACAAGGTTCCCATTTATGGTCAATATCTCCAGAGGCTGTTTAACACAAAGGTTGATCAAGCTCTTCTCAGCAACTACCAGATGATTGAGCCTACACGTATTCCTTTGCCAGTTCCGGTTTTGGGTGAAGATGATCCTGCTGTTCCTCCTCAAGCCAAACGCGCCCGCCCCACATCTCCTGAAGCTGGTCCTAGCACTATTCAAGCAAAACCTACAGTTGCGGCTCCTAAGAAGAAGTACGGCTTAAAGACTACTAGATTGCCTTGGCGCACGACCCCCCGAGCCCTGTTTTGACGACATGCCATACACAATGCAAATAATCAACGAGCAGAAATAATTATATCCACATCTAAACTCGACTTGTGAACGGAGATTTATTCCTCACGTTTGGCACAGCCACAACGTTGTTCCGACTAATCTCCTTCACTCCCTTTTGTTTACCATGATAACACCCCGGAATACATACATTAGGAAGGCCCCACTCTGGTCAAAACTCTAAACGGTTGGCCATACCACGGTGGAATGACGAAACGACACGATATCAGGATGTTTCTCCAGAACATACAAGCCACTTGTAAGCCGGCGGATGTGCGAGCGCGGACGAACAGGACCGACACGACGCATCGTTGGTCAAACACAACATTTATTAATCGTGTACCAGCGAATCCAACTCGTCTGACTGATGGGATCACACACACATCATCGCCGCGCACGCCTCGGTAAAGAACGATCAAGAACACCCACACGACGCGTTAAGACGGCACAGGCCACTCGAACCGTCGGACGCATCGCCTACCCACGCACGTGTCTAATAAGTACCGCTCCCTGTCCGCTCACACAGTCACACGCCCGCCTCCAACACCTCTCTCTACCGCACACACAGTCACACATCCACCGCTGACGATAGAGCAGCCAAGAGGAATCGGCGAAGCCATGGCAGAATAGTCGCAGGACAAGGATGCCATCGTCGCAGGTCCGACCACTAATGGCCACGCGAGTGCTGCTCCGGCCATGGTCACTGCGGTGGTTAATCCCATCGAGGGACAACCAGAGGAGGACGTGGTTGTGCCCGTGGCATATCTGGACGAGAACGATCCCGTCGCTGCCGTCATCGACCACCTGTAGCAGCCGGCCGAGATAGGTCCCCCAGAACAACGGACCGGCTCTCGTAGATATGCCGGCGTTCGAGGAGGCTGAGCACGGCGAGGAAGATGAGGTACGTTCTAAACGAATGAAGGAATAGTTCAGGTACAACTTTGCATACTTACCTAACGCAATCTCCTCTAGATAAAAAACTGTTTTAGACGCATCTAAATATACGATTGTCCAAGTACACACTACTTAGTTTTTAGGTTATATAATTTTGACATGCCGATCATATTTCTGTACATACTCTATCCTTGCCACAATAGAGTACGCAACGATTTTTTACAAATCTTGCCGTACTGCGCAATAGTATACTTCCACCCGATTCATCTCAGTATTTGCTAGCAGTCGATTACATCAAGAAGGCTAGGTAGGATTCACAAAAAAAAAACTCAAACTAAATTTATCCACCGTCGGCTCAGGTTCCACCATATGGATGGTCCCTCTGACTTGCCGAAATCGTGTTGAGGAACCATTATGTATTTTTTATTGTATATTATTTCCCAACTATTGCCGTTAATTGTTATGTTCTTCTGATATGTAGGAAGAAGATTCTGATGACGTTGGGACTGACGACGAATCGTTCGAAGCAAAACGCCAGCAAGTCCTGAACAATCTATGGAATGGAGAGATTAGGTACCTACGTGGTCCAGGCAGGTATCGGTGTCCATTTTGTGGAAGGCGAATTGCGGAAGATTTCTACAGCATGGCGGACCATGCCGTTGGTGTCGGTCAAGGCCACCATAGACGCAAGCCGCACGTCAGAGCAAAACATGCAGCCTACAGTGAGTTCTTAAGGAATCTCTAGAGAAAATGTGAAGAAATTGTCCTGGTAGAGCATCTTTTTATCTTCTATAATGCATATAGATGCTACTATCGGACAATTGTACCTAAAAAACCCTACCTATGTGGCTATGTGCTAGATGAGCACTGTTCAGTTTAGTTTTACCTTACGTGTTGAACATGTCACTAATACCAAGGTAAGCAGCAGATTAACAACTACATGTACGTACCCATCCTGTGAGATCTATGCATCCATAGGTCTTGGTTTCCTCGCCTCCTCTGCAAACTAAACGCACCCAAAAACCCTAGACACAGTGACCAGCTTAAAGAGCAAGGCCCCTGTCTTGCTGACTCCATCCTTCAGTTGACAAAGAGAGAGGGTTATGTTAGTCTTGCAGTGAAGTTGGCATAGCAAGCAGAAGACGTCATCGATCAGGCGTCGGCGCCGACTTCCCACTCGCCGGCACAGATCTCACTGAAAATATTTGGTCTGGCCGACTCCCGAGAGTCGGCAATAATGACCTTCTCCGTCTCAATGCTTGGCGATGCGGTGACTCCAAGGAGTCGGCATGACTGACCTTCTCCGTCTCGCTGCTCAGTGATAGATTATGTATATACCGCATGGACCAGAACCGTTTGTCCCTATCACTTGTGTACGTGACAGTACACACGCGAGAAGTCGAACACGGCTACCGATGGGATCACACGCAGAACATCGGCAGGCACGCCTCGATAAACAACCATCGAGAACACCCTGGTTTCATACACGTCGCGCGCCCAACCCGTGCTTTTAGTTGGTCGTTGCTTTTGCGATACGCTCGTGTGGTCGTCATTTTTTTGGGTCTTTCCTTCCATTTTCGAGATGACATCGTTGTAGCTCGATCAGTTCCATTGTATGGCTAAAGCACGGGAATCTTGGCCAGATGTGATGAAAGTTATGGATTATCATGGTATTAGCTCTCTCATGGACTGCAATGATAAATTTCTCCTGAGTTGCTTAGGGAGTTATATGCCACTGTTCACTTCTCTAGAGAGGGACCAAGGACTATGACTTGGATGTGTGCTGGTATCAAGTGCGTTGCTACACTTGTAGAGTTTGGTAGTCTATTTGGCATTGCGGAGGTACCTTTTCAGCCCATGTCTTTTACTCGTATTCATGTTGATGAGACCAAGCTAATGAAGGCTCGAGACGGGTTCCAACATTGCTATCCACCTGAGGCTGGGCTTCTTCACATTCCCAAGGTGTCTTATTTCACTCCTTTCTGGCACACTACACACACCATCTTGAGAAACACTATACATGCCAAGTTTGGGGAGAAGGGTGAGGTCCGCAAGTGGATGGTAAACCTTCTTTATCACATTGTTAGCTCCAAGGACAGGAACAGGAGACTGGATATTCTGGATTATATGTGGCAAGAGATGCACTCCGTGGTTCTCAAGAACAAGGTTCCCATTTATGGTCAATATCTTCTGAGGCTGTTTAACACAAAGGTTGATCAAGCTCTTCTCAGCAACTACCAGATGATTGAGCCTACACGTATTCCTTTACCAGTTCCGGTTTGGGTGAGGATGATCCTGCTGTTCCTCCTCAAGCCAAACGTGCCCGCCCCACATCTCCTGAAGCTGGTCCTAGCACTATTCAAGCAGAACCTATAGTTGCGGCTCCTAAGAAGAAGTACGGCTTAAAGACTACTAGATTTAGGGGTGCGCCTTGGCGCATGACCTCCCGAGCCCTGTTTTGACGACACGCCATACACAATGCAAATAATCAACGGGCAGAAATAATTATATCCACATCTAAACTCGACTTGAGAACGGAGATTTATTCCTCACGTTCGGCACAGCCACAATATCGTTTCGACTAACCTCCTTCACTCCCTTTTGTTTACCGTGATGACACCCCGGAATACATACGTTAGGAAGGCCCCACTCTGGTCAAAACTCTAAACCGTTGACCATACCACGGTGGAATGATGAAACGACACGACATCAGGATGTTTCTCCAGAACATACAAGCCACTTGTAAGCCGGCGGACGTGCGAACGCGGACGAACAGGACCGACACGACGCATCGTTGGTCAAACACAACATTTATTAATCGTGTACCAGCGAATCCAACTCGTCTGACTGATGGGATCACACACACAGCATCGCCGCGCACGCCTCGGTAAAGAACGATCAAGAACACCCACACGGCGCGTTAAGATGGCACAGGCCACTCGAACCGTCGGATGCATCGCCTACCCACACACGCGTCTAATAAGTACAGCTCCACGTCTACTCACACAGTAACACGCCCGTCTCCAACACCTCTCTCTACCGCAAACACAGTCACACATCCACCGCCGACGTTAGAGCAGCCAAGAGGAATCGGCGAAGCCATGGCAGATCAGTCGCAGGACAAGGATGCCATCGTCGCAGGTTCGACCACTAATGGCCACGTGAGTGCTACTCCGGCCGTGGTCACCGCGGTGGTCAATCCCATCGAGGGACAGCCGGAGGAGGACGTGGTCGTGCCCGAGGCATATCTGGACGAGAACGATCCCGTCACTGCCGTCGTCGACCACCTGCAGCAGCCGGACGAGATAGGCCCCCAGAACAACGGACCGGCTCCCGTAGATATGCCGGCGTTCGAGGAGGCTGACAACGGCGAGGAAGATGAGGTATGTTCTAAACGAATGAAGGAATAGTTCACATACAACTTTGCATACTTACCTAACGCAATCTCCTCTAGATAAAAAACGGTTTTAGATGCATCTAAATATACGATTGACCATGTACACACTTCTTAGTTTTTAGGTTATATAATTTTGACATGCCGATCATATTTCTGTACATACTCTATCCTTGCCACAATAGAGTACGCAACGATTTTTTACAAATCTTGCCGTAATGCGCAATAGTATACTTCCACCCGATTCATCTCAGTATTTGCTAGCAGTCGATTACATCAAGAACGCTAGGTAGGATTCACAAAAAAAAACTCAAACTCAATTTATCCACCGTCGGCTCAGGTTCCACCATATGGATGGTCCCTCCGACTTGCCGAAATCGTGTTGAGGAACCATTCTGTATTTTTTATTGTATATTATTTCCCAACTATTGCAGTTAATTGTTATGTTCTTCTGATATGTAGGAAGAAGATTCTGATGACGTTGGGAGTGACGACGAATCGTTCGAAGCAAAACGCCAGCAAGTCCTGAACAAACTACGGAATGGAGAGATTAGGTACCTACATGGTCCAGGCAGGTATCGGTGTCCATTTTGTGGAAGGCGAATTGCGGAAGATTTCTACAGCATGGCGGACCATGCCATTGGCGTCGGTCAAGGCCACCATAGACGCAAGCCACACATCAGAGCAAAACATGCATCCTACGAAGAGTTCTTAAGGAATCTCTAGAGAAAATGTGAAGAAATTGTTCTGGTAGAGCAACTTTTTATCTTCTATAATGCATACAGATGCTACTACCGGACAATTGTACCTAAAAACCCTACCTATGTGGCTATGTGCTAGATGAGCACTGTTCAGTTTAGTTTTACCTTACGTGTTGAACATGTCACTAATACCAAGGTAAGCAGCAGATTAACAACTACATGTACGTACCCATCCTGTGAGATCTATGCATCCATAGGTCTTGGTTTCCTCGCCTCCTCTGCAAACAAAACGCACCCGAAAACCCTAGACACAGTGACCAGCTTAAAGAGCAGGGCCCCTGTCTTGCTGACTCCATCCTTCAGTTGACGAAGAGAGAGGGTTATGTTAGTCTTGCAGTGAAGTTGGCGTAGCGAGCAGAAGACGTCATCGATCAGGTGTCGGCACCGACTTCCCACTCGCCGGCACAGATCTCACAGAAAATATTTGGTCTGGCCGACTCCCGAGAGTCGGCAGTAATGACCTTCTCCTTCTCACTGCTTGGCGATGCGCCGACTCCAAGGAGTCGGCAGGACTGACCTTCTCCGTCTCGCTGCTCAGTGATAGATTATGTATATACCGCATGGACTAGAACTGTTTGTCCCTATCACTTGTGTATGTGACAGTACACACGCGACAAGTTGAACACGGCTACCGATGGGATCACACGCAGAACATCGGCAGGCACGCCTCGATAAACAACCATCGAGAACACCCTGGTATCACACACGTCGCGCGCCCAACCCGTGCTTTTAGTTGGTCGTTGCTTTTGCAATACGCTCGTGTGGTCGTCTTTTTTCCGGTCTTTCCTTCCATTTTCGAGATGGCATCGTTGTAGCTCGATCAGTTCCATTGTATGATGAGCCTATACACCCTAGGACGTGTAAAGACCTCTTCCATACAAACGGGCCGTGCCGGCTTAATCGGTCTGGCTTAATCTACTGACATCCTTTTCTTCCGTGCAAGGCCCTTCCTTAGTATGTACTCTGTACCATGTGCATGTTAGCTTGGCGAATATGAATGTACTATAGAGACGAGCCAACAGCGAAATGCCACTAAGAGGATTAGGAACCTTCTCTTTATTCTGGACTGGTGACGCTGACTCCAGGGAGTCGGACGGTGCGTTAGGACGGACAAGACAATATACGCCTTGCTAGGCTGCTGTGCCGACTTAATCAGTCCGACTTAATTAAATGGCATCATTTTCTTCCATGCAAGTCACTTCCTTCGTCAAACTGTTCATATGCGGTCATAAATTATCTCGAACATAAATCCAACGGGATAGTCGGACGAGCAAGACCTGTCGGTTCACGAGCAGAGAGAGATTTAAAGGCAGGAATGAATGCCATGGTCGAGAAAGTTCGCATGATCCGATTACTGCTGCTGCGGATTGGTACGCTCAACATTGATAACTAACGCCATTCATGCCGACTCCAGAGATCCTAGGAAAAGTCGAAGCTTCAATACGCGGCAACACAATAATAAATGACAGCTAGGTGGGTAACCACTCGGAACCATCTCCGTCTTAATACACCGTCAGTTTGAGCCGGCTCCCTGGAGTCGGCTTAATCAATGACATCATCATCACGTACATAAAGTGCCGACTCCAATGATCCGACTTATGGAGGCGCGAGTTAGAGCTACCGATACACAAGCAGACAGCCATTTAAAGCCAGCAGTGAATGTTGTGTTTGACCAGCGACGCAACATAAGAAACTATTCACGGGCGGTGGAGCCGGCACACGGAAACCAACCAATATAAAGACGTCACCGAAAGAAATAAAGAAGGGGCCGGTCAAACAAAAAATATAACACAAAGCTATAAATACGATAGCAAACGGAACATAATTAAATATCTTGGTGTCTAACAGCAATCTGAGAAAAACCAGAATAACCATCGACAAAACAAAATTGAGTGCTCTTAGCCAACCTTTGTAACATTTGATCAGTAAAGGGCAAATGATAATGATCTTTCTTAGTGGCTATATTTAATTTCGAAAATCGTCTTCTATCCAGCTCGCTGACTTTATTGACCACTCCACCCTCCTCATCATCCAGGTTCCCGTCTTAATGCACCACCCAACCCCGCCGACTCCAGGGTCCGTCTTAGTGCACAACCCGACCCCATCGACTCCAGGTTTCCGTCTTAGTGCACCACTCGACCCAGCCGACTCCAAGTGCCGACTCCAAGTTTCCGTCTTAGTGCACAACTCGACCCACCCGACTCCAGGTGCCGACTCCAGGTTCCCATCTTAGTACACCACCCGACCCCACCGACTCCAGGTTCCGTCTTACGGCACCACCCGACCCCGCTGACTCCAGGTTCCCGTCTTAGCGCACCACCCGACCCCGCCGACTCCAGGTTCCCGTCTTAGCGCACCACCCGACCCCGCCGACTCCAGGTGCCAACTCCAGGTTTCCGTCTTAGTGCACAACTCGACCCACCCGACTCCAGCTGCCGACTCCAAGTTCCGTCTTAGGGCAACACCCGACCCCGCTGACTCCAGGTTCCGTATTAGTGCAACACCCGACCTCGCCGACTCCAGGTTCCCGTCTTAGCGTACCACCCGACCCCGCCGACTCCTGGTTCCTGTCTTAACGCACCACCCGACCCCACCGACTCCAGGTTCCGTCTTAACGCACCACCCGACCCAGCCGACTCCAGGTTCCCGTCTTAAGGCACCACCCGACCCCGCCGACTTCAGGTTCCGTCTTAACGCACCACCCGACCCAGCCGACTCCAGGTTCCCTTCTTAAGGCACCACCCGACCCCGCCGACCCAGGTTCCGTCTTAATGCATCCTTCGAATGTGCAACCGAGACTTCCCGAAGCTTACGGTTTTCCATAGATTTAACTGTACAATAAAATGTGTCTAGAAAATCAGTACCAATTTTAGTCATTTCAAGTGGAGCTCCAGCGGTGATCTTGCCAAAACACGCACACTTTTACACACGTGTAGGGAAGAAAATCAGTATCAATTTAGTCATTTCACCAATTTGATCTTCTTCCTCCTCTCTAGACCATCTACTATGCAAATAAACTAATATCTTTATATTGTTATGTAGTCTAATCCATATAGGCATCCAAGATTCGGTATTCTCAACATCAAGAGATAATGTTCTTATTTGTATGACTTGGTCTTTTAATTTTTTTTAACAGAGTACCAAGTTTGACTCATGGCCGGCTCACTGAAGTCGGTCTCAACTGGCATGCATTTACCCACCCAACGCGTGGAGTCGGCGGAGTAGGTGACGCCCAAGCGACATGCCCACAACCCATGAAGACAAAAGGATAAGACCAAGACAGAGTACCAAGTTTGACCATCGCCGTTGGAACATCTTTATGTTGTTATGTAGTCCAATCCGTATATGCATCAAAGGATAACGCCAACACCGAAAGAAATAAAGAAAAGGACTATATATTTCCCTACCGTACACCTAAATCACAAGCAGCGGTCATTTAAGAAATGTGACACACACGGGTGATACGTCTCAAACGTATCTATAATTTTTGATGTTCCATGTTGATATTATACCAATTGTTACATGTTTTACATCCACTTCATATCATTTTTATACATTTTTTGGGACTAACCTATTAACAAGATGCCACAGTGTCAGTTCCTGTTTTCTGCTGTTTTTGTATTCCAGAAAAGCTGTTCTGGAAATATTCTCGGAATTGGACGTAAATCAACGGAGGTCCCTATTTCACCGACACGTACACGGAGTCCAAAGGGGAGACGGAGGAGCGCTAGGAGGTGGCCACACAAGGGCTCGGCGCGGCCCCACCTCCTGCCGTGCCGATGGTGCGTGTGGGCCCCTCGGGTGCCCTCAGCCGCCGCCCTTTCGCCTATTTATTCCCCCCGACGCGAAAACCCTAAATACCAGAGTCATATTCCACAAAAAGTTCCGTAGCTCCGCCGTCATCGAAAACAAGTTTCGGGGGTCAGAAGTTCATGTTTCGGCACCCTGTCGGGACGGGGATTGACCCCCGGAGCCTTCTCCATCGACGCCACCGCCTCCATCATGCTCCGTGAGTAGTTCCCCCATGGACCAAGGGTTCTAGCTGTAGCTAGTTGGTAATCTCTCTCCCATGTACTTCAATACAATGATCTCATGAGCTGCCTTACATGATTGAGATCCATATGATGTAATCGGTGTTGTGTTTGTTGGGATCCGATGAATTGTTACATTATGATTAGTCTATTCATTAAAGTTTGTGAGTTATTGTTGCTGCAATCTTGTTGTGTTTAATGCTTGTCACTAGTGCACGAGTGGCATGATCTTAGATTTAAGCTCTATAATTGTTGCTTAGATTGTATCTACAAGTTGTATGCACATGTCTTTGTCCAGAACCCGAGGCCCCGGAGTGACAGCAACTGGGATAACCGGAGGGGATGGTTTTGATATGAGGATCACATGTTTTCACCAAGTGTTAATGCTTTGCTCCGGTGCTCTATTAAAAGGAGTACCTTAATTACCAGTAGTTTCCCTTGAGGCCCCGCTGCAAACGGGCTGGTAGGACAAAAGATGTTATGCAAGTTTCTCATTGCGAGCACGTATGACTATATATGGAAAACATGCCTACATGATTAATAGACTGGATGTTCTGTCTTAATGCTATTTCAATTATGTCAATTGCCCAACTGTAATTTGTTCACCCAACACTTGTTCTTGGAGAGTTACCACTAGCGTAGATAGCTAGGAACCCCGGTCCATCTGTAATCATCATTGCTTTTCCGTCAACCCCACGCAAACAACTATTTTCTGGTGCCATTGCTTCTGTGTTACTGTTACTATTGCTCTCATATTACTGCTGCTTTCACATCACCCCTGTTACTAGTGCTTTTCTAGGTGCAGCTGAATTGACAACTCCGCTGTTAAGGCTTATAAGTATTCTTTGTCTCCCCTTGTGTCGAATCAATAAATTTGGGTTTTACTTTCCTCGAAGACTGTTGCGATCCCCTATACTTGTGGGTCATCAAGACTATTTTCTGGCGCCGTTGCCGGGAGCATAGCTCTACTCATAAGTTCACCTGGGGAGTACACTCTACCTCTCTCTCTGTTTTTATTTTATTTTGTTTTGTCTAGTTTACTTTTGTCTAGTATTATTTTGCTTAGTTTACTTTTGTTTAGTTTATTTTATCCTAGTTTACTTTTGTCTAGTTTATTTTTGTTTAGTTTTGTTTTTCTTATATACCCGAAAATCCATAAAAATTTAAAAACCAAAAATCTAAAAAAATTGTTGCCATGCCTATTTTCTGGGAAACTAGATCTTATTTGTCAGGATGGCTCACTAAGGATAAACTAGATAAATTAAATGAACACCACTGGTCTGAAAAAGGGAAGCATCTATCACTACAAGTAATTAAACTGAATAATTTTGCTAAAGACTTGTGTTCTACATATGATGAATCTTGGTGCTTTAATGAATCTCGTTGCTATAGGAAGTGTAAACACCTCCCTTTCCAATGTGATTATAATGATAATGAAACTTTGGCTTCTTATGCTAGAGGATGTTATGACTTTGACAACCTTGAGCAAATTGAAGAATTTTTTGTATTTACGGGAGCTTATGAAATTACAGCTTTGCTTAGAAATCGAGATGAAGCTCCTTATAATCTGATGCTTTTGCTATGCTTGGATATTGTCTTGAGTATTATAATGATAATCCTTATATTACTGAATTTCTTGAGAAAAGACATCCTCAAAAAGAAGAAACCGTTGTCTTGCAGGAACATGTGGAAGAAGAAATTGCTGAAACTGAAATCTCATTGGATGAAAAAGAGGAGGAGAGTGATGAACAAAAGGAGGAAGAATGGATTAGCTACCCATGCCTACCTTCTAATGAGAGTAACTCTTTAACTCTTACATTATTTGATCACCCTCCATGCTTATCAAAGGAGGATGAATGTTATGTTCCTGTGGATTCTCTTGAAATATTCCCTATGAGTAAAACTTGTGAGAATAATTATGCTACTGTTATTTATGATAATCCATGCTATTTTGATAAATCTTATGATAATCCTTTATTTGTGCCTGATATCGAAATGCATGGTAATAATGAGGGTTGTTTAGAAAATGTTTATGATAAAGCTCTAGATGATGGTCCTATATTGCTTGATAATATTATGTATTCTACTATTGAAAATGGGATTGGAGAGGTCTTGAATTTATCTAGATGGAGTCCCATACCTCTTAAGAATGATCAATCATCTTGTTATAAAATTGTTAAAAGTGGGTTTGAAAGTTTTAATCCCACTATTTTGGAGCTTGATAAAAATTATGTGTTTGTAGATCATGAAAAGCATGCTTTATGTGATAGTTATATTGTTGAGTTTGTTCATGATGCTACTGAAAATTATTATGAGAGAGGCAAATATGGTTTTATAAATTGTCATGTTACTAAAACACCTCTCATGCTGAAAGTTCTGAAGTTGCTCTTGTTTTATCTTCCTATGCTTGTCACTTTGTTCTTTATGAATTTATTTGTATACAAGATTCCTATGCATAGGAAGTGGGTTAGACTTAAATGTTTCGAATTTTCTTCTTGATGCTCCTTTTGCTTCATTTTCTATTTTTATGTGAGCATCATTAAAACTATCAAGCCTAGCTAAAAGGCATTAAAGAAGCGCTTATGGGAGGCAACCCATTTTACTTTTTGCAATTTTTCTTTTATTGAGTCAAGGTGCTTGTCTACTTCTGTAGAAACTCCTTTGTATCTTTACTTTTTCGTATTGTTGTGCCAAGAAAAGTCTCTAATGATAAGATGATGCTAGATTTTGATTGCTGCACAAAACAGATTTTTGCTGTTCACTGTACGAAAATTATAAATTCATAGAAATGTGATTTTAATCTGCAATTTTTGTGCGTAATCCTGATATATGTACGCATCTTTCGTTAGTTCAAAGTTTTTCGATCTGAGCAACGTAAGTGCCTCGAAAAAATTCGTCTTTGCGGACTGTTCTGTTTTAGACAGATTATGTCTTTTATTTTGCATTTCTTTTTTACTAGTGTTGGGTGGAATTCTTTTTTGGGTGAAGAGCTTCACATAACATTAGTGGCAGTAGTTAATGTTTAAAGTAACGGTCATATTGCGTCTTTACAGAACATGTGAGTTTTTGATTGATGCACTAACCCTCTAATGAGAATTACTTTGAGTTTGGTGTGGCGGAAGTTTTCAAGGGTCAAGAGGGAAGAGTGATATAATAGGATATAGAAGAGTGAAGAGCTTAAGCTTGGGGAGGCTCCCATGGATCTCCCAGCATATTTCAAGAAGACTCAAGCGTCTAAGCTTGGGGATGCCCAAGGCATCCCCTTCTTCATCGTCAAAATTATCAGGTCATCTCTAGTGAAACTATATTTTAATTCTTTCACATCATATGTGCTGTTCTTGGAGCGTCTGTGTGCTTTTATTTTCAGTATGTTATTTTTATTTTCTGATATCAACTTGATTGGATCCTAGCATTCTTGATTGGGAGAGAGACACGCTCCGCTTTTTCATTAGAATACTCCTATTCTTCACTTATACTTGTTGAGTATTCATATCTAGCGTTGTTAAGCTTTTAGCTCTTGTTTTCATGTATCTCTTGTCAGAGCTATTAGTTCTTTTAAAAAAGTACTCTCTTACTTCACTTATACTTGTTTGGAGAGTTATTGAAATAAATTGATTGGTGTTTGGTTGGAACAGAAAATGTTGCATGTGGTAAATGGTATAATGGAAAAGACTTACATACTCTTGTAGATCACTAATTGGATAATTTGATACTTGTCAATTGTTTTGAGTTACAAGTAGGTCATGTTTAAACTTTTGCATCATGTAAGTAAAGCCCATTAGTGAAGAACTACCGTAAAGCTTGTTGAAATTTGGTTTGCATGAGTGGTAACTCTAAGGTCTAGATATTTTCTAGTAAAAGGGTTTGGTTAACAAGGAAGACAGTGTGGAGTCTTATAATCTTTGCAATATGTTGGTCATATAAAACTTGGTGTACCGGTTGACAATCTTGTTTGCTTAAATAACCTTGCTAGCCTAAACTCTGTACTGAGAGGGAATGCTTCTCGTGCATCCAAATCCTTGAGCCAAAATCCATGCCATTTGTGTCCACCATAACTACCTATATGTGGTATTTCCTCGCCACTCCAAGTAAATTTTTCATGTGCTACCTTTAAACTATTCAAAATTGTTACTACTCCTTTTTGTGTCAATGTTTACCAAGCTCATGAGGACGTGGTGGATGTCTTTATTTCACTTGTCAAGCAGACTTTACCTTCAGACTAGCGGCATATACATCCGCTTATCTATTAATTTTGCAAAAAGAGCTGGCAACGGGGTGCCCAGTCCCAATTAATTACAACTTTAACCGCTTAATCTCTTCACATTTTGTCAACTGAATACTCAGTGAAACATCTGCATGTGTAAACAAAAGAGAAAAGAGGGATGATCTGCCTTGCTGGTAGAAATAACGTCCTTCATGGGAGCCGCTCTTAAAAGTCTGTTTGGCCGGGGTCATATTGTACTTTCCACTACTGATTCGTTGACCAATTAACATACACCTCTCAAAACTTAATTTTTACTCTCTATATGATTTCAAAAATTAAAAAGCTCTAGCACATGATTTAATCCCTGCTTCCCTCTGCGAAGGGCCTTTCTTTTACTTTTATGTTGAGTCAGTTTTCCTACTTCTTTCTATCTTCCACAAGCAAACACTAGTGTCAACTTTGGTACAACAATTGTTATATGCTACATATTGGATTTATTATATTGCTTTGTGTTGACAATATCCATGAGATAAATATGTTAAAAGTTGAAGCAAATGCTGAAATTTAATCTTCCTTTGTGTTGGTTAAATACCTTTTACTAGAAACTATTGCTTTTTGAGTTAACACTTATGTAAACCTGTGGATGCAATGTCTCCAAAGTACTATTCATGAAAAGTTTTGCTTGTATGATTCAGTTGTTTACTCATTATCTATTTGGTAGCAAACTATAGACCATTGACTTGGATCACTTCATTCATTTACATGTGCCTTACAATACTATTTGATCAAGATTATGATGGTAGCATGTCACTTCAAAAATTATTTTGTTTTATCGTTTACCTACTCGAGGACGAGTAGGAACTAAGCTTGGGGATGCTGATACGTCTCAAACGTATATATAATTTTTGATGTTCCATGTTGATATTATACCAATTGTTACATGTTTTGCATCCACTTCATATCATTTTTATACATTTTTTGGGACTAACCTATTAACAAGATGCCACAGTACCAGTTCCTGTTTTCTGCTGTTTTTGTATTCCAGAAAAGCTGTTCTGGAAATATTCTCGGAATTGGACGAAAATCAACGGAGGTCCCTATTTCACCGACACGTACACGGAGTCCAAAGGGGAGACGGAGGAGCGCCAGGAGGCGGCCACACAAGGGCTCGGCGCGGCCCCACCTCCTGCCGCGCCGAGGGTGCGTGTGGGCCCCTCGGGTGCAGCCGCCGCCCTTTTGCCTATTTACTCCCCCGACGCGAAAACCCTAAATACCAGAGTCATATTCCACAAAAAGTTCCGTAGCTCCGCCGCCATCGAAAACAAGTTTCGGGGGTCAGAAGTTCCTGTTCCGGCACCTGCCGGGACGGGGATTGACCCCCGGATCCTTCTCCATCGACGCCACCGCCTCCATCATGCTCCGTGAGTAGTTCCCCCATGGACTACGGGTTCTAGCTGTAGCTAGTTGGTACTCTCTCTCCCATGTACTTCAATACAATGATCTCATGAGCTGCCTTACATGATTGAGATCCATATGATGTAATCGGTGTTGTGTTTGTTGGGATCCGATGAATTGTTACATTATGATCAGTCTATTCATTAAAGTTTGTGAGTTATTGTTGTTGCAATCTTGTTGTGTTTAATGCTTGTCACTAGTGCACGAGTGGCATGATCTTAGATTTAACCTCTATAATTGTTGCTTAGATTGTATCTAGAAGTTGTATGCACATGTCTTTGTCCGGAACCCGAGGCCCCGTAGTGACAACAACTGGGATAACCGGAGGGGATGGTTTTGATATGAGGATCACATGTTTTCACCAAGTGTTAATGCTTTGCTCCGGTGCTTTATTAAAAGGAGTACCTTAATTACCAATAGTTTCCCTTGAGGCCCCGCTGCAAACGGGCTGGTAGGACAAAAGATGTTATGCAAGTTTTTCATTGCGAGCACGTATGACTATATATGGAAAACATGCCTACATGATTAATAGACTGGATGTTTGTCTTAATGCTATTTCAATTATGTCAATTGCCCAACTGTAATTTGTTCACCCAATACTTGTTCTTGGAGAGTTACCACTAGCGTAGATAGCTAGGAAACCCGGTCCATCTGTAATCATCATTGCTTTTCCGTCAACCCCACGCAAACAACTATTTTCTGGTGCCATTGCTTTTGTGTTACTGTTACTATTGCTCTCATATTAGTGCTGCTTTCACATCACCCCTGTTACTAGTGCTTTTCCAGGGCAGCTGAATTGACAACTCCGCTGTTAACGCTTATAAGTATTATTTGTCTCCCCTTGTGTCGAATCAATAAATTTGGGTTTTACTTCCCTCGAAGACTGTTGCGACCCCCTATACTTGTGGGTCATCAACGGGCGTCACGGAAAGATAGGTCAGACACAGCACGTCATACGGACAGAAATATAGGCAAAACCACCACACAAACAGGAAAAAAAACAGAGCACAAACACATGACAAACGCAAAATAAAAATACAATAACCTTAACCAATGTAATGTAAAAACGGATTGAACTGTCATACCATATGAACCGGCGGGTACCTCCGAGGCCAAAAATCTCCAAGCAGACCCACGAAACGAAGATCTGTCCAACGAACCGACGACCTACAAAGAAAATAGTCAGACGATCCAAGGAAAAAATTCCGTTGTTTTTTCGTATCGGTTAAACCGTGGATCCACTAATTTGTTCATGTTCAGCGACACGTACTATCATGTCACTTTTATTTTTCATTGAGTTGCCGGAGAAACGAATGTCACGCCGACTCCAGTGAGTCGGCGGGGTAGATGCACAACAAAACGGAGACGGCCAGTCCCGACGACTTCGTGTAGTGGGCGGGGTCGATGCACAGAAACATAGAAGACCAGTCCAGCTGACTCCAGGGAGTCGGTGGGGTCAATGCTCAGTAAAACAGAGAAGCCAGTCCCGCCGATTTTGGCTCGCCGGCTCGGTGACTCTGATACATACAAGCATCATATGAGAAAATAACCAATGAAAGGTAAAACACAATCGCAAAGAATATAGACACAAGAAATAGAAAGCCGACAGAGGAACGCACATAGAAAGATGACATAGAAACACACGTACCTATACCGAAAAGGACCCGCATCAAGATACCATGAAAATAACCAAACACGTCCACAAATAACACATGCGTTCACCGACGAGGAAACGAAAGAAAAAACGAATTTACAACCGGGATGAAGCCGGCACAGCCCAAATGACACGACAACAGAAAAAATCGAGAAATACAATAAACACAAAAAAGGAAGCCGAAACACGACGAACATAAAATTTACAGCAACAAACCGGCCTGCATAGAGGTAGTAAAAAAACAAAACGATCTCTAGCAACGCGACAGGAACACAGTCCAAAGGACCGATCGAAAGCAGCAAAGACCTCAACGCCCGCAAGAAAATCGAGAAATACAATAGCACGAAAAAAACAAAAGCAAATACGGCAAAAGTAAATCAGCAGCAAGAAACCGGCCTGTATCAAAATGGAAGAATAAAAGAAAAACTGTTAACAACACACGGCAGGAAGACGATACAAAGAAACGATCCGTAGGAACAAAAGGATTCGCAACAGGATAAACACGATCCGAAAAAAGACAGGAAAATACCTGATATACAACCCGAGGCGAAGCCGGCGCGCATACACTATTGATCCGCAGCAAGAAGTCGACCTGCATCAACATGGCGAAAACAAAAAAGAAGACATATCAGAAACACGGCACGAAATAGTGAAACAACCGATCGTAAATACAAAAAGGAACAAAAAAAATTACACGAAGGACCGTGAACAACTAAACACCCAAAAATCACACAATAGCACAATCACAACAACAAACAATAAAAATAACAGATTGCACACAGCAACAGTACAACTGAGCAAGAACAGAGAGGAAGAAGAAAAGGGGGAAATGAGAGCTGCAGTAACCATCCGATCCAGAAAACAACCTATATACCCCGTTCCCTGAAGCACTGTATTTAGGTCGGTAACTGATGGCCCTTCACGTAGTTACCTGCGTGAAAAGTAAATGTGTTTGGTTGAGACTCCAAGTGCAGAGTGTGTAGTAAGTGGAAGACGTGTTTTCCCCACGAGGGGTGACTCGAGGGTTTAATATCGAACTCTCGGGGAATCAGTAGTGAAGATTTATCTTTCCTATCCTTCATTTGGTTACCTACAAAACAAAGTAAATGTTTTGGTCCTCAACCTCACCTAGTGGTTGTCAAGCACAAGGTGTGAGAATGATATCAAGATAATATGCAATGCAAACAAGAAATAAATATGCAATGCAAGTAATTAAGATAACTCAGAGTATAGCAATAAGTATCATGCCATGAAGTTAAAATAAGAACATGCTAGATCTAGTCATGGAGAAAGTGGCAATGGTCACACCCACATCTCCGGTAGCATGGTATTTCTTTTTATCCCTAGTGAGGCAACAAAGTAAGGTAGAGATACCCAAGTGGATCGCAGAACTTTCTCTCACGTTCACTGCACTAGCCACCCCCCGTTACTCCAACTAATGCACATGTTCCCCCTCACACGCTCTCATAAACATGCTTGATCATGACAAGTAAATTAGAACGGGGTACATAATATGCATCTACTTTCATATCTGAAACAAAACCATTGCAATCTCAAACATATATTAACTCATAAAAAGATCCACCACAAAGGTATTACATAGATGACCGTAATCATGTTCAGCAGCTCATACGGTACTAATTAGTGAAGCTCAAGAGAGAGAGATACATAAGTTACTTCCACAAACCCATAGTCCAGAGGTGGACTACTCCCTCTTCATCATGGAGACGGTGGAGAAGTCGTTGGAGAAGATGGAGACCACGCCGGCAGCGCCCCGCCGGAGTTTTCCCCCTCCAATCTGCAGCTCCAGGTCTCTGTTTTGTTGTTTTTGTGTTTCTGCGACGCTCCTTCCAGAGAACGTCGGGGGACTATTTTTATAGGCGGTTTTAGGTCAAAACCGAGTCGGTGGAGGAAAGATCGACGGCAGCGGAGCTCCGAGGACCAAAAGGGGGGTCCCACGCGGCCAGGTACATGGGCCGCGTGGGCCCACTCATCTGGGCCCTCGGGCCTCCGCTTGTTTGCTTCCTTCGCTCCCACACTTTGTTCCTTCCAAAAACTGATGCTCGCAAATTTCCATGTCATTTGGACGTTGTTTGGGTCCCTGAAACATTAAAATATAGAAATAGGGTTTTCTGCCTGCGCAGGGTTAATTCCATAAAAATAGGAAACATATCAAATATTCCCAAAAATCATTATAAAACATTGATATAACCCTTATATGATGCAAATATGACTGGAATATAAGTAAAATAATGCAAAGTTCATGTATGCATTTTACATGCATCAGTAACCACTCGCAACCAATGTTGAGCCGCCAGCGTGATGCGAAATTGGACTTTCTGACTACCAGCACAGTGCAACGTACCCGCCGACGAATGGAAAGACGCCATCTAGGACGGTGAAATCGGGCCCGATTTTCAGCTGACATCATGAACAGTGCCGATCCTGCGAAATACCGAATGTGCCTCGTTATACTGTAGAAAATACGCACTTGACTGTAGAAAAGAGGCATCGGTGACGCACGCAAGGGAAACATCGGCGACGCAACGTCCCGAGCAACCGACATGTGGGCCAAGGAGAGGGAGGGATCCGCGGTCAGCGAGGGAGAGGGGAGATGAACCACGTAGCACGATCACTCTCCTGGACGGGCACGCAATGCAATCCCTAAAACCAAGAATGGTAAATGAACAAAATCAACCAATGGGAGGAACGCGCTCGGAATCTTTGGCATTGTTGCCCGTCCGCAACACCGATTAAACACGAACCGTGAGGCTGACGGGTGGGCCCTCGGGCTATGGCGATGATCCACGTAGGATGTCAGCGAGAGTGTGTGCAATAAGGTTGGTACGGTTAGCGACTTTGCAAATCCCTATTCATTCCGACTCCAGGAGCCGGCAGGGACTGGACGGAGCGGAGGCACGGAGCGGGGAGGATCGGACGGCCAGAAAGCGCCAATCGCTGAGGAGCCTCCAATGGGTCTCATCATTTATATCTTTAGATATTCATGAAAATGAATTTCTTCTTTATTGACAAGCAGGACAAGGATTTCAAGGCCTATAGAAAGCAGAAGCAATATAACCGCAACCAACAAGAGATCATGAACAAGCTTGAACTTCCCTATCCGTCTAGCTCCGAGGAGCTCTCTGAAAATGCCTGGAAGTCCAAGAATACCTTTTGGTTTGGCGATGATGTCTCCTCTCTTGGTCACTTTTGGCCTGGAAACCTTGCTGAATCGGGCTTCGGTCCGGCTGCTGATGATGGTGCTGCTGCTGCTACTACTACTGGAAATGGTGATGAAGAGCATGTCGACATCGAGTGATTTCTTGGGCTTTCCGCTTCACTTTCTCCCTTTTTGGTGTTTTGATGCCAAAGGGGGAGAGAGGTGTCTCCGGGGATTTGCATTCATGCATTTTAGCATCCATTTGCGTTTTTATTTGCATTGCAATCGTTTTTAGTTGAACTCTATTTGGTTTGTACTTATGGAACTTGGTTATGGCTATCCAAATATTATTGTATCATGGAACTATATTATCATCGGATTATTGTAAGGCTATGATCTCCCCGGTTTATCTATTCATATGAAGCCCATGTATCATTTATTCTTGTGAAGACAATGGTGATGATATGACATTCCCGGTTTATCTTTTCACATGAAGGCTATGGTGAGATAAAATCCTATCCTATGCTCACATAGTTTTTTGAGTGAGTGCATGTCTCTCTCATTTGATTTATGACTGTTAATCTTTTACCTTGTATATATATCCTATCCTTGTGGCTTTTTAGCACTAGAGATATTGTCGGTTTATGATTTCTAGGGGGAGCTTCGTTTAAGATCTTTTGCCTAAGCTGAAATTAGATATCCTTTTGCAAATCCATGTGTTGTCATGAAACATCAAAAAGGGGGAGATTGAAAGGACATGTGTCCGCTAATCTTGTTTTGGTGTTTGATCACGACACTTGGAGTATTTAACCTCCCGCTAAGTGCTTTCAGGAAATCTTAAGTAAAGAGTTAAATGATAACAGATTATCTCTCTTTGTGCAAAAAGGAAGAAAGAGATGCTTGCAATCGATGAAGACTGATGTCTTTGGGTTGGCCGGCCTCGACAGCCGGCCTGGCCGGGCTGCCTCTCTCTCGAGGCCGGGGGCCTCGGACACCCTGCCGGCCTCCCTCCTCCAAGCC
This sequence comes from Poa pratensis, assembly GCA_947311845.1. Classification (NCBI taxonomy): domain Eukaryota; kingdom Viridiplantae; phylum Streptophyta; class Magnoliopsida; order Poales; family Poaceae; genus Poa; species Poa pratensis. Next base: position 39,503,971 of record CAMZMU010000070.1, read on the forward strand.
AGCCTAGGCCGGGTCTCAGGCCCGGGGCCTCTGGCTCCTGACCGGCCTAGCCCACTCTAGGTCGGGCCAAGCCGGCCTCAGTGAAGACCAAGGCCGAGGACCACGGGTGGGTGGCCGGCCTCCAGCTGCTCCAGGCCGGCCAGGCCGGGCTCAAGGCCGGCCTCACGTACCTCTTCAACGGGAAGATTTTGGGAGGGGTATAAATACCCCTCCACCTACCTCCAGCTCCCTAGCTCGCCCAACATTGAAGACCACCATTATTGCAAGCTCAAAAATCACTAGATCTCCCAATCCCTCCACCCAAACTCGTTGATCTTTGGAGGATTGAAGTAGAAGGCCCGGATCTACATCTTCACCAAGCCGATTTACTTTTCCCCATCATTTGCTTGAGGGCCCCTTTGCTAGGATTTCCTTTGGTAAAACCTAGCCCATTGTTGTACTCACTTGTTTTTCTTGTGATAGATTGTAGTTGTTCGGGAGCCCCCAATTCAGTTGTGGGTGTGTGCCCCGAATAATTGTTGTAAAGGCTCCGGTTTCCGCCTTGAAGGGAACCGATAGTGGAAGGTGAACCAATCCTTTGTGGTGCGGTTGATCGGAGAATAGGGTGAGCCTGTTGTGGCATTGAGCAAGCCTGTGGTGGCGAGCTCACACCCCTCCAACGAGACGTACTCCCATAAAAGGAGAAACTCGGGAATACATCCTTGTCTCCGCGTGCTTTCACTTCGGTTTCCTCTATCCTTGTTTACCGCATTTATCTTGTTTAGTTGCTAGCTTGTCATATAGGTAAATTCACGGTAGTTGCATATCTAGAGAATTTACCTTTTGTGTCAAGCCTAACTTGAAAAGTACTAAAATTTGAAGTAGCACCTATTCAGCCCCCCCCCCCCCCCCCCCCTCTAGGTGTCATACTATCCTTTCAGTCGCCTAGGTAATTAAGTCCTATTTTACAAAGACAGACAGAAGCAGTAAGTTCTTTGACGTCATTGTTTGTCTCAAGGGAATCGCTTTCCGCTATTGTACAACTCTTACTGTCACCGAGCTTCTCATGTAGCCTTCCACTTTTCCCTTCCCTTACCTCTACCTTGATCACGCTTCGGAGTCTTGGGTACCTAACAAGTCCTAGGAGCGAGGCATTGACAAGAGATCTACACATGCATCATATCGTACTCTTTACACTAATATCTCAATGGTTAGTTTGCACATAGCCGCGAGGTTAGGCCTCAGCCTTTAGCCGGAGTGGAGTACTCACACATCGCGATTATATCAGCAATAGAAAACATTGTAAAAAACAAATGATGAATGATTGATGATAGTACTTACAATGTTGTCAATCACGATGAGATCTAAATTACAAGTAGTATGGCTATGGAGGATGACTATGAGGTGGAGGAGATGGCTATGGAGTGGAGATGGAGGCAGCACTTCGTGGAGATGATGGTGAATGGCGGCTCTTCTCTTGGGGGGGTCTTCTCTCCTTCTTATAGCAGTCTGGTAGGGTTTCGAGGCGGTTCCGATGCGAAATCCTTGTTGGGCCCTTAACGAAAGTTGCTCGGTTTGACGATGTTGATCCGATGTCGGTCGGTATGGTCGCCGGTATGGTCGGACCCGACCATACCGCCACTCGTTATGGTTGTTTTCGCCTGATCCTGGATCCTCTGATATTTGGCAACTCCCAATCCAAGATATATCTTCAGAAATGCGTGATTTCCACCATAATATCTTCCTTAACTGCGAGAAATAAATCACAAGGAGATTTTGCAAAATAATCTGCACATTAGTGGTTAGTGGCAGGTACAGAGTGATATATTGTCATTTTCATGACAAATATACGGTTTAAACATAGATAAAGATGTGCATGTTTTGGACGCATCAGAAACAATCGTCTAGTAAAGACCTTACTCATGTGTTATTTGTGGCTGGTTTCGATTATCTCCTTATTCTCAGGTGCGATCTCGAGAGGGTGTCTCGATTCTGCTATGGTGGTGGTGTATGACGCTGGTGATGAGTAGAGGGAGGATCCGACTCGGTAGGTCCTACCTCACCTTGTATACACGGTTGGTGTGTTGAGATTTTCACCGACAATAGAGAGGAGGGATGATGCATCTAGAGAATCCCGATGGTAACACAAGGACACATAAGTTTTTACAGGTTTGAGCCCCCGGAAAACCGTCGTCCAGTAACACTCTAGTCATATTTGTGGCTAGCTGTATTCCTTGTGCTTAGTTGTGAACTTGAGGGGAGGGCTCGAGGTCTCTATGGTGGTGAACTGGTGATGTATGATGAGGAGTGAAGGCTAGCGCTTCTGACACGACTGTGGATCTAGGGTTAATGATTCAAAGTTGAGCTGATCATAATCTTATTTCTAATCTGTCAAAATTATGTTGAAGTTTGTTTTGATTTATAGGACTTTTTTTTAGAGTAAGATTCATAGGACTTAACCAACTGACTGCACATATATGACAGTATAAGTTGGCACGGGTCAGAACCAATTGTCCAATTTTTTTGCACTTTTGAGGTTCTAATTCGGCTCTTTCCCCAGCAGTACATTTTCAAAGTTATCTGAATTTATTTTTACTAGGAAAAATGCCCGTGCGTTGCAACGGGAGAAAATCCACGTCGATCAAACTCATAATCATCCTCTCCAATATTAGCGATGCATAAGACTCCACTGATGAACTCTCATTAATTTAGAACGATATCGACTGGGTTTGTTGAGAAGACGACAGACTAAAAAGAAACTCGTTTGTTGCGATACCCTATTAACTCCTTTCAAATTCGCTAGCACATTTTTGTAAAATAGAAACGTATAGTACAATGTTCAGTTGAAACACATTCAATTCCGTTTGACAATCTATGTTTATATAACATGTAGAAATATGCAATCTATTGATTTTTATGTGAATTTCTTAAATAATCAGTTGAAAAAGGTATCGAAAAGTTGTAGTTGTAGGACGAAATTAGTTTTCTTGAATTTTTTTTCTACTGCTTCAAGTTGTAGGACGAAATTAGTTTCCGTCCGGACAGGTTGTATGCGAAAAGGTTGGCCATCTGCTTCGTTTTATAGACCTGTCGATGGTTCGTTTTCCCTTTGCTAGCCGAGGTGGTACTGAAGTTTGCGTATCTAAAGTTAGGCATCACTGCTAGATATTTTTTCTATGAGCCGAATACTCCATAGTTTAGCCCAATCAATTCTGAAACGTGTCAATGGAAGGAACATTGCGTGGAGATGGACAAATCATATTTGGCCTAGCTGTACGTTGTTGGTCAACCAAGAGAATAACCTGTGTGCTCCTTTGCCATATTTTTTCACTGATCTGGTTGGGCTCTATATAGTGTAATTAGATATACTGTATAAAGAAATAAAACAAAACGTATTAGAGTGAGAGAGAGCAGCCCAGCGGCAATGCGTAGAGAGGCCCATGGCCCAATCTAACCGAAACCCTAGCTTTCACTTGACCATTTTCCTCCTACACCCCTGCCCCCATATTTCGTTTCAGAATCAGGTCCCTCCCTAATCCCTATCTCTCCTGGCCGGGTTAATTTACTATTTGCCACACTTTTCAGATCTTTTATAATTTGCCCTTTGACCACCACCTGTCAGTGACACACGATGTGGCAAATAATAAAAGTGAAAAGTAAAGTGTGGCAAATAATAAAATCCCCCCCTCCTGGCCACACACACACTCACGAGTCACGACTCACGAGCAAGCACGCGCACGGCCGGCGAGCACCCAAACTCACGGCTCTCAGCTCCCATCGAGTCCTTGGCTCCTTGCTCCCAGCTCACGTCGTACGGCCGGCGAGCTCCCAAACTCCCACCTAGCCATCTTCGACCCCGGCTGGCCGAGCCCTCCACCTCTCGCCGCCATGGTCGCCGTGGGCCTAGCTGCCCGAGCTTCACCACACTGTCGACGCCCGGGCTCTCTTTGTGCCAGCGTCAAGCTCCGACCACCACACCTCCTGGACCTCGAGGTGGAGCACCTCAATGGCCAGGCGTGCTCGTTCCTGTCGACCACGTTGGTCCACGCCTCTGTCCGAGCCGGCGACGGTTAAACTGGCGTCTGGCGTCTGGCGTCTGGGGCACGCGCTGTGGAGATGCGGGCGAGGGCGAGCAGATGCCGGCGGCACCCCGCTCCCCGCCGACGGCCGTCCTCCGCTCGCCCTACTGGCGGCCGCGCCTCGTTCCCCTCGCCGAATGCCCGCGCCCTGTTCCCCTGGCCGAAGGCCGCTCCCTGCCTTCCCGACGGTGGCAGCGCCGGCCAGTTCCCATAGCTGGTGGCCGCGCCGCTCCACCTGACAGCGCCCACGCGCCGGTTCTCCTGCCGCCCAGTGGCCCAGACGTGTTGTGGAGCCGCGGGCGAGGGCGAGCACGATCTGGATGACTTAGCGGTGGCAGTTCCCGTAAATAGGTGAAACGAAACGGTACATGGCATCAGTGCGTTATATGAGATTTGGTGGGAGGGTAAAACGGGAAACAAAAGTGTCGTACGAGAAGAAGTCTTAATGCTTGGAACTGGCTGGCGCTGCCACCGTCAGGAAGGCAGGGAGCGGCCTTCGGCCAGGGGAACAGGGCGCGGGCATTCGGCGAGGGGAACGAGGCGTGGCCGCCAGTAGGGGCGAGCGGAGGACGGCCGCCGGCGGGGGCGGGGTGCCGCCGGCATCTGCTCGCCCTCGCCCGCATCTCCACAGCGCGTGCCCCAGACGCCAGACGCCAGTTGACAAGGATATACATCTCGGGTACCCTACCATAAGGGTACCTGGTGCACGTGTCGACTAAGGCCCAGCTATCAAGAGCCTACATGAAGCCCATGACGAAAGGCCCAACAAGATGGAGTATCCTCCAAGATTAGACATAGTCATAGTCGGTTTAGACTTTCCTTACATGTAAACTGGGTCGGTTACGAACTCCCGAGACCCAACCTATTATATAAAGGTTGGGAGGGCTGACCGATCCAGGAGAAGCCATACTCGAACCACCAAAAGCCCTAGCGAGATCGACATCTCGCCGGAGCTCCCCTTGTAACCGCATAATCTCACACGATCAATACCAGACAAGCAGGAAGTAGGGTCTTTACCTCCACCCGAGGGGCCTGAACCTGGGTAAATCTTTGCCTCTGCTTGTCAGCCGACGAAACTACCAGTACTACCACGTTCTCTCCCCATAATCTCAACCCTAGGTCCTAACCATGGGATTTGATGAGTTAACCCCTCGTCAATTGGCGCCGTCTGTGGGAAAGAATAGTCCTGCACTCACGGTTTCTTCGGTTCCATCGGAAAACGGCGACTCGCCGATCGGATCTTCAAACGGCAACTCGCCGGCTGCATCAACAAACCAGAACTCGCCGATTCGGGCGGCACACGGCAACTCGCCGACTCACTCGACAAACGGCAGCACGCCAGCTTCACTGCAAAAAGCACATCAGATCCTCTGATGGACTTCGAGCCACACTCGCCAGAATTCTAAGAGACGTTCGCCGATCTCGAGTCAGGTTTGGGTTTAACCGTTGGCTCGTTCAATTTTTCGTCAACAAGCTTGGTGTGCAGGACTTGACCGATCCACGCCAACTCGCGACTTCCGTACCCAAGGCTCCATCTGTTGCGGCTCCTTCGACTGTGGATCCATCAACTACGTCCATACCATCGTCGATCCTCCAAGCTGGCTCGTCTGCAACAACCATGTCGACTCGAGAGATCAACGAGCTCATTGAAGAACTCCAAGGTGAGGAGGCTGAATCAGCATACCGCATAAACGATCCCGAGCTCGATCTCCCACTTGAGGATAGCTTCGACTGCGGGATCTCCCTCAGCGACTTCGGCGAGCCCGAAACTCATATCGACAACCACGTCGACTCCGAGATCTGCACAAACAGCAACCTCGACTTCGAGATTCATAACAACCTCACCGACACCGAGATGAGCATAGGCGATGAAGACATCGACAGCGAGATCCGTCCAGACGGACCACTCGAGGGCATATCGACTCCGACATGAGCCTTGATGACGACGTCGAGTCCATGACGGGACTCGAAAACACATACACATACCCTCGGGTGATACCCCAGCAGGTCTACGTTGCCTTCGCCGCAGAATCATCTGATGTTGCGGCCAGTCGCAGGCCTACAGAATTCCCGTGCACAGTTACTATGCCGGATGGAGTCACAAATCTCACAATTACTGCTGAGATGGCAGCAAAAGCAGATAAAGTCATCAAGGAGTGCACAATGATGCCAGCAGACGCAACACGGAAGGAGATGTTGACCTTCCAGTACTTCAACTGGCAGGAATCACTTCGACTGCAGCAGATCAGAGCAACACTCGAAGAACGTAAAAAGCAAGCTAGCTTGTCGAGTGCGCGAAGAAGACAGCTCTCCCTGAGCTCCACCGGGCGAGCACACACAAGACCCAGATCAAGGCTGTCACACCTCGCGCCGGATGAGAGGGCAGCACTCACCCGCAACCTAGGCCACTCTTTCATGACATACGACGAGGAGGGAGTGCCAGTACCCAAAACAGCTGCGGGTGCTCTCTTTACCGCTGCAGCATACCTAGAGGCAATCAAGCCTCCAGCTGATGACCCCAATGCAAAACTACATCGCCAACAGATCAAATCACTCGCCTTAGCGGCGAAGGCCATACGCCAAATCCCAAAAACTCCAGGAGGGAGTCGAGATCGTGCCATAGTTGACACGCGTCGTGAAGAGCATAATCGCAGTGGTCGCCGTCACCACTCGAAGGAAAGAAGCGGCTCACGTCGGCGCAGGTCCAGGAGCAGATCACGCAGATCTTACAGTAGCGACTCGTACTCTGATCAGGAGCCTGAGCCACACGGAGCTCTGTGCTTCACTCGACGCGTCCGCGAGACACGGATGCCCAAAGGGTTCAAACTCACATCTGAACAGCCCAAGTACACGGGTCGACAGGAACCTTCAGGGTGGCTGGAAGACTACAGGCTGGCTGTCGCGTGCCAGCGAGGCACAAATATCACAGCCATGCAATACATACGACTCATGCTCGAAGGCACAGCCCGCGACTGGCTCAAGGCTCTACCTCCATCAACATACGACTCGTGGATCACTTCCGCGCAGACTTCATCAAAAACTTCGAGCCTCTATGTGAGCGACCAAAAACGTTCGAAGAACTGCGAGCCTGCGTTCAACGGTCAGACGAAACGTTGAGGTCATACATCCGACGATGGACTGAGATACGCAACTCAGTTGGAGTAATTTCAGAAGATATGGCCATGGATGCTTTCATCATGGGCCTCGCCAGGCGAGACTTCAAAGAAGCACTTGGTCGCCAAAAGCCAACCTCTGTGGCTAACCTCCTGAAGATCGCGACTGAGTGGGCAGACGGAGAAGACATGGCGCGCACCACACGCGGGTCCTCACCCCGTGACAATCATGAAAGCGGCAGTCGAAGCCGCAGAGACTCATACAGAGACGACCGAAGGCGCAAGCGTTCAAAACGTCACTACGACGACGACAGACCCGAATTCATGGCGGCTGGGTTCTCCACACCCCGCAATGACCAAGACAGAAGCGACCGACGGTCAGAAGATCGACGGGACAGTCGAGATGATCGCCGGGACAGTCGAGACCGCGGCCAACGCAGCGACAGCTACAAGAGGAAAGACTGGCGCAAGTCGCGCTCCGGCGCACAAACCGAGCGATCATTCGAAGAAAAGATGGATGCTGATTGCAGATTCCACCTGTACAAGGGGGAAGACGGAAAATTGCGCTCCAATCACTCGATGAGAAACTGCAGAGAATTCGACCAACTAGCGTCTGAATACGTACAACTCAGAAAGGCAACAGCGCACACGACCCGCACCTGCACCTGTGCCTCAGCCAAACAATGTGCCCGTCCTGATGGCACCACCTCCACCACCACAGCCTGCCGCAGGCGGAAATATCGCGGGTGCCATACAGCCCGTACCTCGGGTGGACGAACCTCAGTACCCTCCGCCCCAAGGGCAGATGTACATGATACAGAAAGGTCGCCCTTCCAACAGGGAGCAAAAACTTCGCACTCGACAAGTAAACATGGCGGTCATGTCACCTCCTGCCGTAACTGAATTCTTGAAGGGATCCGAAACTGCAATAAGCTTCAGCAGAGAGGACCACCCACCATCGGTCGTTCGTCCAGGGCACTCTGCTCTGGTACTCGACGCCAAATTGGAGGCTACGCCATGTCCAAGGTCTTCATGGATGGTGGCAGCGGCATAAACATCATCTTCGCAGATACGCTCCGCAAAATGAACAGGTCAGTCGAAAACCTGCCAAGATCTTCAAATACCTTTCACGGTATCGTCCCAGGCAAAGCAATAAGCCCAGAAGGCACCATACAACTCGACGTAACGTTCGGGGACAAGAACCACTTCAGGACAGAGTCGATTGAGTTCGAAGTTGTCGACTGGAAGTCACAATACCACGCCATACTTGGACGCCCGACGTTCGCTCGATTCATGGCGGTTCCACACTATGCATACCTCCAGCTGAAGATGCCTGGACCAAAAGGAGTAATCACAGTCAAAGGAAACTTCCAAAAGTCCGACTCTTGCGACCGAGAGTTTAGCAAAATCTCGAGATGTTCGGCATGGAAGCAACACTCGCCGATCTAGCGGTCTCCAACGATCGAACACTTATGCCGGAGCACAAGAAGGTGGCAGTCGACAGAGCATTCAACGCCACCAATGACACAAGGTCGCATCAGGTGCACCCGACTGACCCGACCAAGACAGTCAATGTCTCTTCGAGTCTGCCTATCGCATAGGAAAGCGCGCTCGTCGAATTCCTCCGTGAGAACTGGGATATATTTGCGTGGTGTCCAGCCGACATGCCAGGTATTCCCAGGAAATTCGCCGAGCACTCTCTCCAATTATTTCCAGATGCTAAACCAGTCAAGCAAACAATGCGCCGCATTTCCGGCCCGAAAAGAACCGCAGTCGAAGCCGAAGTCGACAGACTACTCGCAGCCGAAGCAAAAGAAGGTGCACAAACTCGCTTCTCCATGGGAAGGACCCTTCATCATCACCGAGGTCATTGGTGGTGGCGCATACAGACTGAAGCACGCGAAGACAGGCGAACTCTCGCACAATCCTTGGACCGTTGCGCAGCTGCGCCGTTTCTATGCTTAGACTGCTCAGTCCCACAATGTAATAGGCACATATGTCGGATAGCTGCAGGTTTCAGATGCGCTCTTTTCCTTACCAGGGTACCTACGGGGACTGAAAGATTTTAATGAGGCGGCCTGCAGCTTAACATTCAAAAATGGAATATAGTCAATGATTCCTCATATTTCTCCATGCTTACTACTCGCATAACTTATTCGCACAACCATAGCCTCACCCGCATACTCGGGGGCTGCGCTATCTCAAAGTATGAGCTTTCGCTCCTTCTTCAAACATAATACCCCAGCCGCACTCGAATACTCGGGGGCTGGGTCATAAAAATCATACATAAACGAAAAAGTTGCTCAAAATCATGAGTTGAAGCTTCAAACATCGCAAAAATTCACAGCCTCACTCGAACACTCGGGGGCTGTGCAATTCGTGTTCCATACTTTAAGTGTTTTTCATAAACCCCACTCAATACACTCGGGGGCTGCGCACATACACATAAACAAATATACACTACGTATAAGTGGCAAATTTACACTCGGGGGTTCTCTATGCAGAAATACCCTAATCTTCCGGTTCGTCCTTAACTGGTAGAATAGGGCCCATAAGTTGAGCGTGATAACACTCAACCATCACCCTCGCATATTCGACTGTATCATCAAGCTGTGACTGTGGCAAAGTCGATCCAGACACGGGTGGACGTAGCTGCATATTTGGACGCTTACTCCGGATATACGCCATCGTTGCATTGGCTCCATCCACAAGCTTCTGGGTGATAAAATCTCGAATAGGACCTGCACTCCGGAAAAGCCCGAGCAACACGTGGATTCCTTGAGGTTGCGGCCCCGTTGGAAAAAGAGTCTGGTTGATTCGACTGAAGGCCGATCTGCATAACTCGAGCAGCAAAGTGCTCCGCCACACTCGATCCTTTAGAGTTGCGAGTATGCGCGCTCGATTCTTGTCCAAACGAAAGTGCTGACGGCCCGTCGTTGGTTCGTCAGCCGCATTGTTCAACTGCTCATCAACACGAGCTAGCTCCGCCTGGAAATCTGGAACAAAACCTGCAACAACGCACGTTGGGTGAACAAAAAGGACAGACTATGAACTCTTGAGATCAAGGCAGTCATGCTTACACTCGAGTTCTCTGTTCACGATCTCCATCTCGCCAAGCACATAGTCCTCTCGCTGAGTGGGTAAAGCAGGCCTCGCCCTCATCCTATCCAGCTCGTTCTGGGCACTCTTCAACTCTTGCTCCAGTTTTACGACTCGAGCCTTCATATAACGCATTACTGCGGTATCATTTGCCACCTGAGCTCGAGATCGAGTGGGAGCACGATGCCGCGACGAGCCAGATGAAGTGGCGGCTGCCCGCTTCTGTTCCAAACATCATAAAAATCTCATGTCAGATATGAGAGACTCATCACAAAGCTTAGGCGAGTAATAGCACATAGCCTTACAGGCGGCAACGCAACAAGGACCAAATCCATACAAGTGTGGCAAAAGCATACGCATACTCGCGATATCATAAAAGTATAATTACAGTCCATAAAAAGGGACGATGGCCCTAAAGTCTATGATGCAGACTCCGACCTAGCCCTACGCGCGCGATTGGCGACCTCCGCTGACCGGCGCTCCATGGTAGTCATAAAAATTTCAGCCAGCTGCGCGGCTGGCTCGTTCACATGCTTCAGAGACACAAGCTTCCCGTCCGGCTTCCGAGGGAAATCAGACAGAGCGGCCTTGAAGTCACCCTCTATCCCATGACCTAAAAGGAGTTTGAGGGTGGTCTCTGAGCCGCGTACCGTCAGGGTGCGAGCAAAACTCGCCATCGTCGAGGTTCCCGGGCCTAGGACATCGCGAAGCCTTCCACAGTCGATGGAAGTTGGCCAGACGGGAACACGCCCTTGTATACGGCGCCGAGTGTGCTCGTAGACTTGGCGAGTGCATCCTTAGCTTGGGCGGAGACGGCGTCAAGGTCGCCAATAGCACGGTCGAGGGACAAATCGCCACTCGCCTGGTCTACCGTGCCGGTGCGCCAACAACTCCTTCAAAAATCAGAGAGAACAGAAACTCTTACACAACACTCAGCGGCAACAGAAGTAAACAAAAAGTGGCAAATTTTACTAACCTCCCACTTCCCGGGTGAGGCTAGCCAGCCGCTCAGCATACTCTTTCTCGCGCAAGGCAGCGGAGTTCTTGGCATCATCCAAAGCCTTCTTCGACTCAGCACGCTGCTTGGCGAGTGCATCTTCTAGCTCCTTCACACGAGACTCAGCTGATGCCTTGTCATCTGAATTTGATGGCAAGAAGTAATTCAAACATTTGACTAAGCAAAGACAGTGCAAAAAGGAACTTCGGGTTAAGATCAAAATACACTTACGAGTGAGTTGCTCCAAACTGGTGCGCAGACTATCCCTCTCTTGCTCCAGTTGGACAAAAGCCTTGCCCGATTCTACCAGGTTGAGGTAGTAAGGCTGCAAGTACACGAAACCAGCATAAATTATACATACCTAGTCCCGTATGCGGACTCGACAAAAAGACACTTACGTGTTCCGTCCAAGGTGCGGGCTTCGCGGCTGATGTCCCGACCTCGGAGCTGCGACACTCATAGCCTTGGCCGTTTCAATAGCAGTAGTCGTGGCTGCTGATTGAACGACCTCCGGAGCCACGTGAGAGACTTCCGGTGCTCAGGGGTCGTAATTTTCTCGGATGGAGGAGTCAGAGGGCGCACAGTCTCAGCACTGCGAGTGACAGAAGAAATACAACATAAGCAAACATATCAATCAGCAAAAACCTTAATACAAAAAGCTAGGGAGCAAACCTGTGCTCTTCTTCCTCATCAGTGTCGAGGTTGTCAAAATTTGGACCTCCAAAAGCAGCTCCTCACCCGACGAGGAGGAGGAGCTGAGCTCAACGGGCTCACGTTCAAAGGAGCAGCTGTGGCAGTAGGAGACGAGCCCGAGTCTCCGTCATCTCTCACATCTGATTCCTTCGCGGGTGAACTCGTGGAGGAATACACAACTCGGGCCACCGACGGCGCTTGCGAGTGGGAACCTCGCTCACATGATCAGTCGTGGCGGGCTCCTCGGCCTGTACTTCCTCTGCCCCTTCCTCTTCGACCTCTTCCATGGGAGATGTGGTAGCCGAAGGTAGAGGCGATTCATCCCCTCCCTTCGTTTCTACCGTTTGCACCTCCGTTTCATGAGTTGGGCCATCTTCGGGAAGAGGAGGAAGGGTTGATGCAGTTGAATGGCTGCATACAAAATACAGCAGTCGAAAGTTACAAAGATGCATAACAAAATAGCAAAACAGGAGATCATAAACTTGATTGTTCACTAACCTCCTCCAAAGGCCTTTCAGCACCATAAGGAGTGACAGGGCAGTCGACGTTGCAGGGCTCGCTGGATTTCGTGCTGGTAATGGACCGCACATGTGACACCAGCTCGCTCTTCGACAGTTCCTCCTTGCTCATTCGGGTGACGTCGAGCGCACCCTCATACTCCCACATGGGGTGGGCTCGAGCGCGGAGCGGCCACACCCGCAGCTTCACAAAGGTGGCAATCAAATGCACACCAGTTACGCTGCTTAGCAACTCTCCAATCTTCGACAGCAGAGGCGCCGCTTCTGCCTTTTCTTCAGCCGAAAGCGGGTGGTCCCAGGCATTCGTCCTCGCGAGTATACCAGCAGTCGAAAATGGCGGGACTCCTTCCTGGTCGACGCGCACATAAACCACCTCTTCCTCCACCCTTGCGCCGAGTCGACTGGCTTCAGGGCGAAGTAGCGGGTGTCGCTGCGCACTGGATCCCGAAGCCGCCAACAGGATAGGTGCGGCCGCCTCGGTTGTTGGGCCGGACCATGAAAATCGACTTCCAGAGGGCCCAGCTGGGAGACTCCCAAGTAGCACTCGCACAACACCATAAAGCAGGCAATGTGCATAATGCCATTCGGGGTGAAATCATGGATTTGCACCCCGTATGCATACATCACCACGAACAAAGTCGTGGAGGGGAAACGAAAAACCCCTAGGCAGAAACTCCGCAAAACAAACGCGCTCGTTAGCGCGAGGCTCGGGGAGTACCTCCTTGGGCGACGGCGCGCGGACGAACAGCTGGTCCGCGGGTGGCAGCATTCCCTCCTCGCGAAGCTTGTCCAGATGCGCCTCCTTAATGGTGGATTTCATCCAATCGCCGTCGCTTCTTGAGGTCGACGACGGGCGCAGATGCGCCAGCCGCAGTCTTCTTCCCCTTCAGAGCGGCCGCGTCGGCAGCAGCAGCCTTTCTCTTTGGCGCCATGGCAGTGGTGGCTAAGGGGAACAGCAGCTCGGACGCAAGAACAATGAGGAAGTGAGAGGAAGACGATGAAGCAGGGGCGGCGCGCAGAGCAAATGGCAAGTAAAAAATAATGCCAGCGCCGTTCCCCCTATTTACCACAAATCAAAAGCGATCACAACCGTTCAGATCCTAATCGTGCGTTACGCACGCAATCTCACCGTACACGTGGCAACTGTGGAGGGTAACCGTCGCCGGCCACTCCGCCCACTACGCACGCAAAAAGAGGAGTCATCATCACGCCTCCGTCAAAAGTGGGCCAGAGTGGTCAAATCAAGTCCAAACGGCACCGTCGTTCGGTCAGCGCTGCACAATGGGCCCACATATGTGTCACGTCCCATCCATCACAGCATAACGCACGCCACCGCGTGTCAGGAAGAGCAGTCGCCAGAAACGTCATCCCTGACGTCATTGCAAGCATCTGTTCCGAAAAGTATTCGAGTTCGCTCAATGCATATCGTTCACTCGATTGTCTTGATTGGTTCGGGTGAGAAAAAGCAACGTTAAGGCAAAAATTGGTCACTCGACCGTTCTTCGACTAAGGAATATTACTCCCATCAGGAGCGTATCAAAATTTTCTTCGACTAAGAGTATATGGGATAATTTTTTTGAGATTATCCTCCATTGCAAGCAATAAAACATAATCTCGGGGGCTACTTCCATCGGGAGCGCTGTCGCGCACCCGATAGAATAACGACAAAGTGTCAGTTGACTAAAGGCTCGACTGAGTTCATAAACAAAATCATACTCGAAACATTCCCGAGTTGCGTCCGCCGCAAATACCTCGGATGCTGCATGCATAGTGCAAAGGTAAGACCCGCCGAACTTTCGAGCTGGGCTAAGGACCGTTCCAGCAACGTCAATCCTTATACTTTCCGTGTCAGCAGACATGATGAAAATCCTGACGGACGCGTTGGGTAAAATTCAAAGCTATACTGCAGATCGACTCAGTAAGACCTCCGCGGCCTAGTCGAATCTGACCAGTTTGTTCCAGATTCGAGTCCGGGACTCGAGTTTGATTGAAAGCTAGTAAGGTTTTACCCGAATGTGTAGTTAACCAGTCCCGATCCGTCGAGTGTACTGGGCCTGCTAAGCTATTATCCTTGATCATCATAAGCAAAAACCACAGTCTATGAGATACTCGACGTAGCCAACATGAGCTATTCATACAGGAATTCCAATTATAATATACAAAATACAAAGCATATGACGTGCACTTACGAATGAGTCCATGCCCGATTCTTCGAGTCAGACAAGTACTCGGGGGCTACTGACAAGGATATACATCTCGGGTACCCTATCATAAGGGTACCTGGTGCACGTGTCGACTAAGACCCAGCTATCAAGAGCCTACATGAAGCCCATGACGAAAGGCCCAACAAGATGGAGTATCCTCCAAGTTTAGACATAGGCATAGTCGGTTTAGGCTTTCTTACATGTAAACTGGGTCGGTTACGAACTCCCGAGACCCAGCCTATTATATAAAGGTTGGGAGGGCTGACCGATCCAGGAGAAGCCATACTCGAACCACCAAAAGCCCTAGCGAGATCGACATCTCACCGGAGCTCCCCTTGTAACCGCATAATCTCACACGATCAATACCAGACAAGCAGGAAGTAGGGTCTTTACCTCCACCCGAGGGGCCTGAACCTGGGTAAATCTTTGCCTCTGCTTGTCAGCCGACGAAACTACCAGTACTACCACGTTCTCTCCCCATAATCTCAACCCTAGGTCCTAACCATGGGATTTGATGAGTTAACCCCTCGTCACCAGTTTAACCGTCGCCGGCTCGGACAGAGGCGTGGACCAACGTGGTCAACAGGAACGAGCACGCCTGGCCATTGAGGTGCTCCACCTCGAGGTCCAGAGGTGTGGTGGTCGGAGCTTGACGCTGACACAAAGGGAGCCCGGGCGTCGACAATGTGGTGAAGCTCGGGCAGCTAGGCCCACGGCGACCATGGCGGCGAGAGGTGGAGGGCTCGGCCAGCCGGGGTCGAAGATGGCTAGGTGGGAGTTTGGGTGCTCGCCGGCCGTACGACGTGAGCTGGGAGCAAGGAGCCAAGGACTCGATGGGAGCTGAGAGCCGTGAGTTTGGGTGCTCGCCGGCCGTGCGCGTGCTTGCTCGTGAGTCGTGACTCGTGAGTGTGTGTGTGGCCAGGAGAGATAGGGATTAATTAGGGAGGGACCTGATTCTGAAACGAAATATGGGGGCAGGGGTGTAGGAGGAAAATGATCAAGTGAAAGCTAGGGTTTCGGTTAGGTTGGGCCATGGGCCTCTCTACGCATTGCCGGCTGGGCTGCTCTCTCTCACTCTAATACGTTTTGTTTTATTTCTTTATACAGTATATCTAATTACACTATATAGAGCCCAACCAGATCGGTGAAAAATATGGCAAAGGAGCACACAGGTTATTCTCTTGGTTGACCAACAACGTACAGCTAGGCCAAATATGATCTGTCCATCTCCACGCAATGTTCCTTCCATTGACACGTTTCAGAATTTATTGGGCTAAACTATGGAGTATTCGGCTCATAGAAAAAATATCTAGCAGTGATGCCTAACTTTAGATACGCAAACTTCAGTACCACCTCGGCTAGCAAAGGGAAAACGAACCATCGACAGGTCTATAAAACGAAGCAGATGGCCAACCTTTTCGCATACAACCTGTCCGGACGGAAACTAATTTCGTCCTACAACTTGAAGCAGTAGAAAAAAATTTCAAGAATACTAATTTCGTCCTACAACTACAACTTTTCGAGACCTTTTTCAACTGATTATTTAAGAAATTCACATAAAAATCAATAGATTGCATATTTCTACATGTTATATAAACATAGATTGTCAAACGGAATTGAATGTGTTTCAACTGAACATCGTACTGTACGTTTCTATTTTACAAAAATGTGCTAGCGAATTTGAAAGGAGTTAATAGGGTGTCGCAACAAACGAGTTTCTTTTTTAGTCTGTCGTCTTCTCAACAAACCCAGTCGATATCGTTCTACATTAATGAGAATTCATCAGTGGAGTCTTATGCATCGCTAATATTGGAGAGGATGATTATGAGTTTGAGCGACGTGGATTTTCTCCCGTTGCAACGCACGGGCATTTTTCCTTGTAGATATAGATATAGAAGATATAGATTTTTACCCTTCGTGAGTTTTTTTTTTTTTGACGGGGCCTTCGTGAGTTTGGTTGGAGGCAAAGCATGCGATGAAGGAGTTTTACTTTTACACAAGCCGGACCGGATGGGGCGGGTGGACCGAACGAGCCGGCACCGGTCCGGTTTTAAAGCCCGCGATGATTAGCGTGAAGAGTGGACCTCTCCTCCTTCTCGCCTCCTCTTCGCCTCCACCGTCAAACCCGACGGGGGAACGGAAACCCCTCCTCGCCGACCACCGCCGGCCTCCGCGTCTCCTCCAGCCGGACCACCTACCTACGCCGCCCTATCCCCCGTCCCTTCCTCGCTTCGGCCCTCCTTTCTCAGTCCGCCGGAACATGGCGTCGACCGGAGGAGATCCGTCCGGATTCGCCGGTAAGCCCCACCTTTGCTTAGATAGCTCCAATTCGTCCCCGCGAGCTATTAGGCCCGAATTTACGCTTCCGCCCGTTCGCCTGCTGCTTCCTTCTGCTCGAGACCTACCGGTGGTATCTATTAGGTTGTACATGCTGCAACCCTAGACCGGAGCGCTTGCTGCTGGTAGCAGCAAGCGCGGCCTGATTTCCTACAATTCGCACGTTTGGGGCCCTGGACTGCTGCTGAAAGCGACGAATTTCTCCAACGGCGATTTGGTTGTGCTGAATTGCTTTCGCCTGGGCCGTGCTCCGCGTAGGAAGATGAGCGTCTTTTTATTAGGATAGCTGAATTAACGCATGCGACGGAGTTTCTGGATATCGCGTCGCTCGTGACAAGCAAACGAGGGGAAGAGATCATATGACGAAATTAGCCGGCAACAGCCTGTATTGGTGCTAACAGGATATGTGTGGTCAAGGGTCAATCGAGCTTTTGAATCCTGCTGAAATTTGACTTAGGCGCTTCACGAGTTAGTTAGTTAGTTAGTTAGTTAGTTAGGGCTTGTTGGCATCGGTGTCTACTGTCTTGACCACATGACATGTGGCAAGCATTTTCATATGGGGATATGTGCGACCAATGGTACATAATGTAATAACAGTTTTCTGATGTTTGCTTGAAATAAGTAGGAGCACTTTGTTTGCGTTTGTCGTAGGGGAACTTTGATTCGCAGGAATTTGTTTTCTCGATTCTTGAAGGAATTGATCTGTTCCTTGTCAAATACCTGCAAATCGGAGAGGCCTTTAGCATATATGTCATATAATTCCCTGGCTTATATGATGCAGTAGCAGTATGCGACACCGGTGTTTTTTTCAAATTTTATTACGAACCATGGTAACACTTCTTGAAAATCCCATTGTTAGCTTACACCTTCTTTTGTAGATTGCTCAATTCCTCTGCAAGCAGAGATTGTAGTTGATAATAATAACCCTTCCAAGAGTGTAAATACCAAAGAGCAGGTATATTCCGCACAGTTTATTTTATCCCATTCGATACAAACATTGAAATATTAATGAGAGTTGATTTCTGTAGCATCAGATTAATTCTATTACAGCTGAGAAAACAAGTGCTACCAGTGCGCGTGGCTCTACCTCCTTAAAGTCGCCAAAAGGTGCACAAGAGAAGGCTAATTTTTTGGCAAAAGGTGGAGAACAGCCTTATGTCTACCAGCCCAATGTGTATGCACCACAGCCACAGGCAGTCTATTCTGGAGGTTAGATTACCAGTATTTTCTGTTGGTGTTAATAATGCTGGTAAAAATTGTAAGCATCATTGCACACTGCACAGGGGAAATATATATCTGGAATACTGATGGGTCGAGCTCTCATTGTTGCCCTCTATATTTAGTTTTTTACTGTTTGTTAAATGGATTTTTGTTTCGTTGTCTTCTTTGTTCACCACTAATATAAATTGTTGTTGAAGTGTTATATCATGGGCTTCTTATGAGGGGTGGGAGTATAATATTTGGTATCTCCTTTTCAAGGAATGCTATTTTTAATTTGAGTGTTCTTTTATTCTTTTGTAGGATACATGAATCCTTCAGGGCAATGGGAAGAGTATCCTTATTATGTGAGCATGGAAGGACTCCATTCTGCATCACCTGTAAGTAGCTGGCTATTGATTTTTTTTTCACTTTTCTGTATCAAGTTCTCATGTGTTTTCTCTGTTGTAGTTCTACGATGGTAACCAGTCAGTCATGCTATCTCCTGGGTATGCTAACAACCCCCAAATGATGTATGGAGCTTATTCTCCTGTTTCAAATGTTGGAGATGGCCAATCCTACTCCCCTATGCACTTCCCTTCTCAAGTCCTTACTACCAGCCACCGGCTTCTCCTAGTGTGGGATACTCAAATTCTGGTACTGGAATGTCTCAAGTAGACCCTATGCTTCAGCAAGAATACTTCCTTCCTGATGGTCTTCTGTATTCACCAACAGCAGCGTACCACCAACCATTTGGGTCATACAACAGAGGTAAATTTTGTTTCTTTCAGTCTCCTGTATTATTCCAGAAAAGATATTATGATTGCAAGTAATTTGTGTTGTGGTAGATTGGTCAGAGCCATGCAAAACTAATTATGATTTTTTTTCGCAGCAGCAACACAACCAAGCAATGCTCCGGGACTTTATGGGCAAGGGAATGTACCACTGGCTTCTGGAATGGTATGTTGTCATGCAACTTGAACTGTTTGCACAAGCTCCCTAGAAACGGTCAATTCAGTAAAATCGGAGCAGTTATTGTTGGAACTCAAGTTTGGTTGTTTGTTTAGTTTCTTGTGCCCCTAAATGTCTAGTACTGACAATGCATGTTATTGCAGCAGCATGGATCGATGTATGGTTCCGGATCCTACAAGGCACGCCAACAAGTTAGTAAATACGGAGGCACTACTCCGAATTGGAGTTCTGGTGGTCGCAGATTTAATAATTTTGACAACAGCTCCAGTCAACAAAGGGGGGGCATGCCATTTGGTATCCAGAATGGTTCTCTGGAGTTTTTGAATGAGCAAAACCGTGGCCCACGTGCTGCAAAACCAAAGAAACAGGACACAGAGAATTCTTCAGTGGACGACAAAAGTGAGAAAACCACTCCACTGGTTGATAGTGAACTGTACAACCGTCCTGATTTTGTCACTGAGTACAAGGATGCGAAATTTTTTGTAATTAAATCATACACGGAGGACCATGTACATAGGAGCATTAAGTACAATGTCTGGGCCAGCACAGCTAGTGGGAATAGAAAGCTGGATTCAGCTTATCGCGTGGCCAAAGATAAAGAAGACCACTGCCCTATTTTCTTGTTTTTCTCGGTAAGACTAATCTTCTTTTTATACTACCTCCGATCCAAAAAGATTTTTGCGACCAGTATTGTGCAGTTGTATGTTTGCAAGTCTTTTCCAACGACACTTAATCCGGATCAGAGGGAGTAGTTTTTTTCCCATTGATGTAAAGATAAAAATGAGAAAAAATGATGCACTGGAGCATGCTTTTCAAATTTATGTTTTGTGTCTGGAGATGTGAAATTTTGATTTATAACTGCTTTTTATAGGTTAATGGCAGTGGTCAGTTCTGTGGTGTGGCTGAGATGATTGGACCTGTTGACTTTGACCGAAGTGTTGATTATTGGCAGCAAGACAAGTGGAGTGGCCAGTTTCCTGTGAAGTGGCACATTATTAAGGATGTCCCGAACAACCTACTGCGGCACATCACTCTTGAGAACAATGACAACAAACCTGTAACAAACAGCAGAGACACCCAGGAGGTAATTTTTTGAGCTTTTATGGAGAACATTGTCCAAAAAAAAAGTATATGTTAACCCAAATTTTCGACTCATGCAGGTGAAGCTAGAGTATGGTCTCCAGATGCTAACCATCTTTAAGAATCACGAGGCCGAGACAACCATTGTGGAGGACTTTGACTTCTATGAGCAACGGGAGAAAGCCTTGAAGGAAAATAGGCGTCAGCAGCAGCCGGGCAGCGCAGAGCCCCTGAAGCCAACAGACGCTAAGGCCATAGGCGATTCTATTACTCATATCTCGGACACTTTTTCTCGGACGGTCCAGCTGAAAGAAACCGAGAAAAGTGATAACAAACTGAGAGCTGAGGGTGCCATCTCAGCTGATGGTGCACAGAAATCTTCTGTCAAGGCTGAAGAAGGGAAGGCAAACAAAAACGTAAGCCCTGTGGAGGAAAGCAGTTGATTTATCCATCTCCATTGTCATTTACTAGTTTGGAGCAGCAGTTGGATCATATGATGCCCATCTGGAGGTGAGAGAAGGGAAAAGGCAGGTTGGTTGGAGTCAAACGTGGGCTGCTGCTGCTGCTTCAGTTGTACAACATCATAGGCTTTGTTTCACCTCCATTTAGGTTATAGTTTCAATATCATAGTTTCAAAATTCTTGTTTGCAATGCCCTGTTTCCTTGTCTTTTTTTTCTTCGTCAACTTTCGTTTTACATGTGTCGTGTCGTGAATGATGTCCAATTTGAGTGGCCTTCTCATGTTCTCCTCCTGTTTTACTCGTGTCAGTGTCATGAATGCTGTCCCGATTTAGTGTTACCTGCGTCGTGTTGTGAATGTTGTTCAGTGTTTTAGCCATAAGAAGTGGCATATTTATGCAGCAATAGCATCCATACTTTGCAATTTGATGATAGTTTCATCTCTCTAGCTCCATCTTTTCTCATTCCTGTGTACCTTCTAAGCTTGTTATTCTATTTTTGTGGGCTTGTCATGGCAGATTAACATAAAACAAGGAACATTTTCGTATAGTATGCCCTTCAATTTGCACGCACATCATCTTTGCACCAGGTGCAGTGAACACACCTGAAAGCACTTTCGCTAGACTGGTGCACGATGCCCATGGTACCGTGGTCTCCAGCAGCAGTGATCACCTCAGACGTGATATGGCGGAACTCTCCTGCCTGCTACTTCTCCTTCAGAACTAAGACGGGCTTCCTTCTTTTTAGAAGAAATAGCTGCGTTTATTTAGTACCCGGCCATCTTGGAGCTGAAGCTCGAAGTATGATGCCTACGATAACGGTGCTGGTGGTTCTAGGCGTGTCGACGTGTTGGTGACCATACTCCACAGTAGTTGTTCTTCTTGAATCTGATGTAGAGGATGGCGAGGTTGTCCTCTGTGGACGACGATCACGTTCTTTTTTATCAGATGTCCCCGAAGGGACGACGATCACGTTCTCGGTGAAGCAGAGTCCAGTGCAGTGGGTGTAGAAGTAGAGACATGGGGCAGGTGGGGACGACGAACATCTGGAGCTCCATCACCCGGTCTAGTCTAGGCCGTCAGTGTAGCAGCGGGGCAGGAGTCAGAAATGGAATCGGAATACAGTTTTGAGATAGCATCACAATAAAAACATGGCGAAAATCATGCACACTAGCAAACCTGCAATTGCAATGAGCGGCATTCATCAACCAAGAAAGCACGTACTGCACACATGTAGCTGGACAAGGTAGAAGCTATGAGACACGAACAAAACCAAGCCGGGTAATTATACATGCTATATACTATCAAGAGCCAAAGCTTTCACATGTTCCTGCAGGATGATTATATATAACACATGAACAACAGCAGCAGGACCATGTGGTACTTACAACCAAAGGAAACCTGCATCACGATGTTTTGATGATGTTAAGGATAAAGCTGTCTAACACAAACGACAGTCTTACGACGACAACGATAGGAACTAGGTATGGTCTAAGATAAATATGTGAAGACATGACTGATTACGCCCGGGCATACACGTATGCTCAGAGTGGGCTTTCTGCTTCTGCAGCGCGAGTCTATTAATATGATAAATACAGGGGATTTAACTTCTCTCCAGATTGCCTTCTCTTTTTCTTCTGGATTCTGCCCGGTTCAGTCTAAGGTCATCGGTTGAGAGATGCAACACCGGAATCTGGCCTTGCGGACATTGTTCAGGACCTCCAACTCCACATGCTCCAGCATCCTGACAACATCGGTGAACGGAGGACGCACATCGGGATTGGGGTCCCAGCACCTGGTCATGATCACCCCAAGAGCAGGAAGGCAGTCATGGGGTATGGCTGGGCGGACACCCTTGTTCACCACAGCAAATGCAGCTTGCACTGCTGTCATGTTTGGAAAAGGAAGTGTCCCCGTTATCAGCTCCCACAAGACAATGCCAAAACTGTAGACATCAACTTTCTGATTGTATGGTCTGTGCTGGATCATCTCACTGCAACCCCAAAATAACAAATTAGCACATCCGAATGAGCAAAAAAGAAACACACGATAGGAAACAGTACATCCAATTCAAGTATTGCACGATAATCGAAGGCAGAACATGCAAAATCGTCAGCAATACCATACATATTAATTTCATAATATTTCGTCACAGAAAATGATGCTCCACTCAGAATGGTCAAGAAAGGCCAAAACAATATGCTCCAGGTCTTTCCTAGTTTCCACTTAAACACAGTGCTAAACATCAATATGGACATCAGAAGAACAATCTGATGCTAAGGATGACAAGCAAAGATGTTACTATTTTTCCCTGAGATCAGGTAAGCACTGCAATCGTAACTTTGAAAATGCTAATTAAAAACAAGCTTTTAAAATTTCAAGCCAAGTACTAACTAACAAGAGAATTTTAGATGACAGACGAACATTGATTTTAGTATGAAGTGCCAAAAGGACTGCGCTTGCGTACACATACAATCGCTACTAAATGCATGATGTTCATTTTCTAAACCAGTCCAGGACTTCTCAGGTAATTTGATCAAATAAGGTAGGTGAGCTACATAGTCAGATTGTATGGAGTAACTAATTCATAGTTGTTTTTTGACCTGGCTATGGTACACACAACTTTCAGTCAAAATTAAGTTTTTTTTCTCACTGTTCCCCCACTCCCCAACACTCGCTATTCGTAGGGTAATCAGAGGATGGTGGGAAAATGCATGCAAAGCCTACTTTAATACAGATGTAGCACAGTCAGTATCTTGCTAATTTCGTAAATGTATTGCCACAAACAGTTAGCACCAGAGTTCCGGTAATATCAGCATGCGCACTTTGATATGCTTAGAGCTTCAAGAAAAGCCAAAGGCTTGGCGGCTACTCTGGATTGGCAAGAGACTCAAAAATAAAATAACAAGGCTTAGCACTTCTCTAACTTCGTTTTGGTTCATAAACAAGCGCATGAAATCTTGGCATTTAGGCTGTTATGAAATAAGCATGTAATTTTAGTCTGCATGTTTTTCTCATTCAATTATACAATCTTCCATTGTTCAATAAATGGGAAGTTAATTCAGACCTAATTTCTTTAAGAAAATGTTAGCATTATGAAAGCACTGATTAATAATCAATTTGACTAACTTATGGATTAGTTCTAAGGATTTTTATATGTTGGGCCTGTACAATAATTTATCACTTCCAAGTCCAAGCTACGTACTAATAAATACTACACTGTAATTCAGCTCACGGTCTCACGCTGAAACTTTTCTAACGATTAATTTACTTGCAAATTTACTATGTTGAACATATTCTACTGTAAGCCCACTCCCTGGATTGACAACTGACCTGACTGAATTGGATCTAGCAAGAGTTTCAGTGCAGAAAAAGCTTGGCTTTGCTTTGAGGAGCAGATGAAAATCTTGCTAGCACAAGAATCTATATTACCCCTGACTTTAGATGGAGTGTTTACTTAAAGCTCTAAACAGTTGAACTAGCTATGACAACATGTATCACCTAAAACCCATCGCTGACGGAGTCATCGTCACCATATCATCCACCACAATGTCAAAACAAGCTTAGGGGGCTACATGCCTTAGGTGTAGCTAACAATGGTTAACTCGGTAAAGAGTAATTGATGATCGTGGTTCGACAAGTGCTTTACATGAAGTTTAACTAATTTCCTTCTATGTGGCTCGAGAACTTTCCCACTTATGCAAAAGGACGGACAAGGCCAGCTAAAGCTGAGTTAGCAAAAAGCCTTGTTCATTTTGGGCCTAAACCTGGTGCCCTACCTAAGCCCATAGGTCTACTAGATCTTCTAGTACCGCTACCGCTTCGAGTGCGAGTTTGCGTGACACCAAATTAAATTATGATTTGTTGTCTATCCCCTGGCGGACCAACGCTATCAAAACATCTTTTCCCATAAATTTACTCACAAGGTTTTTCTTGTCTACGGAAGGTCTTTAATGACTGACACGTATAGAAATGTATTGAATGATGTAACTCGTACTCTTCACGATTTTTGGCGCAGCACTCTTCAGCGTTGATCAAGTGTTTTCCCTCAGAAGAGGTTCCCCTCACATTTAAAATTTTTCTTACCCGTGGAAGCATTATTTATTGGACAATTACTCTATCGAACTACAATTCTTACCGAGTATGCTAGAATTGTCGCCGACATTGAAGTATGCTAGGATTGACATTGCTAACATACATATTCTTCTGGTCGGTGAATACTCGGAGCTATTTGGTCGATTAAAAAGGTGATGTGCCTTGCGCGAGGGTACGCCTCGAAAATACACAGACTTACCAACTCTTTTCATCCCGAGGTAGCTACCTCAAATATCACTATATTTGCCCTGAGAGAATGGAACTTGAAGTATGCCTCAAGATTTCTCATATGGGCACAATATTTTATCCAATTTATTCCCACCGACTCCTCCAAGTGATGGCACTCGGTTAGCTGGCTGAGGGATGTGTCTGTAATGTTGTCTCGACGGGGTGAGGCCCTTCGACAATGGCAATGGCACTCGTTGACCCACATCTACTCCATGCTTGCCAGCTAGTAGATAGCTGCTCAGGAAGCAGATAGTTATGTGATTTGCAAGTTCTCGATATTGTGATGCCCTTCAATGGCACCCACTTTTTTTTTGGCAAGACACTCGTCCGCATTGATCAAGAGTTTTCCATCGGGAGAGGCTCCCCTCGCATTTCAAGGTTTTTCTTACCCGTGGAAGCATTATTAACTAGGTTCCCTAAAAAAGGCATTATTGATTGGCAAATTGTCACTCTACCCAACAACAATTCTTGCTGAGTATGCTAGAATGGTGGATGTCGGCAGACATCGAATTATACTAGGACAGTACCATCAGACAAATTATTGGTGAAGACTCGGGGCTATTTGGTCGATTAAAAACGTGATGTGCCTTGCACGAGGGTACGCCTCGAAGTTAGCCAATTCCCAATTTACCCAAGATTTTACCCAATTTATTCCCGCCAACTCCTCCCAATGATGGCATTGGGTTAGCCGGTGAGGGATGTGTCTTGCAATGTTGTCTCGACGGAGTGAGGCCCTTCAACAATGGCGATGACATCGTTGACCCACATCTACTCCTGATCATTGACCCGCATCTGCTCCTGATTGCCTGCTAATAGATAGCCCCTGAGCAAGCGGGGTGGTGCGATTTGCAAGTGCTCGATATTGGGATGCCCTTCGATGTCGTGGGTGGCACTCGGTGCAATGTCCGTGTTTGTCTCTTTGGTGATGGTCGTCGCATAGGCCTGATAGTGACATGTCAAGTGCACACGCCGTCTTACTACCTTTTTCAGTTTTCCTTTTTCTTCTGTTGTTTTAACCTCTTATTATCATGGCCAATGACCTCCCGCAAAGGAGGCCATAAGCAAAGCTGTGATTTCTCGTCGATTTGACACAATGGAAACTAAAAGTAGCGGTGTGGGCACCATGGGCTACAACATGATAAGAGGCTATGTCGTATACGTTGGTCAAGCTTTGAGTGGCCTAATGACGAATACTATGTTGGCATAAATAACTGGTGGACCACGCACTGATGAAAAAAGAGTGGATACTGGCCTTTATTGAATCGTTTGATATATCCATTGATCCTTAATGCTTTTTAAACAAACAAAAATCAATGTTTGTGCTGCCATTTTTGTTAGTGATAAATCACACGTGAGATGAAAATTTTACTGATTAACCAAGTATGTAATTAAGTCGACCATGCTGAACTATCCAATGAAGAGACCAATTTCAGCAACCGTCTGTACAAATTAATTAATGGACAATGAACACAGTAGTACAGTACATTGGTTACCAAGACATGTGGTGCTGACTAAATTGAATTTCAGTCTGGAACTATGGAAACAGGCAAAAGGCAACAAAAAATATTTCATGAGATTCACATTTCTTTGTTAGTGGAAGAAAGTGGCGTTAATGTTTCAACAAAACATAAAGACCCGACAGAGAAAAATCGGTCACAGAAGAAGCCTAGGTGCGAGTAATATGATCAGATAGTGCCAATTACTCCTTTTGATGACCTGTGGTTAACATATTAATGACTTCCAGAAATGGATCTGCAGCCTTGAGGTAAGCAAGCAAAAAAAAAATTGAACTCTGTAACAGTAGGAAAGGCTCCTACTGTTGTGATATATTAATTATGTGACCACCAGGTCATGGAATACATGGTATTACAGTCAAAAGAAGGCAGAGAAAGAATTAAACACTCAACTAGAGTTCTGATGAAAGGATGTTTGTCCTCCTTGGTTCAAAGGACCAGGAGGGAGAAGTCTCTTTTTTTTAATATATCTAGTGGACTGAATTCAAATAGATACAAATCAAGTTAGCATGCAACAGCCATTCCCCGGTCCATCAGTGGCTTAGATTCTTAGAACGATGGCTTAGTTATGCACGAGAGCCAGAAAGAGAATTATAAGGTCAAAGCAATAAGAGCATGGCCTACAGAAAATCATACTACCATTATCTTCATGTCATAGTGGTACAATATTATGAACAAAAGCAACTAGAAATATCCTGCAGTTAAGACCAACCAAATATTCCTGGCTGAGATGTACCACCGGCTAATATATCTTTTCATGGACGTAAACTAGCAGGTTGTAGTATTGTAGCCTTGTAGGTGGTCTCTGTGAATACTGTCAACATGGTTAAACTTTATATATCACTTGCACTTGGGCGGTGGTAGTGAGGAGTTACTGCATACATGCTTTCAAAAGGCAACCGATGTGATTCAATACCTTAGATAGCAACATTTGTTAGATATTAGCACCCTCATTCAGTCACCCGTCTATTAGCAAATAGAAGAAAATAATAAATATATCCTAGAATGGTATCATCTTGGCCTATGTTCAGATAAGAAGCAATACTGGCAATTGCCATACCCACAACCAATAATTTCCATAACATCTCCAGCAGCAGCATGCTTATTTTATGTGTACCATTACTTGATCTGCCATCATTGAAGAACCACACATTTTTGTGCAACTTAACTAGTATATGCATCAGGGAGTGCTTACACAAAAAATAATTGGGGGAAACAAGTTACGAAACGAAATAATAATCCAGTTTTTACGGACTCAAAAAGTAAGAAAGTATGAGTTTATGACTACGGACTACCACAGCAACACAGCACGTAGCTAGAGTACATATATAGTATGCAGCTAGCAGCTACCAATTTCATTTAACCAACTAACCACAACAACAAAATTAAGGGCAGAATGAACCTGCCGATGCGTTGATATCGAACAAAGGCACCATTTGATCCAACCCATGATCTTAAGTGATGGCAATGTGAAGAAATGAAGCATTGCTGTCTATTTAGAGTAACATGATAAAAAAAGTAAGATAAAGAGCAGTTTGTTCTACTTACGGAGCCATCCAACGGTATGTTCCTGTTTCAGGTGTCATCCCTTCGGTCTTTACTTCAATCCTAGCAACTCCGAAGTCAGCAATCTTGATTGATTTATCACCAGAAATCAAGAGGTTATCTGACTTAAGATCTCTATGGATGAACCCAAGGGCATGGACATAAGCCATGCCGCGTGCAACATCCAGTGCCTGCTTCACTGCCAACTTCAGTGGAACAGACTTGTGCTGCCTCCTATTCAGGAAATTCCTGACAGATCCACCCTTTGCATACTCTGTGACAATACACCAAACCATAGGCTTTCTGCATGCGCCAATGAACTTGACTATATTTGGATGCCTTAATGTTGCAAGCATCATAACTTCTTGCACAAACTGTTGCTCCAACAACTGAGCTTGTGCGGGGTCAGCCTCCGGCCTCTCCAAAAGCTTAATGGCCACATCCATCCCATTGTAGGTTCCCCTGTAGAGCTTTCCAAATGCACCTTGTGCAAAGGGCATTCCCATGTGGAGCTTCCCCAAATCAATGGTCCACTCCTCATAATCCTTGAGCGTCTCAGTCGGGAATCTAGTGTCCATCAAAGCCTGTGCCAGTGCATCATCACTCAAGGCATGCGACACCCGGCCAGGACGAAAGATGCTGTTCCCAACTGAGTAGCTGGACACAGCAACAGGCCCCCTGAGGCCAGGATGGTTAAGCATCCCAGTACGAGAGTCAGTAGAACCAACACTACTGTTGTCCACAGACATGATCGAACCACCGTGCATACTGGTCTGCATGCTGTTAAGGCTATCAATGGACATAGTGGAGCCCTCCCCCCTAGCTTCTGGTAGTACGCCATGTCGCAGAAGTTGACGCCACCGTCATGGCCAGCTACGGCACCAATGATCCCGGGGAATTTGGCCGGTTCCATCATTCTCAGAAAACCAAAGCCTCAGCTTCTGCAGCCTCTCCACTCTTCCCTCACGGTCCCCCGAAAGGCGATTACCTGCAAGAGAGAGAACCCAACAGAGATTAGAAACAACTAAGGCTAAATCTTTTGTCTTAATCCAGCAAGCGCTACAATTGCCACACACAACCACCAGCACAGAGGCATCAAATCAACTAAAAACGACGCTTTGCAGCAAGAAAAACCAACGAAATCCAGAATAACGAGCACCCTAATCCCTGAAAGTACACCCAATAATAATCCTAAAAACGCCAAAACAGGCCCTTGCATAAAGCAAATCGAAGACCGAGACCCTGAACAACGACCTAAACCAACGGAACCGGGAGCGCCAGACCGCATCCAGGACCAAATCAAGCCGCCACACACACACCACGAAACGCGACACGGCGAGCCAAACCCTACCACAAAAGTTCCCACCTTTCGGGCCCGGAAGCACCACCTCGCCGCTTCCAATTCGAACCCCGCGCGACCTCGTCGCCGCACGGATTCCGGCGATCCGGGGCTCGATCGGGAGAGCGCGGAGCCGCGGCGTCGGGGCGGGGGGGAGGCGGGAAGAGCCGGCGGATGCGGGAGGGGGGAGGGCGGCGATGACCGGTGGAACGGGGCGAGGACGAGGAGGAGAGGGAGAGGGGAAAAGATCAAAAGAGACAGAGAGAGAGAGAGTGGAGTCGCCTGTCTTAAGTGTGCAGTTTATTACTAGCTCGACTGATTAAGGCGACGGCGTGTTGCAGCTTGCGAGTGGGCGGTTCGCGATTTGCATCTTAGTTAGGGGCTTTATAGAAAAAACAGCGCTCCTATTCTGGGATCGCAACCGGCGGCTATCCGGTGATTACCCTAGCGGCCACTTTTCGACGTCCACCGGAACGGGGGAGAGACTTTGATCTGATGAACTAAAAATTATAATTTGCAAACTTTCCATTTCAGAAAAAACTACAAAAATAGTTTTAGAAAATTAAGTTCAGTTTTACAAGATCTACCGAACTTTCGGAGGAATTCAACAACTTTTACAAATTCACGAGGAGCCTCTCGAAAATCCCACTCGACCTTTTCAAAAACTTGCGAGAAAAAATAGAATCTACTTTTAGATAATTAAAAGCCAAATATTAGAAATTCTACGACCTTTCAATTAAATCTCACGCGACTTGTAAAAAGGTTCTAACAATGTCCAAAAAATTCCTCGAAACTTTCATAAGAAATCTTCACAACTCTCACAAAATTCCCCGCGATTTCCAAATAAATAACACAACTTTTAGAACAAGACTGAGAAAACTGAATTATCCTCGTTGTGTGTCCGGCGGAGGACGATGTTGGTGGCGCGGCCATGCCTCGCTCTAGCGATGCGGGTGGCAATCGCCCCCTCAAGCGACGAGGGACGACATCTTCGATGGCAAAACCATCACATCCCTTCGATGCACGTGGACGACAGTCCTAGGGTGTACAACAGTGGCGGCTCTGCGATGCAAGTTGTGACGAGAAAGAGGGGAAAGGGGAAAGAGAAGCTGATAATGGTAGTGAACACGGCCGCCGGATGGTGGTTGAGACCTCTCTTGTCTGTGGAATCTGGAATCCTGAGCAATCATGACGGGAGGATAATATATGAAGCACCGATATGTGTGCATACAAAATGCAAGTGTTTGTTGGCGACATTTCCTTTTTCTTTGTCCGGTGGAAATGTGTGTCATGTCTCTTGTTGCTACGAGTGAGTTACACGATAGAAAAAAGGAAAGCACTTCATTTACGCGCGCGCATATTATGTTTATGGTGTCACCATATTTTTGGTCCAACTTTATCCAAACAGCATGATGTGAAAAAAATCCGACATGGATAGTAAAAAATCCTGTGAATTGTATTTTGGATGCTAATCAGTGTAGAATATCTTTTTTTCTAAATATGTGTGTGGAATTTTTAATTTGAAGCTATATGACATGGTAACCACAATTTGTGTGACTAAGTTTTGAAATTTTGTAAAGACATTTTAGGTTGTGTATTTGTGGCAGGAGGCCGTTAGCACTGTAATACAATGGCAACACTAGATATGTACGACCCGAGACCATGTGAGCACTAGTATGTTCTCCACCTTGGACCACAAAAAAAAACTTTCGAGTGGAAAATGATGGATCTTGAGAAGACTGAGTTTCATTTATTATAAACAGTGCAATCATTAGTATATATGTACGCAAATGGGAATATGCAGGGATGAGTATATCCACTTATATTAATCTTACTTTTATATTTCTTCAAATTTTGAAGCAGATGCAACCTACAAAATGTATGTGTGGTATCTCTGGCTTACATGGTGTATTGGTGCTCCTGGATAAGAATGATTACTAAATATAAAAAAGACACGTATAGTTATCTCCTGTGTTGAGTTTATAGGTTAGACTTGAGTCTCGCATATTCGATTCATGTCTTGCTGTCATAATTCTTTTACGCATGAGATACATAGATACTATAGATGCATGCTTGCCATCTGGGTATACACCTGCCAAATATATGATATCATACAAATACACCAATATAGAGACTCGGCTGGATGCAATACAACAAATTGGGTTGATTGTACATCTCACTTTATATCTCTAGTGTGTCACTATGCGTATGTATATTTGACTTTACTGAATAAGACCACCAAACATTTTATCTATTTTCTACCTTGCATGGGAAGCCCATGTAGATATGTTCTCGTCTTTTGTCGAGTGTCTTTGTTCTACCCGGTTCAGTAGCCTTTAGCAATACAGTATAGAATTTGTAGCTTTTTGTGAGAGTGTAAATAAATAACTCTATAGCGCAATGTTTTTTTTTTTGATAGAGGAGGGTGCAACATCACCTATAGCGCAATGATTTTTTAGTTAGAGTGCATGTGTAATGGAAAGACTACATCAACACCATGTGTGTTTTAGTGCATGTAATGTGTGTAAAACTCATATTTTGATGTATACATTGTTGGCATAAAGTTTCTTTTGACACATGAGATATCTAAAATGCATGTTTGCCATCCATGCATGCACTTGTCAATTAGGTAGTGTGAGACAACTATGGATGGATTCAGTGCAACAAAACAAAATGTAGTGTATATGTACCTCACTTTCTATCTCTAATGTGTCACACTAATTGTACTTATCTTTCTATCTATAATGTCTCACACTATTTGTACCTATCCCTGATTTCAACAAATAAAGCCAAATCACCCCTAGATTCAGCACATAAAACCAAATCACACTAATTGTACTTATCTTTCTATCTCTAATGTGTCACACTATGAGTGATCTATTTGTCTTTACCTTTTTAATATTATATGGTCAGCATGCCACTTGTCTTCCAATGTCACTTTGTTGTCCAATCATGGTTCAAATTCAATTTATTCAATACTAGAAGTGGTAAATTGAAATTTCGGTTAGCCTGAACCCTTAAGATTTGCGAAAGAACCTAAAAAACATTGTTATACTGTGCTATTATGGACTGCTTTGGCCCTCGCACTCTTCCTCCTCCAATTCAACCACCAGATATGTTACATCATAAAGTTTTTCAATGTTTGTGCACGTGCACGCGCAAAAAGTTACACTTGCATATTTGGTCCAAATGATTGATCTTTAACCTAATTTTGATTTGTGCTCTTATTTTAAAGTATATCGTATTGTAATAGTTGATGTGCAACTACGTCGTGATGCATTTGTTATATCAAAGTACATCGAGGGATATTTGTGAAGGTATTGCAACTTATAATATCATAATGTTTAATCTATAGATCTAGGCATGGCATATGAATGGGATACATAAGAATGAAGTGAATTTTTTAGTCATTGTATAAAATAAGTGCAAATTCAGGTAAGAGTTGAAAAGTGGATGTCATTAAGTGTATCAATTTTTGTGAGTGAGTAATATGCAATGTGTTTGTACAAGAGAGTGGACTTTTGCAACCCATTTGCATGGGAGCTCGAATATGGAGAATTCACCTGTGTTGGATGATAGGTGCAACCAAGTAATATGAGCATTGAATTGCAATAGGACGGCATCAATCTGTAAAAAAGGGTTGGACCAGTGGGAAGTTTTTCAGAACATTAAATGATTAGTTAGCAACATGTGACATATCCAACTGATTTTAAATTAATCTAATGTACAAGTAGCTTATGATTTTGGTATTATCTAATGTTTAGGGAAAACTCGTGTATAGGTGATGAAGCTCGTGAATAAATAATTTATATTAGGCACTCGGCATCTTATTTTGGTCAAATACTTGAATCTTCCGTGGTGATATATATTGTGTAAAGGTACAGTCTTGCGGGCTCGTGATATAAAATATGTCGATATTGTTTTTCTAATTTTGTAGGAGTGCAAAAATCAATTGTCTATTTTTTAACAAATAATTTACACTGAGCTGGGCCTATTTAGTCAAAGCGCCCAAACTAAATCTCTCTCACGCTCTCTTTTGGCGCAATGTAATTACTTAACTAAAAAATCAAGTAGAAGCAGAATTAATGACACAATCTCGGGAACCCATAAACGATGGAGATAGAAGCCCCACATGTATATCGTGTTGGAATAAAATTTCTATTGTCGATACGAATTCTGCATCAATCCTCATTTTTGTGCAGGTAATTCATATTTTGATGCATATCTTGTTGGAATAAAATTTCTATTGAACCGTGGTACAACTATGGATGGATAAATGGAACACGACAATTTTAGAGTGTTTGTTTGCTTTCTATCTCTAATGTGTCACACCGATTGTACCTATCTTTCTATCTTTGATGTGTCACTCCGTTTGTACTCATCTTTGGCTTCCACAAATAAAACCAACTCACAAGTGACCTCAACAAATAAAACCAATAGAAAATAAGTGCACACACATATCTTTGGTTAGAGTTGACAAGTGGATGCATAACACATAAATTATAGCAATCTCTGAGAGTGAATCAGACATGATATATGTATAAATCACATTTCGATGCATAGGTTGTCGGCATAAAATTCCTTTTGACACGTGAGATACTAAAATTGCATGCTTGCCACCCACACATACACCTGTCAATTCAAATAACATGTAGATACAACTATGTATGGATTCAACGCAATGCAACAAAAGGTAGAGTGGATATGCACCACATTTTATATGTCTAATGGGTCATACTGGTTGTATTCATCATTATATCTTAAATGTGTCACTCCACTTGTCCTCATCTCTATCTTCAAAATAAAGCCAAAACAACTTAAACAATAAATCCAAACTTATACGTGACTTCAACAAATAAACGTGTGACGTAATGTATCTGTCTTTTCCTTTGTCATATCATCAAGTGTAGCAATCTTTGCCAGTGAATCATACTTAACATGCATGAAGAACTTATATTTTGATGCATATGTTATTGTCTTAAAATTCCTTTTGACACTTGAGAGACACAAAATGCATGTTGGCTAAGCAAATGTACACTTGTCAATTCGGATAGTGTATATATAGATAATTGTGTATAAATTCAAGACAAGAAATATAACAATATCTGTCATATATCAATACCTTACTTTTTATCTCTAATGTGTCACACCTATTGTATTTGTCATTATATCATTGATGTGTCACTCCAGTTGTACTCATCTTAGTTTCAACAAATAAAGCCAAACTCGTCTCTGGCCTTGGCAAATAATACCACAACAAGTGAGACCTTTCTCTTTTATCTTTCTCACATAATCTCGATGAGGATTACACTTGTTTTCCAATGTCACTCTGCAATTCATGCAATATTAAGAGAGGTAAGAAACTCTAATATTTGTCAGAATATGCAATTATGGATGGGTTTGCCCTAATTGGATTTCGAGTCTAGGGTGCTAAACAAGGATTTAGAGTCCTTCTACCAACCAGTCAGAACCAGCCCCACTGCCGTTTTCCCTCCTCCAACTGATGTTGTTCCTCCATCTCAAAAAAATGCATGTTCTTCATCCCCGCTGGCCAACTGCCGTGGTCGTCTTCATCAACCACCGATGCCCCCCCCCCCCCCCCCCACACACACACACACACACACACAAAACCTCAGCGTGAACTAGACGCCCATAAATATATTATGGGACTGAACTAGGATGCTACTGTGGGCCTAAACTTTCACTTCTATTTGTAACAAAGCTGTATATGTCTTGCAAATAACACACACATATATAATAGAAATATGCAAAGAATTTTGTGGAATCTCGTACAATTGCCAAAATCAGCCAACAAATTAATGAATCAATAATAGAAGGTAGAATCTTGTACTATCTTTATATATGCACACTCCCTATAATTACATGACTATCTTCTAGCTTCTGTTGCTAAGACATATAAAACCTGCTGATTCTTTTAAGAAATCAAGCTGACACCTTTTCAGCCTTAGATTCCACATAGTAGCATTGACAGCAGAGGGAGCAATGTTTAGGTGCTTCATACAAGGAGGTACCAATTTAGTTGGAGTGAAGTACTAATCTATGATACTCTCCAAGGGCCCATATAGGAAATATATTGCGATAAGTCATATAACACAAGGGACCATTCTTCATGAAACTTCCAATCATTTCCTGCACAATAATACACAAGTTATTTTATTATAGCATACAAGAAACAAAATTCAAGACTTTGATTTAAGTTGTGTAATGCATGACGCATTGTAGTAGTTACCTCCTGTGGGAAGTCACCACTGCCAAGTTGCATGTTCACTATAAGCCTTGCTGCTTTGTGCAAAGGAGATGGATCTCTTTCTACCTGAACTTTGAAGAAAAGCTAGGGTTTGCTTCAATACATCATAATTAAATTGAATTAGAACTTAAACCTTGAAGTTATGCTACAACTTGTTTTGAGACCAAATATTATACTGTAGATTGGTTAATTGTTCTGGGGCAAAAAATGCATTAAATATACTAGACATTAACAACAGTTGCTCTTGTCCATGTGAAATAGTTGGAGAGAAACAGTGCAACACCTGTCCAGCTTTCATAAGTGCCAACATTGCCCATGCGGTGTTGACTATATGTGATTTCTCCCCATGTAGGTTCGTGTATGCCTGTTTAAAATTTGAGATGAAATATGTGAAGTCTTGAAAATTGAAGATGCACAAGGCTAGTCAGTATCTATGAAACAAATATCCAACACAAAAAATGTTACAATTTCC
Organism: Poa pratensis; assembly: GCA_947311845.1. Lineage (NCBI taxonomy): Eukaryota > Viridiplantae > Streptophyta > Magnoliopsida > Poales > Poaceae > Poa > Poa pratensis. The sequence goes on from CAMZMU010000070.1 coordinate 39,540,158, forward strand.
CTGTAAGTAAAAAGATGCATAAACCATAATGCTTGTGACTACACATGTTAAGTTTTAAATTTTTAATGTTGATACTTCTTGTTCCCAATGAAGTAAAACAGTGACCAGTTCTTAGAATATTATGCAGAATCTTTCTGCAAGTAACTTGTTTCAAGGTATATTAAGCCAAATAAATAATGTTTTCATTGTCAGTGTGCGTGAATTTCTGTAAGATGTCGACACTTTCTATTCCTCAACACAACAAACAATTTCAGAACGTTTACCTTTGTTCTAGATGAAAGATGACTCTCTCCCCAACCACCATTCCGTAGTTGTTTTGATAATAAAAACTGACAAGCCTTGCGAATAAAGGTGCTATTATTGTAACATTGTCCAACTGCTGATAAGCCCTCTACAGCAAACCATGTGCCATATGTGAAGCAAATACCCCATGATCCAAACCTGCAAAAGAGCTTATTGATAATTTATTATTATTATTTCCATCAAATGAAGGTACAGAAATTTACTGAAATTTCAGTATGCACCATTTGTTTATTTAATATTTTTTCTAGTTTCATTAGCTATATAAAGACCTTCATATTTTGATTGTGTGGCTAGAACTGATGATTCGTAATGCTTCTTGCTATATTAAGGTATATTATCTCAATTTTATTGTTTTGCCAACCATGCATTTTAACGTCCAAGAAATTATGACAATGGACACATTAATGACTTATTTATTTGCTTACAAAATACCTCGTGCATTCTGTTTTTGCGGATAAGGTGGGGTTTCCTATGCATAATGTTTCTTAGATTTAATGTCAAGACTTATGACACTCAAGTAGTAGCATTGTGTCAACAACACACCCTTCCCCTTGTAGTAATACTGTAAAATTGTTGATATATCACATGAGCACTATTTTTTCATGTTTTAATATACTGACCATGAGCCATCATCATTCTGTAACTTCTCAATGAATTCTGTCGCTCTCCTGATACATTGCTCTATTTCATCTTTCCGATGCCCTGGGTATTTTCCCCGAAACAGTGCCAACGCTTGGATGACCGACGAGGTACACTCAACATACCTGTGAAATGGTCGGGTGTTAACACTGGGCCACATGTGAGAGGTATTGCTGAAAAAGGTTATAGAATTCTTACTGATGCTCTACCATGATGTCTGCATATATCTCTGTCATGTTGAGAATCTGAAGAAGGAAAAATGTTAAGTCTCATTACCCAATGATCTTATTCTGTTCAGTTAGTTATTGCTATTACGACACCTGTTCTATATAACTATGCCAGGTAAATTGTCTCAGTGATATTCTCTTTTGAAATTGGCCAGAGAATGTTTTGTAATTATGTACGCATTTACGGTTTCGTACTGGAAGACTTGGTTCTTAAAAGCTCTTTCGCAATATCTCTATCATCTTGGTATCCCCTTTATCATGTCTTAAACATTTGTTACTTATCCATAATTATTCATGCACAATAATTGTGAAACTGTAAGTTCAAATTTCTTCATCCTAAAACTGACAAGTAAACATATGTGCTCTCCTTCTGCGTGACAGACCCATATTGCTAAGTGTGCTTTGTGCTTGTTAAAATAAATCCATACTCGTTATGGTTCATTTACTATATTCTCTGAGTCAAAATTTGCGTTAGTTGTTATCAGAAATATTCTGACCGTAGTATCACACAGTGCATGTGTCATATTGAGGTGCCTAAATTCCAAATTAAAATACCACAAGTTGCAAGGAACTTGCCTCCATCCATGGATATGTACGAGCTAGCTCCCAAGTTCCATAGCCACCATTAGGATTCTGCATACAACACAGTGTCAACTAATTTTACTCGCTTCTATGATTTAGATTTGTGTAAATTTGGAACATAACTGGAATTTTTGTTACATGAACCAAAATGCTATTAGTCATCTCAACACCTATGCTTGCACAACTACCAAAACTTAAGAACTGATGTTCTTTCCAGATATGTCATGTAAGCAAGCATGGGCTCTTGGTTTCAGTATGGTGTAATGTTCAAGACTGCCATATTGTTTGCAAAGATTGCATATCAGAATCATGGGTGGAAGAGTAAATAATCCCGAGACTGAATCTGTCTTTTGTTATATTGTTGTAATGGACACATATCCCTGTCTAGTGCATAGACCAAGATAGGCAACAAGTAAGTTGTGTGGTTCCACACCTGTAAGGATAATAGTATGTTCACTGCATCATGGAAGCGGTATGTTTCCATCTGATTACCCACAATATCTGGTGGGAACTTTGAGAGCATTAACAAAGCCTGAAACAAAAGAAATGCAAATCCTTAAAGGCTGAAACAAAAGCAAATGCACTCCTTTTGTAGCAATATGTCCATTCCGTACTTTCCATGCAGGGTGAACATCAGCGGCAACTAATGTTGTAGCTTAGGATTGAACATTGTGGTACATAGTTTTCTCTCGTTTTAATTTTTTTTAGTTTCCAACGTATCAATAGGAACAAATTAAACCTAGGTAAATAGACTCAGCTCAATTAATATCTAGATCGATAGTTCTAGTTTCTTGTTCACTTTTTTGCATATTTAATTTTGTATCACACCTTAAGAGCTTCTGCTGTGCAATCCGAGACCTGCCAACCCTGATCTGCAACCTGAAAGGCCCATCCTCCTTTAGATATGTGACGGTGATTTCTTCTGAAGTCACCAGAAGGATTGTCCACGATCTTAAAATTTAAGTCAGTAGAGTTATGAAATAATTCAAGGTAGAGAGAAGTAACAAAGTTCAGTTCCGGAAACTAATACCTGGGATGCTTTTATGAAATCATGTGCTTTCTTGAGAGTACTTCCAAATTCCTCTGCAATGTTACATGCTAATATTGCTTGGATGGCGAAAGCAGCATCCCATGATTGGCCTGCACATACCTTCGAATGAACAATGACATGCAATATCAGCTTGTGCATAAATTTCAATTTGATCCAAGATGCATAAATGGTGAATATTATTTTCTGTACTACGGAAACTGGGGTTGTGAAACGTGTAAATTTTACCCGCACTTTCATGCCATCTTCACCGACCCATAGGAAATCATCAACTCTAGCCAAGTGATGCTTGAATGCATCTGAATTGGGATTCTCAATCCAACAACATAACATAGACAATGCCTGTAATAGTTATTTTCTGTAAGGAAATGATGTATATCTACAGTGTAGGAGCTAAAATTTAAAGGGTCCACTAAGGCAAAAGTATTTCTAACACTATGCTTGTAAGTTATAAATTCAGCCCTAAATTGTTTCGAGAAGTCCCAAGTTTTACCTTCTGCGCAGCACCGATGCAGATATAATGTGAATTCTCATCTTCATGTTTCAAAAACTCCGCAATTCGTTGTAAAGCTTTTCTTCTCATGTAGGAAACTGGCCAACGTGCCAGAAAAGGTTCACCAAAACTGTACAGACAGTCAGACAGGCATTCTTGCAGCCAGGTATGTGGATGATAGGCGTCTTCCTGCATTATAATAAATTATCTGTTGTCACCGATACTTCAAAATTGAACATATGAAAAATAAGTTTACGGATAGGATTCTAGTTACTAAGATTCATGTCATGTTTTTGTAGTTACAATAGAAGATATGAAATAACAGGACAGTAGAACACAGAAAATGTGAATATTCCAAGGACATATTGGATACTAGATGCTATGTCTGACAGATCTAGAATTGTACTTATGAAATCAGTATGTCAAGTAATTTTTTTCTAGATTTCTATTGTGTTCACCCGAAATCTTGTAGAATTATTGCAAAATATATGTTATTTTCTCGCAGAAGGTTAATGTGGATAGTGATCTCACTGACCTTTGCACATAATTTGCGTGCTTGCTCCCAGTTAATCTTTTTGTAGGGATGAATATGTAACTCTTCTCTTAACGATAAAACCAATTCTGTTATAGGGCCGACAAATTTCATGCCATATAAATAGGACATAGGAATGAAAGCCATTCTGAAGTGACTCCATAAGCGTCCTGCATTTGAGAAACAACATGATCTAAGAAAATAGAGAAGTTCTCACGAGCATGATTCATACACAGTTTCCTGCATACCCAGTGCTCAATAACCAAGTAATCATATTAACACGGTTAAACACATAACAGAACAACATTACCTGGTTGAATAGGAACCAAGGATGGAAGAAGGAACAGTTCTGGGGGGATAGGATTTACACCTGACCATTCAAAAACTCCAAGCACCTGCAGCATCAGGCATACTGTTTAGATGCACTTTGGGTAGACATAAATATTGATGTCAAAATTTTATTCCTGTTGAATTCTGAATCACTGAAAGATGCAGTTTCTCACTTGTAAGAATTTTTTTGAGGGAACACTTGTAAAAAATATTGTGATACTTCTAAGTTTTTTTTTCCACTTTTTATGTTTAAAATCTAGTTTGGTGCATGATAAATCATTGTTTATTAGTAGGCCATTCAAGGATTGTGAAGTCAAACATATTAACTTAGGCTAGGCAGGTAAAGTGGTGAAATGTTCGCGGAATCAAGTTAACTTGTAAATTACTTGCTGAAAAATATTTTGGGGTTACAAGTAGGATAAAACTGAGTATTGTTACCGAAAGCCACACTTTTCCCAATATTGGTATCATCGTTGCACCACCATGGTCGTGTATCCATTTTCTTCCTTTTGGCATCGACATATCCGGTCCATCATCAACATTCTCACCAAGTAGTCTTAGAGCAGTATAGTTGAGAGCTGAGCTGAGCATGGAGCTTTCACCTTCTGCATGTAGTCCCCATCCTCCATCTATATTCTGATAAAAAAATGGTGTTAGTCTTTATCACATTTTAAAAAGTATTTTGTTCTTTAAAACTTTGACGGCATCCAGAATTCAACAGTGCATGTAGTTATCAATAATTTCGTAGCAAATATGCCCCTTACCTGACGGTTATACATATAACGGCAGATCTCCTTGCGGTGTTCAGGTGATAGTGTAATGCCTAATGACTCCGTGACATACAAAACTATGATCTGCAGTCGGAAACAAAACATATGAACGTCGTTTCAAAGTGAATGGATAGCAAGGATATATCAATGTAGTATGCATGAGGAACTAAGTTAATTATAACTTTTTTTTGCAAGAAACACCATGTTCATGATGTATCTTACCATGGTTGCTGTGGTAAAGAGTGGCCCTGGAAAATCTCCCGGCCAGTGCCCATCATGTGCCTGTATGGCTGAGAAGTAACTGAGTGCCCTTTTCAGTGCCTCTGATATTGTAGGTATGTTGTTATCAACAGAAGCTTCATCTTTCGATTTATGTATATCAAGACTGAATTTGTTCTCCTTTGCTAGCTGCAGAAAAAAATTCAGATGTTCATTAAGACATTACGTTGTTGTGCAGTTATTTTTGCTATTTACTTTCGTAGAACTAGGTTAGTATTAATTTCACGCCTGCACTACCCAAATGTACAAGTAGTCTATATATCAGATTATCATGTGTTCCAAATATCACACCAGAGTTTCTTATAACGCTTCAAACATTCAGTTGGATCTTTAGAACAAATACTTTTCATTTTACCTGCATGCGAGCCAAAATATCAGAGCTGTGTCTTGTCCTGAACCTATTCTTCTCAAATTCCGCCCGTGCAGCGTCAACTGCATCCCGCTCTTCGCTTGATCCAGTGTTGTGGTCAAACTCCCACGTTTCTCTTCCGATGTGATTGTTGCCACTCTTGAGCCATGGTCCGCCCTCAGCGATCTTCAGCTTCCACATATTTTCAGCACAAACGCAATATTCTTCTGCCACTATTAAGGCTTACCTGATGGCAAAAAAAAGGGTCTTAGAAGTCAGATATTTTGATGTCTGGTTGACACCTATATTTCTGATCACATAAGTCTTATAAAAAATATGTCAGCTCTTTTTTCATAGAGAAAACAGATAAGGCTTCTTTCTGCATCCTTCGTTCTGAACTATTTTATTGACAAGTAATTTTGGTATGCTTTGACATGCGTGTCCTTCCTGAACTCACTACATTTTAAGTTGTGATATTTTTCTCAATGCAGAAAAAAGAAGAAGATGTGGTAAAATTTCCTACAAAACTATGACGACGAAGGGTGGCTATAGATCACCCCAAGCATTTACTTTTTCCTCATGCTTTGCTTGATTCTAGCTTCTTGAAAGTATGAAACGTGTCATATAAATGAGCAGTGACATGAGAGCGCAGCACTTACAAAATATTTGCCGCGCACTTGTTCCCAGGTACATCATCGATCAACCCACAACGGATGGAAATCAGTAGAAGACCGTGCACATTGACCACCCACACTGAATGAACTGTAGTTTGAGGACTATAGCGTGCGAAAGGGGGTGACAGAATGTTGGGCATCCGGTCAGACTAAGCAGCACCAAGCAGATTAGCTCGTATTTATTCCCTGGGGTGATCACATGGAACCGATGAGTCGTTCGCGCTTCCGAGCACGGAGCCTCTGCGCAACCGCAAGCCGTGCTGAACGGAGCTTGCTTGGCAGCTGAAAACCAGGGGAAAATGGCTTATGTGTGCACCTCATGCGATTCCTGCATGCCAAGTGAGTGTGTTGTGCAGCACCAGTGAGTACACAAGATGTCTTCCGCTTGCTCCACAAGTTGTAGAGACTGAAGAAGAATTCATGTTCGTCGATCGATGTGGCAATTCAAGCAATACTTTACAAGATCAACAGCCCTTTGCCATGTAAGATTTCAGGGAAGGTGGTGATATTTCTACGATGAGATCAACAGCCACCCTTTGCCATTTATCGAATTTTATCTGTAGGGATGATTAACCCGAGCCTTTGTTCCCTTCATTGTTTGATTGGAATTGGATGGCTTAGCTCGCCAAAGCTTGTAAACATGCTGTGCTGGCTCGGCTCGTCAGTTAAAAGCTATAACTGCAGCTCAAAAGTTTTAAGATTTGTGATCGGTCTAGAGAGAAAATACTGCCTATGCTAGGGAATAAATACTACTACTAGGTAGGGTCATGTAATATGTACACACTATACACCCTACTCCCTTCGTCTGGGTTTATAAGGCTTGCACTTTGACCGCCAATTTAATCAAATATAATATATAGGTAATACAAAAACAATATCATTAAATTTACATTTGAAAGAAGTATCCAATGGTTGAAAGTGTTAGCTTCCTATCAATCTCACCATCGTGTCCATGTGTGTGAGTGTGTTCGAACAGAGAGAGAGAGAGAGGGGAATTGGGTTGATACCTTCAGTGTGAGAGGAAGAGCTCGAGCCCGAGGCCATGGTGGCGTGGTGGTGGCGGTGGTGCTTCCCGTCGCTACTGCGTCACCTAGATCGGCTAGGGTTATCGGTGGGGTGGCGGCGGCACGGTGCACCTCGTACCGTGTGCCCCGGCCCCCCACCTCTTTATATGGCGCAGCGCGACAGGGGCCCACCGACCATTAATGGGTCGGGCGCCCCCGATCAGGGCGCGATCACAGGGGTTAATTAGCCGTTGGGCTAATCAACGGGAGATCAATACCTAACATTCTCCCCCTTGATCTCAACTTTTACTTTTAACTTTTACCTTTTACTTTACTCGTCTCATCACCGATTAGTACATAGAGCATGTTTCATCATCACAGCTCAATTGCCGATAGAATCAGACATCACCATATACTTTTCAGTTTTGAAACAATAAACTATTACTTTTGGGCCTCTGTGATCCAGTGATCATAGGCTTTCCATTAATCCCATGCCGGCTATGTGTTTCTGGAACACATCGGGTGGTAAGCCTTTCGTTAGCGGATCCGCAAGCATTTCCTTTGTCCTTATATGCTCGAGACTTATAGTTTGATCCTGGATCTTATCTTTCACAACATAATACTTTATATCTATTGCCTTTGTTGTATTACTCGACTTGTTGTTGTGAGCATAGAATACTGCGGGCTGGTTGTCACAGTACATCTTTAATGGTTTGTCAATACAATCTACCACTTTCAAGTCGGGTATAAATTTCTTTAACTATATCGCCTGTCCCGTGGCCTCATAACATGCTATAAACTCTGCATACATCGTGGATGCAGCAACTAATGACTGTTTGGAGCTTTTCCACGAAATAGCCCCTCCCGCGAGAGTGAACACGTACCCTGACGTGGACTTCCTATCATCTTTGTCTCCCGCAAAATTTGCGTCTGAATACCCTCTTAGTTCTAGGGAATCAGATCTTCTATATGTTAGCATGAGGTCTTTTGCGCCTTGTACATAACGCAATGTTTTCTTTACCATGTTCCAGTGTTCATGGCCTGGATTTTCTTGATATCTACCGAGTACCCCGGTGATAAAAGCTAAGTCAGGGCGAGTGCACACTTGTGCATACTGTAAGCTTCCAACAGCCGAAGCATATGGTACTGCTTTCATTCGATCGATCTCATATTGGTTCTTGGGACATTGAAATTTCCCAAAACTACCGCCCTTGACTATAGGAGCGGGTGATGCGCTACTTTTATGCATATTATATTTCTTTAGAACCTTTTCTAAATATGCCTTTTGTGATAGTCCTAGCACTCCATTCTTTCTAGAGAGAATTCCTTCTGTGACACCCGCTTAAAACATCGTTCCTTATTTGACACTCCAAAATATTTTCTTCCCTGTATGTCTCCGATAAGTTTTTCTTTCCTCCGGTGACACCCTAGTACAAATTTCTCACTGACGGTGTTAAATAGAGGTGTGCAAAGACATTTTTACCCCTGATATATAATGTGACAAAAATCAGTAGAAAGTATTACTAATATATATGTAAAAAAGCCGAAAAGACTGGATTCTAGTTAACAAGTTCTAGCTGGTTAATTCGTGCCTCGATGCAGAAAAATGCTTTCTTCGGATGAGCGAGCTCCGAAGGATGATGATGAACTAGTTAATTACTAGTGCTCAGAACTGATCGAACAGCTGCTCCACGTCTGGCGAGGCCTTGCCGCACTGCTGGTGCAGCGCCGCCCGCGGCGGCACGACGGGCGGGGCGGACGACCTGAGCAACGCGAAGTTGAGGCCCTTGAAGAACGGGTGCGCCTTCACGTCCGCGGCGCCGCGCCGCGACCCAAGCCGCGCCCTGGGGTCCTTGTCCAGGAGCCGCGCGATCAGGTCCCGCACCGCGGCGGCCTCCCCGTGCGACGCCTCCTTCACGCGGCCGGCCTCCGGAGGCCCTGAGCTCGACGAAGAGGGCGAGCACCTGGTCCACGTCCCCCGCGCGCGCCAGGGCCTTCATGGCCACGTTGCGGTCGCGCTCCAGCTGCTTCTGGTGATTCCGGCGAGCGCGGCCTTGAGCTCCGGTGGCACGCGCAGCCCCCACTGGAACCGCAGGCTTGCCTTGTTACAGAGCGGCAGCATGCTCCTGGTGGTGAGGCGCATCCCGGAGAGCAGCTTGCCGACCCCTCCGGCGCTCTTCCCGGCGGCCGCGACGAAGCCGTTCCCGTTGAGGGAGAACGCCTTGTGGCCGCCCTCGTGGTCGTCGCCGTTGGTGAGGTCGGCGAGCTTGTGGGGCGGCGGCAGGGCTGGGGAGTTGGAGACGGCGGGGGAGCAGACGTCCATGGCTGGGGAGTTGGAGACGGCGGAAGAGGAGCTGGAAGGCGGGCGGGTTGGAGGAGAGGAGGTTGAACTCGGCGGCGAGCGCCCCCACCCGGAAGCAAGACGTCCATGGCCGCGCCGCCACGCCTCCGCCGGATCGGGCACCAAATCGGCGCCGCCGCCGCCGCCGCTACGGTTCCTGCTTCGCTGAGAGAGAGGATGGGTGGGGAACGGGATGTGGATGTGGATTGGGTTCGCTGAGAGAGGCTGCGGTTGACTTCGACACAGGGGGTATTTTTGTCCGGCCTGCGAAAAATTAACAGAACAGACTAACAGAAGCAACGGCAGTGTCACCAGAGGAAAGAAAAACTTATCAGAGACATACAGGGAAGAAAATATTTTGGAGTGTCAAATAAGGAACGATGTTTTAAGCGGGTGTCACAGAAGGAATTCTCTCTTCTTTCTATCCCGGTGAATTTCTATACCCAAAACATATGAAGCTTCACCAAGATCTTTCATATCAAAATTTGAGGACAAGTATTTCTTTGTTTCTAGCAGTAGATTGACATCATTGCTTGCAAGCAAGATATCATCCACGTACAGAATTAGGAAAATATATTTTCCACTTTTAAACTTTGCATAAATGCAGTTGTCCTCAACATTCTCTTTAAATCCAAAACTTTTAATTGTATTATTGAACTTTAAATACCACTGTCTAGAGGCTTGCTTTAACCCATAAATGGATTTCTTTAGGCGGCATCCCATATGTTCCTTCCCCTCCATGAAAAAACCGGTGGGTTGTTTCATGTAAACATTTTCTTCTAAATCTCCATTTAGAAATGCCGTCTTTACATCCATTTGATGCAACTCTAAATCAAAATGCGCAACTAGTGCCATGATGATTCTGAAAGAATCCTTACATGAGACCAGAGAAAATGTCTCATTGTAATCTACCCCTTCTCTTTGCGTAAAGCTTTTTGCCACAAGTCGCGCTTTATACTTTTCTACGTTCCCATTGGAGTCATACTTTGTTTTGTAGACCCATTTGCAGCCTACTGTTTTGGCTCCTTTAGGAATTTCCTCTAAATCCCAAACATTGTTAGAACTCATCGATTTCATCTCGTCTTCCATGGCTTCCAGCCACTTCGAAGAGTGAACGCTTCTCATGGCTTCTTCATATGAAGTGGGATCTTCTTCCATATGAACTGTTTCTGTATTATAAACTCTATAATCACTAGAAATAGCTGATTTCCTAGCTCTTTTAGACCTTCTAAGAGTCTCATTCTCTGGCACATCATGTGTCTCAACGTGCGACTCTTCTTTAAATGTGGCTGTCGTCGCTCCTTTCATGCTCAACAACGGGTTGAGTCGGTTCCTGACGGAAGGTTCGAATCTTGCCTCGTTGTGGTCACGGGTGGAGTTAAAACAGGTGCTTGCACCACAATCTCTGGGATTATCGGTGCAGGTACAACAGGTAGGGCGAAAAATGGCTCATGGATCATCGGAAAAGGTGCACACACCCTCTTCTCCTCAAGATCAATTTTCCGGCCTACCATGCTCCCCCTCATCATTTCGTCCTCTAAGAAGACCGCGTGTCTCGTTTCTACAAACTTTGTGTATCTGTCTGCACAGTAGAAACGATAACCTTTTGATCTATCAGGATAGCCAATGAAATGGCAAGTTACTGTTTTGGGGTCTAACTTTGCAATGTGGGGATTAAAAACTTTTGCCTCAGCTGGGCTCCCCCAGACTTTCAAGTGGCGTAGAGAAGGAACTTTCCCTGTCCACAACTCGTACGGTGTTTGGGCACCGACTTACTTGGTACTCTGTTTAGAATGTGAATGACGGTTTTTAACGCCTCCATCCATAATCCCAATGGCAGTGTGGAATAACTCATCATACTGCGCACCATATCCATAAGAGTACGGTTACGCCTTTCAGCTACTCCATTTTGCTGTGGTTCGCCGGCATAGAATACTGGGCGACTATTCCATTTTCCTGTAAAAACCTTGCAAAAGGTCCAGGTACTTGACCATATGGAGTGTGCCGACTATAGTACTCCCCCCCCCCCCCCCCACGGTCGGACCTGACTATTTTAATTCTTTTATCATGTTGATTTTCAACTTCAGCTTTGAATATTTTAAATTTATCCAATGCTTCAGATCTTTCTTTAATTGGATAAATATAACCATATCGGGAGTAATCATCTGTGAACGTTATGAACAAGTCATAACCATCCACACTTTTCACCGGAAATGGTCCACATATTCAGTGTGAATAATTTCTAGTGTCGCGGTGCTTCGGTTTGCACCCTTTTTAATTTGTTTTACGTATTTTCCTTTTATGCAATCTATGCATTGTTCAATATCTGAGAACTCTAACGGAGGAAGAATATTATTTTTAACGAGGTTTTCTATTCTTCCCCTCGAAATATGGCCTAATCGACAGTGCCATAACTTCGACGAGTCATGAGTTCGCTTTCTTTTCTTTTGTTCTTTGTTCGACAAGGAAATTTGTTCATTCACATTACTCACAGAATGCACTTTTTCACGTAAGGATAACAAATAAAGCTTATCATGAAGTAAAGCAATACCCACACAAGCATCTTTAAACCATATGGCACACTTGCCATGACCGAAATAACATTCATAACTATCTTTATCCAAGCACGATACACTTATTAAGTTTCTGTGAATCGAAGGAACAAATAAAACATCTCTAAGCATAATATTGAAACCATCAGCTAGCTCTAAGGAGACGTCGCCAACAGCTTCAACTTCTGCTTGAACTCCATTTGCGACTTCAATGTGTCTTTCGCTTCTTTGCATACTCCTTGTCGAATGGAATCCCTGTAAAGAATTTGCAACATGAACGGTTGCACCTGAGTCAATCCACCAAGTAGATTTTGAAAACTGTGTATACAGGGATTCATTTACAAAAGAAACTGTGTCTGTACCTTTCTTGGCCATTATCATCTTGAGCCAATCTGGGCAATCTTGCTTGAAATGCCCTTTCTTCTTGCAGTGGTGGCATGTATCTTTGTCCACTTGCTGAAACTGCTGAGGACCTTTGCCATGTGGCTATACTGATGAGGACCTTTGCCATATGGCTAGAAGGGGAACCGTTGTAGTTCCTGTTCTTGTTGTCCTTCACAAAGTTCAAGGAGCCCCCATTCTGGGACTTCAGCCTTTCCTCTTCTTGCGACAGCATGGCAATGGTCTTTTCAATGTCCCATTTTTCAGGCGACACATTGTAGTTGATGATGAAATTTTCAAATTGTGGTGGCAGTGAAGCCATCACCAAATGAACTATGAGTGCAGGCTTGAGCTCCAGATCAGCCTCCATGGACTTAAGCTTAGCAGCCATGTTGCTCATTCTGAGAATGTGCTCCCTTATTCCATGTGAACCTCCATGATACTTTTCTGTCACCAGCTGTTTGAGCAGCTGGGTAGCATAAGTCTTTGAAGAACCAGTAAACTGGCTCTTTATCTTTTGGAGATACTCTCCCACAGAGGTACACTCTTCAATTGAGCCCACAATAGCGTTCTCAACTGTGTTCTTTATGAATGCCATGCACTTTTTGTTGGCGTTCACCCACTTTTGGTTCTCTAGGGTGTAACCCATCTCTACTGGACCATAGTCCAGCTGCTTTTTCTGCCAAGCAGAATCATCATCATCTGTTGCTCTCACTGGCTCTGCTGGCTTGACTGGCTGTGGAGTACTCACAACCTAGTCGACCTCAGCGCAGACAAAAGCCAGCTCGACTTCTTCCACCACTCAGCGTAGTTGTCACCCCTGAGCGTCGGAACGTCCTTGAGGCAACTCATCAGGTGAAAACTGCCTGAAACCACAAGGATATAAGATAACAAAAAACAATTGCATGTAATAATCCAACGTTGGTATAAATTAAAACATACAACCGTTTGTGCAATTAAAACTATATTACCGTTGGGCAATAAAAGAAATAAATGCACCTTTAAGACAGATCATAATCATGTTATTAACAACGTTGGTCATTTAACAACAAAAATCATAATCATCATTAAAATCACTTTATCATGCTTTCAATTCTCACTTTAAATCATAATAATGCTATTAATAACGTTGGTCAAATAATAGCAGAATCATAATCAGCATTAATATCATTTTAATCATGCTTTTAATTTTCACTTTATTGCTTTTATGCAATTTCTTTTAACTATTTGCAGCGGAAACTTTAAATAAATGAATAAAAATTCATAAACTTTTATACTTTTAACAAGTATTCACTTTTTTCTTCTGTTTCCTAAACAATAAATTTTGTTGGATAAAAATTGAATAGGAAAACAGAAAACAAAATTAACTAAACATGCTTCTGTAAAAAATTAAAACAGAAAACATCTTTCTGTGCGAAAAAACATGCGGCCCACTGCCCCTTTGCTATCTGTCGCGCGCGCGTTGGGCTAAACTGCGGCCCACGGCCGCTATCCGCCGCGCGCGGCGACGCAGACGCCAGGGAAACGGCCCACGGCCTGCTCACTTTCGGCCCAAAAGCCCGCTCTTCTGCTAGGGTTACCTGATAGAACATTTTGTGATCTCTTAGTTTTGTGTGTTAGTTAACAACACTTAGGATGTCTAATCTGGTGTTAAGTGATGCAGGGTTTATTGTATACAACATGTGCATCATCACCAAAAAGTGAAAAGAGTTTCTGAAGCTGTTGAATTGTTGCTCAGCCCCTGGTGGGGGGCGGAGTTTCCGTCCCCCAAGACCGGAGTTTCCGGTCTCTGGACTTTTCCTCGAAGAAGCAGCAAACTGCTGAAATGTTGCTCAGCCCCTGGTGGGGGCGGAGTTTCCGGCCCCAGACCGGAGTTTCCGCCCCTGGAAAACTTTCCGGCCCCAGGGCACCGGAGTCTTTGCCCAAGTCACTGCTGCGAAGAAGTTGCTCAGCCCTGGTGTGGGGCGGAGTTTCCGGCCCTGTAGGCCGGAGTTTCCGCCCCAGGCCGGAGTTTCCGGTCACTAGGGCCGGAAACTCCGGTGTGATTCTTCTCTGCAACGGCTACTTTTCTGGGAGGGGTATATATACCCCTCCATCTACCTCCAGCCAGCTAGCTCGCCCAGAATTCAAGATCCCCATTGTTGCAAGCTCAAGAATCACTAGATCTCCCAATCCCTCCACCCAAACTCGTTGATCTTTGGAGGATTGAAGGAGAAGGCCCCGATCTACATCTTCACCGAGCCGTTTGTCATTTCCCCCTCATTCACTTGAGGGACCATTGCTAGGGTTTCCACTAGGAAAACCTAGCCCCCTATTGTACTCACTTGATTGTCTTTGTGACAGATTGTAGCTGTTTGGGAGCCCCCAATCCTTTGTGGGTTGTGCCCCAAATCGTTGTTGTAAAGGCTCCGGACTCCGCCTCGAAGGTTTCCGATAGTTGAAGTGAACCAAACCTTTGTGGTGCGGTTCACCGGAGAAGAGGGTGAGGCCTTTGTGGCCGTTGAACCATTGTGTTGGTTCACACCTCTCCAACGAGACGTACTCCCCTAAAAAGGAGGAACTCGGGATTACATCCGTGTCTCCGCGTGCTTTGACTTCGGTTACCTCTATCCTTGTTTACCGCCTTATTATATCGTGCTTAGTTGCTAGCTTGTCATATAGGTAAATTCACCGTAGTTGCATATCTAGAGAATTTACCTTTTGTGTCAAGCCTAAATTGAAAAAGACTAAAATTGGAGTAGCACCTATTCACCCCCCCCCTCTAGGTGTCATACCGATCCTTTCAATTGGTATCAGAGCAAGGCTCTCTTGTTTTGGGCTTAACCGCCTAAGAGAAGTATGACACAAAGTGAGGATGAGGCCGATCTTGCCAAGGCCAAAGAGACCATGGCATCCATGGCCGATATCAAAAAGTTGGAAACAACATTGACATCGTCCATGAATGACATGAATGTCAAATTTGTGAGTTGCGTGACATGCTCATGAAACTCACAAATGCCAAGGTTTCGGAAACCATCCCACTAGAGGGCATCTCTAACTCCGATGAAGGTGATTCCGAGGAGGGTAAAAAGAAAAATGAGAAGGGGTGGAAACCACCTCCGGATCTAAACCAACTCCTCCACCTCCTACCAAGCATGAAGATGGGAAGGAAGAGTACCATACGTTCCGGGATGGTACCCTATCGACCCACCTATCACCACCCGCATAAACCCCATTGGTCCTCCACCTAAGCTTAATGCATTAGCTTTGCTAGTTGGCAACGCTCAATGAAATCTCATATTAACAGTGCCTCTATCGAGCTTTGGAGGATCATTGAAGATGGTACAAGGTTGCGGATCCAAGCAATGTGACAAGAAGAGAATTTGCCGAAAAGCAACTCAATGCCTCCGCACTCCATATGATTGAACTTTCAGTGGTGAAAGTGACAAGCATTATGTTCTCAATGCCACCACCGCCAAAGAAGCTTGGAATTGTCTTGAGGTTGCATTTCTTGGGAATGAAAGCATGAAGAGAAACCGATATGAGTCTTTGAGCAATGATGCCGAAGGCTTCTACATGTTTGACAATGAGATCATGAAGACATGTATGGAAGACTCAAGACTCTTGCAAAGGCCTTCTTTGATGTGGGGGCAACCTATGTGGATGATGCTTATGTCAAGAGGAAGTATGTGAATGCTCTCTTGCCTTCGAGCCCATCGAGGTGAAGGCCATTCAAGGAAGACACAACTACAACGAAATGACATCCAATGAAGTTATGCAAGAAGTGCAAGCCTCCAAGGTTGCCACCAAGAATGCCGAAGATACCGTGCTAGGGCCATGGGGATGAAACAAGGCCCCTCACTTGCTTTGAAGGCCAAGGTGGTATGTCTTGATGAGGTTGAAGCGTGCCCAAGCAACATTGCTCCAAATGATCTTGAACCGGCTCTAAATGGTCATATAGCTCTTGCCACAAGAGAGTTTTGGCAAGACCCGGCAAAAGCTAAAGCCAAGGTTGATAAAGAGAACAACTCAAGTGGGAAGAAAGAGCTAGCCTCAAAGTGGAAGACGTGCTACAATTGTCATGACAAGAACCACTACATAAGAGAGTGTCCTTATGAGAACCGAGAGCAAAATGGTGGGAAGCTCATCCCCAAGGACCATTCAAGTTGATCCAAAAGAAGCCCGCAAGACCAAGGAAGCCTTTCTTCAAGAAGGCACCAAGAATTGTGTTGGTGGCACAAGAAGAATATGCCACAAGTGATTCCGAAGATGAAGATGCACCTACTAAAGAGGTAGCCGCATTGGCTATTGTATCAACTTCATCATCTTCTCTCTTTGAATCCCCCAATGAGAACTTCTCCACCAACAACGCTCGTTGCCTCATGGCTAATGTCACCGAGGTATCATCTCCTTCTCCCAAGACTATGCATGAAATGAGTGATCAATCTAGTCTTGTGATTAAGAAGAACTTGTTGCTTTCGATACTTTCATGACTAACTTGCAAGGTGAAGCTAAGGAACATGTTGAGTCTCTCATGAGACAACTATGTGCGGCCGAAGAACTTCTTCAAGAAAAGAGTAAGATTGAGAGAGAGGATTCTCTCACCATTGCCTCTTTGAATGCTTCCGTAGCATCCTTGAATGCCTCTCTTGATGAAGAGAGTGAAGAAAGATGTTCTCTTGAGGAAAGACTTGAGTCTCTTGATGCTAAAAATGATGATATCATTAATAAAATCATTAAGGATAGAGATCATGTCTTTGCTAAATATAAAGTGCTTAAAAAGGAGAAAGTTGAACTTGGGGTTGCTAATGCTAGACTTCTTGAGGATATGGAGAAGCTTGACAAGGCTCACAAGGCCTTGGAAACAACTCACTCCCTTTTAGTCAAGTCTCATGAGCAACTTCAAACTCAACTTTCTAAATCTAGCTCAACTAGCATATCTATTCTTCCTCGTGTTCATGAAAATGTTATTGAAGAAAATGTTAGTGCCAAGACCTCTATTCCCAAAGGTAAAGATAAGGGTATTGCTTACTTATTTGAGCAAAAACCACACAAAGGGAAGGAGGGTCTTGGTTATGTAGCCGAGCCCAAGAAGAAAGTGGGCAACAACAAGAAGATCAAGACCAAGCCCGCACAAGCCAAGACTTCCATTGCGGTGGTAGTGCCACAAGGGGCAAGACCACTCGTAGTGACTTTGCGGGGCATAACAACCCCAACTATATTCTTTATGTTGATTATTATGGGGATGTTTATGCTCAATATGTTGGTCCATATGATGGTTACATTGATTACTCTATTTGGGTCCTAAGACCCTTGTTGCTAACCAAAGAGGACCCATTGAGAAATGGGTACCTAAATCCAAGCAATGATTTCTTGTAGGACTATGCTTCCGGTGGATCGAAATGGGTGGTTGATAGTGGATGCACTAGTCATATGACCGGAAGCAAGGAGATTATGACGGAGTTGAGACCAAATCTAAATAACTCATCCGTCTCTTATGGTGACAAGTCAAAGGCGAGGTAAAGAGTCTCGGCAAGGTGGTAGTTGCAAGGGATATCACCCTTGTAAATGTCATGCTTGTTGAGTCTCTAGGTTACAATCTTATGTCCGTTCGTGCTCTTAATAAGATGAACTTTGATGTCCATTTTACTATTGATATGGTGGTACTCTTGAGGAGCAAGACTCTAAAGGTCATGTTCGTTGGGTATGTTGAAAATGAGTTGTTTGTGGTAGACTTTTCGGGGTCTACCAACACTCAAGCAATATGCCTATTCGGAAAGGCCGACGTGGGGTGGTTGTGGCATCGCCGCTTGTCCCATGTCAACATGAGAACTTTGCAAAGTCTTCACAAGGGTGGCCACATTCTTGGACTAAAAGAATGTTTCTTTTTCTAGAGATCGTCTTTGTAGGGCTTGTGTTGAAGGAAAGATGCATGATTCTCCCCATCCGGGCAAGACCATTATTTCATCAACGAGGATTTGGAACTTCTTCATGTTGATCTCTTTGGTGCCGTGCCTCAACCTAGTCTTGGTGGGAAGAAATATTGTTTGGTGATTGTTGATGACTATTCAAGATTTACTTGGGTTTATTTCTTCAAGACGAAGGATGAACCCAACAACCGTCATCGACTTTTCCAATATTGTTCAACGCCAATACAATGTCCCTATTTTGGTCATTAGGAGTGATAATGGCTCCGAGTTCAAGAACTACACCTTAAATGAGTTTCTTAGTGAAGAGGGGATTCGTCATCAATATTCCGCTGCATATACCCCTCAACAAAATGGTGTAGCCGAAAGGAAGAACCGGACTCTCATGGATATGGCAAGGTCTATGTTGGCGGAGTTTAAGTCTCCGCTATTCTTATGGGCCGAGGCTATCTCCACGGCGTGTCACTCATCTAACCGGTTATTCTTTCGTGTTGGCAAGAAGTTTACATCTTATGAGATGCTCACCGGCAACAAGCCCAATGTCTCCTACTACCGAGTTTTGGTTGTAAGTGTTTCTATAAGAACAAAAGTGTTCGTTTGTCTAAATTTGAATCTAAAGCTTTAGAGGGTGTTTTTGTTGGTACGGTGCCGAATCTCACACCTATAGAGTCTATGACAAGACCGTTGGGAAAGTCATAGAATCTTGTGATGTGAGGTTCGATGAGAATGACGGCTCCCAAGTGGCGCAATTTCATGTTTGTGATGTAGATAATGAGGAACCTCAAGAAGCAATAAGAAGAATGGGGGTTGGTTTCCATCGCCCCATTGAAATCCATCATGAGCCTCCTCAAGCAAGTCCTAGCTCCACTCATGTGGAGACTCCATCATCACAAGTTGAAGTTGCACCTTCTATGGAAGCAAATGATGCACCTACCCAAGAACAAGTTCAAGACCCTCCTCAAGTTGACCAGTTGCTATGCAAGAACCAAGTTCTCCTATTATTGATGCTAGCCAAGGTCATGACCAAGATCAACCCTCTCCTTCCTTTGTTGAAGATGTGCTTCAAGATGATCAAGGTCAACACTCCGGTCAAGACGGGGACTCAAATGATCAAGATGATCAAGCGAAATTCCTCGCATCAATGAGGATATCGAAACCCGTCGTATAGCAAGAGTCAAAAAGGATTGGAGAAGAAAGAGTCTTCATCTAGAAATATCATTGTTAATGTCAAGAACAAGGTCACCACAAGAAAACAATTGGCAAATTTCAATGAACATCAAGCCCACATCTCTATGGTGGAACCAAAGAAAGTCTTTGAAGCTCTTGAAGATCCGGATTGGTTGGAAGCCATGCATGAAGAGCTCAATAACTTCAAGCGCAACAAAGTGTGGAATCTAGTGGAGAAGCCAAAAGATTGCCTCAATGTTATAGGCACCAAGTGGATATTCAAGAACAAGCAAGATGAGCATGGAATGGTTGTGAGGAACAAGGCAAGATTGGTAGCTCAAGGGTCTCTCAAGTTGAAGGCATTGATTTTGGAGAGACCTATGCTCCCGTGGCTCGCCTTGAGTCCATCCGTATCCTTCTTGCATATGCATCACATCATAATTTCAAGTTGCAACAAATGGATGTGAAAAGTGCCTTTCTTAATGGTCCTTTAAAGGAGTTGGTATATGTTAAGCAACCTCCGGGATTTGAGGATCCACACTTCCCTAACCATGTCTACAAACTTGATAAGGCGCTCTATGGTCTCAAACAAGCACCTCGTGCTTGGTATGAGCACCTAAGAGAGCTATTGGTAGACCGTGGCTTTGAAGTGGGGCAAATCGATCCCACTCTTTTTACCAAGAGGGTTAAAGGGGAGCTTTTCATATGCCAACTTTATGTTGATGATATCATATTTGGCTCTTCTAACAAAGCTTTTAATGATGAATTTTCAAAGCTTATGACCGATAGGTTCGAGATGTCCATGATGGGAGAGTTGAAGTACTTCCTTGGTTTTGAGATCAAGCAATTGAGTGGAGGGACCTTCATCTCTCAAGCCAAATATATCCAAGACATGCTCAAGAGGTTCAAGATGCAAAATGCTAAAGAGAAGAAGTTTCCTATGGACACCAAGTGTCATCTTGAACTTAATCCAAAGGGTAAAGATAAGGATGTTGATCAAAAGCTCTATCGTTCTATGATTGGTTCTTTGCTTTATCTTTGTGCATCTAGACCCGATATTGTGTTGAGTGTAGGAGTGTGTGCAAGGTACCAAGCGGCTCCCAAAGAAAGCCACCAAACGGCGGTTCTTCGAATCTTTCGATATTTGGTTCATACCCCAAGGTTTGGTTTGTGGTATCCTAAAGGCTCAACTTTCTCTCTTGCCGGTTACACGGATTCGGATTGGGCCGGTTGCAAGGATGATAGGAAATCAACTTCCGGGGCTTGCCAATTCCTTGGTAGGTCCTTGGTGAGTTGGTCTTCTAAGAAGCAAAATTGCATATCTCTCTCCACCACCGAAGCCGAGTATGTGGCGGCCGCTAGTTGTTGCACTCAATTGTTGTGGATGAGGCAAACTTTAAAGGAATACGGTGTCCATTGTGACAAAGTGCCTCTTTTATGTGACAATGAAAGTGCTATCAAGATTGGCCACAACCCGGTGGAGCACTCAAGAACGAAGCATATTGAGATTCGCTATCACTTCATCCGTGATCACATCACCGGGGTGACATTGAGCTTGGCTATATTCCCACGAAGATCCAACTTGCCGATATGTTCACGAAGCCACTTGATGAAGCAAGGTTCACTTATTTGAGGCATGAGCTAAATATCATCGATTCGGGGAGCGTCGCTTGAATATCTTGCATACACACCTATATCTTAGCTATATGTTTGGTTTAGGTGTAGGCATGGACATAGGGGGAGTGCGGTCCTAATCCATTGGACTATCCCTCCCCCCATTATGCCGATAGAAAGAACTCATTTTGTCTCTATATTGTTCATTTTATGAATTGTGAGCTTAAATGACGAGTAGTGGCGGTGAACCCAAGATATATCTTCGCGGTGTCACACCACATACACTCATACATGGTGGCTTAGGCCACCGCCATCTTCTTTGTGAAGATTTGATCTTGTTGGAGCTTTATGGCCTTTTTGCCTATCCGTTGGTCTTTATGGAAAACACACTCAAATGATGCTTCTTAATGTTTTTTTTGCCTCTTACCAAGTTTGAGTGTGAAGTACCATTTCCAGTGACTTTGTGTCCCATCCCAGGCCTATCCCTTCTGAAAACTTGCTCCTCTTGCATCTTGCATGTTCAACAACAAATCTGGCATTTTTGAGTTGGTGGGGCCGGAAACTCCGGTCCTTTGGGCCGGAATATCCGGTCTGACTGAAGTTTCCGCCCTAAACCCGGAATTCTGGCTTAGGCCGGAACTCCGGTGTTTAGGCCGGAAACTCCGGTCTGGGCAGTTTCGCAGGGGTCCAAAAGGGGATCGGGGTGGGAGTTGACTTCACAACTCCCACACACCCCCGACCCCCAACCCTCCCCTGCAGCCGCCGCCGCCTCGAAGTGTCGCTCCGGCTGCTCCGCCGCCGGAATCCGCCGTGCCTCCGGCCTCCTCCTCCTCACCAACGCAGGGGACCTTCCTCTCCTTCGTTTGGGCTGCACCATGGACAAAAAGGGTACCTCCTCTCTCTCCTTAGGTTTTTCACCTCGATCTAAGTTTGGAGAGTAGTTCCCCTAGTTTTTCTGGTGTAGAATCTTCTAGATGGCAAGGTGTATCCTAGATTTAACCCTAGAATTCTCAGCACAAAGTTTCTTGAACTAAATCGAGGTTCCCCATCTCAGGGCCGGAGACTCCGGTCTTCCAGGCCGGAAACTCCGGTCAGGGCCGGAATCTCCGCCCCCTGAGGCCGGAAACTCCGGTGTAGATCAGACACTTTGTGCCCAGAATTCTTTGGTTACTTCTTCTTTGGTTCCTGGACATGCAAGCTTATCCCCATGCTTTTCTCCTATTCTGTTTTTCACAGGTGTGCAGAGGACAAAGTCTTCCATGAAACATCCTGAAAAGTCACCAAGAAAAGCCATCGTGCTCAAACAAGGGACAAGCTTCTTTTGACAGCAGCACTGGCCGTCTGAGACAGCAGGTACCATAGATGAAGAAGCCACAAGACATGCTGCCCTAGGTGGGTTTGATGATGAAGAAGAGGCCGAGAGAGCTCATTTTGACTCCTTGACCACTGTTTTGGGCATGGGGAAGATCGAGTTTCGTCGGATGAGATCTCAGCAGTTCTATGACTTGCCATCCAACACCGATGATCCTAATTTTCCAAGGAGAGAGCAGCAGCTGATCATGAATGAGATATATGCCCGCATTGAGAAGCATATGGTGTGTGAGCAAAAGGTGTTGAGCCTTGAGAGCTTGGACAAGAAGCCTTATTTTCAAGAGGCCGTGTGGATTGCTCGGAAGCTTGGACTTGAGAGGCTCATCTCATGTTCATGAAGATTATGATATTCAGCTTGTGCAGCAGTTCTTTGCCACAGTGGTGTTTGATAATGATGAAGATGTCACCATGACTTGGATGACCGGTTCTCAAAAGTGCACCTCTAACTTTGTGGAGTTTGGAAGATGTTTGGGATATAAGTTCAAGGGGCCACTACTTGTGTTGGGAAGAGGATGCATGTGGAAGGGGCTGCCTACAACAAACGTCGCTTGCGCCCTTTATATTCAGTTGCATCATCCGTTGGCACTAATCAAGACCTCCTCCCCACCTACAACATTTTCCTTCGCATGGTTCGGCTCAATCTTGCTCCTCAAGCCGGAAATGTGGATGCCATTCGTGGAGGGCTTGTCAATCTCTTATACCATGCTTACAAGGTGCTCCAAGCCGGTCCGGATTGCGAAGGCCAAGAAGTTGATGTCATGGATTTCATCAAGTGTGAAATGCATTGGGCCATTTTTGAGCACAAGAACCCTCTCTATGCACCTATGTGATGAAGCTCATCCTCTCCAAGGTCTCCAACATCGATACCTCTCGCCTCACCAAGCATGCCAAGGGGACTCTCCACCAACTTAGCAAGCACACCAAGCAACCGTCTTCCTCTCGAGCACCTCCTCCGCAATCTAGTAGTGAGGAAGCGGAGACCGAGGCCCCAATGCCTAAAAGGAGAAGCAAGAATGCCGACCCTCCCTCATATCTTCAAGGAAGGGCCAAGTGAACTCGGAAGTGAGTAAACTCTCTTGGTGGAAGAGAAAGTTGCTTTGCATGGATGTTGCACTTCACAAGGAGAACCACGCCTCATATGTGAGAGAGAAACATCATTGACAACCAACAAATCATGATCAAGGAGTTGCGCAAGCTCAACAATGGTAGTATCACTCCTCCTCCGGAAGAAGATGAAGATGGCAATCCTATTATCTCCTCCTCGTCGGCCGAGACTATCCCTCTTGAGAAATGGAACGAAGACATCTTTCCTTGGTCGGATTATGCGGATGTGACTTCATTGCCCTCCACTTCTCGCAACACCGGCAAGGCTCCCATGAACCTTTCCGATGAGGACTACAATCAAGAAGGGGAAGGTGATGATGACATGGAAGAAAGCTCCGGGTGATCTCCATGGGTTCGTGTAGTTATGCTCTTTTCCCTTTTTGGCGTCTCGATGCCAAAGGGGGAGAAGTAGTTCTATTAGGTTCTCTCCGGGATTTGCATGGGTTGGACACAAGCATGTGCTTTTATCATTTTATTGCGCTTGTGTCTCTTTTATGTTATTTGGAACTTATTTGCATCTTATGTGTTGTGAACTATGTGAGTGTAAGACATATGGATTTCTATTATGTATGGTTGAACCTACATTATTGTGCTATGGTTATATGGATGTTTATCTACATTTATATGCACAAGGTATGGTTTTTATCTCTAGACTCAACCTACTTTGTGATATGTCTTGTTTGTGAAATGTATCGTTTACATATCATGTCGCCTTGTTGTGGAACTTGTCTCTCTATATGTGTGCATTTGCATTCCAAAGCAAATGAGTTATATGCACACATCTAGGGGGAGCTTTTCATTTGTTAAACATGATAGTGTGGTGAACTTTATTGCAAATCCGTGTGTTGTCATCTAACACCAAAAAGGGGGAGATTGAAAGAACATTTTGTGATCTCTTAGTTTTGTGTGTTAGTTAACAACACTTAGGATGTCTAATCTGGTGTTAAGTGATGCAGGTTTATTGTATACAACATGTGCATCATCACCAAAAAGTGAAAAGAGTTTCTGAAGCTGTTGAATTTGCTCAGCCCCTGGTGGGGGCGGAGTTTCCGTCCCCAAGACCGGAGTTTCCGGTCTCTGGACTTTTCCTCGAAGAAGCAGCAAAGCTGAAATGTTGCTCAGCCCCTGGTGGGGGCGGAGTTTCCGGCCCCAAGACCGGAGTTTCCGCCCCTGGAAAACTTTCCGGCCCCAGGGCACCGGAGTCTTTGCCCAAGTCACTGCTGCGAAGAAGCTGCTCAGCCCTGGGTGGGGCGGAGTTTCCGGCCCCTGTGGCCGGAGTTTCCGCCCGGCCGGAGTTTCCGGTCACTAGGGCCGGAAACTCCGGTGTGATTCTTCTCTGCAACGGCTACTTTTCTGGGAGGGGTATATATACCCCTCCATCTACCTCCAGCCAGCTAGCTCGCCCAGAATTCAAGATCCCCATTGTTGCAAGCTCAAGAATCACTAGATCTCCCAATCCCTCCACCCAAACTCGTTGATCTTTGGAGGATTGAAGGAGAAGGCCCCGATCTACATCTTCACCGAGCCGTTTGTCATTTCCCCCTCATTCACTTGAGGGACCATTAGCTAGGGTTTCCACTAGGAAAACCTAGCCCCCTATTGTACTCACTTGATTGTCTTTGTGACAGATTGTAGCTGTTTGGGAGCCCCCAATCCTTTGTGGGTTGTGCCCCAAGTCGTTGTTGTAAAGGCTCCGGACTCCGCCTCGAAGGTTTCCGATAGTTGAAGTGAACCAAACCTTTGTGGTGCGGTTCACCGGAGAAGAGGGTGAGGCCTTTGTGGCCGTTGAACCATTGTGTTGGTTC
Source organism: Poa pratensis (assembly GCA_947311845.1). Classification (NCBI taxonomy): domain Eukaryota; kingdom Viridiplantae; phylum Streptophyta; class Magnoliopsida; order Poales; family Poaceae; genus Poa; species Poa pratensis. The sequence goes on from CAMZMU010000070.1 coordinate 39,565,629, forward strand.
ACACCTCTCCAACGAGACGTACTCCCCTAAAAAGGAGGAACTCGGGATTACATCCGTGTCTCCGCGTGCTTTGACTTCGGTTACCTCTATCCTTGTTTACCGCCTTATTATATCGTGCTTAGTTGCTAGCTTGTCATATAGGTAAATTCACCGTAGTTGCATATCTAGAGAATTTACCTTTTGTGTCAAGCCTAAATTGAAAAAAACTAAAATTGGAGTAGCACCTATTCACCCCCCCTCTAGGTGTCATACCGATCCTTTCATTACCGCCGGACGATCCTGACCGTCGGATTCCATCCGACGGTCCTCCGCATTCCAAGCTCGATCAAACGAGCTGCGCACGAACCCTAGCCTCATTCTTTTCTTTCTCTCCCTTGCTCTCTCCCGCACGAACACGGCGGCGGGAAAAAGCTCGCCGGCCGCCGCCCACGGCAGCCGCCGGAGACAGCCGTGCTGGAGACGGTCGCGCCGGAGTCGGCCGCGCCGCGCGCGACCCTTTTCCCTCTCCCTTCCTTTTCTGCCTCGCCCACGTTCCCGCGCGTGGAGAAGAACTCCACCACGGCGATGGCAAGACGATGGCCGTCCTTGCGCTGTTGCCTTCCCCCTCGCCGGTGGCGCGTTCCCCTCGCGGTGAGCGCGTCTCCGTCGAGCGGTTAGGCCGCGGTGCGTCTTTGCCCCTTGCGGGGTTGCTCTCTTTGCCCTGTGAGGGGTAGTGTTCTTCTTCCGACGCCTCGGCATGCCGATGCGCGTCGGATCGAGAGGAACGGCGCGGCTTGGAGCGGCGCAACTTCGCCAGCGAGATGGCCCGCAGGTGAGTTTTCTTTTCCCCTTCCCTAGGGTTAGGGTTAGGGTTTCTTCGGGGTGGGGAAAAAATTCCTTTTCCTTTTGCTTTTCTTTTCTTTCGCTTTTGATTCTACACTAGTGAGATCTAGGAAAACTAGAAGCTCTGATACCATTGTTAGCTTCCTATCAATCTCACCATCGTGTCCATGTGTGTGAGTGTGTTCGAACAGAGAGAGAGAGAGGGGAATTGGGTTGATACCTTCAGTGTGAGAGGAAGAGCTCGAGACCGAGGCCATGGTGGCGTGGTGGTGGCGGTGGTGCTTTCCCGTCGCTACTGCGTCACCTAGATCGGCTAGGGTTATCGGTGGGGTGGCGGCGGCACGGTGCACCTCGTACCGTGTGCCCCGGCCCCCCCACCTCTTTATATGGCGCAGCGCGACAGGGGCCCACCGACCATTAATGGGTCGGGCGCCCCCGATCAGGGCGCGATCACAGGGGTTAATTAGCCGTTGGACTAATCAACGGGAGATCAATACCTAACAGAAAGTGCATGTGTTGCCCCATGCGTGGTTTTGGTAATTAATTACAATCCCTATGGACTAATGTTTGCATTGAGTTATCCTTATAGATCTTGTCCATGGAAAAAGATTGGAGTTCATATGTTGGACTCTAGAAGATAAAGTGATGACCAAGTCTCTATTCAAGGGTTTATAAGAAGAATGGTCATGTGTAGAGTTAAGCATATTGCAAGTATGTCTTGAAGGATTCAAGACATCATCTTTGTGAAACGGAGCTTAGCGAGGCTCTCCCATAATGGAGTATGGGGGAGCATTTGGATAAGTCTTCATCAAGCATGTGCTAGCAAGCACAATCAAGAAAGATGTTCCATCTTAAGAGAGTCAAGATCGTCATCATCTAGCTCAAGTGGAATGCTCAAGGCAAAGGTATGATCTTGATAGGGTTTCTATTTTACCGGTCTCGTGGTGTTAGTGGGAGACCGGGTTATAGGATAGACGACGTACTATCAAGAGGGGCTCTCAAGTGAGTAACTTGATCGCATCTTTGTGGACAGCTCAAACCTTTACATATTTGGCATATCATCTTTCTTGGTTCTTATTTGGCTTTTATCCATATGAGAATTTAGAGATTGTGTTCATCTCCATACCAAGCTCTAGTTCATCAAAAACGGATTTCATTTGAATATCTTGTGATGTTTTTTATGTTGGAGGTTTTACCGGTTCGTCTTTTGTAGAGAGGTCAAACTCTCCTCTTGTGTTCTCCTCCTCACATTGTTGGACTATGATGTTTCTCTGTATGATCTTGTAAAGCTCATCATTGCGATTCGAACGAGCCCAAGAACATCGAAAACGGAGTCCGGATGATCAAGATATGAGCGTTTTCGTGTTAGGTATGTTTGCAGTTTTTCTAGGCCGGCCTGGCCGGACCCGAGGCCGGCCTGGCCGGGCCCGAGGCCGGGCGCCTCTGTTGGTAGGCCGGCCTAAAGGCCAGCCTGGCTGGCTTTCCAGGCCGGGTGTCTCGGGTGGGTGGCCGGTCCGGGCCCCAGGACGGCTCCTCAGGAGACCCAGCGCAGTGCACGCAAGGCCGGCCTCCAGGCCGGCCAGGCTGGCTCCTAGGCCAACCTCCCTGCACCTCTTCAAACGGGCAGTTTTTTGAGAGGACCTATTTAAGGGGCTTTCTTCCCCAATGGTTTCCTAACTTCTTGAGCTTGTTTTTCCCCCTCTCCTCCATTGTTGACCTTTGGAAAAGCTTGCCCCTCTCAATTCCTCCAATGATTCTTGCATATCTTTGAGGGAAAAGTGATAGGAGATCTAGATCTACATTTCCACCAATCCATTCCTCCTCTAAGTGAGGGGAACCTAGTTGATCTTGATCTTGGAGTTCTTGGTGCTTCTCCTCTATTGTTCTTCCTCTCTTATTCCCCCATAAGCATTTGTTGCTTTGTTGGAATTTGAGAGTGAAGGATTTGAGCACTTGTGCTCTTGCCATTGCTTTGTGCATCGGTTTGTGCTCTCCACGAGGATTCGTGGAAGTTGAAAGTTTGTGAGCTTGTTACTCTTGGGTCTTTGGACCCTAGACGCCTTTGTGCTGGTTGAGACCTCTTGTGGTCATTTGTAGCTGTTCGGGAGCCCCCAATTCATTTGTCGGTGTGTGCCCCGGATCGTTGTTGTAAAGACTCCGGATTCCGCCTTGAAGAATTCCGATAGTGGAAGGTGAACCAATCCTTTGTGGTGCGGTTCATCGGAGAATAGGGTGGGCTTTTGTGGCGTTGAGATCGACCTTTGTGGTGCCTCACACCTCTCCAACGAGACGTACTCCCCTAAAAAGGAGGAACTCGGGAATACATCTTCGTCTCCGCGTGCGTCGGTTATTTCTATACCCGTTTTACTTATGCACTTTACATTGTGATAGCCTTCGTGTTTGAAGTATTCTATATTGCTATCACCTTGTTGCTTGTATAGCTTAGCATAAGTTGTTGGTGCACATAGGTGAGCCTAGTATATTTAGGTTGTTGGCTTGTTAATTTAAACACCTAGTTTTATTCCGCAATTATCAAGTCTAAACCGAAAAGTTTTAATCGGCTATTCACCCCCCTAGGCGACATCCTTGTCATTTCAATGGTATAACTTCTAAATTTATTTTGTTGGTCAAAATGATGGTCAGTTCATAAAATACGTGGGGACATTTGTAAATCTAAACAGAGGAAATAGATAAGGCCTAGTTTGGCAGCAAAGTTTTTCTAAAACTGAAGTATTCTAATACACATTATTTAGGTGTCTGACATAGAAATACTTTAAAACAGGTCCAAAGCTGTTTTCCCAATACTTCAAAAATAGCACGTTTTGAGAGATACTCCCTCCATTCCACAATATAAGATGTTTTAGGTCTTTTTCACATTCACATGTATACACATGTATTTAGACATCTTTTAGTATTATGTCTACTCCTTTTAGTCCGAATCTAGACAACATGTGAAACACCTAAAACATCTTATATTGTGAAACGGAGGAACTATACATTATTTAGTCACGGCCAAACGCATCAAAGTATTTAAAACTATGGTATTTTGAGAAACTGTAATATTATTGAAATTCTTAAAAATACTTTGAAACCAAACTCGGCCTAAACTTCTTTTGCAGAAAAATAATTAGATGTGCAGATGTACCACACCCGTAAGGCCATAACCCAAGCTGGATCCGCATCTGCCTACGACTACGAGTGCCTATTCACTCTTCGGGTGGAGGATGAGAGCATCTCCAACAGAGGCGGTATGCCTCAGCGCGCTATTTTTTTTACCGTGCTAAATAGGGATTTCGCGCACGGGGCGGTGTTCAGATTTTTCATACGGGCTATTTTTTTAGCGCGCAGAGTACCAGGTTTTCCAGGCGCGCTAAAATAGCGCGCCGCAAACACGTATTTGCGTCTTTGCAAACGAAAAGAAGATCGAAAAAACAAAATAAAAATAGTCTGAAAATAGAAATTTCATTGAACTAAAACGATGCCACGAACACACGATCACACGAATACAGGATAAACTAAAAACTAAATAACTAGTCTACTCGTCGTCGTCGAATTCATCTGAGACTTCGGAGGTGTCGGAGATGTCCGAGAACAGATCGGCCCACCTCGGATCTTCCTCGGGCCAGGTGGTGCGGCCACCGTAGAGCTGCTCCTCCGCCGCGGCCTTGCGCGCCCGCTTCTCGGCGCGGACCTCCGCGCGCTCAGCCCTCCGCTCCGTCCGCTCGGCCGCCTTGGTCGCCCAGAACTCCTCCTCGGCGGCGGCTTCTTTCGGGTGGCGCGCACGCCACTGCGCCACGGCGAGCTCGTCCCTCTCAGCGACGAGGAGGCGGGCCTGGGTCCGACAGTGGTGCCGGCGGTCTTCGTCGGTGACAAGGCGCGGCGGTGGCGCCAGAACCTGCGCCTGCTCCGCGTTGCGCGCGTTGGCAAAGTTCATCTCGCGCCGGGGGTATCGGGGCGACGACGACGGAAGCTCAGTGGGCGGCGGCGGAAGCGGTGGGAATTTTTTAGTGCGCGCGCGGTAGAGGAGACAGAGCGGTTGGAAGACGCGTGGCTGCTCAGCGCGCTGGAAACGAGGTGCGACATATAGGGTCGCGCGTACCGCTTTGACCAGCGCGTGGGAGGATTTTTGCAGCGCGCGTTTTTCCCGCGTCTGTTGGAGCGCGCGAAATGCCCCGCGCGGCAAAATGCCGGTTTTGGCGCGCGGGGTGTTTTTTTCGCCTCCGTTGGAGATGCTCGGAGAAAAATGAGGTGTGAGTGAATGAGACAGTGAAAAGTTAGTTGTTACTTGCAGCATCCTATCCCAAACAGCCAAAACCTGCGAAGAACCATTCCGCAATCCCCCAGGTCGATGCCCTACTCCGGCGCCCCCTTGCCGCCACTCCGGCAGGCGGAGGCGGGTCGCCACGCCCTCCCGGCCGCCGCGGCTACCTTGTTTGCTCCCAGCTACCGCTCCCACCGTCGTCCGGGAAACCCTCCTCGCCTTGCGTGCGCCCGCGGGCTTCCTTCGGCCGCCGCGGCAGCACCACCCCACACCCACTCATTCTCTCGTGGTCGCCCCCGCCATCCTCCCTTCTACTGGAATGCTGGCGTGGGGACTCGGACGGCTTCTTCTTGTCCAGGTAAGAAGCAGCCCTTGCTTTGCTTTGCTTGAGTGGATGTATTTTGATTGTTCTACGGTTACACATGTGCGGATTGAGGGCAAGCAGTTGTATTTCGAATTAGGAAGCTTCAATTAACCCAGTTACGTGCCCGTAGGAAGCATTTTTGAAGTTTGGTTCTTCAGTAGTACTTACTGGTTAGTAGTTTGAATATGATTTTTTTTTTTCACGCGGAAGTTCAGTTATAGTTCTGTAATGCAAGTTGTTATCCTAAGATAAGGTCATGTACCTGCCTGCAAGCACACTAACTTTCTGTACCGTGCAAAAAAATGGTTCTTACATTGTGAAGTACTTAATGTAACTGCAGAGTGTGTGGCCAGCCCAACTATTAGTGAAGTGATGGACAATCACACTGAGAGTGAAGTTGCAATGGGCTACACGATGACCCAAATCTGTGATAAGTTTATCGAGGTCTTCATGCATCAGAAACCAGACACAAAGGACTGGAGAAAAATATTGGTGCTCAGAGAGGAGTGGCTAAGATACAGACCACACTTCTACAAGCGTTGCCAAGAGCGCGTAGATATGGAAACTGATTCTCATGTGAAGCAAAAGTTGGTTGTACTCGCTAGAAAAGTAAAGAAGGTACGTTCTTTTTCTGCACAGCAAAAACAGTCTTTATGGCCTGCCTGCCTGAACTATGAGCCAGCTATGTTCTTATTTCATTTATTTACGCATCCTCGTCTATGAATCTCGGAACCATCATATATTTAGTTTGCATAATGGTAGTATGTAGTTAGCTGCACATAGTCAATCAAGGGAAGTGTTCATAAGCATTAGATGATAATTTTTACCCGTAAAAAAAATTATATGATAATTTTCTGAACCCTCTTCTTGTTTACAATTATTTTTTTAGATCGACAATGAAATAGAGAAGCACATGGAACTCTTCACAGAACTCCGTGATAATCCCACTGATATCAATGCTGTTGTTGCGAGAAGACGAAAGGATTTCACTGGGGAGTTCTTCCGCAATCTTAATTTTCTTGTAAATGCTTATAATGGCCTTGATGAGCGAGATGGTAACTTTCTACCTTAACATTTCTTGACTGACAAACCACACTTTTTTAATTTACTCTTATTATTTGACAAGTAAATGAAAAAAATGCTTCGGCTATTGCTAGATTAAGGTTGTTTCTAATGCTTTGGCTGATCTTAGTTCATTCTATCAATCTATTCTATCAAACATGTGTATGTTAACTATATCAATTTGTTATTCTGTGAACAAACCAAGAAATGTGTCTACTTCACTTCAGTTCTCGTCACAAACATTATAGTACTCAATTATCATGTTTTCCTTTTATGTGCTGATATTTTTCTTGTCCCTGCATTATGCAGCAATTGCGAGGCTTGGGGCTAAGTGTCTATCTGCAATTCATGCATATGATTGCACACTGCAGCAGTTGGACATTGATTCTGCCCAGTCAAAGTTTGATGATATACTGAATTCTTCTTCACTAGATGATGCATGTGACAAAATAAAATGCTTAGCTAAGGCTAATGAACTCGACTCATCTTTAGTTCTTCTGATTAATAGAGCTTGGGCTGCTGCAAAAGACTCTGCAACTATGAAAAACAAGGTTCGTCTAAGTGAAAATTTAATATTTTGTAATAATTAATCCATGTTTAGATCATGATTTCTTGCTACATATATTCTTCCCACCTGAGCTGTGGGAACACCATATGAAGCACTTCAATCCATCAGGATATTTAACACCCTAGATCAATTAGACAAGTACTATAGCTTGTTAGTCTGCAGTTCCACCAGGTTCAGTTTACAATGTTTGTGGGTATATGACATTTTACTTTTTTTGTTACCATGGACACTTTTACCTTTTCGTTGAGTACTTTAATCTCCAGAAATCAGTAGCAGTTTGTATGACACATATAGATTTAGTTGCTTCCCAGGAATGCAAACAAATCTTATAATGGTTCCCATTTTATTCTTTGTGATTTACGTTCCAAGATATTTATCGTTCTGCAAAGTGCAATTTCAAATGCATCCAGGTAGCAGTTGAAGAAAAAAAATTAAAGAAGACTAGGCGCAGTAAGCTGCCATGATAGGAATTAGACTAGACAACTTGATTCATTACATATATTAGCACCAACTTTGTGCAGTCAGGGCAGTATACAGGAGTACCTGCAAAAATAGTTGATATACCTCAGCAACGTCAGTAATAGATATGTCTGAAACTGGTTTGCATATGGATGAGACCATGACAATTCATATAGTGTACATAGTAAGATCCTTGGAGCACGCATACCCTTTATTGTTGCAACGTTGTGGCTCATGGTCTTCATAATTTGCTTCTCAAAATTATGGGATAATATTTCCAAATTCGTATTAGGTGCATTATGTCTTCGATCACATATAATGTTTCAGATCACCTAGATATTGTATAAATTCAAGACTGGATTTATTACATACCAATTGTAATAAGCATTGGAATTAATCCATTGTAATTAATGTTGATATGTTCTTTGCTGTGGAACCTTTATAATATTTTTAACTAACGCTTGTAGACAATGCTTGTTTACACTTGTTGTGTGGCATAGGTCAAGGATATAATGTATCATATTTATACGACTACAAAGGAAAGCCTCAAAATCATCTCACCTCCAGAGATGAAACTTCTGAAGTACCTACTGAATATTGAAGATCCTGAAGACAGATTTGCTGCTCTTGCGACCGCTTTCTCTCCAGGAGATGAGCATGAAGTCAAGGATGAAGATGCTCTTTACACGTAAGAAACTATTGACGAAGATATATGTAAAATTCCAGTTGTCTCATTCCCTGCATCTAGTTTTTCTTGTTGCATATCCATGCATTTAGTTCTTCTTGTTCATTCGTTTTATCCACAGTATTTGAGTTGATTGGAGTAGTCAATTGTGAATGTTGATTCTGTTATTGTTAAAGTAAGGATTCGCTGGCGTTAGCATGCTCCACTGAACTACTATGTAATGATAGATAAGCATTAAACTGACTTGTCTAACTTCCACTCTCATCAAAAAATTGTTGCGATGGGGATGTAGCATCTTCAGATTGAACTATTGTTTGTCAAAATTTGACCATAGAATTAGATTTAAACAAATAATAGTTTGTAGGTCTTGCTCTAGTCTCTTCCGAATTTCTTTTGCTTGATTAGTCATTGTTCAGTAATACACGAGTGCTATATGGTACGTCTGGGTTCTTGTCTATCCACGAAAAGTCAAGAATTTTGAACTGTCTACAGCTAATGCTAATGGGATTAGGAGAATATCAGTTTCACCTCACTTTATGCATTAGATATGAGTAAAAATAATGCAAGGGGCGTCTTCAGAATCACATGAAAATTACTGGAGCATGTATTATTCACACTTTCAAACTGAGATTATTCAAAGGTCCAAAGTGGATCGAATTTGTGTTTTCACGTCTTGAGCTAGGCACCACAAGCTGCCCGATAAGAGGGAACTGATGTTTTGCTAGAATAAAGGGCCATTTTGTTTGAGCTAAGGTGGTTATCAAGATGTCTATGCATTTGACCCAGACCTGCTTAAAAGCACCATCTTTTACTTGCAGGACTCCAAAGGAACTCCACAAATGGATCAAGATGATGCTCGATTCGTACCACCTCAACAAGGAGGAGACGGATTTAATGGATGCCCGGAGGATGAGCGACCCGGTCATCATCCAGCGATTAATTCTTCTCAAAGAGACTGTCGAGGAAGAATACATGAAGCAGTACATAAATCCTGAGGACCAAGAATCAGGGGACACGGAAGAACCAGAATACAGGCCGTAGCTGCAACATCTTTGGCTGGACAATGTTTGTAGCTGCATATTGAAGACGAGATGTTTTTGTAGTGGGTAGGGGCTAGTGCTGGTCTTACTTTGCAGCCTTAAGAGATAAGTAGATAGGTAGGTGTAACCTGTAGCAAGGTCGGGTTTAGCTAGAACTTGAGGCTTTGCATCACACTGGTTGCACATCTGCAAGTGAGACATGCAATCGCAAATTCCAGGTTATGGAGAAAGACAGCAATATTCGTGGATCATATAATCTTGTTCCCGGTAGAACATCACATCGAGAATCCTATAGCCTGAGAAATTACTGGTACTAATATAACATAGAGATCAAGACCAAGATTATAAAATTTTACATCTGCTAATCACGGCAGGTTTCTTCTCGATACACGGTGTTCCCATAGACCTCACAGTCGAAGTGTAGCGACGGCGGCCGGAGAGTCGTGAGAGAGAGAAAAGAAAACCCTAGAGAGGGGTCCCCTTCGGCCAGCAGCCGACGCCGCGCTCCTGCTTGGGCGCGGACTGCTCGGTCTCCTCGGCGGCCTTGCGGGCCACGGCGACGCGCGCGTCGGCCTCGGCCTCGGTGTAGCCCTGCTCCTCGAGCGCCTCGCGCAGCTCCAGCAGCCGCGACTCCAGCGCCCGCCTCCGGTCGTGCTCCGCCATCTCCTCCCTGATGCCGCCGCGCGCGCCGCCGGGGGCCGACGAGGTGGCGTTGGCTCTTGGGACGGCGGACGAGGAGGGAGAGGGACGGGGGAGGAACTTGTTGGACTGCACGCGGCCACTGGTGCCGGAACCCCGCGCGGTGGGAAGGCCCACGCCGTTGTACATCGCGGCGGCGGCGGAAGGGTATCCTCTCTGTCTCTCTTCTCTTCTCTTCTCTTCTCTTCTCTGGTGTTTCGTGACGGCTTCGGAACGGAACGAAACGAGGGAACTGCGGAAGCAAAAAGGCGTAAAACCGATGGCGGCGTGGGCCCACATGTCAGGCATTAGTAGTCCGGCTCGGTGGCGCATTGCAAGTTTACAACGAAGATTACTGCCAGTACCAGAAATCTGTCTGGCACCCCCAATTTGTTTTCGCTTTGGGTGCCGAAAACATGTCCGGCACAATGTGGGCGTTGTCACCAATGACACACTCGGAATGGCCTTTTTTTTAATCTTTTTGACCGTTATGTGAAATTTCTACCTAGATCCTATAAAAGTTTCAATAATAAACTAATAATTCAAACCATAGAAAATATAGTTATTACAACAATTCAAATTTAAATTCAATCGTGGAAATCGAACTAGTCATGTGCTCTGAGCGTCAAGATCATTTTGCAATTGATCATTTTCATCACGAATTTGTAAATGTGTGGCAAGGAAATCACAAAGTCGGCTAGCATGCCCGGCTCTGGCTCGGCACGAGGGCCTTGGTAGTCCAACTGCGGATCAACTAGGTATTACCCCTTGTCATAGTCACGGTCGTTGATCATATAGTTGCACTCCGGAGTTTGGCCTTCAGCAAGTCTCGCAAACACAGAGAGCTTTGCATCACGTTGATATCATTGTGCGAATCGTCCTTGCCAAAAAATGCGACAGGCTCAAGTACAACATTGCACTTTCCTAAATATCCTCCTTTAGTCCTTTATACATCCCCCACCAAGCGTATAGACAATTGTTCCATCTCCAGTGCATGCAATCGATGATACCAAACATCTCAGGAAAACCTCTCCCTTGGCGTTGCGCCAGGAGCCGAGTTGTGTCTGCTGCATTTTTTATGTTCTCATATAGGTCTTCCAGAACACTGCCACCACCGCATTGCAAAACCTGTATGTGGCTTCAACGGCTGTGGACTCAGACATACGGATGTATTCATCCAATAAGTGGATGAGAATCCAAGAAGTCGGCCCGGTGCAATCTTTTTTCAGCTCGAAGTAGTCAACATTGTCCCGAAAACCCTAGACGACGTTCATGAGCACCTCCCTCTTCACCTAAACCGCCGGCGAAAATCACGATCATTGTTTGCCGACTTCTATGAAAAATAGTCATTGAACAACAACACATGAGTCGTTGTCATTTGACGGTTCTTGTTGGCTACCCGACCTGTGCTCGATTCTCCGCGTTTGGGAGTGGCCTCCAGCTCGGCTTGCGCGGCCAAAAGAACGACGATGACCTTTTCATTCTCTTCGCGTTGGCTGCATTGTCGGCGTCCTCTACCATCATATGGTGAAACACGATCTTATTGTCGCTATCCATAGCCTATTGGACAACAATTATGCAATGCAACTAGGCAATGAATCATCAATCAATCAAATAAACTAGTTGTCAAACGCCCGAACACCTTGCGTCCGGGGCGGCAGGGAGAAAGATGCGGCGCCGACAGAACGAGCTGTGGCGGCGCAAAACGAGGACAGGGAGCGACGACGAGTCTGCCTGCGTGGTCACTGCTGATTCCAAGCGGTGAGTTGGCGACGACAAGGGTGGCGGCGATGGTGCGAATCGGCGGCCACACGAAACTAGAGGACGGGGGTGGGGGGGGGGGGGGATGGCGCCTGACCTCTGTTGCTCCATGCCTATGACAAGGGGCCTGCCTGTCGGAGGGCATGTCCAGGCATTGTCCAGCGCCCCCCGAGCGGGAGTCCAAACTTGGGAGTGGCTCGAGGGTGCCGGACATAAATTGGTCCGGGCCGGACGGTTGGAGGTTCCACTGGGTCCGATTTCTCGGTCCAGACCCCCAATGGGCCTTTTTGGAGGGGGGATGCTTAAGAGCATCTCTAGCGGCAGTCCCAATAGCGGCCATCCGGCACTCCCAATAGCCGGTTCGGCAACTGCGCCGAATGGCCGCTATTGGGAGGGTCGATACACGTTGTTGGTGTATTGGGCTGGCTTCCCCAGCCTCGGTACGGCGCTCATGCCAAAGGAGCGTCGGAGCTCGCTTTGGCAGCTGAAGGAGCAGTCCTCCTGTGCCTGAGCTCCTGTCGTCGATGGCGGATCAGCGCTTGTAGCTGGTCGCTTGGGAACTGGCGAGAAATAAAATCTATCCGCGGATGTTCCACCTATTGGGGAGGAGTGTGCCCGGCGGCACGAGTATGCCGTATTAAGTGAACACCCTCGCCTCGTTGATGGTGAGGCTGCTCATGTACCCTCCTCTTCCACTGCTGACAGCTTCATGGTTGTGCGCCAGGGCGAGGAGGCGAAGGTGCAGTGTACGGAGAGGATGACGAGAACAGCGAGGAGGCGAAGTGTGGGAGAGGGGAAGGGTGTGTGGCATGCGTATAAAAACCGACCGGGGGTAGGGGCTGTGCATTAACGTCGGCGTCGAGAAGGCGAAGTGCAAACGCGTTTGCGCCGCCCGGGGAACCGCTTCTCGAGTTAAGTTAAGCTAACCTGCTTCGTTGCTCGCCTTAAATTTGTTTGACAGACACTATGTGTCGATGACAGGGCCAACCCGTCTGTCGATATCTGACGTGGTGCTGTTTGCCGGCTGTGTCAGTCACTCCTATGCCACTCCCTATGGGTCAGAGCCGGCGTGAGAGTGCCGGACCATGCATTCGGCACGCCGGCAAATTTGCCGCTATTGGGGCCGTGGCTGGATGGTATTTTCCCAATACCCCTCCTTGGAAGCTGAAGAGGCTCTAACTACTCAGTAGGAGTGATATCCCACTCGAGATTTGAAACGGCAAGGCAATGTATCATTACATGAACTATTCAGTGGGAGTGACCCCTTCGCGTCGCTCCCCAGGGCGACCGAAGGGGCGACTCAACCCTAGCGCCGCCAGAGGAAAGGCCGGCGATAGCCCCTCCGCCGCTGCCGTCGGCGCCGGCCACGGTGGCGGCGGGCCCCGGCGTCAAGGGCGCTCGGGGAGGAGGAGGCAGCGGCGACACGAGGTGGCGGCTGGGGCGGCATCTTCGGCGGAATCGCGGGCGGCTTCCAGGGCGGAGCCCCTGGACGTGCGGCGGCGGCGGCAGCCTCCATGGCCGGAGGCGGTGATGGATCTTCCATGGCCGGCAATGGCGAAGACGGCGGCGGCAGCTGCGGATCTCGATCCCGTCGAGATCCATCTTCGATCTCCGAAGGTGCGAGAAGGGGGCAGCGAGGGGTGGCGGCACTCCACTGTCGGCGCTTGGCCCCATGCTGGGCCTAGTGCGATCCAGCCAGCGGCGGGGTCGGGTGGTGCGGCTGCCGGTGAAAATCGCGCCGGCTTCGGCTATGGCGGACGATGGCGGCGTCTCCGACGTCGTTTCCTTATTGAGGCATCGTCATTGCAGTCCGCGTCACCCATCTTGGACTGCTCCGGGGGAAACCCTAGATCTGGGTCTCCCGGATCGGACGATGACGGCTCTTTCAGGGTCGTTCTCCCTCCTGGGGGCATCGTTTTGGAGCAGCTGCTGATTGGGACGGGCAAGGAGAGGTGGCGTGTTGAGGCATCTAACACGTCGTCGACGGCGAGTCTTGGCGGCACGGTGCAGCGGAGTCTCGGCGATGGACGTGTGATGATGGTGACGCGCAGATCGGATATGTTGTCTGGCATCGTGGCGATGTCGATGGCTGGCCTTGCAAGGTCATTACGTTTATCGCTCCTGAAGATGGGATGGCGGAAGATGGTGGCAGCGGCTTCTGGTGTGCGCGTTTGTCGCGTACGCTGAAGATCGGCTGGACCGGTTTGTGCTTCTGGCGCGCTGTCGGGCGGCCTAGTTGAAGCCTCCGGATTTAGATGATGTGCGTTGGTGTGTGTAGGTCAGGGCATCGGTTCTGATTGTTCCACCCCCTTCATCAGGGTTGTAGGTGTAGCGAGTTGTCGCTAGTTTGCTGGTTCGCTTACGGCTGATCTTTGTAATTCTCTTGTAAGGTGTTGTTGAATAATTGCGGATGGCTGTGTGCATCACTCGATGCAGAGGCCGAGGATCCGCACCCCCTTTTCTAAAAAAAAAATTCAGTGGGAGTGATATCCCACTCGACAGTTGAAACGTCAAGGCAATGTTTCATTACAACAACAATCTTTACTTCCCACGTGTATACATGCACAAAACGATCGTAAGTTTACCGGTCACTGTTACAAGCTTACGACAATATGAAGTATTCCTTGTCCTGAGATGAGCAGACTACTGTTTCTAACGTATGTGTATCATATATAGATATGTGCACGGAAGAATAAACAATGCCGTAAGGTAAATCCAATCCTGAGCTACTGACCAGATGCCATACACGATACACAGAGTGACAGAGATCCAGCACATGAAACAACGGTGTAAGGAGAACCCAAGTTCCAGGCTCGTGAGCTGGATGGTGTGAGAGTATGAGATTCAGCACCGGAAACGGATGACGATGCACGAAATATCATCCTTGCTCATCCTGTCAAGTGCCTCCGATGTTAACCGCTTAGCTGCAGCCTGGGGGTCCTTGATTGACTTCACCAGATCAACGGCCTCCTGGTTCTTGATGACCTAAACGCAGTAAAAAGAGACAATGAGCGGCTGTCTTATAAGAAAAATTCAGGAATACAAGTCAGTGAATATGGACGACTAAGCACGTTTATTTGTTATTCGGATACTATATGTATGTTTCACCTATGAAAACGAAACTAAACTATTTTAGCATGGATGATAAATTATGTTGTTTGCAAGGATGGTTACTTCTACAAGTACATGTGAAAGTGACTTCATCTGAATCTTATCTTCCTGCCCATCTACTGTGGGAGGTCAAAAGCTAGATTCTATACCAGATTAGATGATGAAAACTAATTACGAACTCCGCCCATCTTAGCAAAATAGATGATTAAGTCACATTGGTCTTAAAAAGGTTAAAGTGAGTTTTCTGATGGAAAAGTTTCCCGATCTTCCATAAAAAAAATGAAGAACACAATCTAGGACAAAGAATATCACAAATGGAAATTATTCAACGCATGCTATAATAACTTATAAATTCTGAATCACACGCTGTAAATGGAGTTTTCCAAGGAAAGCACATACCTTCCATAATCCATCACTGGCAAGTATGACGAACTCTACGCTTGAGTTTATGGGTACATGCTTAAAATCAGGTTCTGAGCTCAAGTGCGCCTTCAGGCTCTGATCACCAAATGCTCTTGCAACCGCAAGTTGGCCATTTACCCGAGGAACATCACCTACGGGCAAGTAGTAGATGCACTGAGATAATTGTATCTTGTGACTGGAAACAACAGTAAGAGACAACAAAACACTTACCAGGAAAAGTAGAAACAAAACCACCTTGCTTTTCGATCCTCTTCCGTTCATCAGCTGTATGGGGTTCATGATCAACACTAACCTGAATAGCCGTACCCCTTTCACATACAACAGCCCTCGAATCGCCTATGTTTGCTACCCACATGTCCTTACCATCAACTACAATAGCAGTAACTGCTGTTGAACCACCTGGTCCAAGTTGCTTAGAATTTTCAAGAATATATTTGTTTGTAGAGCTGTATGCATTTTTTATTGCTTCTTGAGGATTCGTCCATAAGAGAGGCTACAAAAAACATACAAACAAAATTAACACTTCATATATACATACCATGCATCTCATATTTTATACGGATGGAAAAGAAAAAGAAAGAAGGGTAAAATTTACCTCTTTTAGTATGTTGTTGAAAAGATTAGCTTTCAAAAAGCTGGACACAGTATCTCCCAAATGGCCATCATAAATGGCAAAGAGACCAAGTTCATGATCATTTTCGTACTTATACTCTGCTACATGATAGTCCTCCATGTCATGGCCAGATCTTCCTTCAACTAAGTGAAATCCATGTTTTACTTTGTTGCTTGACAGCTTACTCCGTCCTCTTCCAGTATCAGAAGATGATGAACCGAGACATGCGGCTCTCTTTACATAAATAAATGAAACAGATCAGATCACATCAACAGAAGTATCTTAACAAAAAATGTAATAGTTAAAGCATTGACCGAATAAAGCAATAAGGATATCCATTGCATTTTTTAACTACAAGAGCAATCTGCGTGACTTGCCCATAGGCTATGAGATACAGTGTACATGCTCTTCTTTCGGGCCAGTTAGTTACGTCCTTGCTTTTCCTAACTAGCTTTTTTAAGATGCTAGGAATTCTCTATACATGTTTTTTTTTGGTTCAGTTCACGCTCTCTTTGTTTTTCTTTTCCTAAAGTAGCTAACAATCTTAGAGACTAGGGGGTCTGCCAATGAGAAACGATTCAGAAATCGGGGACATGCTTGAACTGAATCAAGACTACATAAGTGCACATTGTTCCAGGGCCATACTTCGTGAAGGGTATTTCCAACTCCTTCAAAACAAAAGTCGAACTGCATTATTTCCCCCCACTGAAGACACATGTCTGAGCATATTTCATAATGCTAAAAAGCTAGCCATAGAAAGTATAAACCACATGATTGAGGAAAAAATAATTAGACTGTTCAAAAATTTATCCAAATGATAAGAACCATGCTGAGTTGCTAACAATATAGAATGCTGATTCTCCTCGTCTTGAGTATAGAAGCACTACCTTTTACTTTAATGTGTATCCTAATCGACCAAATACTTGGAACAGATACTAACTGAAATGCTAATATTTTCGACAGACAAAAAGGAAGTATTTTTTTCGAGAATGAAAAAAAAGGAAGTATTCAATTTCTCGAAAAGCACATAGTATCGATGTTAAGCAAAAGAACCGTAATTTGAATAATATATTAAAACACGGAGGATGTGCATAGCTAAGGGCTGTGGTAAGGACACTTAGACACGAGTAATACGCCCGAAACTAGTTACACAAGCAATTTCTCTTGTTACCACCAACAATTTAAGCGGAAGGACCAGCAATAGAGCAGACCAGAATTGTGTTGTTGTTTACAGCCTAAATCGCAGGTGGGAAAGCAGGAAGCAGGCCGTGCAGTGCGGGGATAGCCGCGTAGAGTAGAGTTAACAGCGCCGTATCATACGAGAAGGCAGGCTTACTAGAAAACTCTGCCCAATTAGTTGCACAGGAACCAGCGACCTTCTCGCCTACAAGACTAAATCGCCAGTCCGGACACCTCGGCTTAATTCAATCAGAGGACCAGAGAGAAAAGCAGAGCAGACAATTTAATTCGTACTGTAGGAGCAATTACCCGGAGGATGGCGAGTATGCCGGGCCGCCTCCTGCGGCGCCCCGCCGAAGATGACGACGAGGCCGCCGGATGGGACTCCGCCCGCCCGCCGCCGGCCATAGCGCGCCGTCGTCGAACAGTCGCCGAACAGATCGATCGATTAATTTTTTCCTCTCACGCGCGCCGTCGTCGATTCTACTTTTCCTCTCGCCCGAGCCGTCGTCGAAAGGCGCTAGAATACGATTTCCGCCCCCTCGTGCTTCTCGCGGCTTCGGGGTTGACGGGATGGGAACGGCGGCCGGCGCGACTGAGGAAGACTCGATATATATATATAAAAAAAAGATAGAAATGGAGCTTCAGAGCGGAGCGAGCGATGGTGAAGAGAAGGCTGTGGAGTTTACGCGGGAAGTGGGGCCCGCCAAAGAAGGAAAGTAGAGTAGTGGGAGGAAGCGATGGAGACCCGACCATGGCGGTCAAACGAGACCGTCGACGAAGGAAGGAGGTGTCTCGCTCCGACGAACGTACGGCGGGCGCCATAGTCTCTGCTGCAACAGATACGCCGTACTCGCCGATGGCCAGAACACTTACAGTACTCCGTAACACGGATCATGTGAGCATATCCAATCGGATTGGACAACATTTTTTTTGCGGGGGGATTGGACAAATTTATCCCTATCTGACATATACGTGGACAGAGCCCGGACGCCCCCATTTTCCCCCGACGCAGCTTCACTGATTTTGCGTGGGTGACTTTGTGATGACTGACATGTGGCCCCTACACACGGGGCCTCCACTGGTCAGTGACTCAAAGTCACGTGACTTTGTATTTGGCAAAGTCACTGAAGCTGCGTCCATTTTCCCCTCCCGCAATAACAACCCCCATTTGTAACCCTTAAAAAAATGCAAACACATGCATCGTATAGTTTTGGCAAAAACTTATCACATATTCATCACATAATTATCACAAATTCGGGAATCAACTTATCACCACTTTTGTCAGCTATGGTGAATTTATTTGTCACCGGATTTGACATTCCCCTTGTTATTTTCCGGAACGAATATCCCCTTCAATATGGTTCAACTATGGCTCAGCCCCCCATGGCATTCTCTCAACTTGATTGTACAAATATCTCAGCCCCCCATGGCATTCTCTCAACTTGATTGTACAAATATCTGGCCTCTTCCATCTACTCCTTCCGTTCCATTTTAATTGACTCACATATATCTAGATATGGATTTACCTAACACTAAAACGTGTCTAGATGCATCCATATGTAGATATATGTGAGTCAATTAAAATAGAACGGAGGTAGTAGGAAATAAAAGAATCACTCAACATATGCAATAACTGAAGTGAATAACGAAAAATGAACCATATAAAACTTACATTGCTTACTTGGGCATAGCATCCGACAAACTTGTTAATGGAGTCTATGGTGCATGCCCATCTAGTGTGCATTGCTTCCGGGTCTTCATTAAACATTTGGTGGATTTTACCCCAAAAATCTGGGACGTTTGATTCATCACCGGAATTGACTTGGGTCAACCAAGCCTTACACAACACTCATCCTCATGAACAGAGTAGGGATTCCGTCTTGATGCTTTGGGTCTGGCATTCAGTCAACAAGTATCACGAATTAACTATGGGCCTAAAAATTATATCCTACAACGGTAGAGGGGATGCGGAGGGACAACCTAAAGATGACCGAACAAGGGGTGTAAACGGATAGGATAATTTCCGCACAGAATCCGCTGCCGAATCCATTTTAAAGAATCCATATCGGATTTCGAAGAATTCGACGGATAAGGATATCCGATTCCGAACTGAACACCTGGATACGGTATAGGATATGGTATGGAAAATAGCATCCCAATATGAATTATCCGAAAATTAATTAGGATTAGCCGATGGTTATAATCTGAATAATCCGATTTTCTACCGAAATGTTTAAACTAATAGAGCACAATTTGTAGTTAGTGAGTTGTGTAGTTCATCCGTTAAACAACAACTCACTTAAATGGTCATTGTACATACTATGGAATACAACTTTGTTAGGTTATTAAGTTGTAGTGCGATTATTTTTAGTTTTGTGGGTTGATGATGTACATTGCGCGTACCGATCCAATTAATTTTATTTCCGCCCCGAATCCGCTCCGTTTCCGTTCCGATTCTGCGATCATATATATCCGCCACCGAATCCATAACCATTCATTATCCGATCCGAGTAAAAAATGTGGTAAAGGATATGGTAGAAACAAAATCCGATCTGATCTGATCCGTTTACATCCCTAGACCAAACACCGGGACGGCTCCTACGCTGGAGTTGCCCGACCCATAGCTGCATTTACCCTGGCAAGCGAGCAGCGTCGAGTGAGCTAATCGGCGTCCGATGCGGGGCTAGAACCCTCCTCCACCAGAAGCACATCCCACTAGAGATCGGCTTCGGACATGTATCCGCTGCCGGAGCCGGCCATGGTCAAGCAGAGCTGCGGAGGGGAGGGGAGCGGAGTGAATCAGGGGAGAGTGAGTTCGGGTTTGGTCCGGGAGGGGGTGGAGTTGGCTACATGTTGGGTCGGACTAGGTCGGTTCCGACGTGGCAGGCAACATAGGAGCATAAGAGGCATCAGTGTAGCGTGTCCTAAGGAGATGCACGACGGTAGTAGTTCATGGCTGGGAAGAACGAGCAGCTAACACCTTGTATCTGCAAGTCCTATGTAACGGGGAGACGAGCGGTGGGTGGGAATGTGGGACGCCCGGTCAAACAAATCGATTGATCGGCCAGACAGATAATATCATTACCAAATAGTTAAGCAGCAAACACATACTTCAGTACCAGACTACCAGTGCAGCAATGCTCATCCCAAAAACCAGCAATTCAACAAGTAAATCAGCATAGCTTTCGAGCACCGTTGCTGATAGCCATCCTACACTAGATGCAACATTTATAGTCTCGAACTCTCGATCCCCATTTCACTGACACATGGGTCTGCCACATCATGCATCACATCCCACAGGATAACCGGCGTCATAGAAGGCCGACAGGACCAACTAGACCAAACAGCACTTTCCTGTGTATACACAATAACATCGGACCTGAACACAAGCCGTGCCTAATCTCTAAGCTAACAATCACCCATCACACGAGCTTCCACCAGGCTGACTCCAAAGCTGTATCTCCTTCCCTAGCTACAGAATGTCGGTCCACAAACACCAAGAAGAAAGAATGTGCAGACAAATAACTTTGTCATTTTCAGGTCATTCGTCGATGTCCTGGACCCATTGCAGACCTGCCATGGAACAACATATGTGTGTGAAACACTCGCAAACAAGAACCGGGGTGTCATGTCTTGCCAGTGCATAAAAACAAGAAATAGACCATCACGAGATTTACACAATAACTAATAACAGAGTCATTTCTCAGTCTCAGTAAGTAGTGATAGATCCCTCTCTACTACAGATCAGTACTGAGCTGAAAGGAGTCCTCAGAAAGAAGAACTGACCTTCTAATACCGACCCCACCGCTGCATTTGGAATCATAAGTCCAACAATCCGCTGGTTGTCATCTGTCGTCTCCAGGCGGACAACGCGTATTCTCTTGTGAATCTGCCGGGCCTATTTGTATATGTCAGCAAAGTAGTTGCCAATTAGAGAAGAAAGTGAGAAAATACCAACTGTAATTCTAGCACATGTAAAAGCGGCTACGCAAGTACATTTTACTCTAGTGCTAACAATCTAGCATGTTGTCTGATGTAACATTGGGATAGCGAACTGAGGCATATAGTAAGAAAACAAAATTATTTTGGAGAACAGAAGACAAACCTGCTTATTTAGGGCCTTTTCTACTATGCCCCATACAGGAAGTATTAGACCACCCAAAATATTTATCTCTTGTAATCTTCTGCCTACTGTGCAGTAGCTTCCAAGTCTGCATTTGGGTCCATGCATACACTGACAAACAGCCAAAAAGGAAAAAACACACGATTATCAACTTCGTTAAAGTGCAGAAAAGGATGGTGAAGCGTGTCTTCTTCTTAAAACGATACTGGTATGTTTGGATAGACACAGCATACGTAGTAAGACTTAATACTGTCATACTGTTAGCACTATAGTTATTAAAACAAACAAGTTGACGAGCTGAAGAGCGAGAAGATCACCATTACGCCTCCTAAATGGCCCCCTTTCAAACACAAAAACTAAACAACCTTCCGATGATAGAGATAAAACAATAGCTCAAGAGGAACATCATACACTGATGTCCAAGTAGTGCTGTACTGCTACACTTGTATTTTCCATTACATTAGTGGTGAAAAACTACTAATATTTCTGTTGATACTCCATGGATCCAATGCAAGTTTTTTTTAAACGTGATCCAACACCAGTAAAAAGGTACTAGCTTCTTACGGACACAAGGAACCTAGTTAATATTAGTTTATTTTGAATAAAATATGACAATGCAGCATTACCTGCTTGGATGATGCATCATATTCTTCCTGCCATCCTTTCCCAATTTTTTCAAGCGACAAGGCCTTCTTGTACTTTCCCTTAAGTTCAACCAAAGGCATCTCTCTTACGAAAAGAAAAATAAATGATCATTAAAAGTATCTTTGAACATTCCACCAACCATATAAGACATTCGATTACAACTATGCTAATTACCCAAGATGAGCAAACAGCTCCATGGAGAATTCAAAGCATTTAGTCAGCAGAAGTAAACTAATGAGTAAATGATGAACTAAGCACCTTAACGCTTCCCCAACGGCAGGGCGAGTTACTCTGTACATCCCTTCTGTCGAGCTGGTGTAGCAAAAGTGAGAACATTAAGGACCCAATTCATTTAGTGCACCAAAGCATACTGCAATCAGAACGCTGCATTATATATGTTTGTTGGCAACCATGGATACAAACATTAATGTTACAAGCTTATGACACAGTGTCCCATTTCCAAAAGTTTCTATAAATTCCCAGTTTCCCACGACTAAGATCAACTTTCTTGTAACTACAAATTTCGACTATTTTAAATGCAACTTTCTTGAAAATACAAAGTTTTTTCTTAACTCTTTCAAGTTAATCTGACTTCTCTAGCATATGTGAAACATTACAATTTACAAGTTGACTAACATTTTGCTCAATAGCATCCCAAGCATTTGCATATAAAACTGTGTCACCTTTTCCATCTGAAACAATAATTACTAAAGGTAACAACACCAGCTTTCCTAGTTCACCTTCTCATTTTGGCACCAAAGGCAGGACCTAGTGAGGCAGAAGAATCTCCTCTCCCACAATATAATGCCATGACAAGTACTAATTTGTAGATGACCGTCCCTAGGATCGAATCTGACCATGGGTGATGCGACCCAACCCTAAACCATTCCTTGTCTGGAAAGTGGAAACCCATGAAGCATCTTCCCCTTTTCCTTTCTCTCCCGTTGGGATAAGCAACCACAAATTAGCACTCTATCTTCCTCCACTATCTTCTAAATCATTTTACTCTACATGGCAGGCATCTGCCGGAACTAGAGGCGATTCAAATTACAGGCAATTTGGGATTTATTTTTTTGTTGAATTAACATGCTTAACCAGCATGCATGATTAGTTTTGGATAGAAAAATGGAAATACTATTATCTAGCGTGATTTCATGTGCCCAGGATGTTATACTCCAGCTTAAAGTGATTCCCACGTAATTTCTGAATATTAGCATTTGGGATACTGTAAATCAAATTTTATGTGAAATGTACAAATTGATTGTTTTCGCTTGGTCAATAGTTTCTCTCATCATATTCCACCATCTTTTTTTTTACTTCATGAATATTACGTTTTTCAGTGTATCTTCTGGTGTTTAGTTTTCACTTTTTGTATATGTTAATATTTAGAAGTATAAAAAATTGAACGACCATGACTAAAGGAAACTAAAGATAAATAAATCATATAATCATCCAACCATATCATACCCTTCAAATGCTAGCATGAAATGTCTTCTCCCCATCCACTCTCTTCTGGACTCATAAAATCCATCATTAGAAGAACATGCACCATCTTTCTGCCTATCTTCAAGTAATGCATTTGCCGACTTGACATTTGGTCACAACGAGAATGAAATTGTCAAGAGGCGCAGTCTTAAAACCAGAGCAGAATCAAATAGAAATGATGCCTACCTCCCAAGTAACTCCACGGTCAATTGTAAAAGTAAACAACACTGTAGAAGCACCAGACAGGCTATCAACATGAACAGTCTGCACAAATCAACTTGCATTAGATTACTGGGAATAGAGCACCTCAGGAATTTAATTTTGCCTGGAAGATCTTTCACCTCCCAGCCTGTGTTTTATCACGTGAGGGGTTTTGAGTTTGTTCATAGGCTATGATTGCAACCCGCTTATGAATTTCTGATCTCTTTTTGTGGTTTTATACTCTACTGAG
The DNA here is from genome assembly GCA_947311845.1 of Poa pratensis. Lineage (NCBI taxonomy): Eukaryota > Viridiplantae > Streptophyta > Magnoliopsida > Poales > Poaceae > Poa > Poa pratensis. The sequence goes on from CAMZMU010000070.1 coordinate 39,589,362, forward strand.
AGAAACACTACCTTTGGTGATTCTTTCATTTCAACCCTTTTTGCTTTAATATCAACAATACCAGAATCAAGCTGTCCTTCACTTCGTGCATTCTGAATGACCATATCAAGTATACTTGTGAAAAGATCAAATAACCTATTTAATTAAGTATGTTAGTAAGGTTACTAAGGTATCAGCCAAAAAGGTGTAAATATAACGAAAAGAACTTGTGTTGAAGAAACACTTGCCTATTCTGGATGTCTGGAGCTAATCCTAGAATACGATTAAGGAAACGGGCGACATCATGCATATCAGAATCAACAATCCTGCCTGTAAGCTTTCCTCCATTTTTCCCAATGACTGCACCGACAATTGTCAAACAATGAGCACTGAGTAATATATTTGAAAACACATATCACAGGTTACAATGTGTAAAATACAAGCATGGTAAGTAAAACCTGCAAATGTCATTTTGATTCCTAAAATGTAGACAGGAAAACATGGATGTGAAATATACTGCATAAATCACTAAATCAGATACTTGAGTCATACAAAATTATATAAGTGTCTAATGTTTTGGAGCACAGACCAGGGTCAAACGTCAAACAAATTACCGCAAACTGGCATGGATGGAAAATAGTAAATCCAGAAGTAGAATTTAAAATTTATATGATGAAGTCACCAAAACACAAGAAGTTTGTGGTGAGCAGCATCTACAGCTTTTGGAACTGTACCTATAAGCCAGATAGCAAAAATAGACTTCCTATATCCCGCGTACTATATTTATGTCTGGCAAAAACAAGTTTTAGCACAAACAGAATGGAATTGATAAAACATATTGAATTCAAAAGTTGTACTCGCATGATAGATTGGACAAAACTCAAAAGGGCACACAGAGCTTTGACTACTATGAAGCATCAACAGTTTTGGGATGTGTGCCCATAGAACACAATGTGGACATAGCAATAGAAGACAAACAAAACTTTGTTAATCATACTTTTTCCTATGACAAGAAAAAACAAGTTCAGAAACAAACTTACAGATAGCAGGATCCCTGATAATTCCAACTGCCACTAAAGCAGCTTTTGCTTTAGTGATGAATTCTTGGAGACTAGGTTGATTCTCAGAGCATCCCAAAGGCACAATTGGAAATGCATCCTGGTAACCTTGAAAACTATTCTTTAGAACTATGTTCGACTTATAAAACTCAATGCCTATCCAGAAAAAAGGCAAAAGATAACTAACCTGTTCCATTATGCCTCTGTACATCATTGTGAGGGCTTTCTTTCCATAACTACTGTCATAGTTAAAAGCACTAAGTGATGGTCCAGCTCTGAAAATGTTTAGATCACACAATGTAATCTTCAGATGAGATCAAGTTTACAGAGGACTGAAGTGACTCAGATGAACAGAAAGAACCTTCGATCTCCTTGTGTTAAAGCTCCAAGAGACTCTAGCCGCTTTGCCACAATGGATGCAAATCGCTTTTCACCACCAAGGTTTGTAAACAGAATCCTACATTGATATTTTCAAAACTTATTACTTAATTACAATTCAGATATAAGTCAACTGAAAAGCAGGCATTTCCCTCAAGTAGTAAGACGAATTGGCCATGTTGAGCATGAACTTAAAGATGTGCCTCACAAATATAGGAGTTTGTAGCAATCATCACTAATCCAAGTTGAACCAACGACTATCACATTCCAATCCTAGCTGTAGTTACTTATACTAGCATAAACAAACAGTTTTAATGTGCCAATTGGAAATTTTCATATTAAATAAATGATATCAATACCTATATACAGGTGCAGAAGTTTGATTAGAACGATGCGTTCTCCCAAACTGCTGAGTAGCACGGTCTGCACTCCAAGGAAGTTCAAGTGTTATGTGCACTCTTCTTCTCTGTGATGTTTAGATAAGCAGGGTAAGGAAGGTTCCAATAGATAAACGACGCATGCACGCTTGTATGGATAGGCAGTGCAGGAAAACAGACCTTATTTTTTACCCTTCGATCAGCATGTAAAGAAACACCTGCTGATCCTGCTTCCGATATTATTGCGATGTACTTTTCTCCATCCATGAATAGCTGCTTTTCATGCATATTAATCATGTCCAATGCAATTTCTTTCCTGTAAATGTTATTCATACGAATTAACTAAAGAAGAGAAGATAATAAGTAATTACAAGAAAGCTCACTCACGTGTTCCGTGCATGATAAACAACACCTTTTCCATCTGATGATCTTATTAGCATACCACGCCTTCCAGTTATTTCTGCAACTTTGTCAGGACCACCTAGCTAAAAAATATAGAGCACATGGAAATGCATAAGGTATTTGTCGCTCAATGCTTGAATAATCAGCTAAATCCTTTAGGCAAGCTGTTTCACTCTGTTGAGTTATAGAGTACTCGTAACACAAATCCCACTTCTGCTATTCAATAGCTGCATGATCAAAGGAGCAGTCCTATCTAAATTCTTAAGTGTACCTTGCGGTTAATAGTCCTTGCTCATAAGTTGAAACGGAAATTTGGAGTAGGGAAATTCACTACTCATGATCAGAAAAATCAATTACCTGATCAATTATATCATCTAGAGGATTATTAGGCAAATCTAAAGCACGGATGATGTCTAAAATCATTGACTTCCTCTCCACTGCAGTGTCATACCTGCAAGTGATTTACCAGGTGATAAGTCCTTAAACTGGAAGGTATTAGCACACTAAGTTAGCGAATGGTTACTGATCCACATAATACATACCTCTTTGATAGTCCAGTTATGTAAGCATCCCTCTCTTTAAAATAGGCTTCTAAGTTCTCCTTGCATGTGTAACATGACCAATCATCAGTCAAATTTCCAGTCCAAGGTGGAATGGGACAACCAGGGTGAACTCGTGTCGCACAACTAGAACACTGAAGCAACATGCTCTTCTCCTGAAATGGTAACACAAGTAATGAAAGGTGTTTGAAAATATATTTAGTCTTCAAACTCCCATTTCCTAAAACAATCTGAAATTTCGCAAGAGCCCAGCCATGTCACTGATATAAACACTTCGTAAGCAAGTTCCACATTTGGTTGACATCAATTTAGAAAATTCAACCATGGTAATCAATCACAAACTTATAATGGTAGAAGAAAAATGAAGAAGAGTGACAATGGCACATTGAAGAGAATTGAAAAACTTCATGAATGAATACAGAAAGGTATAAAATTAAATAATAATTCATAGGAGAGCAAGATCAGTACAGTAAACTGTGGAATAAAATGTTTACTTTTTTGCTTTATTTTTCTAACTCTGGAGAGTGGGAATGTGGTGAAATAAAAAATGGTTGGGCTAGCAAAAAAAAATGTCAGCCCCAGTTTACATCAAAATGAAGTCAAAACATGCTATGTTTATTGAAATAAGAAGCATAACAGGTCACCTCCTCAGTATTGCAGATCTGACACATATAGGATTCCTCATCAGATTCTGTCAATTCATGGTCTGAATTCACTGCGATGTATTACAGAATAGATAAATAATTATCTCAATTGATTATTTGGAAATACCATATAAATCTGCCAGCCATACATGTAACAGTAGCAATTAAGTACTTAGGCCTATAATAACATTTCCTGTTTCAGCACTTTTAGCTACTTCGGAACTTTGGTATTTGGCTAGCCATTGTCACATACTTAAGTTGGACAGATATATCATACAGTTCCATGTTATTGCGTTCAGGGACATAAGAGAAGAAATGTGAGCAATCTCGAATGTGAGAGGAACTATTGGATAACAGAATGATTGTGTACTGCCCCAGAACATATGAGATGCAATATGAAAGGAGTCAAAGGACAGCAATAGCGAAGCATAACTTATCTACTTTTATCTGAAGAGCAAACAAAGAAATGTACTTTCGCAACTTTCTATTTTGCAGCATATTTAAAGATAGAGAAAACTCCTTGGTTGACAAGCGAAAATTGAAGCATAAGTCATCTACCATTTTTCTAAGATTTAGCTTCTACAATTCAGTTTGTTAGACTTTAGTCATAGGAAGGCTATGCAAATCCCTACCATGGTGAATCTTTTTTCCGTTTCTTCATTGTCATCTGAGAATTTGTTCTGTATGTAGCACACAAAATATATACAGTCCCGGATTTTCCTTTTTCATCCAATGACTGTTTTGATTGCTAAGCCACAACAACAACAACAACAACAACAAAGCCTTTTTTCCCAAACAAGTTGGGGTAGGCTAGAGTTGAAACCCATAAGATCTCGAAACCAGGTCATGGTTCTGGCACATGGATAGCCACAACTTAAAAAAAAAAAATTGCCCATAGTGGTTGGAAGATTACAATTTCCATGTCACGACACTAGCTTGTGTATCACTACACGTTAGAATTTCTGCAGCATATCATCATTATATTTTTTAGGGACCTGGCACATTCAATTAGTAAGGGGTACTTGGGCCATTAACTGAAAACAAAGGACATGAAACGCAACGGCTTTTTGCGTTTTCTCGAAGAAAAAAAAGACAAGCCTTAAAATCTACATGGTTGCGCCACAGTCAACTAGCGTGAATGGCAAATATGGAACCAGAAATTTTCCATTGGTATATATCTGGAACGTTGCAATACCAGCTTGCGTAGCAGCGCACAGCAACCGCAAATTGAGCCTTAAAGTTGAAACACCACATAATAGTACCAGATACATTATTGTTATAGTTTATAAATCGTGCATTTGCTTTATGAAAGCTTTACTTTTTCTGGGTCATCTCGCAGAAGTTATTTAGTCAAGTAATTAAACATTGTACAGAATCACATGCCAAGAAAACAGGCCACCGCGGTACTCCAGTTTTCATTATAATATAAAACATAACACAAAAGCAGGTTCCATTAGTTTTTGCAGATATCCGAATTTGCTTCTAATCATTTGGAAGCTGTGAAAACATCGAAACTATATGTTTGGGAACTTCACACAGCAACATTCTAACGCACAAGATTTCTCTCATAGGTTAATCATATTGCAACGAGGAACATGATTGTTAGAAAAGCTTAGCTATATTGCTCATTCACTCAAAACTTACGCGGCTAAGATGATCCACAAATGAAATCTAGATGGCTATGAGAATATTAACCAATTCCAGTAATTTTGCTTTTAACAGCTCCAAGAAGATTCTTCCAAACCAAATGTGAAAAGCAACCGCTTTGTAATCGCAATTCTATACAATTAGTGACTGCTTCAACTAATTCTCAAGAAACTTACGTGGAGAATGTACATCCATTCCATCATCAATCCCATCTTCCATTTTCGTGGGTTTCCTAACTCGTCCTTTCAAGGATACGTCGGGTCCATAATGCCGCTTACGCTGTACCTCCGTGACCTTTTCTTCACCTACAAGGATAAATATAGAATATAGAATAATGTATCCAAAATTGCAAACCAAGAGATCTAATTGGAGACCAGCTACCAAAACGGTAATATTTTAGCATCCTGACCCCATCTACAAAGTTAATTCGATGCAAACCTTGCTGAAAACAATCAGGCTTCAGAGGCAAGGGATAGTTATCTTCGACCAGCTTAAGAAGCAACTCTCTAGGACCAGAGATGAAGTCTTCCATTTCAACACCCTGCCACATGCGTTTGAATAAACAAACAACAGTCCGTATAATCAGTTCACCTCACCTTGCTACACTCTAGAATACACAAGATGGGAGGAAAAGCTAGTGGCAAGACGAACATATTTTATGATAGCTTCCTCTGTTCGAGCTTCTCCAGTGCTCTGGAGACCAATCACCACACAGTTTTCTTCTGCTAAGGCTTCTTTTACCAACCTCACAACAGCAGGCACCTTTGCAGACATACACAAATGCCTAAAAAAACGCTGCCAAAAAAATCATTGTTATTTATTTATTTATTAACAAGGTGATGTTTGAGATATGAAGCGAACGATATGCCAGAATTCACATATACTGAATCAGAATTTCCTCTGTGATCTAAAATTCTCTAGTTTAAACATGGAGTAATATGACCCTTTTGGGAGAGCCAAGATCCATGAACTCCAATAATTAACAAGGGTGTTACGGTTATATATACAGTGACATAAAATGAAAGAGGAACCACCTGATGGCTGGCCCAGTATAGCCGCCATATCTGAGCTGAATTGCCCTTGTCTTCTGCATAGTACTCGCTTGCCGATAGGAGTTCAACACGCAACTCAGTCCAAAATTGAGCTGCCTTTCTATACATATTCTGCATGATTAGATTGCAAAATACAAATTAATCATTACTTTTGTTCCATACTACATCCCAGACTACAGGGCAGAACAAAAAAATGGTTAGAGAAGGTTAAACTTTTAAAGAACAATATTTTTTTCCTGTGATGATAAATCACTTTGTAGATCAGAAAAGAAAGAAAACGAGAAATTATTCGAGAAAACCATAAAGCAAAACTAAAGGGTAAAAGACAGCACAGCGACTTTACCATCATTCTTTCCTCTAGAGGTGCCTCCACAACATCAAAATCAACACCCTTATAACTTAGTGTGCGGCAAACATACATACCCCTGGCACATCAACAACAACAGTACCAAATGAATCATTTTGACTGAAATGGAAACCGAAGCAACAAGACAAATCAGCTACCTATGTACGAACATAATATTTGATATGATACCACATGATACCGATTTGGGTCTGGCCTTTTCATGTCAATATTGTGCACATATAAGTTAAAGCTGAGTCATTGAGAAGTTCCAGTAACTCCAACCTTGCTTTCATGTCCATCGCAACAAGTTCAAGAGCACCCACACCTCCTTTCTCAAGAGCACCTGAAAATTGTTTCGATAAGTTAAGTCATAAACAATAAGCTCATCCATATATCCATTGCTTTCACACATCCAATTTCTGGTAATAATTTGCGAAGCATAGAAAATATCATAAAAGGATTGCAATATTTTGGGTACTATGAAAAACTTGCAGCTAAAATTGGCAGATCCATTTCAAACAACTGAAATGCAGCAATGGATATATGGATGAGCTTATCCATTCCACTGCCGCCAAATGAAAGCATCAAACCTCTGATACCACTTTAAAAAGGGGGACAAGAATATGGCTATCCAAAAACTGTTTGTATTGTTCAAATATTCGGAGTCCCAAACCTAGACACCGTGGACCTAATTAGACAAGTCATCTTGTGTAGGTATCTACCTCACCAAGGTAAACTTGTATCTGTACCTACAGTTTAAAAGAGGTAGGTGGTACATTTTTTGGGGGGCTGAAGTAGGTGGTACTTTACTATGACTTCGGAAAGCGTATGGATGTAAAACACCATTTCGTTTGATAAAATTGGAAAGCATTGGTCAGCAAATGGTAATTACCTCAACAGACCTCCGATGATCCTAAGCTACTGCCAGATCGCTTCTGAACCACCTTTTGCAGTGGATAATATTATTATATGCTTTTAAATGTACTAGCCTACTACTACCCCCGGGACCCTTCCTTTGTGCATCGAGAGGGTTGTTATGATGATAGCTACTATTGGAATGTCGAAATGACTCTTATAACTGCTAAATAAAGTGATGCTCTGTGTGTGAACTAAGAGTCTTAAGACAGGGTACATAAACCAAAGAAAAAAATAGGAGTTGACTAGTTGAGACAAACATAAACCTAGAAATTGGTGGAAATTCTGAAATGATGTTCCATCTCCCCAGAGACCAAGCCGAACCATATAGCCCAAATTTCGAGGCTCCGATGCACCAGTTGCTGAGCAGTAAACCACTCGAGCTTCAGGTAACATTTCCTGTAATGTTTTGGGCCATAAATGTATGAGCAAATCATCAGAGAACTTATAAAATACCATCTCAAATACCAAGTAATATGTCAAAGTGAGAAATATAGCCACACCCGAGAAAGTTATGCATCTTCATAATATGGAAAGAAAAAAGGCGGTTATCCATAAGATCGTTATGCAAACTGCAGATTAACTTTATAAATATTCTGACACAATCAGAGTATAGTGACTGTCACCTTAGCCAGGAAATTCTTAAACATGAACTTCAGAATGATGGCAAAAGTTATTTCCTGTGATGAGCTTCCTTACATAAATTTAATCAAGATTTATACAGGTGGCAGGACAATTCAGGGTTAAGGCTGTCATGGTTTCACCATATATTTCATGAGTATGTAATTTATCTACAAATGCACCTACCATGCAGTCAACAGCAATAAAATGTGTGCATAGTTGTTAGATATACATTGTAGCTGTTTTCGTATCCTCATGTAACACCTGTATATATCAGCCTAGAGCCACACAAGTTGCATTTCTTCGTAACACTAGTAAGGTTCTGCTCATCACAAAGAGAACAGAACAAGGAAACATAAGCAAATTATGCACACGCACCTGGATCTCAAGAACTGCTTTACCAGTGCGAGTAGACTGGCCTCCTCCCTCAGGAATCAGATTTTTGGCCTTGTGGCACTGCAGAAAACAAAGCATTCAGCACGCCAAATTAATGTACAACGGGTTTGAATAGAAATTGGATGCTATCCAGAAGGTGCTAAACTCGTTCCATTCAACTTAATATTTTTTTTGTTACTGAGTTCAGACCAGGCCTGTCTTTACCTCATCAAACACCACAAGACCATCGAACTCAGATCCACACCACTGTACCAACTGCTGCAAACGGGAATAGCCTTTCTCAGAGGATGCTATTAAACTGCTATAAGTTACAAAAACCACTCCGTTTGCGATCCCAGTGGCCTTCGAGTCTAACTTAGAATATGGCAGCTTGTTTAACGCGTGCACTGCAGAATAAATATACGTATCAGTTGCTAATATCAGCAAATGAATATGAAACGAATAGCAGAACTAGCTGCTGAGTAACAGGAGTATAATTCTTTATCTAAGTGTATGTGTTCTTCACTTCCACTTAATTGCAGAAAAAACATGGTGGGGATAGTATGGTTATCAATCATTGAAAATTATTTCTTGTGTTGGGAGTAGAGACAAAGATAAGAAAAGCTTTACGGTTGAGTGGTTGGATTCCATTACTTCATGACCAGCCTACATACTGCAGTGATATTATGGTATAATTCAACTCCAGAATTATGTGTACTATTACTTTGTCAAAAAAGTAAGTGCTGAAAAGAATGTCATCTTTTGCATATATATAAGTACCACGGAAACCAGCAAAATTAACAGCCCAAAGAATAAAGAAGAAAGCTCTACTTCTACACTACAGCCTTCAGCAGTTGCCGGCTGGTACTAGTGTGTACAACTGACTTTGAGGATTTGTTAGAAAAATGGTGTTCCTATCTTATTCAGTACACCATGCTGCACTGCATGCATTCATCTTCAATTAATTGGTATAACAGCTAGCCTTCATAGCATTTGAACGTACTTAAATATAGTTACATTACATGTAGAAGTATAATATAATTACAACAAAAATGCACATCGGATTGATAAGTCCATGCACGCAGCACGCATGTCCCTAGAAAGCTTTTTTTTTCCTACTAAACCCCAGTTAGCCTAGTGGTGGATTATACAATAAAATACCAACACATCATGGTTTATCTAAACATTGTGAACACTTGTACTCCAAGCACCATACTTCAAATACTGTGGCTTTTGGAAGACTATTTTCAAATGTTGTGACACTGACATCTCAAACAAAACCTTATTTGCATGTCAATGGAATCAATTTAGGAGCCTTGAAATTCAATGTGCTTACGACTCAATAATTGATGTATGTCATATGTATAGGTTATTACCTTCCACACATTTTGCACCAACATCATCCAAATCCCTGCGAGCGTCATATTTTAAGTCTGAACCAATGGAAATCCACCTGAATAATCCATCCACTGTTAATAATGGAATCAAAAGCAATGAACAGCAGAAATGCAGACAAAATAAATGCGTTCATAAAATAAGTTACTGAACCCCTTTTCTCGCACAATTCCTTACAAAGCCTTATGCCTTCCCTGTTGCCAATTTTCCCAGATCAATCCAGCAATTGTACGGCCTTTACCAACACCAGCTCCATCACCAATGAAGAAACCTGCTCTGGGACCAGTAGGGAGATGATGAAGGTGCCTCTGCCATAAAAAAACATAAGACTCAAGAGATGCAATGAATATATATAAACTTCAACAAAAGTAAAATCTCATCAAGAAGGTAGCTCACCTGACAAGCATACACTATTGTTTCGATTTGTAAGCAAGACAGCGCCTTGGTGTCATCCAGTTCATCCATAATAGTCAAGTTGTAAGTAGGTTCAGGAGGTTGCACCGCTGATAAAGATGAAGTCTCTACCACAGGGTCCGGATGAGGAAGACCAAGAGATAGCTTGGGAGGCCTCTGGAAAAAAAGAACATGAGCAATGTAGGACTAAAGCTGAAATACAGCTGGAAACTCCATGGCACTACCCTCCAGTTAACCACATATTTTTTAGAAAGCAATATCTTACATAGTCCATGAAAGTATCACCAATAGCGCCACCTTCATCTTCCTCACGCTCAACGTCAACTGCGACCTGTTTGAAGCAAGCTATTAAGTCATCGGAACAAAACAATGCAGATGAATGGGAAAACATCAGTTAGCGCATGCACAACTGAGGATAGGCCATACTGTATGGGCAGTGCAGTGGTCAACTGTAGCAAACTCATGATAAATACGCATAACAAAATGTCCGAACATGGTACATACCTCATTGATCTCCTCGGGTAGTTCGGGCGGCGGTGCCATTGGCATGCGCGGCATCATGGGCAGGAAGGGCATGTGCGGCATGGGTACCGGAGGCGCGGGCGGAGGCGGTGGAGGGACGAAGCCAGGGGAGGCAGATGCGAGGAAATGCTGAAGCTTGGAAATGTCGACGGCGAGGTCGACGTCGCACTGCGGGCAGCGGAAGCGGGAGAGGCCGTGCGGCACGTTGAGGATGGCCTTGCAGCGCGCGCAGGGGAGCTGGATCTTGGTGGGGTCCACGCCCTGCGCCCGCGGCCCGGAGCGGCGGGGAGCGGCAGCGGGAGGGGGAGCGGTAGGGGGAGGAGGAGGAGGAGGCGCGGGCTCAGACTGAGGCTGAGGAGGCGGAAGAGGAGCAGGAGCGGGAGGAAGGGAAGGCGGCGGCGGCGGAGTAGGGGATGCCTTGGGCGGGGAAGAGGGCATGAGCTCGGGGGGAAGGCGCTGCGCCATGCGGCATTTGGGGCAGATGAACTCGGTCATGCCGGGGCCGACGGCGAGGACGCCGCGGCAGCCGGCGCAGCGCACCTGGACGGCGGCGGCCGCCGGGGAGGGGGAGGGGGAGGCGCCGCTGCCGGCCATCGCGGGATTTTGGCCGCGGAGGGTTTTCTACGGGGTTGTAAAGAAGGAGAAGGAAATCTGGGTGGGTTTGCAGAGTGATTCCCCGGGACTGAGAAAGATGCTGTTTGGCCCATTCGGAACACGTGATAAAAAAATATTTCTATTTTTAGTGCTCTCTACTCAGTTTTATCCCTGTCTTTTTTCGATAAAGGGATCTTTTATTACTTAAAGAGAGTTTTAATTATTACATCCGGCCTCTGCATAATTAGGATGCACACAGCCCCCAACAAATTCACAAGTCTCGAAACAACAAAAAATAAAAGGCGAATTACATATCAAATTGAGAAAATGTAGAGACGCCTATGGTGGTGGAGGACAAATCCGGAAATTATGCTGCCACCCATGCTGGAAAAAAACTCCCTCGCCGCAGCCTCCAACCGCGAGGACACCTCGAAAAACAGGTCGCGGTGCTCCACACGCTGTAGGGACGACCATGATCGTAGCGTAGTCGTGCACCAGTAGATAACCTACATAACAGAAATATTTGTATCATTAAACACATTGTCATTTCTACATAGTCATAGCGACCAAATAACGGCAATCGCTCCCACCCTAATAAGAAGTTTAAACCTATAATCCACCCCGTTTAGCCAATTGCCGAAAATATTCGCAACGCTACGTGGAGGGAATAAGGTAGAACCTATCTGGATGGCTGACCATATAGATCTAGCAAAATCACACTGGAAGAATAAATGCTTAATAGTCTCGTCATGATGACAAAAGACACACGTTTTACTTCCGTGCCAATTGCGTTTGGCAAGGTTATCTTTCGTAAGAATTACCCCTCGACGAAGATATCATGCAAACACTTTAGTTTTTAGTGGGATCTTCATCTTCTAAATTTTCTTATTACTAGTGGAATTTGGTGCGGCGGCACGCCGCACCCGTTGTAATTCGGAATGTTGAAATCCGTCGGAATTTTTCGTCTACAGTATGTCCAAATACTTAGTGAATTAAAATGTTCAAATATGCTTGTATGTCGACATAAATTTTTAATTTAACTTCATAGTTAGAGAATGCATGATGTGAGCATTTGTTAATTTTAACTCCGTAGTTAGATAAAGTTCATTCAGATTGTATCCAAATATTCACCAAATTGGAATGCTCAAATATGTTTGCATTATGCTATAAGTAGTTAGCTTATATTTTTGTGAGCATGTTGATATATTTTAGAGTATATCCAAAAAAATTAGCAAATTGAAATGTTTAAACATGTTTCTATTTTTCCAGTAATATCTAATTTAAGTCCATAATGAGTGGAAACGTACATGTATTGAATTGAATTCCATATTTAGAGAAAGTTCATCTAGATTACATCCAAATATTTACCAAAATGAAATGTCCAATTTAAGTCCATAATTAGAGGAAGTGCATTTGTTTTTTGTCTAAATATTCACCAACTCAAAATATTTGAACATTTAATAAATTAGATTCCACATAATTAGAGGAAGTACAGTTGTTTTTTGTCCAAATATTCACCAATTCAAAATATCTAAACATGTTTGTTTTTTGACATAAACAGTTAGCATTTATTTTTCTGAGCATTTTGATGACTTTACATAATTAGAGGAAGTGCATTCGTTTCTTGTCCAAATATTCACCAATTAAAAATATTTAAACATGTTTGATGTACATTTATTGATGTGAATTCCATATTTAGAGAAAGTTTATCTAGATTACATCCAAATATTTACCAAATTGAAATGTTCAATTTAAGTCCATACTTAGAGGAAGTACATTATGTGAGCATTTAATAAATTTAACTCCATATGGTTAGAGGAAGTGCATTTGTTTTTTTTTTGTCCAAATATTCACCAATTCAAAACATCTTAACATGTTTGTTTTTTGCCATAAATAGTTAGCATTTATTTTTCTGAGTATTTTGTTGTATTTTCCATATTTTTTCGACGGGTATGGATATTTATAGAAATAGTTCAATTTTCTGGAAAAAAAATTCCAAAAAAAAAGACGGCACTGTAGAAGTACAAATACTGTTCATGTGAACAGTAAGACGACGCGACAGAAGTGCGAATACTGTTCATGCGAACAGTATTTGGTGACGTGGGCAGCTGAGGGAAGGCCCAAAGGGGTCAGCTTTGATATATAGATAGATTTGGGAATTTGTCGGGGAGAGACAGAAAAACGGGGAGCGAGATCGGTTGGGAATGTGAAGACTGGGAATGTGAAGACGAGGAAAGAAATGAAGGAGGAGGGATGAAGGAACGGACAGAGATCCAGTGAAGTCACGCTGCGACTTTTTCAGAATATATAACGAGACATATACTACTTGCTCGAATGTTTTTGATTTTTTATGAAAAAATAAATTTTGAGCTCAATTATGTGTTGTTGGATAAAAATCGGATGCATGCAAGAGGGGCAAAGTCGCAATGTGAAGTCAGTCACTGGATCTCTGTCCCGGAACGAGCATACCACTAAGGCAAGAAAATGATATGACAACGAAGATGAAGCAACGATTTAAAAACGGTACAAAGGTTTATAGGAGGACCTTGATGGGTGCACAGAGACAACCCGATTAGAGGCATCGCGTGAGAAAGTATCTGGTGGAAATCAATTTTTAGTGAAAATGACAAAAAAAAATCAACAAATTATTAGGTAGAGTATAGGCAAGCAATTTTACAAAGTTGAAACACAAACTTATTTAGGAGCTATAAAAATGACAAATTCAACAATGTCTAGAGTACATCTACTATTCATTGCAGAATTTGCCAATTTCATAACTCATAAACAATTTTGAGTTTCAACTTGAAAACTTGCATGTCTATAAAATCTACCTTTTCAACGTATTTCATCTTTTATGAAGATTTTTTTAGAGTTCTTAAACATGATTTCCGTGGTTTTCATCTGTTTCCACCTTTTCCGTGTCACGGATGGTAGAGTTATATTGTGAAAGTAAGCCAATGGTAAGGAGGCACGACAAGAATATGGGGCGTGCTACAAGACGTCAAAAGATAAGGAAGGAGACTACAACATAAGACAAATGCAGCAGATAAGCATCGGATGGGAGAAAGAAGGGGCGTAGGATGTTGCATGAAAAATCGATGTGTTACTTGCTATAATGACATACTCCCTCCGTTATAATTTAATTGACTTGATATCCACGTCACATGTATAGATACATCCACATGTGGTGCATAGTAAGTCAATTAAATTGAAACGGAGGGAGTACATTGGTTATGATAAAACGAGTTCTAGGGGTGGTAGGTACTCAGACAGAGATGATCGTTGTGTCTGGTTAGCCTTATTTCTTCACTCGGTTTCGTCTGTTTGAATTCAGAATTTATCCAAATGAAACAAACTTCTCAACCCGTGACTACTCATGACAGTTGGGATCAAATCCAATGAAACTCCCATGATATTTTCCTCGAAATGTTCCGCTTAAATTCACACCAAATTCAAATATCGTTGAATTTCCGTCGACTTGGATGGACGAAAGAAAGTTGAGATATTCTACTCAAACCGAGATTCGAAACTCTAAGATGAACTTCATGCACGTGCAGAGGAGTAGAAAACTTACAAATTATCTCCCTGGTCGTTACGGACGTGATCCGCCATGTTCTGAATTTCGAAATATTCTGCAACTGCTCGATCTTATGCAGTATCCGCAGACCAGTTTGCAATTTTAGTCTGAATTACATGTGTACGTGCAACGCACGTCTTCATAATTAAAGGGACAATTTACAATTAAAAAAGACCATATCATGGTCTACATGGAGTACTTCTTTTCCACTTTTGCATCAGTTCTAGATTTTCTAATATCAAGAGACGGATACTTATGTAAGCTTCATGGAGCACACAAATCTCACACTGTAGTTGACAGAACTGGTGTCGGCGATAAAGGTGTGCTCCTTTGTCGATTCTCAGCACAAATTTTGTTATATACTCAATGTCACACTCGTATCCTTAAGCGCGATATTCAGCGACGACACCGCCTCGGGTATCATCGCCTGTATGTAGAAGGCGAAGAGAAAGAGCGTATGAAGCAGACAACCAATATGAAGGATGTTGCCATCCTCATTGTCGTTGTCGTGGAATATGCCCTCAGCCCGTGCACGTGGCCCTAGCGAAGCTACACCCGTGGGTAAGGAGAATGAACACAAATCTGAATTCATTTTGTGAAACACGATCAATAAATATGACCAAATGATAGTGCCAAAATAGAACACCTAATTCAAAAGTATTCTCACAAACCAACAATTAAGAAAATTGACTTCCTATCTATAGAAGTGGGGATTAACATATGTACCTTTTCCAGATACCTGGATCAACGACTGTCCAAATGACTTTAAGTCGTTTTTTCATCGTAGTAAATGTGTAAAAGACAAACAAATAAGCATGGTCTTCCACAAGAAGACTGAAGCACATTTTTGTAAGAATTGGATGTTAACCAAATCTTGTCCCATCCCCTAGAAAACCCTTTAAATAAACAATGCCTTATGAAGCAGAATCAACATGATCGACCAGAGCAAACACCATTACACACTGTAGCATCTACCAAGGTCAACAGACCATCAACGTTTCTTGCCTCCTTGGCCCTCCCTCACTTGCGATGTTTAGGTGTGCGATCGTCGCCAACCTGGACTCGCGCGATCGGCTGTGTTCTTCTCGATCGATCGTACCGGAACATGCATGTGCGGATCAAAATAGGAGTTAATGGCACCCGCGGTCACACAACTCGTCGTCGATGTGCACTTAAGTCACACTTCTCCAGAACGTGATTATTTGGTCACACAACTCGATAAGTGCGTGCACGCAGGTCACTGGCCCCACTTGTCAGTCCGTTTCCGTTGGAGATGGCCACGTGGACGACGTTTTTTGCAAAAACACCCCTGTATTAATATTAGATGGATGTAAATGTAAAATTGCAGGGGTATATTTTTTATCCCAAATTTGGCTCGTGTTTTAGTCATCTGTTCAAAGTCAAACTTAGATCGGAGGCGATGGAGGAGGCGGCCCCGGCGGACGGCGGCGCCAGGCCGACGGCGGCGCTCATGCCGTTGGCGACGGCGCTACGGGCGATGGCGGTGGTGTGGCCGTAGGCGGCGGTGACTTGAGCGTGGCGACCGCGGCGGACGCCGGCGCTCAGGCCGCGGCCGCGCCTGGTGTGCTCGTGCAAGCGAAGCTGGAGGCGACCGCGGCGGACGCCGGCGCTCAGGCCGCGGCCGCGCCTGGTGTGCTCGTGCAGGCAAAGCTGGAGGCGACCGTGGATGGAGACGGAGGCCGCGGAGCTACGCCGCCTCCGGTGCGCAACGCCGTAGATCCTCCTCGACTCCGGCTCGACGCGAATGGAGCGCCAGTACACGGTGAGTACTTGGACATCGACAGTAGCTAGGTTTGAGGAATTCGGAACCGAAATTAGGTAGGGTTAGGTTTGTGGAAATGTTAAATAGGCAAAATTGCTTCAGTTTGGGATGTATTTTTTGTAGTGTCAAATTCTAATTTTGCAAACATTTGTACTGCATTAGGTCCGGAATCAACAAAGTTCAGCTTGGCAGTTCACCACGGTGGGTTTTTTGTCGGATCTGGCGTCAATGTTACCTATTTGGATGGGAAGCTTGCGTGGTTTGACAACTTGGACAGAAACTATTTCAGATATGGAGTGCTGGATTATTTGGTTCAAGAATTAGGTTATCCTTGTACTGAGATGGTCGATATTATGTGGTGTCCACCAGGGAAATCAATATATGAACTTGTCCACATTGTTTTCAACTGTCATGATATGGCTGCGGCATCAATTGAGAACAAGCTGCTAGTTGTGTTTCTTCATCATGTGGACAGAATTAGAGTACAGCAGAAGGCTGATGATGTCTGTTATCAGGGTTGCCCTGAGCTACCTTCAGTTCTGCTATCTCCCAACAGCAGAAAGAAGGAAAAAGACTGTAGTAGCGACTCAGAGGATTCAGAAATAGAGGCATTTGATGATGATTCAGAGGGGGATCCATCTTGGAATGACAGTGATTATGATATGAGGGAAGATGATACTCTTTATGAAGATTGATCATGCTTTTTTGCCTGGATCAGACACAGTGGTTGAGATGGGGAAGAAAATGGCTGTTGATCATGCTTTTTTGCCTCGTCTCCATCCGCGGTCGCCTCCAGCTTCGCCTGCACGAGCACACCAGGCGCGGCCGCGGCCTGAGCGCCGGCGTCCGCCGCGGTCGCCTCCAGCTTCGCCTGCACGAGCACACCAGGCGCGGCCGCGGCCTGAGCGCCGGCGTCCGCCGCGGTCGCCTCCAGCTTCGCCTGCACGAGCACAACTCGAGCGGCCGCGACGCTCAAGTCACCGCCGCCTACGGCCACACCACCGCCATCGCCCGTAGCGCCGTCGCCAACGGCATGAGCGCCGCCGTCGGCCTGGGCGCCGCCGTCCGCCGGGGCCGCCTCCTCCATCGCCTCCGATCTAAGTTTGACTTTGAACAGATGACTAAAACACGAGCCAAATTTGGGATAAAAAATATACCCCTGCAATTTTACATTTACATCCATCTAATATTAATACAGGGGTGTTTTTGCAAAAAACGTCGTCCACGTGGCCATCTCCAACGGAAAACGGACTGACAAGTGGGACCAGTGACCTGCGTGCACGCACTTGTCGAGTTGTGTGACCAAATAATCACGTTCTGGAGAAGTGTGACTTAACTGCACATTGACGACGAGTTGTGTGACCGCGGGTGCCATTAACTCATCAAAATAGCATCGGCTTTATTTCGTAGGCGCGTTGCCTGCATGAATGGTTTTCCCTGATTCTTTGACCACATGCATGCATATATGCATCGCCTAGTTCCTAGTTCGAACCCGTATGCATGCTTCGACTTATATTGCCATGCCATGATCGAGGTTGCTCAAGATCTTCTGACACTAAGCTATCACAAAGAAGAGGATTGAACAGGTGAACGCATGTGCTAGCTAAAAATGCATGCACATCCGGTGAAGTTTTTGAGACTCCAGGCTGATCGCGAATGGGACGGCGGCAGAGACAGACGCCAGGAAAAACACCGATCGATGGCAGTGGATGGATCCATAGACGCGTGATATGAGCTGGAGCCGCGCTTGCATCTCCCCCTGTCGCTCTGCATTGAATTGTCTCTGAGCGTCGCCGCGTGAGGTGGAGACGCGAGATGAGAGAGGCCGTGGCTGGGCCTAGCCGGCCGGCATCATTTACTACGTTCATGCCTCCCTCGCATTCCTCACCCAACGCCAAGGGCGCCACCGCCGGCCGGCTGCCCGGCCCCTCCGTCCGCCGCTTCCGGGTCCCCGCCGCCTGGCAACGTACGTGATCCCGGCCGGTGGCCGTGCATGCTGCCCCGGCGCGTGTACGTACCGCTTTGATCTCGTCTCGTTCCTGTCCTCGAGGGTCTCTCCTCCTCGTATCTCTCCGCTGCCGGGCGTCAGACTGGGAGTACAGAGGCAAACCCCCTCATGAAGGCTGGACAACGACGGCGTTCTTGCTTGCCGCGACGACAAGAGAGGAGCCGGCATCATCGCCCTCGCACGCGGAGGAGTGGCGCGGGATGCGGCGAGTCATGGGATGCAGGGGAAGAGAGGAGAAACAGAAGAACGAACGGGTACGGTGGCAATTTAGTAGTATTATGTGATTTGGTGTGAGGGCAGAACAGTAAACATTGGGCAATGTTGAGTTGTCAAACATTGGAGCGATCTGGAGCGTCGATCAGATACTTGAACGGCACAGATTTAAAGTATCCCAACATGTTTGCTCTTTTAATAGTAGTATAGATTATCAACTGGGACATCATGATGGATTAACGCCTTGTACATAGAATCAACCGATTATTTACCATTCTTGTTGAGGTTCCATTGAAATTTATCTAGGCCTTGTGTCAGCTGGACCGAGTCTAGCCGCAATAGCAGAGCATTCCAAGATGCTTATCTAGGACCAAATAAACTTCTTCTGAACGAAACATTCGGTGGGGAAGTTCCCATCACCTTAGCGAGCGTATCGCCTTTGTGTCGCACAATATTGTACAAGGCCGGATATTGTTCTCGGAGCGTGGTTTGGCCTAGCCATTTGTCCTCCCAGAACCTAATTTCGAACCATCCTTAATAGAGAAAGATTCATGTGGAAGAAGAACTTCTTCGTGGCCATAAGACCGGCCCAGAAGTTTGAATCACCAGGTTTCCAAATAACCTGAGATAACGCTCGAAATCCCACATACTTTCTCCTAAGTAAGGTTTGCCAAGCTCCATCTTCACCAAGAAGCTTGAAGATCCATTTACCAATCAGGGCTCTATTCTTGACCTCAAGGTCATGAACACCGAGTCCTCCTTAGTCTTTGGGACAGCAAACCACACTACACTTAGTCAGTCGATATTTTTGTTTCTCACTATCACCTTGCCAAAAGAATCTTGATCGGAAGTAATCCAATCGTTTTAAGACTCCTTTCGGAAGTTGGAAGAAAGAAATCATATAAAGTACTATGTTAGTTAGTACTGAGTTTATGAGAACTAATCTTCCTCCCAAGGATAATAGTTTGCCTTTCCAACTATTTAAACGGATTTGAAGTCTCTCCTCTACCAATCTCCATTCAACATTTGTGAGCCTCCGATAAAGGATCGGAATACCCTCACAAAATATTATCCTTGCTAGCCTCAACTATTTAAACTTTTCCCCTCGCTCTTGTCTGAAATCCTCACAAAATCTCAAACTAAACGTTACCGTTGGGTCAATGACGTGACTGTTAACTGCTGACGAGTGGAGCCGCGTAGGGCGGTGTGGCTCGTTGGACCGTTGGGTCGTGCTCTGTTCGTCGTATAATGGGCCACTTCGTTGATTAATAAAGATTTGCACTAGATTCACCACGTTATGCATAAGCGCGCAGCCACGATGTTGCAGAGAGGGAGGGTTTTGAAAAATTCAAAATATCACAAACTTCACCAAAGTTTCATTTTGGAGTGACTAAGAAGGATCTGAACTTAGTTTTTCATTTTCATATTTTAAACATTTTTAATGGTTTTCTATTAAAGCATTTTTAAATGAAATAATATGAAGATTAATTCAATAAATAGAGGGACTTTGAATGGGCACTGTATAGATGGAATAGGTGTTAAGAAAAAATATTTAGCTCATTTAGACAAGGTTGAAAAAAACTTGCTTACAAATGGGGTTGTTTACCCTAGCTTTGAAACTCATTTGGAGCACATTTCTCATGACTATGAGTTTTACTACGCAAAAGATATCGGATTGATCACCTAACATGTATAATAGTTTAGAAAACATTACAACATCATACCACATAGCAATGGACTTCAAATGTTGGCCAGATTCAAATTTTGCCTCAAATTTGAATTTTGTCTCAAATTTGAATTATGCCTCAAATTTGACATCTAAGTACAAATAGCATTATTACACCTTACAGGGTTACACAGTAGTTCAAATTGACAACATAATCCTAGCAAAGTACAAATCGTTAAAGTTCAAAGTTTACAACTTGCATTCAAAGTTCAAATTCAAATCTTTGCTTTGCTACTTGTGTTACTGGATGGGTTAACCGTCTGGCTCAGGTTGTTCCTAGCTAGGATATTATGTGGTTTCAAAATCAGCTTGTTCCTTTCGATCTTCACTTGGGGTTGTGGCGGTGAAGGTGCTGATGGAGTACGTCCACAGACCGGGCATGTGATGACCAGTTGACGTTCATCTGTGGGTTCAATAATTCTTAAAGGAACGACTTGAACAAGTACTTCTTATTCCCTTATAGCTTGAAAACCATCTAAATCCATGGCTTCAAATTCTGCGTCAGATGAGGATTCAACCGAAGGTTCACCTTCTCTAGGCCTTTACTTTCATTTACCTGTACTTATCCTAGAGATGGGTCACAGAGAAACAAGATTATAAGCCATGGATAAAAACGAGAACAAGTGCATAAAAATAATGTTGCACACATACCAACCTGCCGGTACTACTACTCCTTCAGTTGCTTCATTCTCCTTGCATTTGTTGCATTCTCCTCTGCATTTGTTGTTGCCCACTGATCCTCTTCTCCAAATGGTGCCTCCACTAGATTGGTACAAAGCCTAGCAATGTGCCCTAGGGTTCCATTTTTTGCACGTCTTTTTACACCACCCTCTTCACTTACTCTTATCATGTTCTTCCTTGGTCTTTCTGGTGGTCTAGTCAGAACTAGAGATTGGAGTTTGAAACCTGGATCTACTATGCTCCATTGGTCTTTTCCCAAGAGTGCATGCACATTCTCAGCATAAGCAGCCCTAAATTTGGCAATAGAGAAATACTCATACCAATATTGATCAACTTCACCATCTGCACTCCCGATAACGGTCATGAAATATAGGGCATGTATGCATGGCTTCTCACAGACCTGCCATTGCCTACTATTGCATGTCCTAGTTGCTAGGTTCACTGGATACCTTCATTCCCTATTTTTCTGTCAGTATATGTTACATCCTAGTATGTCGATGGTCGAATGTATTTCATCTTCATTCCTCTTACCTTGGCATGTAATGACTTAATCAGAGATGGGAGCATAAGATGGCCAACATATTGTGTTTATGCAATTCTTTTACGAAGAGTCATCTTTATCATGATCATCTGCCTCATCTTATCAAATGCTTGCCGCAACAAAAGTGCTTTCGCTGACTTGAACTGTGCATTTAAGCACTGTGCGAGGTTGTTGGTCACACAGTCTACCTTGCAGATTTAATTGAATCTGCTTCTTGACCACACCTTTCCATGATGTGCATCCATATACTCCTTCACCAAAGGATTGTGAGCATAGAACACTCTCATATGGTGCTCATGTTTCCTCAAGCTGCATGTGTATGATGGTGGTCATAGGTTCTCATCCGAAACTTTACCTTTGAATTTCTTCTAAAGTTCCGCGCTAGGTGTCGCATATTCCCTAAGCTCCACTTGTCGGGGGCTACCCCCGGGTAGGGTCATGATATGGTATAAGCTGTGTCCAAGTCTGGACCGAGGTACAAAAAACCGACATACCCGGGCCCAGAGGAGGCCGAGTTATGATGTTGGTGGGAACCGACGTATACTCACCGAGTTATACTGACCGAGATATGGGATCCGAGACATGGGATCCGAGACATGCTGACCGACATATATATGTCGGTATCCTGTGTGTTTTCTTATGTGCAGGGGAGGCTATTCAGGAAAGGGAATCCGGCATATCCATGCTGGGTTATAGAGATGAGGCACCTTATGTCGGACAGAGGTCAGCGCTGCTGTCACATCCCGTCTGACACGGGAGCATGGCGTGCGGTATGGCGCATGTCTGAGGTGGCCGGGCTCACCACTGCTGACCAAGGACGGGCGTGGGAGCAGGTGAAGGACGCCGCTGACCTCGGCTGTACGTGGGAGCAGAGACATGGGACAGGGTATGGGCAAGCCACGTCGTGTCTCCTGCAGAGAGTGCAATCATGACGGTGCAGAGTGCGTGGCTACAGTGTCGGTACGACGGCTGACGCGGGCATGCGTGGCCACAGTGCCGGTACGGAGCTGACCGTTGCTAGTGCTGGGGTATGAATAGACCCTCACCCCCTCCTGCGTGAGGGACGGCCAGAGGAAACGCCCAGAGAGAGACCTTTCCCCCCTTTGCTTCATCTTCTTCCTTAGAGCTCATTGCCATAGCTGCAAAGATACAGCTCAAGGAGCACCATTGTACTTGTGAGATACCAACATATAGAGACAGACAGCAGGAGTAGGGGTTTTACCTCCTCACGAGGGCCCTGAACCTGGGTAGATCGAGGTGTGCTTTGTGTTTTCCGTGTGCGCTCCTTAGCGCGCTAGCCCTCCCCGGTTCCACCAGCGTCCATCGGCCCCAACATAACCATCCTATGGCATCTGCCGTGATACCACCACGACAGTTGGCGCCCACCGTGGGGCAGCAGCGGCGCTGGCTGGTGTGTTCATCCGGACGGGTTCCATCATCGCCTCCGGCGAGCGCGTGGTCAGTGGCCTTGTCCACAGACTCGGCACGCTGAACTTCATCAGCGACAACGCGGGCTGCTTCGGTAGCAGGCCGATGCCGAGGAACGGCTGCCTCGTCCTCTTCGGGACGTTCGAGATCTACGTCGCCACTGAGTTCGTCTGCAAGTACCCGGAGCAGGTGCTTGTAGCCGAGGATCCTCCTGCTGTCTGTGCGGCTCGCGGCCGGCGTAGCGCTCGCCCCGGGAGCTGCGCAGAGGTCATGATGACCGGCTCTGCGGGTGGTGCCGGTAAAGGAGAAACCGGCAAAGGAGAACCCGGCAAAGGAGATGCCGGCCAACCTGCCCCCAAGACCACCAGATCGGCGAAAGTGCCGCTGGAGAGGAGGGAGAACCTCCGCGACCAGGCCGGTACATCCGAGGTACCGGTTAGGCCGGCTCCTCTCGAGGAGATAATCGAGAAGCTGGCTGTGCCGGTAGCTGCCGGTACAGATGCTGCCCAAATGGAGGCAGAGTTGGAGTCGCGTCGTCAGAGCCTACATCAGGAGGCTCTCGCGATGGCCGAGGTGAGGAGAGAGTTCGGGATAACTCTCCGTGAGTATAACCAAGCACATGGTTTTACCCCGGTAGCTGCTCGCCCTAGTCGCATAGAGGATGTGCGTAAGAGGGGTAAAGGCCTCAATGCCGAGATTGCTAGAGATGGTAGATCTAGTTCCAGTAAGACTCCTAGTCACTTGTCGGTCGAGAAGCCGAAGTATAGTTCCCCTGCTAAGACTCTTAGAGCTGCCGAGGCAGCAAGAGCCGAGTTGTCCGGTTATCCGGAGAAGCTCTCCGTAGGCAGCAAGACCGAGTTAATGAGTTGATAGCTGTGGCTACCCGGCAGAATGAGGCCTATCTTAAGGCTAACACAGTTGCAGGTGGGTCCCAGATTGTTCACTCGGCTAAGGCAGCCAGTGGAGGATCTAAGGGGCAAGCTTCATCACCGCATGTCGGTGGAGATCGGACCGGAGTGTAAACTCCGGTAAAACAAGCAGATACAGGCATATGATCCGGCATATGCCGGAAAACAGTTAGTCGGGCGAGGCAGTGCCGGCCGGGGTAAAAGCAATCCCGGTCCGGGCGGTCCAGATGCCGGAGTAGTTAACTCGGCTGGCCGAGGCTATCCACCTCGGTATCCGACACGAAATCCCGCCCGGCAGCAGAATATCGAGCATGTTCAGCAGCCACAAGGTGTTGACCAGGTGGCCAACCGTTACGATGATGGTTACTCGGCTATGGAGAAAGCCGGGTATCAAAGATATGAAGGTGCACTGGGATCCCGGCTGGGACCTCGCCAGTTGTCACCGAATGATGCACGCTATAAGCTGGACAGGATCTTTATGTCCGAGATGCTGGAAGAGCAAGGCCCACCTGGCCCTGCATGCTTTGGACCTCGGATCATGAGGGAGCCACCGGTGCCACACTTTCAGTTGAACCGAGGCGCGAAGACGTATGACGGCAGCACCAAGCCGGATGACTGGCTGACAGATTATGTGTCGGCAGTGCATATCGCGGGAGGAAACCGCCGATGGGCGGTAAGGTATATCCCGCAAATGTTGGAAGGGCCAGCCCGGATCTGGCTGAACAACCTGCGAGAGGGCAGCGTTGACTGCTGGCTGGACTTTGAAGAAGCATTTGTTAGCAACTTCTCCAGCACATACAAGAGACCGAATCGTCCTCAGCAGCTTGCGATGTGCAAGCAGAGGGATAATGAAACTGACCGGGATTACTTGACCCGGTGGAGTACTATTCGCAATTCCTGTGAAGGAGTTGTGGAGGCGCAGGCCATTTCTTGGTTTGCCCAGGGGTGCCGACACGGCTCCATGCTCTGGCAGAAGTTGCAGAGGGAAATGCCGGCCACCTTGGCCGAGACAATCCGGATTGCGGATAGCTATGCATTGGGCGATCCGATGCAGCCTCAGCTGAACTCGGTAGAGCCAAGTGGAAAATATCAGGGTAACAATGGACCCGGACCAGCCAACCGAGGTGGCCGCGGGGATTTCGGAAACAAAAGGAGAGATGACCGTCCGGATTACCGGTACGGTTCGAATCAAGTTGCGACAGCGGAGCAAAACCAGCCAGATGCCGGCGCTAGCCAGCGTCAGAGGACCAGTGGTCCTGCTTGGGGCCAAAATCAAGAAGGGAAGAGACCGTGGAGTGACCAGAAGAAGCCATTGACCTATGAGGCAATGCTGGATGGGCCATGCAGCTATCACACGCATGATCCTCGCAGGCCGGCCAATCATTCAACCCGGCAGTGCAGCTGGTATCAGCGCACATTGAAGGAAGGGGGAGGCTCCGGAGGAAATCAGATGGGGACACCTCAGAGGCCTCCAGCGGCATATCCTCAACAGAGGCAAGCACTACCGCTCACCGGAGCAAACGCAATTCCCGTGAATGCACCGGCACAGAGGCCTCCAGCTCCGAGACCTGTCAACCAAGTAAATGTCGGAGGCAACAGTGGCAATGCTGGTCCCGGTGGCCAGGGTGAGTATCGTCAGGGTGATTACAGAGAGGCTCACCAGAGCTATGTGGTGTTTGTGACCGAGCCAACTGACAAGCAGAGCTTGAACCGGCGTGCACTCGAGGTAAACGCAGTTATGCCGGCTGTGCCGAAGTATATGCACTGGTCTGATCAGGAGATCAGCTGGAGTATGAAGGACCATCCCCGGATCATGCCAAGCCCGGGAGGTTATGCTCTGGTGGTGGATCCGACATTCATTGGGCCCACCATTAATGTCAGGTTCACCCGAGTTCTCATTGACAATGGGAGTGCCATCAACATCATGTACCGAGACACCATGGTGAAGATGGGTATCTCGGCAAACATGCTGCAGCCGAGTTCTACGACCTTTCATGGTATAGTGCCGGGTGTCTCGTGTGCACCTATGGGCAAGATTTGGGTCGATGTGTTGTTTGGCACCAAGGACAACTGCCGAACTGAGAGCATCCAGTTTGAGGTGGTGGACCTCGAGAGTCCATATCATGCTTTGCTTGGCAGACCGGCACTGGCCAAGTTCATGATTTCTACCCATGTGGCTTACCTCAAGATGAAGCTGCCGGGTCCTAATGGCATCATCACCATCTCGGGTGATTACAAGCGTTCCTTGCAGTGTGCCTCGGCTGGCTCGTGTCTGGCCGAGTCATTAATCATTGCTGCAGAGAAGAAGAAGATCCATGAAGTGGTGGCGTTGGCGCAGTCCGCGCAACTCGGTATGCCGGGTATGAGTAACCCGGAGCAGAATGCGGCATTCCAGGTGCCGAAGGAGACGAAGAAGATCAACGTTGACCCGGCGTTCCCGGACCACAACGTCATCATTGGTACCGGGTTAACGGAGAAATAGGAAGGCGAGCTCAGTCACTTCCTCCGTGAGAATCGGGATATCTTTGCATGGTCAAATCAGGACCTGCCAGGTGTTCCGAGGGAGTTGGCTGAGCACTCATTGTTCGTCAGGCCGGATATGAAACCCGTGAAGCAACCTATGCGACGTCTCTCGGATGAGAGGAGAAAGGTGATAGGCGATGAATGGCCAGATTACTTGCATCTGGTTTCATCATGGAAGTGCTGCACCCGGACTGGTTGTCTAACCCGGTCCTGGTGAAAAGAAAAAGGATGACCCGAATGTGGCCATTGTGTGGCGCATGTGTATTGATTTCACAAACTTGAACAAGGCATGTCCTAAGGATCCATTCCCGCTGCCTCGGATTGATCAAGTGATCGATTCCACAGCCGGGTGTGAGCTGTTATCCTTTGTAGATGCATATTCTGGTTTTCACCAGATACCGCTGAACCCTGCTGATCAAATGAAAACTGCTTTTATTACCCCGTACGGGGCTTATTGCTATCGTGTCATGACATTTGGTTTGAGAAATGCTGGTGCTACTTACCAAAGATGTATGCAAAAATGCTTGCATGATCAAATAGGCAAAAATGTGCAGGTGTATGTCGATGACATTGTCATCAAAACTAAGGAGAAATCCACTCTGATTGATGATCTCAGAGAAACATTCGCGAATCTAAGGAGATTCCGGATAAAACTTAACCCGGACAAATGTACCTTTGGTGTGCCGGCAGGCAAGTTACTCGGTTTCCTCGTGTCGAGCCGAGGTATCGAGGTAAATCCGACAAAAATCCGTGCTATTGAGAGCATGAGGTTGCCGAATAACTCAAGGATGTGCAAAAGTTCACTGGTTGCTTGGCATCGTTAAGTCGGTTTGTTAGTAGGTTGGGAGAAAAGGCATTGCCTTTATACCAACTAATGAAGAAAAGTAACACATTTGTGTGGACCCCGCAAGCGGATGCGGCGTTCACTGAGCTAAAAAAGATGTTGGCAACTGCGCCGATATTGGCCTCACCATTACCCAAAGAGCCGATGTTGCTCTACATTGCAGCCACAAACCGGGTTGTGAGTGTCGTATTAGTAGTGGAGCGAGAAGAAGATGGCAAAACCGTGCAAAGGCCGGTATATTACCTGAGCGAGGTGATCTCGTTGTCCAAACAAAATTATCCTCACTACCAGAAAATGACATATGGCGTCTATATGGCGGTCAAGAAATTAAAGCATTACTTTCAAGAGCATCCAATCACAGTGGTGTGTGAAGCTCCTATCTCGGAAATCATTGGTAACAAAGATGCAAGTGGCCGAGTAGCCAAATGGGCCATTGAGCTGGCTCCTTATACGCCACATTATGAAAGAAGAGATGCCATCAAATCTCAGGCACTGCCTGATTTCTTTGTGGATTGGGCCGAGATGCAATATGAGCCACCATTGCCTGACTCCAATTACTGGAGAATGCACTTTGATGGTTCCAGGACGAAAATTGGTTTAGGTGCCGGGGTAGTCCTTACCTCGCCTAAGCAGGATCAACTGAGATATGTGTTGCAGATTCATTTTGCGGCATCTAACAATGTGGCCGAGTATGAGGCACTTGTTCATGGGCTCAATGTGGCCAAGGAAATTGGTATTCGCCGGATAGAATGCTTCGGAGACTCGGATCTGGTGGTGCAGCAAGTCTCGGGAAATTGGGATGCTTTAGACGCCAACATGGCGTTATATCGGTTTCATGTCCAGAAGATCTCGGGGTTCTTTGAAGGTTGCGAGTACAAGCATATACCTCGGGCAGAAAACGAAGCCGCCGATGTACTGTCCAAGCTAGGTTCATCTCGGGATCCAATCCCACCCGGCATATCCTTGGAGCATTTGAGGAAGCCATCAATCAAACCATCGCCCGAGTCCGAGTCAATCTTTATCCCGAAGAAACCGGAGTCTGATGCTGTTCCCATGGACGTCGATGTCGGATGCATTTGGGAGAACCCGGGGACTGCTTGGCAGAACTCGGGGACTGACCAGTATATGTCGGAGGATGCAATGTCGGTTGAGGCAATGGAGGTGGATGAACCGATATTTCCTGTGCGTCCTGTACCAGGATGGGCACAGCCTATAATGTCCTATATGATGGATGGGAGTTTGCCAAGTGATGAAGCCGAGGCCAGGCGAGTGCAAAGAAGATCCAAAGCATATACCATCATCAACATAGAGTTGTACAAGAGAAGTGCAACCACAGTGCTGCAGCGTTGCATTGAACCGGAGGAAGGGCAAGAGATGCTCTTGGAAATTCATCAAGGAGAATGTGGTCATCATGCTTGCTCAAGAGCATTGGTTGCTAAGGCATTCCGGCATGGGTTCTACTGGCCCACAGCTTTGCAACAGCAGAAGATATCGTGAGGAAGTGTCAAGGATGTCAGAGATTTGCTCACAAGATCCACATGCCAGCCTCGGCACTCAAAACTATTCCCATCACTTGGCCTTTTGCTGTCTGGTGTCTGGATATGGTGGGAGAATTCAGACCAGCCCGAGGTAACATGACTCATATGCTGGTAATGGTGGACAAGTTTACCAAGTGGATCGAGGTGAAGCCAATCCGCAAATGTGACGGTCACACAGCTGTGTCTTTCTTGAAAGACATCATTTTGAGATATGGTTACCCACACAGCATTATCTCGGATAATGGCACAAACTTTGCTGTGGGAGCCTTTGCTCGGTTCTGTGCTGAAAGCAGAATCCGACTTGACATTGCATCGGTGGCGCATCCGGAGTCCAATGGGCAGGTGGAAAGAGCAAATGCATTGGTGCTATCCGGCATCAAAGCTCGGTTGATGGAACCACTGATGCGAACTCCGGGTTGTTGGATAGAGAGATACCAGCAGTACTGTGGGGTCTTAGGACCACACCGAATCGATCAACCGGCTATACGCCATTTTTTCTGGTCTATGGAGCAGAAGCGGTCCTGCCGACCGACATACAGTATGACTCGCCAAGAGTTACTCTGTACACAGAAACCGAGGCAAAAGAAGCCCGAGAGGATGATGTCGATTTGCTCGAAGAAGCACGAGAGCTGGCCTTATCTCGGTCAGCGATATATCAGCAAGATCTCCGCCGCTATCATAGCCGGAAGATAAAACCTCGGGTTTTTCGAGAAGGAGATTTGGTGCTTAGGCTGGTGCAGCGCAAAGCCGGCATGCACAAGCTATCACCTCCATGGGAGGGACCGTTCATTGTGAGCAAGGCTCTGCACAATGATGCATATTATCTTATAGATGCACAGGTAGCAATGAAGAACAAGATGGACAAATCCGGAGAGGAAACCAAACGACCCTGGAATGTAGCTCTACTCCGTCCCTTCTACTCTTAAGGGCGCAATGTATGTATCTCGGTTTCCTTTGAATGAAATGTTGGCACTCCGAAAAGAAACTCGGGGACTGCCTTTGTCTATATGCATGTGTTTTATCTATGTTTTATCTGTGTTGTCCCTATGCCGAATGGTTTTAAACCTTGCTCAAAGTTCAAGTAATGTATGCTATTTGTTGTGATCTTGTGACTCGACTGACGAACGCCAAAATGGCAGTCAAGAGCAGAGGTTATGGAATATAGTAAACATGAAAACAGACTCGGGGACTCGGTCCAAAAATGATTCGGTATATGTTGTTTACTAACCCGGTTTTTTCATTCCTTATCTTTGTGTCGGATGACTCTAAACCTTACCTCAAAATTTACAAGTATTGTATGCTATAATTTTGATCTTGTGACTCGACTGTCGAACGCCTGAATGGTAGACAAGAGCAAAGATTACTAAGTATAGTAGAACAAGAAAGTAAACTCGGGGACTCGGTGAAAGGTGATCCGGCATCAAGCCTGTCTTGTTGAAACTAGCATGATAAAGTAGCACTGATAAAAACTTAAGAGTATATATACATCTGCACCCGGCATTCCGGGGATTTAATGGTTCAGCTTATGATAAGTTCAGGCAGCTGCCTCGGAGGAGCTCGGAGCAGTAGGAGCAGTGCGAGTTTCAGGAGATATCTCGGTCGTAGGCTCGACCGAGGTGTTGGTTGCCGGCTTCTCAGAGGTGTCGGTAGCGGTCGGCTTAGCAGTGTCGGCTGCTCCGGCAGTAGCAGTGTCGGCTGCTCCGGCAGTGGCAGTGTCGGGAGCTTCGACCTCGATCTCCTCATCACGTCATCTTCCTCGTCATCACCCTCTTCATCATCCTCGTCATCTTCTTCATCCTCCGAGTAGGCTGGACCAGGAAGGAAATTTCGAGTGGGAGCATAGCTGGCCATGAAGGAGGCTGCCTCCTTGCGGCTCTCGATCAGTGTCGGATCTGAAGTCCATTTTGAGCCTTGGCGCAGGGACCGCACGCATCAAGGTTGATTGACTCGTACCAAGAGAGCACGAAAGTCAGAGCTTGATCTGCACCGGCACGGGCTGAGGAGGATCTCCACTCTCGGAGCCTTGTCTCGGCAGCCAGCAGGCACTTGGATAACTCGGAGATGGAAGCTGGAGTCGCAGAGTTTGGCCATAGAACCCGGTAAACCCGGATACCAGCATCAAGGAGTTCAGTACCAATGCACTTCAGAGGGGATATGCGAGCATTCAGAGCAGTCAGATGATCTTCAATGTCCCATTCCTCCGAGATCGGGCCAGTTTCTGCTCTTTTTTCTCGTGCCCTGCGGGTAGTGTTGACTGCAGCGGCCTTGGAATGGGAGAAGTGTTCTGAAGATAGAAAAGCTATCACCGAATTGAGTTATATACCGGCATATATTTAATGTCGGTACAAGCAATGGAAATAAAAAGAAAGGATAAAGGAAACTTACTGTCCATCTCGTGGTTGATCCGGGTGAGCTCGGCCAGCCAGATGTCGCATTTAGCCTTGAGGGCATCCAGTTCTTGTTGTGCCGAGGTAGCGCGGACCTCGGTCTGATCAAGGAGCTCCTTATGCTTCTGAGCGTCCTCTTCCCGCTGTTTCTTCTCCGTAGCAGCAGCTTTCTCTGTCTCGGCTTTCTGATTCTGAGCCTCTTCAAGCTCCTTCTGGAGCCGAGACACTTCATCTTTCTCCTTTTTAAGCGCAGCGTTGTGCGCGTCGTCGCGTTTCTTCATCACCTCCTGCAGCTGCTTGTGGGAATTCCGGAGTTTCCTGTGCTCCAAGAGCAGCTTCTTGAACACCTCAGTCCGGGTGTTGGTGCAATCCTGAAAAAAGAAAATATGTCGGAAAATTGTGAGATTTCACGCCGAGTAAGCTTGACATGAGTCTCGGGGACTGCATGTCAGAAAATTGTGAGATTTCACGCCAAGTAAGCTTGACATGAGTCTCGGGGACTGCATGTCGGAAATTTGTGAAGATTCATGCCGAGTAAACTCGACATAAATCTCGGGGACTGGATATCGAAGTTTTTCGAGGTGGATTGGATGTTGAATTTTTTGGGAAGATTCACGCCAAGTGCTCTTTACTCGGTCGAGCTTCAATCACTCGACCCGAATCTCGGGACTGGGGATAATATATCTATGTTCTATTGAGAAAGAGAAAAGGACTGAGTTGAGGAAGGTTTACCTCGGTGATCTTGCTGGCATTGAGAACGGCAACCTGCAGCGCATGAATGGACTGCGCGACGTGGCTTGGGCCAACCGGGTTAGGGGAGGAAACCTCGCTGGTATCAGCGGCGTTCCAATCCATGTTGTAGTGCTCCACCGAGCCCAAGCTGTTGCCGCTTTGAGTGCGTAGCGGGTGAACTCCGAAATAGCTGTGCCGGCTTTGGAGACTCGGGCAACTATTTGCTGGTAGCTCGAGGAGTGGGTTGGAGTCACCACCAGTTGCTTATCCGGAATAAGCGGCAATTTTCTAGTGGCCAATTGGCTCGGTGCCGGATTTGGCACTGAGGCTGGTTCTGGATGCCGGTGTGGGAGATGTCGGTGGTGGCGATGGCTGCTGCTGTGGTTGTTGCTGTTGTTGCTGCTGCTGTTGCTGTTGCTGCTGATCTTGCTGTTGTGGTTGTTGCTGTTGTTGCTGCTGCTGTTGCTGTTGTTGCTGATCCGGCACATTCGGAGTGTCGGTTCGCTCCGGCGCGGAGTCCTTGTGGCCGGAGCCGAGGTCAACATCTCGGTCAGGGGCCGAGATATCGGTGTTAACCGAGTCCATGACCTCGGTTTCTGGGGCGTCTTGGCCTCCTCCGAGTGCGGCATCAGAAGCCGGCAGCAATATGACGGATGGGGTGGTGTGTACCCCGGAGTCAGTTGACCGAGGTTCCGCTGCAGTCGGAAGGGGTGAGCGCATGGAGGATGCGCTCTGGTTAACCTCAAGGGCATCACTGCATTGAAACAAGAAAAGATGTTATCTCGGGGAAAGATTATCCCGGGAAATGGAAGAAAGGGAAACGAGCGTATGTCGGCAAAGAGTATCTTACCCTTGAGAAACTGGCGGTGCCCTCTTGGCCCGTGACGGCTTAACCGTTGCTTTCTTCTGCCGCTTCGCTTTCGGCGCTGCTGGATCTGAGGCTGTGGAGGTCCCGGTATTCGAGGTACCGGTTTCTGCACGCTTGCGAGATCCGCCTTGTTTGCCCATAGTAGCAGGGCGTGTACTCGGAACAGGGCCGCCCGGGTTAGCTGATTCCGAGGATAGTGGGTGAGCAAAGGCGATGGGACGAGCATCAAGTACCTCTAAATTCGCAATCATCGTCGTCTGACCAATCTCGGATTGAGTCTCGGGCTCGAGGCTTACCCGAGGTAGGGGCGCCAGCAGCCGGAATCGGCATGTGATCCTCATCATCCGGGTCATCTACCTCGGTGACGGCCGGGGCAGGCAGATCTTTGCCCCATTTGGCGGAGGGATCCGCTCAATCTTTAGTCCTTTGCCGAGTAAACCTCTGCAAGTCAGAAGCAGTAAAGCCGGGTTGTTTTAGGAGCCAAGTATGGAGCCGACATAAGAGTTATCTCAGCAGGAAAAAATATGTCAGTCTAATTTGCAAGTTACTTACTTGCTCCGGAAGCCGAGTTCTATCATGAGGTTTTAGACCCCATTCCCATTCCTCGGTCATCGTCGTTCGGGCAATTGCCTTGACGTGTCTTCTGACCTCGGGTTTGGTCAGCTCGTGGGTGCTGATACGGGTTGGATCATATGGGCCACTCATGTGGCAAATCTTGTGAACCCGGGCTTGGAGGGGGGAGACTCGGCGGCTGATAAAGGTCCTCAAGAGATCATCGCTCGTTATACCTTCCTCCACAAGCTGGTTGACGATCTGGTGAATTTGATTGATCTCGAGGTTCGTATCTTTCGGGTTAAAGTTCCATTGGTATTGCTCCGTGGGGGCGCCGATACTGAATGTCGGCAGGTTCAAGAGATCGACATTGTCCGGGCTCTTCACGTAGAAGAACGTGCGCTGCCACTTCCGGCATGATTCCAGGCCTTGAATCCGAGGAAAGATGGAGGCTTTCCGAGGTATAATTGTGGCAGCACCGCAAGGAGTCATTTCTTTGGGGAGGGTCTTATCCGGATTCGGGACACTCTGCTTCCGGAGTTGGAAGTACTTGGCCCAAAGATCAACGGTGGGCCAGAGTCCGAGGTATCCCTCGGAGAAAGAAACGCACGCCGAGAGGGTGGTGATGGCGTTCGCTGGGAGATGGTGGGGTTGAAGGTGAAATTTGTTGAGGAAAGCCCGGAAGAATGGGCTCGCCGGGAGTCCGAAGCCGCGCTCGAAGTGCGCGACGAAGACCACGCGTTCATTGGCTTGCAGATCCGGCTCAGCCTCTGTGCCGGGAATCCGGCATATCACTTGTGCCGGGATTCGCTTGGTCCGGATCAGCCAGTCTATCTCGGCTGGGGAGACATCCGAGCCTTCCCATCCGGCGCGCTCGCTTTCCTCGGCGGGAATGTCGGCAGGCTCCGGAGTATTGCTAGCCGACATCTCGGCGGTGCGGCGAGGAAGTGAGAATCTGGTGCCCGTGCTGGCGGCGGAATCTGCAAAAAAGAACATAAGTTCACCGGTGGTGAGCATCTCTCGATGTTTGCGCGGTGGAGGAAAAGAAGCAAACAAAAGAAACAAAAATCTACGGAGAAACAAGAATCTATAAACAAGAAGCTAGCAAGAAGATCTACGGAGAAGATCTAAAATATACGGAAAAGATCTAAGGAAGATCTGAGGAAGAACTAATAAAGAACTAGGCGCTAGCCGCGGGAAATGCTGCGGTGAAGAACTCACCGGAGTTGCGGCGGCGATGCAAGGCGAAGAACGCAGGGCGTGCCGGCGAAGAGCTTGGCTCGGCGGAGGCGTGAAGAACTCTGGTGGGCGGTGGCTCGCGAGGTCCGGCGTCGTGCGGTGGCGGAGCGCACTGCGCGGTGGAGGCGCTCTGCGCAGAGGAATGAGAAGAAAGAAGAGGAAGGAGAGC
Source organism: Poa pratensis (assembly GCA_947311845.1). Classification (NCBI taxonomy): domain Eukaryota; kingdom Viridiplantae; phylum Streptophyta; class Magnoliopsida; order Poales; family Poaceae; genus Poa; species Poa pratensis. The sequence goes on from CAMZMU010000070.1 coordinate 39,624,358, forward strand.
GGGGAAGAAGAAGAAAGGGGGTTGCATCCGCTCCCCTATTTATGGGTGTGGGAGGTGTGCGGTTAGCGATTTTACCGCGCACGATCCCCGTAACCGCCGCGCGGATTAACTGCGCACGATCTGCGCGGTTGCGGTAATCGCGGCCGCACGGTCGGCCACACGATGGGCCGCAAGGTGGTAACGCTCGCGGCGCGGTTAGTACCGCAGTTAATGGCGCGAAAATCGAGGAGCCGCGCTGCGGTCAAAGCACTCAAGTGCGCTCAGGACGTGACAACTCATGGGCGGCGTGCGCAGAGGCATGTCTGTCCACGCGCGGGGACCGAGGTGACGCACAGCGTCTCCCTGCCACGTGCTGTGGCCAGATCTTGGAGGAGATTGAGAGAATCTTCGTATTTCGGAGAACCGGTATAGGGGAAAGTGGCAAGAGCAGCTAAAGACTCGGCTCAGAGTTCTAGAGATTGAACCGACGTAAATATGTCGGATGATTGGTTTAAGTTGAGTTGGTTGTGAAAGCTCGGCATGGTCCTTCAACTGAGTTCTTGTGTCGGAGAAACCGACACAGGGGCGGATGTCGGAAGGAGTTGGAGATTGGATGCTTGTTGATTTGACTTGGTCCAACATAGTTATGTCGGATTCTTTGGTCAAATTGGTTTGGTTTTGTAAACCTGGTGTGGCCCTTCATCCGAGGCTGCAGGACTGCACCAGCTTCGGGGACTAATGTCGAGGGCTACCCCCGGGTAGGGTCATGATATGGTATAAGCTGTGTCCAAGTCTGGACCGAGGTACAAAAAACCGACATACCCGGGCCAGAGGAGGCCGAGTTATGATGTTGGTGGGAACCGACGTATACTCACCGAGTTATACTGACCGAGATATGGGATCCGAGACATGGGATCCGAGACATGCTGACCGACATATATATGTCGGTATCTTGTGTTTTCTTATGTGCAGGGGAGGCTATTCAGGAAAGGGAATCCGGCATATCCATGCCGGGTTATAGAGATGAGGCACCTTATGTCGGACGAGGTCAGCGCTGCTGTCACATCCCGTCTGACACTGGAGCATGGCGTGCGGTATGGTGCATGTCTGAGGTGACCGGGCTCACCTCTGCTGACCAAGGACGGGCGTGGGAGCAGGTGAAGGACGCCGCTGACCTCGGCTGTACGTGGGAGCAGAGACATGGGACAGGGTATGGGCAAGCCACGTCGTGTCTCCTGCAGAGAGTGCAATCATGACGGTGCAGAGTGCGTGGCTACAGTGTCGGTACGACGGCTGACGCGGGCATGCGTGGCCACAGTGCCGGTACGGAGCTGACCGTTGCTAGTGCTGGGGATAAATAGACCCTCACCCCTCCTACGTGAGGGACGGCCAGAGGAAACGCCCAGAGAGAGACCTTTCCCCCCTTTACTTCATCTTCTTCCTTAGAGCTCATTGCCATAGCTGCAAAGATACAGCTCAAGGAGCACCATTGTACTTGTGAGATACCGACATATAGAGACAGACAGGCAGGAGTAGGGGTTTTACCTCCTCACGAGGGCCCTGAACCTGGGTAGATCGAGGTGTGCTTTGTGTTTTCCGTGTGTGCTTCTTAGCGCGCTAGCCCTCCCCGGTTCCACCAGCACCCATCGGCCCCAACATAAGCCATCCTATGGCATCTGCCGTGATACCACCACGACACCACTACAGGGAATATTATTTCTACTGCACTCTATAAACCCGTGCAAGTATCTATGTGTATAGCTAAACCTGGGGGTGTACATATGAAGGTGCGCAAATTCTGCAGAAACCAGACCCAACTTTTCTCGGACTCTACCTCCAACACACCAAATGCAATTGGGAATAGCAAGTTGTGTCCATCAACTGCAGAAGCAACTACGAGTTGTCCTCTAAATATTCCATTCAGAGCAGTTGCATCGACAGCAAAATAGGGTCTCCAACCATCTAGAAACCCCTGCCAGCAAGTCTTGAAACAAACAAAAGCCCTCCTGAACCACTCTTTCTCAAATGTCGTCCCTCTTATTTTGTACTGAACTGTATGCTTCTCAATCTCTACAACACTTCCAGGACTAGCCATCTCCACTTCATCTTTGTAGGTGTAAAGTAACTGAAAACTGTCATTCTGTGGACCATTAATCCTGTCAAGAGCCATTTCCTTAGCATAGAAAATACTCATGTAAGGTATTTTAATCTTGAACTTCTCAAAAAGCTTCACATGGAGTGTTGTTGGCCCAAGTGTTGGTGTTTCTCTGAGCCAATCCAAGATTGCATCTGCCACCCACCTTGTTTTTGCTTGCTTTATTTTGGCCTTTCCCCCTCCCCCTCCAGGTGGACAAGTGTGCTTGTGTGGGTTACTTTTTATCTGTAACAAAATCAAAATACACAATGATGACAAGTAAATTAAGAAACAATACACAATGATCTGAAAATAGAGTGAATCAATGATATGAAATACACAATGAGTTGTAAATACCTGAATCAATTTGCTCTTTAGCATAAGGGATGCATGCAACCTGCACCTACACCTATCATATGGGCAATGAATAGTGAACCTTGTTGGCTCACTCCTATCAATCACATAATCATTTTTAGTAAGAATGCAATATGTAGTCACTGCATTATGACAGTCCACCATCGATTGGAATATGGTGCCTGGAGTAAGTTGAGGATCTTCCCTGTTCCACTCAATTGTTGGCATGTACTCACCATCGTATTCATCTAAAACTAAGTTGTCAATGTTCTCATGCTTCTCTTCATCGCTAGTGTCATCACATCTAGCACGGCTGACAACCTACTTCGGATATTCATCTTGCATTGCTTGTTGAACTACTTTATCTGCCAATTCAGTGTACATCAACTCATCCTCATCATCAAGTCGAGGCACTACCTCGTCAGGCTATGCATCTTCTTCTACATCGTAGCAGAAGCGACATGAGAAGCGGCAGCAGAAGTGTTCTGGCTTTCACTGCCGCTGGTTTTACTTGGTCTGGACCTACAAGCAGTGTCGGGCCGCTCGCTATTAGCAGAGACAAATGATGTCTGAACACCCTTCCCCTTGTCCCGTTCTTTGTGTGGCTGATGTCCAAGATGACTGTCAGCATTCAAACCAAATAGTAATCTGAGATGCTGGTCGCAAGTTGATGACTCCCAAGTGCAGGAGATCAATTGTAGTACCTTTCGAATAGAAAGGTTGTCGAACCCACGAGGAGCTGAAGGTATTGGTTAGTAAGAATGATAAATTGACAATAAAAGATGCAAGTGTTTTTGGTGTTTTCGGTTGTATAATTGCAAGACAGTAAAAATGCAGCAGACAAATAGTAGCAGGTGACAGCTCTCAAAGAGAGAAAAGCTCAATCCTGTATGCAGCAAGAGGACAAGCTCAAGTGTGTATTTCTTATAAGTGGAGAACGTTCCCAAGGGCTATCTAGACTTCATGGCATAAATATTTCTAGAACAACAAAGTAGCATTTTGTCAAGTTTTAATCTTCTTAGGACGGAGCCATTATTACGTATAGCTAAATAAATATACTAAACGTCTTATGATGGATCTTGTGGCCAAATAAATGACTACATAAGAGTTATTAAGATATAAAATCCCACCATAGCATTACACTCTAAGGTCCTCGATATTAATCCCCTCATAAAGTAACTTCATAATTCGGTCTCAGGTTTACATGTCCTCCCAAGTCTCCCTCACTCCATTACACTACGGTGTTCTCCTATGAGGCCATCTAGGTGAAGTGATGTGCAGTCGACGTTCGCACAACACCATCATAGAATTACATAAAAAGATAAACACTAGACAAAATACCAACACATGTTATATATAGATCATTGCCAATCCATCCTATGCCCCAGGAACATGAGAGAACTACTGACAACGTGAAGACATGATGTGATTCAGTGGTATAAATGATACAACACAATCTGAAAATATAGTCTCACCACAAAACAATGACAAGTAGCTAATCATACACAGGTAGAATAGCACTTAAACAATAGCTAGGGTTCAACAATCTCAAACTATGAGGGGGATGAAGTGGATCACGAAGATGGTGATGGAGATGGTGCTGGTCTTGACGTTGGTGTTGATGGAGACTCCGGAGGGGGGATGGAGGAGCCTTCCGGAGGTGATTCCGGCAGCGTTTCCCCCCTCCGATCTTCTCCGGCGGCAGCCTTCTGTCTTCTGTTTCGTGTGTTTCGTGTTTCTCCGCCGCCTCCTCGCGAAACTCCTCGGGGGACTATTTTTATAGTCGGTTTTAGGTCAAGACGAAGCCACGGAGACGAAAACGGACGGCATCGGAGCCACGAGGGGAAAAGGAGGTGCCCCACGTGGTCAGGGAATCTGGCCACGTGGGCCCACCCCTTTCGGCCTTCTGGTCTCCGTTTCTTCGATTCCTTTGCGCCTACGTTTCGTTCCTTCCAAAAAAGTGATCCCCGTAAAATCTCAGGTCATTTGGACGTCGTTTGGATCCCTGAAACATCAAAATATAGAAAAAGGGGTTTTCTGACAGCGCAGGGTTAATTCCAGAAAAATGGGGAAGTTGTTAATTATCCCCAAAACTCAATATAAATCATGAATATAACCCTTATATGATGCAAATAACATGGAATAACATGTAATAAAATGTAAAGTTCATGTATGCATTTTACATGCATCACAAGTTAGTGGGAGAAATCTTTGCCCGCTACTGTTGAAATATTTCAATTCAACAACATCGACAAAGCTCCAGGGAACTTTAGAACAAAGTAAATCGCGAAAATCCTTTGAACAAAATGCTTGTTTCTGCCACAGCATCAGGTGGCATTGGCCTGGTCATGCGTGATGCACATGGGCCGTCCGTTATGCAGAATGGAAGCGCCTGTCAAAATGCGCTAGTGCTGAAGAGGCCGAAGTACTGGTTGGGTTGGAATGCATTCGGTATTTGGCTGCGAATACTCAGTTCGCTGGCATCCTTGAGTCAGACTATGCCAGGATGATAGCAGTTATGACGTCTCCGGTAAGTGACAAATCCGGCCACTGGAGTCTCTTCCTTGAAGCGAAGGCACTCCTGCAGACGATTCCGGAGGTGAAGTTGTGCAAGATCTCTCGGGTGAGTGACATCGTGGCGCATGGACTAGCTCAACTCGGCAAGCGTGAGTGTGGTGTGTCGCATGGGGTTCTGCCTTCCTGCGTGTCGGAGGCCCTGCTGCATGATTGTAATCACGTTGTGCCTTAATTTGTAAAGCTCACTCTTTTCAAAAAATGCTTGTTTCTACCACCTTCGGATAGAAAAATCCAGAGATTAGATGCGATTTAGTTCCAGCGCAGCATGCTAGTTTCCATTCTAACTGCCAGCCGAAAAGCAAGGGCATGATTAATCCTTTTCAATTCAAATAAAGGGTGTTGTTGGGCCGGAAAAAAAATAGCAAAATGGGCTACAATTCATGTGACCAATGGTCAAATACTCGCTAATTTCCGAGTTTGCTCATAAATTGAGGCGAAACGATGCTTGCCCAGATGGAATCCATGAGTTATCTGCCTCCGATTCGATCCAATCCAATCTTCTCCATGGTCGATGTGCCGGAGGGCGTCCTCTCCCGACATCGCTTCGTGTCCCCGGATGGGCGGGGGAGGGGGTGTGATGTGGCGGATGCGAGATGTCGCCAACGAATGGAATAGGGTAGGAGGGTGGAGGGCACGATAGCGGCAGAGGGGGCATGACAGTGGTGGAGGGGGCGAGCAGGGCGGTGCGGGGGTGGCTCGGGTCGGTCTGTTTCAGGGTTACAGTGAGCGAGAGAGAAGCTGCTCTTGTTGAGTATTTGAGTAATTGTTCGATTAAATTAATCCAAGAATAAATCGTAAACATGACGTGGGCAGTGCTAATGACATACTGAAATTTGATGATAAAACCATGTTCTAGACAGATAGTAGAAACATCTACACAAATCACTAGTGCGGCGGACAAGGAAATAATCAAGAGAGGGATAAGCATATTATACCCTCCAGTAGGCCGTAGCAGCAGCGGTGTTGGCAGCTTCTTGAGAGGCAGCGGCAGCAGCAACAGCAGAAGTGGCGTCCTCGGTGCTCATGATGATGACGAAGTTGATGCAGATGAACATAGGCGAGCAGTCATGTAGGAGACGCTCCCCAAAAACCTAATCGCCCCTCTCCCGTACAGGATGTGGAGAGGCGGGGTTTCGGAGGCTTGCTCTCCCGACAACCGCGTACGCGGTGGACGGGATGGGATCACCGGTGGCAGCAACCGAGAGAGGGACGATGGTGGCGGCGCGAGCAGATGTGATCTGTTGTGTGTCTACTGGAGAGGAGCGACCTCACTCATATAGGCACACACGCAGGCGGAAGGCCAACGGAAACGCACGCAATTAAGGGAGAATTAAGAGACTGGAAACGAACGTACTTAAGGCCACTTAAGACAAAACATTTCAGCTCACATTCATTTTCCATTAACGCCATTAAGGCAAAACGTTTCCCTTGCCGCTCACATTTTTCCTGCGTGATAAAAAGATAAGATCGGCTCGGCGAGATTCCCGCAACCCGCGACGCGACGAGACGCGCCGCGTCATGGCGAGGCGAGGCGAGGCGTGGCGTGGCGAGGCGGGCGGCGAAGGAGGAGGAGCGCGCGTGTGGAGCACCTCCCTTCTCTTCACTACCAACACCTCATACCTGTGAGAGAAGAGCTCACCTTATAAGTTGGTGTACATCTCTCCCAACTAGCCATGTGGGACTAAACTCCCACCACTTGCCATGGCAGCATGGGCCTTTAGAGATTTTTCAGGAATTATTAGATGGGCCCAAATCCCACCCTAAATATTTCAGCAATCCCCCACCAGATCCCAAAGACCCATGATGTTGTCCTCTGTTCCAAACGTTGTTTTTGATATACCAGTATTTTCAGTCGAGGCCCGTTAAGGTTGAACATCCACCTAGAGCAAATAGCTATACTCCTTCACAACTGACAATGGACTATGCCTTGAATTGTCAATTTGGCGTAAAGTAGTTTCACCAAATGTCTTACTAGTACTAGGCTGCCGAAGGCTGACCCCTCGGGTGGAGCATATTAGTCACACTCATGGCCTATTCATGAACTTACTAGAGATCAACCCAATCTCATAGACTGTTACCAGCAGTCAGGCTCATATAGGTGTGTTCCTCCGAAGATTGCTTTGTAGGATAGCATCTTGTTTATACAAAGCCTTGGAACACATGAAGACAAATGTCGACCTGCCATACAGTTACCGAGAGTAGTGCATCTCCAACGGAGTGGGTTAGTAAAGTTACTCTCCTCAGTTAACCACTAGCTTGTTTTCCCAGATCCTAATTCACGGGATCTCCGATCACATAGGTTGGGTTACTACCATGGCAACTCATGTGGGTTTCATACCCATCTCCCTCGATGCATTTTCTATCAACACGTGATAGCCCTTTGGTAAAGGGATCTGCCAGATTCTTAGCCGACTGAATATAATCCAACGCTATTACTCCGGAGTTTCTCAAATGTCTGACAGCTTTTAATCTCATTCTTATATGTTTGTTGGACTGCATGTTGTCCTTTTAACTCTTGACCTTGGTAATCACTGTCTGATTGTCACAGTTCATAAGGATAGCCGGTACTGGCTTTTCAACCACTGGCAAGTCCATCAAAAGATCTCGAAGCCATCCTGCTTCGACACCAATGTGTCCAATGCTGTTAATTCTGCTTCCATTGTTGACCTCGTCAGGATCGTTTGCTTGCAAGACTTCCAGGAAACAGCACCACCTCCAAGGGTAAACACATAACCCATTGTGGCTTTCATCTCATCAGCATCAGAGATCCAATTTGCATCACAATACCCTTCAAGCACTGATGGGCTTCCAGTATAGTGAAGTCCATAGTTCATAGTACCTTTTAGGTAACGCATAATTCTTTCGACAGCATGCCAATGCACATCACCCGGATTGGAAACAAATCGGCTCAGTTTACACACAGCAAACATGATGTCAGGCCTTGTAGCGCTAGCTAGGTACATGAGTGAACCAATTACTTCAGAGTATCTCAGTTGGTCCTTAGCTGTGCCTTTGAATTTTCGAATCTGCATACTAGGATCATATGGTGTTGGAGAAGTTTTGCAGTCCGAATATCCAAAACGACTCAAAATTTTCTCAACATAATGGGATTGCAAAAGCGTGATCCCACCCTCATTATCTCTCAATAGCTTGATGTTCAAAATAACATCAGCCACACCAAGGTCCTTCATCTCAAAGTTCTGAGATAAAAATGACTTAACCTCCTCAATAACTTTGAGGTTGGTCCCAAATATCAGTATGTCATCAACATACAAGCACAGTATAACTCCTTCGCCCCCACCATGGCGATAGTATACGCATATTTCAGCTTCATTAACAACAAAACCAGCAGAGGTTAAAGTTGTATTGAACTTCTCATGCCATTGCTTAGGTGCTTGTTTCAGGCCATATAAAGATTTCAGTAACTTACATACGTTTCCTTCCTGACCATCTAATACAAAGCCATCTGGCTGTTGCATGTAGATTTCCTCGTCTAGCTCTCCGTTCAGGAAAGCCGTCTTAACATCCATTTGGTGGACGAGAAGACCATGCGAGGCCACCAAAGAGAGTAATACTCGTATGGTGGTCAGTATGGCCACGGGTGAATAACTATCGAAGAAATCTTCCTCTTCTTTTTGGAAATAACCCTTGGCCACAAGCCTAGCCTTGTACTTTTCAATCGTACCATCTGGCCTAAGCTTCTTTTTGAACACCCACTTACATCCCAATGGTTTACAGCCATAAGGACGTTCAGTAATTTCCCATGCCCCGTTAGCCATGATGGAGCCCATCTCGCTACGGACTGCTTCTTTCAAGTAATCAACATCCGGGATGCATAAGCTTCTGAAATAGAAGTGGGAGTGTCATCCACAAGGTACACAAGGAAATCATCACCAAAGGACTTTGCAGTCCTCTGCCTCTTGCCCCTACCAAGGTTTCCTTGTCATCCTCCTCAGGATTTTCATCATGTGTTTGTTCATAATATTCCATAGGTATGGCGGGCTCAGGAGTCTCTTCAGATTCCTGTCTAGAAGTGCTTTGCATATCTATCATAGGGAAAATATCCTCAAAAAAAGTAGCATCTTTAGACTCCAGAATTGTACCGACCTTCACGTCAGGTACCTCAGATTTCACTACTAGAAATATATAACCGACACTATTCTTAGCATACCCCAAATTAACGCAGTCCACGGTCTTTGGTCCAAGCTTACGCTTTTTGGGGATCGGCACGTTGACTTTCGCCAAACAGCCCCAAGTACGTAAGTATGTGAGTGTCGTTCTTCTCTTCTCCCATTGCTCATAGGGAGTAATCTCATTGTCTTTTGTCGGAACTTTATTCAGGACATGACATGATGTCAATATAGCCTCCCCCCACCATGCCTTGGATAAACCCGATGTATCTAACATGGCATTAACCAAATCTGTTAGAGTACGGTTTTTCCATTCGGCAACCCCATTTGACTGGGGCGAATAGGGAGGCGTCCTCTCATGAATAATACCATGTTCCGCACAGAAAGAATCAAACTCATTAGAGAAGTATTCTCCACGATCTGACCAGAATAGCTTAATTTTCTTTTCAAGCTGATTCTCAACTTCCGCCTTATAGATTTTAAAGTAGTGTAGAGCCTCATCTTTTGTGCTTAACAAATATACATAGCAATATCTATTGGAATCATCTATCAGTGTCATGAAATATCTCTTTCCACCTTTAGTCAACACACCATTCATCTCACAAAGATCAGAATGTATGAGTTCTAACGGTACCAAGTGTCTCTCCTCCGCAGCTTTATGGGGCTTGCGAGGTTGCTTTGCTTGCACACACGAATGACACTTAGAACCTTTGGCTAAAGTGAAACTCGGGATTAAATTCAGCTTTGCTAACCGTGTCATACAACCGAAACCAATGTGACAAAGACGTGAATGCCAAACTTCTGTTTCATTAACATTTGAATGAATATTGTTCGCGACTTTATTACAAAAATCAGCGAGGGAAAAGCGGAACAAGCCTCCGCATTCATAAATTTTTCCAACAAATAGTCCATATTTCGTAACAACAACTTTATTAGACTCAAAGACCAACTTACACTAGTACAGAACGACACATCCGATACCCCTCTATGGCAACGGCAGGAGTTAGGCGACGAAGAATCGTGACATCCCCCGCGTGCCCGCACAGGGCCATAAAGCAGGCCCACAACAAAGGCAACGGGTGAATAGTGGAATATGTGTTGGCAACGGAGGTTAGTTTACCTCCGTTACCGATGTGTGCTCATCGCACACGGACAATTTCGTAATCTCCGTTGCCATTAGAAGCAGCCCGACAGCCCGCGGCCTATAAGAACCTATTATGCCCTTCACTCTCACTCTCAGTGTCTCACTTCCAACCCTAGCCGCCGCACTGTCCCCTCTCTCCACTCTCTCGCATGGCTTCCACCGTCGGCGCTGGTAGATCCGGCCATCGCGGCCGCGGCCGTGGCCGCCCCACCCTCCGGGCCTTCAGGCAGCAGCAGCGTCAGCTGGTGTTGCGGGACGAGCTTGCGGAACAGGCCGCCGCCGATCCGGCCCCCGCGGGCTGGTCCCGCAGCCTTGGTGCTCGTCCGCAGGAAGAGCACGGCGAAGGCTCCGGCCGCACCCGCTCATTTGGCCGCCATTGCAGCTACCGCGAGATCCGCCAGGTGATGTACCCTGGCTGCCGTCCTCGCTTTCTGAACCATCCGTCTTCCTCCTCCTCGTCCTCGTCCTCCGACGACAAGGAAGAGGAAGAGGAAGAGGAAGAGGAAGAGGAAGAGGAAGAGGAAGAGGAAGAGGAAGAGGAGGATGATCGTGATCTGGAGATCGCTTGCCAACTCTCCCGCGCCGATTTCGAGCGCGATGACGCCAAGCGTCGTCAGGGCGAGGCCGATCTGGAGGCGGCGGTCCTCCTCTCCGAGGCCTCGACCCAGGTCGAACGCGCCGAGGAGGTGGTCTACTAGTCTGACCTCCGGGCCGCCATAGCCCTCTCTTTGGTCCACGGCGAGGGCAAGGAGCCGCCAGGGGAGGCCGGCGCTAGCTCCGTCGCCGGCGGCGACGCTAAGCGAGCCCGCCTCGCCTAATGTAAGACCCCAGTTCAGTAGGAATTTGCTCGTTTCAGATGATTAGCTCTGTTCTTATTAGGCATTGTGGTAAATAGCTAATTATTTAGCCATATATTTTGCTCTGTTTTTAGTAGGTATTGTTTACACATAGATTTTTAGCTGTTTTCTAGTTGTAAGTAGCTAATTGTTTATCCATAGATTTGCTCTGTTTATAGTAGGCATCGTTTACACATAGATTTTAGCTGTTTTCTAGTTATAAGTAGCTAATTGTTTATCCATATATTTGCTCTGTTTATAGTAGGCATTGTTTACACATAGATTTTAGCTGTTTTCTAGTTGTAAGTAGCTAATTGTTTATCCATAGATTTGCTCTGTTTTTAGTAGGCATTGTTTACACATAGATTTTAGCTGTTTTCTAGTTGTAAGTAGCTAATTGTTTATCCATAGATTTGCTCTGTTTATAGTAGGCATTATTTACACATAGATTTTAGCTGTTTTCTAGTTGTAAGTAGCTAATTGTTTATCCATAGATTTGCTCTGTTTATAGTAGATATTGTTTACACATAAATTTTAGCTGTTTTCTAGTTGTAAGTAGCTAATTATTTATCCATAGATTTGCTCTGTTTTTAGTAGTCATTGTTTACACATAGATTTTACCTTTGTTTCTGTTATGCCGATGATTAAAATTAGGTGACACCGTGTGATCCGGGGGTGGCGCTAGTGATCCTTGTGATATGCACAAATACACATCGATCTTGTGCATCCTACTTGGCTCGCTTGCACCATCCCTGAAATTTGTGCGTCCAATCTACCTATATATGAGGCATTGTTTAGGCTATGTTCTAGTTGTAATTAGTTCTATATTTTCTGTAATGCCGATGATTAAAATAAGGTGACACGGTGTGATTCGAGGGTGGCGCTAGTGATACTTGTGGTATGCACAAATACCGATGTTGTGCATCCTACTTGGCTCACTAGCTCCATCCCTAAAATTTGTGTGTCCAATCTACCTATATATGAGACATTGTTTAGGCCTAGTTGTAATTAGTTCTATATTTTCTGTAATGCCGATGAAGAAGCATCTGTCTTGTATATAGAGATGAAGGAGCTTACATTTTGATTTTTTTTCATCTCCTTTAGGGCGAGGAGGAAATCTGGAGACTATGCGGTGGCCGTGAAGACGTAGGAGCGGGGCTCCGTCCACACGGTCCACTGAAATCGGCGCCTCCAGGAGCAAGACTTTTGTGCAGTACTAAATAGGTAGAAGAAGACCACGCAATGAAGCTGGGCGAAGAGAAAGGTGAAGAACCGGCGGCCGTCAAGCAGGAACCACAGGGCTCCGTCGACGGCGCAGCAGGCGTCACCGGCTTTTTTTGTTTCCTTTAGCCCTCATTACAAACGGTCAAAAACTAATCTCCGTATCTGATGTAAAGACTAAAGGCAACGATATATATTATGCCCGTTGCTAAACTTATTGCAAACGATCAAAATCTCCGTTGCCATTGTGAGGCTTCACATCAGTGACAGAGGCGGGAACACGGACCCTTTCTCCGTTGCCGATGGGATTTTTGGCCCGTTTCCGATGTGTCGTTCTGTACTAGTGTTAAACCCTTCTCGACATAGAAGGGAGCCACTAACGAGATTCTTCTTGATGGCGCAGACATGCTGCACGTTCTTGAGCTGCACGATCCTTCCCGAAGTAAACTTCAGATCAACCGTGCCAACACCAAGAACCGTGCCAACTTCGATTAAATTAATCCAAGAATAAATCATAAACATGACGTGGGCAGTGCTAATGACATACTGAAGTTTGATGATAAAACCATGTACTAGACAGATAGTAGAAACATCAACACAAATCACTAGTACGGCGGACAAGGAAATAATCAAGAGAGGGATAAGCATATTATACCCTCCAGTAGGCCAGTTGGCCATAGCAGCAGCGGAGTCAGCAGCAGCAGCGGTGTTGGCAGCCTCTTGAGAGGCAGCGGCAGCAGCATCAGAAGTGGCGTCCTCGGTGCTCATGATGATGACGAAGTCGAAGAAGACAAAGTTGATGCAGATGAACGTAGCCGAGCAGTCGCGTAGGAGACGCTCCCCAAAAACCTAATCGCCCCTCTCCCGTACAGGATGTGGAGAGGCGGGTTTCGGAGGCCTGCTCTCCCGACAACCGTGTACGCGGTGGACGGGATGGGATCACCGGTGGCAGCAACAGAGAGAGGAACGATGGTGGCGGCGCGAGCAGATGTGATCTGTTGTGTGTCTGCTGGAGAGGAGCGACCTCACTCATATAGGCACACACGCAGGCGGAAGGCCAACGGAAACACACACAATTAAGGGAGAATTAAGAGACTGGAAATAGACGTACTTAAGGCCATTTAAGACCAAACATTTCAGCTCACATTCATTTTCCATTAACGCCATTAAGGCAAAACGTTTCCCTTGCTGCTCACATTTTTCCTGCGTGATAAAAAGATAAGATCGACTCGGCGAGATTCCCGCGGCGTGACGCGCCACGTCGTGACGAGGCGAGGCGTGGCGTGACGTGGCGAGGCGAGGCAGACGGCGAAGGAGGAGGAGCGCGCGTGTGGAGCACCTCCCTTCTCTTCACAACCACACCTCATACTTGTGGGAGAAGAGCTCACCTTATAAGTTGGTGTACATCTCTCCCAACTAGTCATGTGGGACTAAACTCCCACTACTTGCCATGGCAGCATGGGTCTTTAGGGATTTTTCAGGAATTATTAGATGGGCCCAAATCCCACCCTAAATATTTCAGCAGCTCTGACGTGTCTCCTTGCAGCCCCACTCGTCATCAAGTAACGACCAAAGGAGGACCCGGCCCCACTCGTCAGTTAACGGTCAAGCCAATGACCCGACGGCGACGTCCAGTTTAAACATTTGTTAGAGTTTCGGACAAGAGCGTGGTGAAATGTGAGCAAAGTTTTAGCGCGTGAACAAAACTTAGTTCAACTAAGAAACCAGGGGCATGAAAATAGATATCCCATAAAGAAAGTCTTTCCATGTCTCGATCGATTTATTGAGATTTTCATGTAAACTGAAATTATACTTCCCAAAAATCAATTGAGAATTTTAAAGAAATCAATTGAGAATTAGCAAAATCAGTAAGCCATAATCACATGATTAGAAAATGAGGGTAGTTGGCGAATATTCATTTTGTCTCAGCTAAATCAGTAATGTATTTACGGAAAACCACGTTTGGGCGATCGATGTGAAAAGCACATTTTCTCAAGCAGGGACATGAATGCCTTGTCGAGCACCATGTGCACACAGTTATGGGATGGATAGCTGTGGCCAACGCATTGCCGACAGCAGAGACATGGTGGTTGTGGTTGTGGATGGTAGAATGGATCAAGCCGTGAAGAGGCAACCTGATAGCCTCGCCCTCAGAGAGAACTTGTCTGTGGCAAGATGGTTAGGAGGGTGGTTGTACCCCCAGCCCACCAGAGTTCAAACCCCAGGTTTGACGCTGGTGTTTCTCATTTAGGCGGAATATTCTTCAGTGAGAGGCGACGTTCCTGTCGACAGCGAGGCGCCCGTGGTGATTTCGTCAATCTCAAGACCCAACCGCCGGCTCAGTCTTTCGGAGGTGCTCATAGGGTAGGGTGTGCGTGTGTGCGTTCATAGGCGTGAGTGTATGCGCGTGTATGTGAGCATCTGTGTTGTACCGAGTTTCGCAAAAAAAAAAGATAGCCTCGCCCTCATCGGCGGATTTCATAGGATTCTATTGTAGGAATGGGTTAATTAAGCAGATCGTGGGGGGGGGAGTGAAACTAACCATACAAATATGGGACTTCCGATTCGGTCCTCCCCCCTTGAACACATCAACGGCCGAGATTGCACGATATCCCTTCGCTATAAACGTATAATATGTTCCGTATAGCCTGCTGATACAGCTCGAGCCGAGTCCGGCAAAGACTGAGCCGGACCTGCCTTGAACACATCAACGGCCGAGATTGCACGATATCCCTTCGCTATAAACGTATCACATGTTCCGTATAGCCTGCTGATACGGCTCGAGCCGAGTCCGGCAAAGATTGAGCCGGACCTGGCGAGCACCAAGTCAGCTCAACCTGGAGACTTAGACCGAGCCCAGCCGGTGAAAAAATACAGCAAATTGGTGGGCACGGGTAGTTGAACCTGGGTCTCCTAGGCGCAACACAGGGAGCAAAGCCACTGGGACAACTTTGTTTCTATGATGTATTCCACATCTTATTAATAATATTTGAACTATCTACATTGCTAAGGTAAACGGGCTGGATCGAACCTGTAGCTAAATGGGCTGGATGATCGAACCTAAGCGTACATAACCTAGGTGACACTAGGAAGATTCCATCCTTCTTTCACTCACTAATCATTAAAATTAAGCACTAAATAATTCAAAATTAATTCTAAGAAATTAACAGCATGTAATTGAAATATAGACGAACTCATTTTCATGAAAAATTTATAATTAAAGCAAGTGATTTTTTTGACCTGCTCGAAATGATCCATTATTTTTTCCTAGTATAGTATGACCAAATTAGACATCCTTGACAAGTATTATTGTTTTTTGACAAGTCCAACATATTATTAATTTTTTGCTCAACAAATGTGCCCAAAAAGGGCATTCTGGCACGTGCAGTGAATTTTACGACAACTGAGCCTCCATTCTAGGTTCTCACATGCTTGTATGACCTACCCTTAAACACTCAATGAGCATCGAATTGGTCTACCCCATTCGACACTGGCCCAACGGGTAGATGACACACGATAGACTGATCATCAGGGTTTATCATAAATTTGTGATAGTATGTGTTGGGACCACTCAAAAAGGTGGACTTGATCATAGTATTCCAAAATAGTTTTGCCATGAAGTTGAGGAGACACTATTGATGGGGGGATTATAACCCGGTAGGCCCATAAAGAGGGAAGCGTGACCCGCCAGGCAGGAGGCTTGGCTAGGCCAGCTAACCATCAGCATGGGCCGGGTTAAGTTGATGGGCCAGCAAGCTTGTCGGTAACCCGGCTAGAATAAAAGCATCTAGAAGACCCGGAGGCGGTGCGTGTCACGGAGTCCAAGGCTTGGAGGACATGAAGGGCCAGAAGACCTAGAGTAGGATTCCGAGTCTGGGTAGAACCCGGGCTTACCTTGTACAGAACCAGGAGACCTGATCATCTATATAAGCGGGCTCCTAGGTCATAGTTAGACAAGCTTTGACGAGATAGAGAACCAGAGAGAGATTATAGTTATCACCGCTACCAAGCGAACCTTGTAACCTAAATAGAGATCCGGCTCTGTTGTTGCAGCCGGGTTATCGAGATTGAGATGAATAATAGCATAGCAGGAAGAAGGTCTTTATCTCCAATGGAGAGGCCGAACCTGGGTAAATCCCTTGTCCCCGCAAAGCTAAACAAACTCCCAGACACTAGCTTCGCCTTGCCCTACAACTCAAGTTACCCAATGGTAACATCTGCCGTGACAACCCCACGACAGTTAGCGCCCACCGTGGGGCCTGCGTCCAAAGGTATCATCATCATGGGAGAAGCTCTGCAAGGCGTCAAGGATTTCGTCTTCGGCGAGGTCACCACCAACTCAAAAGGAGAGCTCATCGTCGATGATTTTGACTGGGGGCCGGAGTCAGATCTGCTAGAATCGGGTGATGTTATTCAAATTGGCAAGATTAATGTATTTGTTGGTATGGTACGTGTGTCAGGATCTGCTAATAACGATGAGGAATATGAATCTGTGTCAGGAGCCGCCACCCTTGTCCAATCTGACGGGGAAGAGTCAGTAGGCACGGCAGAGCACGAGCTACCAATGGTCATGCACGAGGAACGGTCGGGAAAGACGGCATGGATCCCGGGTGACGCAGTGGAACACGAGGATGACTCGGAATCGATCTTGCCCCTGTTTGAATGCCGGTACGGGTACGACGCCGAAGAAGAAGATGAGGAGGAACAAGAATCCAGCCCAAGTCCAGTTAGGAGGATGGCAGTTTACACCGCTCCCTCGATCAATGCGGGGGCATCACCATCAACTTTTGCCCCGCCAGCTACAATTATAGATCAACAGCAGCAACAGTTACCACAAATACTAGAGCAATCTAGTCAGAGGGCGGACGGAGAGCCGGCTTCGGTGACAGAGGAAAGTGAAAGTACGGCATTGTTTAGAAATAGTTTTGGTTTTCTCAATAACCGGGCTCAGGGAGAAGAAAGGAACAATACTGCTAGTGCTCCTGCCTTATTCAGCAACGGCCTGGCCCTAGACCCAACAGCGCTTACAAGATTGGTTACCCCAGAAAATGCAGCAGTGCGAGCTATGGAGTTGGATACAACACGTCGGGCTTTGGAACAGATGCGTAGGGAAGCAATGGCAGAGAAGCTGCAGCTGGCAGCTAGACAGAGGCAGATTGAGGAGCAAGAGAATCGCTTCAATGACATGACTAGAGTTCACCAGAGGAGGCACCAGAGCCGGCTGGCTCAAGGAGAAAACAATATCAATCCCGCCGTATTATTCAGGATTCTAGTGGATCAACCCATTGGTGTGGCTCAAGAAAATCCAGTCATTAGGACACCCGTAGAACAAAACAGAGGAACTATGGGAGCCGGAGTCGCATTGGCTGGGACACCGGGTCTGCTCGCCGGAGGAGCCGGGGAAATCCGGGTCTGCCGCCACGAACACCGAGGTTCCACACGCCAGCGGGTCATTATTCCAATCCAGCGGATAACGTGTACGCCGCAACTTTAGCGCTCGACCGTATTCCTCTCGGAGACTCGCCAGCAGAGATTGAAACCCGGCGTGCCATTGACATGTTACGTACCGCAGTAGTGCAACAAGTTCAGTATTCGAAGGAAAAGAGTGCGCTTCATTCCACAACTTATCACAGTAAGCGTACCAAGAGCCGCCACGATGAGACCCCGCCATTAGCCGGGCCTGCGGCGGCGCGATAGCAGAATCCACCTCAACAGAACCAGAACAATCAGCAACACCAACCCGCCCCTGCAGTTTCGGTGGCTCAGCAGATAGTCAATGGATCGCGTGCGAGAAGAGCGGCCAGCGCGAACCCGGCAGTACCCGTTACAGGAGCGCCGCAAGGAGGACCCGGCGCCGCGGCAGCAGCATCCATGAGTTCACCAGGTAACAATATTTTTTTAGCAAGTTCTTCTAACTTAGCCGGACCAAAGTGTCTTTCAGATACCATTAGAGCGGAGCCTTTCCCTGAGAAATTCAAGGAACCTAGCAAGATAGCCAACTATGAGCCAAGTATGGACCCGACAAGCTGGTTGAGCAGTTATGAGATGGCAATGTGCATACGCAATGCCACGGAGAATGTTTGCGCAAAGTACATGTATCTCATGATGAGTGATGGGGCAACAAAGTTGTGGTTCAAGAGCTTACCAGAGAAATCCATCAACTCTTGGGATGAGCTGAAAGCAGTTTTCGTCAAACACCTCCAAGGCACGTGCAAGTGTTTGTTCTCTATTGAAGATCTTGATCGTTGTGTGCAGAGGAAAGGCGAGTCAGCCCGGCACTGGATGAGCCGGGTCACAGAAATTCTTCACTCTTCATCTGGCATCGAGCCCGGGAATGCGATTCAAACAATGGAGAAGACGTGCAAGTATGATCCTCTCGTCCAGAAGTTAGGCCGGATGAAGGAAAGCAACCGGGTGAAGGCATTCACTATGGCAGAATTGATGGATGCATGCAACAGGCACGCAGCCACAGACAAGACCCGGGATGATAATGTAGAAGAAAAGGGAAAAGGTCCTGCGAACAATGGAGGAAAGAACAACAATGGCAGTGGGAACAACAACAACAACCAGAATCAGTACAAGCGTGGGCACAATGAGGGGAATTCAGAGTTAGTGGCGGACACAAATGCCGGGTTTCAAAGGCAAAGAACTGAGGGAAATTATCAAGACAATAACAGAGGTTATCAGGAAACAGTGGGAATTAGAATGGAGGAAACAGTTATCAAGGATCACGCCCGACCAGTCATGTGGAGGCCTTCAGGATGTCGTGTCCTCGCCATAACAGGAACGGTAGACCCGCCAATCACTCGCTGGCCCAGTGTGTGGATCTTAGCAGGTGAAAAAATGAGGAAATACATAGAGCCTTGCAAGGAGCAGGCAGAGGTGGAGGACCTGGCCCAGGTGTTAACCCGGCTGCGGGACCGCTAACAGGAGCAAATGTAGTACCCACTAGTAATGTAGGAGTAGGTCAAAATACAAGTAATCAAGGCGGGTTTCAACAGCAGCCAAAGCAACTTGGTCAATATCATATATACACCAGCGGTACGACCAAGAGGGAGCAAAAGGTAGTCAAGAGGGCGGTCAATGCAGTTTCCGCAGGAGTCCCTAGATATCTAAGGTGGTCGGAACATACGATCACGTGGAGTAAAGCGGATCACCCGGATGTTGTTGAGCACCCGGGTCTGCTAGCTTTGGTTGTGGCTCCCCAAGTGGACGGCTTTGAGTTGAAGAAAGTACTGATGGATGGTGGAAGTAGTATCAACATCTTGTATTGGGAGATGTTTCTGCGTATGGGCCTCAAAACGTCACAGCTGCAAAAAACATCCACCGTTTTTCATGGCATAGTTCCAGGGAAGTCAGCAACACCAGAGGGAAAAATTTCACTAGAGGTTGCCTTTGGCGAGTCCATCGACAACTTTCGTTCAGAGTGGCTTGTTTTTGAGGTAGTAAAATTTCAGAGTCCCTATCATGCGTTGTTCGGAATGCCGGCTTATGCCAAGTTCATGGCAAGGCCGTGTTATGTGTACCTGCAATTGAAGATACCGGGTCCTAAGGGGATCATCACAGTTCATGGTAACAAGGAGATAGCAGCACAGTGCGATGAAGGAGACGCGGCTTTGGCAGAACATGCTTGTGCGAAAGAGGAGCTAAAAGCTTATAGGTCTAATCTTGACCCGGACACTAGTACAGAACGACACATCGAAAACGGACCAAAAAGCCCATCAGCAACAGAGAAACGGTCCATGTCCCCGCCCCTGTCACTGATGTGAGCGAGCTTATTGACAACGGAGGCAAAAGACCGTTTCCAATGAAGTCCCTAATTGCATACGGACATGCACATATGTCCGTTTCCAATAAAATAAGACAATGGAAACAGGTAAAAGCATACAACCGTTACCAATGTGAAAAAATCATATTAAAAAAAAAACAGCTTCTCGCCGGCTTCTTGCCAGCTTCTGCCAACTTCTAACAGAAATATTATTTCTTTATTTCCAAAGTTACAACCGTACATGATACAACTTTAGGTATTTCCTCTCCACAAAACTATGTACTAACATTTACACAGCTAACAAATGCTATGTATACAAGTGTGTTTTACCGTCTGCTCCAACCAACTACAAGAAGCAGCATAAGCTCCAACCAACTACAAAGAATGCACCTGGGGCTTTCCATGACCTCATGATACCCATTTTTTGTTGGAACAATCACCGAGCTTCTTCATAAGACCAGTGTTGAGGAACTGATATCTGCAACAAACAATGGACAAATTAAAAAATCCAGCAGATATTTACATATTAGGAGAAGATTATCTGAACATGGCATTGGCTGGCTACAATATGCTTTCAAGTATAGTCCTAGAAACAAATGTTGTACAAACAGAGAAGAATACTATTCGGAGACATCATTACCTACAGAGAAGTATAGTACTAGAGCCACCTACACACACTCTACAATCAATCAAGTAGACAAAGATTGTTTGGAAACATATGTATAAGAAATTACAACTATACGTGTCCTCCCAAGGCCAAGTCCCAAGCAAGAAAATAAGATGCTGGTTCATGGACATATGTTTCAGCTAAGAATGATACACGAGAGGCTTTGCCAAGATTGAACTATACAAGCTAAGTTACTATATTACATAGAACCATGGACGTATTTTTTTAGCTATGATTGCACATGCTAGTACCAGCGACTAGAACATAAAACTGCAACCACATAAAGAGAACCGGATCTCTAATACCAGCTATGATTCCATCTGTGAACGCTAGCAAAGGAACAGCCACAGTCCAAGAACCAGTTCTGAGTAATTAGCAGTGCTACTACAAACTGAGACCAACAAATATTTGTTGCTAGCCAAACCTGATTAGTCAGCTAGCTAGCAGTACTACTGATCCTGGTAGTACGTGTTGCATGCGTAGGAGCAGTGGACAATGGTTACCTGAAAGCCATGGATGGGAAAGAACATTATGAGATTGTCAATGAGTATTACAAAACACAGGTGCACAGGTTCATGTCGCTACAGCTATCACAAAACCAATCATTTAATTAAGTGCAGATAGTTACGTCCTATGTGAGTACTTCATGGATAAGGCAAAGAAATAAACTACAGATAGAAGACAATAACTTCCATGGATACTCCAGCTCTACGTTAAAACCGGTGACTTACTTTATCTTTCGTTTGTGTCTCACTACATCAGCTATAACTACTTGTGAAACCCCTCTCTTTGTCAAATTATTTTTCGATTTTGTTACTAAGATTTTTCCTGAATTTCAGTCGATTCAGGTTCAGAAAACTGCAACTACAGTTTAATGATGCCATGTGCTAGGACGAACCCAATTATGACTAACACTTGATATTTGCTTATGATCAGTGATGACATAGGTCAGCATGTCAACGAATTAAGTGGTAAATTATTCCCCATCTAACCATCTTTTCTGTTTTTCCTGTGACTAAAAATAAACCTTGTGTTGAGATACTTATACGAGCCAACAGTTCGCAAACTGTCACTATGCTGTCAGCAACTTAGTTTCGGGTGGGCTGAATAACTGATGCACGAAACTGTGGGAAAAATCACTGACCTGTTTGGTGCACCCGGGCGTTTCATCCACAGGGTAGAAGTAGAGAATGGCGGGCTTGCCCTTGAACTTGGAGAGTGACACCGTCTTGCCGTCCTGGTCCTTTAGGGTGAAGTTGGGCGGCACGCTGACCTTGCTCACCTGCAAGCCAGCAGC
Source organism: Poa pratensis (assembly GCA_947311845.1). Taxonomy (NCBI): domain Eukaryota; kingdom Viridiplantae; phylum Streptophyta; class Magnoliopsida; order Poales; family Poaceae; genus Poa; species Poa pratensis. The sequence continues at coordinate 39,646,465 of CAMZMU010000070.1, forward strand.
AGGGACCCAATCCAACTTAGTCAGCAAGAATTCACCACAACACATGCACCTCGGTACATAATGCAATACTGAACAAAAAAGGAGATCTGTACATCTCAGATGTGTGCAGTACTAGCTAGTCGATCAACCACCAACAGATATGCGAGAGATTGAGGGGTTGGGAGAGAGGAGGGACAGAGGGAGGACGGGATGCGAGATAGGAGACGATCAGCACGTCCGACACTTCTCGCCATTTGCCTCCGGTCGAGACAGAAACAAAGCCCCTGCCGCCGACCAAGATGTAGAGAGGATAGGGTCATGTGCAGCGGCCGCCGTCGCTTTCTGGGGTCAATCCACCGCTGTCCGAGGTCCGCCGCCGCCTCGCGTCCATTTGCTGCCTCCGCCGCCTGTTTTTTCAAGGGAGAGACACGGTGGACGGGGAATAGATAAGTTCTGAGATTTGTCTTCCATATGCGAAATCCAGATGTGGATGAGATGAAGGAGAGCGGGAGTGTACCAGATGCGATGCGGGATCCGGGGCCTAAGCCTCCACGGACGGTGACGGAGACCTGCTTGTGACGGGCGGCGCCGGCATAGATCTGGCCGATCTCCTCGAGCAGCGTCTACTCGCCGGAGGCCACCACCTCCTCATGGAGACCATCGCCTCATCCACGGCCTGGTCGGCGCCGCCGGAGGGCTGCTCGGACTGCTGCTCGCTGCAGCGCGGCCACCGGTAGGGAGGAGCAGCTCAATGGCGCCTGCTCGGGGGAGAGAGGATAGAGAGAATGAGAAAGGGGACGGGGACGGGGCTGCGGTGCAAAGGGTTAGGGTTTGGGTATTTATATGAACACCGTTAATTGGCATACGGTGCTAAATTTTAACCGTGTCTGATATTGCACCTTCACATTGGAAACGGTTGAATTAATATAACCGTTTCCGATGTGTCGCGATTCACGGGCGCGGGCACTTATTTTGCACGCGCAGACTTGTTTTACTGTTGTTTTTTCGCTGCCGTTTCCATAGAGGGGTATCCGATGTGTCGTTTTGTACTAGTGGAGGATAACACAACACTCAAAAAACTAACAACAGAAGATGACATGGCAAAGTTCAAAGCCGCCCAAGACACAAAAATGGTAGATTTCGTGCTTGGGGACTCCTCCAAACAGTTCGCCATAGGGTCCAACCTTATTGAAAAATAGGAAAGCGCGCTCATCGAGTTCATCCGTGAGAATCGGGATGTTTTTGCATGGACACCTAGTGACATGCCAGGCATTCCGACTGAACTCGCTGAGCACCGCTTACATGTTGATCCCAAGTCAAGGCCTGTAAAACAAGGTTTGAGGAAGATGAATGCAGAGAGAAGAAAGGCTATAGGAGAGGAGGTAGCTCGGCTCCTAGCAGCCGGCTTTATCATGGAAGTATTTCACCCAGAGTGGTTGGCTAACCCGGTTCTAGTTCTAAAAAAACAATAATGAGTGGAGGATGTGCATAGATTTTACAAGTTTGAATAAGCACTGTCCCAAGGACCCGTTTGCGCTGCCGCGCATTGATCAAATCATTGACGCAGTTGCGGGTAGCGAGCTCTTGTGTTTTTTGGATGCGTACTCAGGATACCATCAGATTAAGCTAAATGAGGAAGATTGGGAAAAGACAGTGTTCATAACCCCGTTTGGTGCTTTTTGCTACAAGACCATGACGTTTGGATTGAAGAACGCAGGTGCAACATATCAAAGGTGTATTCAGAAGTGTTTTCATGATCAGATTGGGCGCAATGTGCATGCCTATGTAGATGATGTGGTGATCAAGATAGAGAAAGCCGGGTCATTCATTAATGACCTAAGGGAGACATTTGTTAACTTGCGAAAGTACAAGATGAAGCTTAATCCTACAAAGTGTGTATTTGGTGTTCCAGCAGGGAAACTTCTTGGTTTCATTGTGTCAGAAAGGGGAATAGAAGCACACCCGGAAAAAATCAAAGCCATACAAACCTTGAAGAAGCCTGAGGAATTGAAAGATGTTCAGAAACTCACAGGGTATGTTGCAGGGCTAAGCCGGTTTATATCCAGGTTGGGAGAAAAGGCAATTCCATTGTACAAACTCTTGAAGAAAACGGACAACTTCGTGTGGAATCAAGAGGCGGATGAGGCATTTGAAACTCTCAAGAAGCAGTTATCACAAGCGCCTGTGCTCACGGCGCCGGGTCCCAAGGAGCCCATGCTGTTATACGTCGCTGCCGGGCCGCAGTCTGTTAGTGCTGTGGTGGTGGTCGAACGCAAGGAAGCAGGCAAAGAAAACCCGGTGCAAAGGCCGGTTTATTATGTCAGTGAAGTGTTATCAGAGGCAAAACAGCGGTACCCACATAGGCAAAAGCTGGTGTTTGGTGTCTTCATGGCAGGTAGAAAGTTGAAGCCCTATTTTCAAGAGCATCCGATCACGGTGGTCAGTTCAATTCCATTGGCAGATATCATCAAAAAATCAGAAGCTACTGGAAGAGTTGCTAAGTGGGCAATAGAGATGGGACCGTATCATATCAATTATGAACCTCGTAGAGCTATCAAGTCTCAAGCATTAGCCGATTTTCTCAACGATTGGTCATAGATAAGTGCACCACCTCTCACACCAAGTATCAAATCCTGGGTCATGCATTTTGACGGGTCTAAACAAGAACAGGGTTCAGGAGCCGGAGTTGTTCTAACTTCTCCAAAAGGTGACAAGCTGAGTTATGTGTTACAAATTCACTTTGATTGTTCCAATAACGTGGCAGAATATGAGGCCTTGTTGCATGGTTTGCGCATGGCAAAGGAGATGAACATCAAGCATATCAAGTGCTACGGAGATTCAGATCTTGTGGCACAGCAAGTTTCAGGAACGTGGGATAGGAAGGATGCAACAATGGCGGCTTACAGAAGAGAAGTGGATAGGGTAGCCGGGTTATTCTCAGGATATCAGGTGGATCACATTGATCGCAGAAAAAAATGATGTTGCAGATGCTTTATCAAGACTCGGCTCACGCAGAGAGCCGGTTCCACCTAATATTTTCTTGGATGAATTGTGGACTCCTTCAATCAAGCTTCAAGACAAGGAATGTCGGCCCAGTGGAAACCAGGGTACCATGGGCCGGCCTGCCACAGCCCTCGACGCTCCGCGGAGAATTCTGCTAAGGACCAGGCGTTCCGCCTAGCGAGCCTCGCGAGGGACTTTTCCCTCGCGAGGGCTTCTTCACTCTGCTGAGCTTTTCTGCTAAGGACCAGACGCTCAGCCTGACGGGCCTCGTGAGGGACTTTTCCCTCAGGAGGGTCTCCCCTGTCCGGAATATCGCTAAGTCCTGGTGCACGTCTGCGCCACCCTCGCGAGGCTTCCCTCACGAGGCGTCAAGTACTTCAGAACCTCGGCGAGGCTCCCGGCCCTCGCGGGGTTCCTTCAAGTGGAAGCAAGCTCTGCACCCGCTGCAGAGCGCACATGGCCTCTGCGCCCGCCGCAGAGTGACGCGCGCGCCTGCGCGCGGTGACGACGACGGCGCAGTTGCCGTTCTCGTGTATAAAGCGGTCAACAAAGCTGTGGCAAGCAAAGCGGACTCCAAGGATTGCCATTTTGGTGATAAGGGGACCGGCCGCCGCTACGCTCCAAGCCGACGTCACCGTGGGGCACGTCACGGACCTCTGCGGCGCCAGCCCATCGTCCTGGAAGGACGGTGGCTTTTTCTGCCAAGGAGACGTTGCTCTCTGCCATGGACCGCGTCCATGGACAACCCTGACGCCGTGCGCTGCGCTCCACCTTTGCCACCATGTGGTATCCCTTCCCGCCTAATGTTTTGGGGGAAGAGGACCAAGGCAGTATAAAGGGAGGCAGCGTACGACCAAGGAGGGGATCCCGGAATCGACCGATTCATTCTACACCCAACCAGCTGCATCGCAAGGAAGAAGACGGAGCTCCTTCCACCATAGTCCACCATAGCCATAGCTGTGCCCTCGACAAGCACATTGTACTGTAACCTCACCAAGCAGTGCAATACAACACAGCAAGACGTAGGGTCTTTACACCTCACGGTGGGCCTGAACCTGGGTAGCGGCTCGTGTTCACTCTCTGTCATGATATTCCTCACCGAGCTCGACGAGCATCGTCGCTGAGGTAGTTGAGGATTAGTTCGACGTCGTGTTCAGCCCCTTACTCGATTCCTGGCATCAGTGAGACACCCCTAGTTCCTTGGGACTAGTCTCCGACATTTGGCGCGCCAGGTAGGGGGCTGAGGCGCGTCTTCAACCTCTTCGACCTCTCCTCGCCATGGCTGACACGCGAGCAGAGCGTCTCGCTCGACGGACGTCCGGTAGGGCCAACACCGAGCCCGCCACCAACAACAACCCGCGTGGCCGCCCACGCGTCAACCGCGCTTCGGAGCGCAACGCCGAACCACGCGTCGAGCACCAAGAGGACGACGGCGGCAACGGCAGCGGCAACGACGACGATGGCGAGGGAGCTCCCTCCCAGCACCCATCCAGGCGCGAGAGCGTCTCCACGCAGAGCCGGGTGGCGTCCAGTCCAGTCACTGCGCTACTCATGGCGCAGGAGCTGCTGCGCTACCGCCCCACGCAGGCGGGCCACGACAACTGGCTCGGGCGCCTCGAGGAGCTCATCAACGCCGTCGCCGACCCTGCCGCACCTACTCCAACACCAGCGCCCTCTCGTTCGCTGGTGCACCACTCCGGACGCGGAGGGAACATAGCGCACGGCGCTCCTCCTCCCCCTCCGCCTCCTCCGCCACCTCCTCCAGCTGGAGCACCAGCGGGGAACCACCGCGCCGCGTCGCACGCATCCTCGCCACATGACTGCCAGATCGTGCAGCGAACTCCAGCGGATGCGCGCGTGGAAATCGAGCGCCAACGGGACCGCCACAACCGTGTCGTCCAGGAGATTGCAGCCGCAGGCCGCCAGAACCGCGGCGCGCTCGCTGGCGGCGCTGTGACATACGCCACAGGCTGCACCGCCTTCACCCGCAACCTGCACCGCGTCGTCTGGCCGATGAAGTTCAAGCCAGATCTCCCTCCGCGCTACGACGGCAGGACCAACCCTCTGGAGTTCCTGCAGCTCTACACCGTCTCCATCCAGGCCGCGGGAGGCGACGACAAGGTGATGGCAACTGGCTCTCCATGGCGCTCAAGGACTCATTGCTCTCATGGCTCATGAACCTCCCTGAGAACACCATCGACACATGGGAGGATCTCTGCAAGGTCTTCGTCGCCAACTTCAAGGGCACGTACGAGCGCGCGCTCACCTACAACGATCTTCGCGCGGTGCGCCAGAAGCCAGACGAGACCCTCCGCAGGTACATCCAGCGCTTCAGCTAGGTCCGCAACAAGATCCCGAACATCCCAGGCTCGCACGTCATCTCTGCCTTCAGAGAGGGCGTCACGAACCGCAGGATGCTCGAGAAGCTCGGCATCCACGACACCCTCACCTCAGTGGTGAAGCTCTTTGACCTGGCGGACAAGTGCGCCAAGGCTGAAGAGGGCCTCCTCTTCGTCAAGCAAGAAACGGAGGAAGAGCCTCCTGAGGGGTCCAGGAGCAGGAGGAAGCCTGTCGAGAAACGCAAGACCACCGCCATCCTCGCGGCAGAGCCTGATGCCAAGCAGCCTCGCGAGGCCTCTCCGGCGGGTGGCGAGAAGAAAGTAGACAATCGCCCATTCTGCGTCTACCACAACAGGCACAACCACGCAACTGAAGACTGCTGGCAGATCAAACAGCTCAGCAAGGAACGCGAGAAGAACCAAGGCCGCGGCGGCCGCGGGGGCGGACGCCGCAGCAACTACCAGCAGCAGGGGGCTCAGGCGAACCCCGCTGGGCGGAACAACAATCTCCCTGACGAGAACCCTGGTGGCTACCAGGCCCCTGATAACCCCCAAGAGCAGGGGATCACTGTAGCACTTCTCAATGTGGAAGTAAGGTATCGATCCGCAGGAGCAAGAAGGAAAAGTTATCTATTCCCTACAACTAAAGTGTCACAAGTTTTAGTTGATTATGCACTAAACAAGTTTAAAGAACAAGGTGGTTGATTTAATGGATGGAAGTTTGATATAACAAAACAAGAATGTAAAAGTGTCCCAATCCTCTTCAATGCAAGAGGACAAGACAAAGGTTTTCTCTTAAAGGAACAATGGACATGGGTTCATGGGTTCACTTAATCCTCTCTCTCTCATCTACGGTGATTATCATGTTATAGATAAAGTACACACAGTTGTCATGTTTTAATGGTAGCTTTTAATGACGGCTATATTGTCTAAAACACATAGTTGAAAGAAATACTCATTTGTGTGCTACGTCACCCCCGCAAGGCTAGCATGGCTGCTGTCACTCTCACATCATACTCTTTCTTTTTACCCCCAGATAAAGGATGTTGGGCTGTATTTCACATGTCACTCAATACACATGCCGTGTCACATCGGTCATCCCGTACCTACATACATCATACTTCATAATGGACAATATTCTAAACACTAGTGCACTGATTCATAATTCGTGTGCATGACCATATCTCTCTCATCTATCCACACTTGGTGGTGTCAATCACCTCATGAAAAGGATAAACAAGGCATTATGCATAAATCAAACCATCACATGCATCATAGAATATCTCCAAAGTATGACAAATCATAAAAGCTCCAACACAACGGTAAATGCATAACAAATCATCTCATACCACAATATCCACCATAGGAATTACATAGATGACCGTAATCATGTTCAGCAGCTCATACGGTACTAATTAGTGAAGCTCAAAGAGAGGAGAGATACATAAGTTACCACCACAAACCCAAGTCCAGGGGGTGGACTACTCCCCCTTCATCATGGAGACGGTGGAGAAGTCGTTGGAGAAGATGGAGACCTCCCCGGCAGCGCCCCGCCGGAGTTTTCCCCCTCCAATCTGCAGCTCCAGGTCTCTGTTTCGTGGTTTCTGTGTTTCGGCGGCGCTCCCTTTCGCGAAAGCCCTGGTGGGTCTATATATAGTCGTTTTTAGGTCAAGACGAAGCTTCGGGAAGAAAGATCGACGGTAGCGGAGGCCCGAGGGACAGGATGGGGGACCCCACGTGGTCAGGGAATCTGGCCGCGTGGGCCCACCCCTTTCGACCTTCTGGTCTCCGTTTCTTCGATTCCTTTGCGCCTACGTTTCGTTCCTTCCAAAAAAGTGATCCCCGTAAAGTTTCAGGTCATTTGGACGTCGTTTGGGTCTGATACGTCTCAACGTATCTATAATTTTTTATGTTCCATGCATGTTTTATATCAATTGCTACATGTTTTATATACACTTTATATCATTTTTATACATTTTCTGGGACTAACCTATTAACAAGATGCCACAGTGTCAGTTCCTGTTTTCTGCTGTTTTTGTATTCTAGAAAAGCTAGTCAGGAAATATTCTCGGAATTGGACGAAACTTCACGGAGGGACCTATTTTATCAGAACACACCTGAAGGTCCAAAGGAGCAACGAAGAGGAGCCAGGGGGGCCCCACACGCACCTAGGGCGCGGGTCCCCCTGGCGCGCCCTAGGGTGGTGTGGGCCCCTCGGGGGTCTCCAGCCGCCGCCCTTTCGCCTACTTATTCCCCCCGACGCGAAAACCCTAAAAGAATCGACGATTTCCCCAGAAAAGTTCCAGAGCTCCGCCGCCACCAAAAACCCTAATTCGGGGGACAGAAGTCTCTGTTTCGGCACCTTGCCGGGACGGGGAATTTCCCCCGGAGCCATCTCCCTCGACGCCACCGCCTCCATCATCGCCGTTGCTGACTCCCATGATGAGGAGGGAGTAGTTCTTCATCGGGGCTGAGGGCTCTACCGGTATCTATGTGGTTTATCTCTCTCTCCCATGGTGTGATCTTTATGTGATCATGAGCTTTGTAATCTAGTTGAATCCATAGATCTTACTTTTCATTATCTTATATGCTACTCAAGTGGTTTTATTAATGTAATCTCCGGAGTCACCTTTGTCCCACGGTGCGAAGTTGACAGTGTGCGCCCCGTGTGTGACTCTTAGGCTAAAGATAACAGGAATACTTATCATGAGTTATTATTTGCGTTGGATGTCTCTATGAAATTGCGGTGTTTGTCTAGTACTATTTAGGGCGCTCAAGTTGACAGTGTGGGGTTCCCTAGATGTGGAATGCGACTTTAAGGTGTGCTGTTATAGCCCTACGCAGTGGATTGGTGTTCGTTATCCAACGAGAGAATAATTCAGAGTAGCATAGTGAAGAGGAAATATCTATGTATTCAATTATATTATTATTGTTGAGAGTGTCCACTAGTGAAAGTATGATCCCTAGGCCTTGTTTCTAAGCATTGAAACACCGTTTACAACCAGTTCTGCTACATGTTTGCTTGCTGCCATTTTTATTTCAGATTGCAATTACTACTTATAATCATCCATATCACTCGTATTTTAATATCTCTTCGCCGAACTAGTGCACCTATACATCTGACAAGTGTATTAGGTGTGTTGGGGACACAAGAGACTTCTTGTATCTTAATTGCAGGGTTGCTCGAGAGGGATATCTTTGACCTCTATCTCCCTGAGTTCGATAAACCTTGGGTGATTCACTTGAGGGAAACTTGCTGCTGTTATACAAACCTCTGCACTTGGAGGCCCAACACTGTCTACAAGAATAGAAGCGTGCGTAGACATTAGGGTCCCTGAAACATCAAACTATAGAAAAAGGGGTTTTCTGACAGCGCAGGGTTAATTCCAGAAAAATGGGGAAGTTGTTAATTATCCCCAAAACTCAATATAAATCATGAATATAACCCTCATATGATGCAAATAACATGGAATAACATGTATTAAAATGTAAAGTTCATGTATGCATTTTACATGCATCAACATCCCCAAGCTTAACCCATGCTCGTCCCGAGTATGAAGGTGATAAAACTAACATGGACTTTGCATTTTAATACTATCAATGGATATCAAAGGTGATTACTATTGCTACATTGAGTCAAATGATTCATTCTTCAAAGGAATAACAATATGCAAGATAAATTATGAAGTGATATCAAATACTCAATGTAAAGATGTTCAATGATAAATTCACAAAGTGTAACATAGAAGAAAGTACTACGGATCAAATGTATGCATAATGAAAAGTAAAAACATCCTATTGTGGTCATAGAGTACTTCTTATGAAAACTGAATATAAAAGGTGGACACTTTGGATAGATAAATAAGTAGAGGTAAATCATGAATAAGTTTCATCTAACTTCCAAACACTTGTACTTAAGTTAATGCTTGCAATGTGGTAGTCATTGGTGTGGAGCTCTCATTACCCCTATCATAGCGTCTTGAATGATTAATGTTTAAAGTGAAATCAAATATGAGTGGTGTGCTTGACAATGTATTGGTTGAATGTCTCATGTCCCTTGAATACAAGTACCTACACCATGTGTTACTCACTTTGGTCCACATAGTAAATTCAAATAAAGGTCATTGCAAGTAATAATAGTATCATCAAGAACTGCACTGGGGTACCTCTTGTCCCATGACATGAACAAGCCCATGTCAAAACAACAAGACAAACAGACAATGAACAATCTCAGCACTCTTTTATTTACTATGGGTATAGCTTTTTATTATGAGGTGCATCACTGAATGAACATTATGGTTGTGCTGTAAATTTCCACCATGAATGATGCATGGATTAGATTAGCGGCCTAGGCATTCCTCTAACCATTTATACAAACTCTTTGAACTTACTAAGTATCCACATTCATTTCACCCATGATAGGCATCCATAAACAAAAGTACATGACATCAACTAAATATAAATAAGTGCAATGTTGAAAGCTTGCCATGTGACAGCACATATGGGCTAACTCCCAACCAAAACTATTGCCAAGCCCACAACTTCATAATTTTAATCACAATGGTTCATGCTTATTAAATGCAATAAAAGTAAATTGTGCATCACGTTCGTGAGAGTTTTTAACCAATTTTTTCCATGACAATCAACAACATAAGCATTTAAATTCAGAAATGTAGATAACACAATATAACATGATAAACATACTTGGAATAGCATAAAGCTAATAGGTAGATATGGTGGACTCACTGGAAAAACTTTGGTTGAAGGTGTTGGGAAACAAGCTTTTTACTTGTTGTAATTTTTGGGCTAGCAATAGGGAGAAACTTGACCATCTAATACATGCATAAGTGTCCATAGAACTAATCAATCCATGTTAAACAAAGTAAAGTAAAAATTCAACATCTAAACATGGTAAAAGATAGCTCTTAAAAACACACTTGCAAATTAACATTCATTCAAAGCACATGAATTATGCAACTATATGTATCTTTTAAAATCAACTCAAACATACCTATCCCAATATATTTAATAGCATCCAATATAATTCAACCCAAACTTCCAGTAGCTCTCTCATATATAAATGATAGTGGCGGTCTCAAGAAAATAAATATCAAACCGAAATAACAAAAAGCAAATAAAGGACGCTCCAAGTTTATACGATAAAGTGCATTGATCGAAAAACAGAAGTTAGACGTGTGCAAACTGAGAGTGTGTTGGTCCAGTGGGGTTGTCTTCACATCCCCAAGCTTATGGTCTTCACCATCCTTGGATAGCTATTGGTGCATCTCCTCTAATCCCTGTGAAAAAACTTTAAAACACTGTTTCTCCCATTTCTTTTCTGTGGGGTGATATTAGTAGTGATAGACAAATAGGTTTCTTGCTGCATAAAATCCTTAGACAAAAATTCATATGAATGTCCAGAAAGTGTATAATGTTGTATGCCTACTCATAAACTCAGTTGGATAAAAAAGATTCAAGTTAAAAGTTCAAAGGATGCATCAAACAAAATGGAGACAGAATCTGTACAGAAAAACAGCAGCAGCAAAACGCATTTTTCTACCCTACTAAAACTCGTCAGAAAAATCTGAAAAAATTCACGTATACAGAGGATGAACAGTTACAACTACAGTTCAAATTACAGCTCAATCGTAGTTACAGAATAAAAATGAAAAATCAAACCGTGCACAGACTCGTGCAGGAATAAAATCTCCGAAAATAAATAGCAACTTTTCAAACCAAAAATAGGTAAAACTTGGCACTTTATTAAAAACTAGCAGGGTGGCCCGCGCATTTGCGCGGCTAGAATTATGATCCATATCTTTGCAATACATATACTTATATTTTTTTTTTTTGACATGTACATATACTTAAATTTCGATGTGATAATATTTGAAATCAATAAGTGATTTGATATGTTATTAGGATCAGTCTTAATTGCAGTGATCACCTGGATTATCATTTTGATCGCATGCAAGCATTTTTGCATCTATTACTACTTTTCGTTTAGCGGAAAAAGATGTTGTTAGATCTCACATTGTTCTTAGATGGTTTGTTGAGTTGGATTTTACAATAATTATTCCCTCACAAAAACATTCATGATCAAATAGGTCAATATTGAGTAACTTTGGACGAAAAATGGATATTTCTTTTCAAAAGTTTATATTTAAGAACTACATATGAATGGTAACAGGAAAAAGGTGAGTCGAGAAAAGAAAATGATGGTTTTATATTACCATGTATGTGCTTACAAATAATATATAATCTCAGGTGATATCCGACCTCATCCATCCCAGAGATAAATGCCAGAAATTAAAGCAATGGAAAACCTACTCCCTCCGATCCACAAAAAGTGTCATGGGAAATGAACTTGCATAGTACAAATCCATAACTTTACTTGCGACACTTTGTATGGACCGGTGGGAGTATATATAATCCATAGAAATCATAATTACTCTGGTGAAAATAGAAAGTATAGATATAATATAAAGATTAAAGTAATCAGTAGAAAAAAAACATATTTATTGTGTGAAGCTTAATGAGTAAAGCTGAATACTCACACATTAACTCAAAAAACAGATTGTGTACCTGGTATACAACGAACCATATAATGATAGTGATATATACAGTATACAGCTATATGTACAGAAGTGATACTATATCACAGGAGATTCCAGGCCGCCCTGGGTTGATACCTTGAGAGCTGAATCAGTCCACTGTCCTTTCGCCTGCAACAAATCACTACATCAATAATATATGGGCTCCACTGACATATTGTAATAGCAAAAGTTCATACTTGACGTTTTTGGAGAGGAAGTAGCAAACAAACCGAACAAACACTATTTAATCAGTATTCCTAGAACTCCGGTAACCAACATGTATAAAACAAAAAATGGGTGTGCATACCATAATTTGGAAAATACATGTTCATTTGACTGGTCCACGAAATAATTAAACTAATTTAGTATATTTACATGCGAAAATTCGTTCTGGAGCCCGAGCACAGGTGCCCCCGATATCCTGTCAATAATGCAAGATGGAAAGCGATGGACATAATAACGAATGAAAATACAGATCAAGATAGAACAATGCACCAGACTATAATAATGTAGATATTGCTTCTGGTGGTACCATAAACTCTCGCTGTCATAGAATCCATGTTGACACTTTCAAGTCGTGAGCAGAATTGTAGTTGCCAATTGCAGAAGAACAAACTGCACACCAATAAACATAATTAGTGCGATGAAATAGAATCAAATCTAACATAATCCTATTTACATTTTTTCAGATAAAAACAACGTTGTAGTATGTAAAGATAATTAGAGGATGATGTGTTCCAAATGATTTTTATAGTATGTAAGAATAGATAATGGGAACATGATGTTTGGAACACCATAGACAATGGCTACCTATAATGTCGCAATATGTTTAAGCTTCTAGAAATTTGTTGCTACCCAAAACTATAAAATAAATTATTTATATCATTTGTCCATGCATATCATATATTATCTCTCGCAGATCTAATTTGATTACCTAGACATTTATAAGAACACAGACTATGCAACGTACTATTGAAGAAAAAAAAGAGCATGGAGACAAACAATTCTTACTAAAATTTGCAGGCAATAAACTTCTGTATGAATGTAAATTGTTGTCTTGTGGTGTACATGGAAGTCAGGATCTGCTCATCAGGCTCTGTACCTTTTCAAATCAATACAGATTGTTAAATAAAAAGATAGTTACACCTAATGCTGCCATGCCGATGGTACTTGTAGATCATATATAAAAGAGGTGAAGATGCTTGTCACTTACCTAAGTTTGTCGGCAGAGCCAAGTATAGGGCGATGGCCAATGCTACGGCAGATGGCTCCGCAAGCTTTTCTATGGAACAGGCAGCAACAATGTGGCGTGTCAGAGGGAGAGAATGACACCAACACAGGGAAGCTAGCAAAGAAATAATCGAATTTTATTAAGCTGACCAAACTGGTTTGAAAACTGATGAGTACATAACAAACTTTCAGAGAACACAATAAGCATACCAACGGAGAATACTTCCAAAAGAAAATTCTGACATGCGTTTTCAATGTACAGTAGTATTAGTAGCCTAGCTGATTTACCATGACTCAGAGTGGGGAATAATCAGTGTGGAGAAACATACCGAACCTGAAAAAAATGATGAATCCTTTCTTTGTCTAAGATAACTTCTTCTACATGTATAACCGAGATCAGCAGTTGTCAATTTAACCTTCTATTTTGTTCAAAACCACAAATTGTTAGGTGTTGCCTCGTTCTCCTAAAAAAAGTAATGCTTTTGTATACTACTCCCTCTGTTCGAAAATACATGACTTAGGTTTGTCTAAATACTGATGTATCTAGATATTTTTAGTCTAGATATATCCGTATTAGGACAAATCAAAGACATCTTTTTTTGGACGGAGTGACTACATGAAAATGCACTAACTTATTGAAACAGATAAGCGAGTGTACTGCAAAGAGAGGAGATGTATGTACCGTGTTTAAAAACAGTGTAGGGTGTAATCAAGGCTGCAGCTTCGTGAGATGGTTGCATCTTGCATCTAAATGTAGTATCGACATAACCTGGATCAATCAGCCCATCCCTGTGCGTGAATGATGGCTTCTGCGAGCATGCTCTGACGGCTACAACCCTGGGCTGCAGCCATGTCGACATAAATCGATCTAATCAAGTAATCATCAGCACAGCCGGCAGCCGATGGCGCAAGTTGGAGATAAGGCGTCAGCAACATCTACCGAAGATGCCATCGAGGACACGCTGAAAGTCTTGTTCGTGAGGACGCGAGCTACAGCCAGAAGGAGGTGTGCAAAACTGCAAGGTCTAAGAATAGTTGTGCTGCCTATCAAAACAGTCGTGGATGGTGAAAAGCTGTCCGTCATAGTGGATCCGCTTGCCGGCCGGCCGGGCGAGAAGTTCACACCATATCGAGGAGCCTGATTGGTCTTCTAGACTTGCCTGCACGCTCCAGCACGTCGGCGATGGACATGCAGCCTTCACCCTTCGTGTCGGGCGTCGGCCGGTGGCGCGACTCCGTCTTCTACGATCTCAACTGTGGCCGTCTGGGATCTCTGGATGATCCGCCGCCTCCTGATCGCCGCCGCCGTTATTGCCTAGGGCTCTTTCTTTCTTTCCAACACGGATTGTAACCGTCCTTTTATCAACATTGGAAATAGATCGATCAGGCTATCTAGTATGTGCGGTTGACAACGGTAAATCTAAGCCATTGAAAGGAATCTTAAGTTAAAATAACGAATCTTTACCGTTGATTGTTTGTTGTTTTAATAATATAATAGATAGATTCCAGAAACAAAACTACAAACTAACTCTCTTGTTACAGCAAGAGGACTCAAATAAAATCACAAATAAAAACAACCGGGTTGCCTCCCGTAAAGCGCTTTCTTTATAACCATATAGGTAGGCTTCTTACTTGATGTTCATGAAGGTTGAAGCTCATGAGGGAACTTATACTTTGATGCGTCCCTCTTCCTTGAAAAGTGTTCATGCATAATACCAGGATCCCATGGTGTTCTTAAACCAATCAAAATAATAGTCAAGTTGAACCCTAGTTGAGAGAAAAACAAAACACAAAAGTAATAACAACGAAGTCTAACTTTCTTTTGATGCATTGACATTTTGTATATGAATGAATCACCATAAATAGAAGTTTCCCAATGCATATTAACAATGTTTACTTGCAGCATATAATTATTAGTATAAAGAGGGTTCTTATCACCTCCTCTTTCATAATAGTTGCAAGTAGTAGAAGTGTATTCAACCATATAACCAATAGAATCTTCCAACTTAGATAATTTAGGCACATAAAGAGGATCATTAAATTTATTTTGGAATTCATTAGCATGCTTCCCTCTTTCAAAATATTTATTAAGATCAATATCAAGTTTAATATCATGGTTGCAACAAAGATTTAGAACTAAAGATAATTGCAAACCACATAAGTATTTCTCAACATAAGCAAATTTCTCCTCTAATGTGTAATTAGGAGAATTTAAGAACAAAGTAGGACTCTCATGAGTAAGAGGACCATCACAAACAGCAAGTATATCATTTTTATCCTCACATAATTTAGTAACAACTAAACATGGAGGTTTATCAATAAGCATAGGACCATCATCTAAAGCATTATCATATAGCATATTTAAGCAATACTCCTCATTATCATCAATAAGTTCACTAGTAGTATTAATAGAAAGTAAAGGAGCATTATTAGTTTCACACTCATCATAACATGGATTCTCATAAATAACAAAAGATTTTTTAATTTGAGTGTTACTATCATTTGTTGATGGTGAAATTGGTAGATCCAACTCTTCCCCAAGCTTAGGTTGGAATATATACTTTTCAATCTCCTCTTCACATTCTTCCTCTTCCAAGGTTATGTTTTCATCATCCTCTTGGGGTTGCACGGGCATCCCCAAGCTTAGGTTTTTATCCTCCTCTTCCTGCAAAATATTAGTACTTTCCGTGGCAGCAAGAATTCTTTCTTTAGGAGTAAAATATTTAAGAAAAACCTTCCTCAAACTACTCCATTCAATAGCAACTTCTTCATCCGAAGACTTGAACCAAATACGAGCATTACCAGATAAAGACAAATATAATAGCTTTCTTTTTACCTGATCATCAGAAATACCAGGAAGCCTAAATAAACCACATATCTCTTCAACAGTCTCCACGTGTTCACGTGCAGACTTAGTTCCATCCCCTGTAAATGGATTTTTCATAACTCTTTTAACATGACCAACGGGAATTTTATATCCCACTTTAGGTATCTCAGGCACAGTAGTTTCAACCACTTTAGAAGCATTAGCATAAGCACTTTCATATAAAGCAAGATGCAGCGAAGCACGATTCATAAATGCCATAGTAATAGTATCAATAATTTTTATGTTTTTAATGAAAACTGAAAATAAAACTAAACTAAATGTAAAACTGAAAATAAATATCTAGTGCAAACAAGAATAAAAACTTAAGCGCTACGCTCCCTGGCAACAGCGCCAGAAAAGTACTTGATAACCCCCAAGAGCAGGGGATCACAGTAGCACCTCTCAATGTGGAAGTAAGGTATCGATCCGCAGGAGCAAGAAGGAAAAATTATCTATTCCCTACAACTAAAGTGTCACAAGTTTTAGTTGATTATGCACTAAACAAGTTTAAAGAACAAGGTGGTTGATTTAATGGATGGAAATTTGATGTAACAAAACAAGAATGTAAAAGTATCCCAATCCTCTTCAATGCAAGAGGACAAGACAAAGGTTTTCTCTTAAAGGAACAATGGACATGGGTTCACTTAATCCTCTCTCTCTCTCATCTACGGTGATTATCATGTTATAGATAAAGTACACACAGTTGTCATGTTTTAATGGTAGCTTTTAATGACGGCTATATGTCCTAAAACACATAGTTGAAAGAAATACTTATTTGTGTGCTATGTCACCCCCGCAAGGCTAGCATGGCTGCTGTCACTCCCACATCATACTCTTTCTTTTTACCCCCAGATAAAGGATGTTGGGCTGTATTTCACATGTCACTTAATACATATGCCGTGTCACATCGGCCATCCCATACCTACATACATCATACTTCATAATGGACAATATTCTAAACACTAGTGCAATGATTCATAATTCGTGTGCATGACCACATCTCTCTCATCTATCCACACTTGGTGGTGTCAATCACCTCATGAAAAGGATAAACAAGGCATTATGCATAAATCAAACCATCACATGCATCATAGAATATCTCCAAAGTATGACAAATCATAAAAGCTCCAACACAACGGTAAATGCATAACAAATCATCTCATACCACAATATCCACCATAGGAATTACATAGATGACCGTAATCATGTTCAGCAACTCATACGGTACTAATTAGTGAAGCTCAAAGAGAGGAGAGATACATAAGTTACCACCACAAACCCCAAGTCCAGGGGGTGGACTACTCCCCCTTCATCATGGAGACGGTGGAGAAGTCGTTGGAGAAGATGGAGACCTCCCCGGCAGCGCCCCGCCGGAGTTTTCCCCCTCCAATCTGCATCTCCGGTCTATATATAGTCGTTTTTAGGTCAAGACGAAGCTTCGGGAAGAAATATCGACGGCAGCGGAGGCCCGAGGGCCAGGATGGGGGACCCCACGCGGTCAGGGAATCTGGCCGCGTGGGCCCACCCTTTTCGGCCTTCTGGTCTCCGTTTCTTTGATTCCTTTGCGCCTACGTTTCGTTCCTTCCAAAAAAGTGATCCCCGTAAAGTTTCAGGTCATTTGGACGTCGTTTGGGTCCCTGAAACATCAAAATATAGAAAAAGGGGTTTTCTGACAGCGCAGGGTTAATTCCAGAAAAATGGGGAAGTTGTTAATTATCCCCAAAACTCAATATAAATCATGAATATAACCCTCATATGATGCAAATAACATGGAATAACATGTAATAAAATGTAAAGTTCATGTATGCATTTTACATGCATCAGCCCCTCAGGGGGCAATAGCGTGCATCCTCGGCGGGTCTCAGACGCCCAAGTCCAACAACCACTTCAAGCAGTTCTCTCGCGAGGTCAACGTCGCGCTTCCAGGGGTTGAGGCATCCCAACCCCTCAAGTGGTCGCAGTACACCATTGCCTTCGACTCCAGCGACCACCCCAAGTCCACCAAGACTTTCGGCACCATCCCTCTGGTGTGCACTCTCATCATCAACAACATCGTCGTCGCCAAGACGGTCATAGATGGGGGTGCAGGCTTGAATGTCATCTCTGTCGAGACCTTCGAACAGCTTCAAGTGCCGTACGAGTGGTTGATGCCCTCCAGGCCCTTCACGGGGGTGACAAGTGGCTCCACCACACCGCTGGGGCAGGTGAGGTTCGCGGTCACCTTCGGCACGCCGCAGAACTACCGCACCGAGCAGATCGACTTCGACGTCGCGCACATTGGCCTGCCCTACAACGCCATTCTCGGCTACCCCGCCCTCGCGAAGTTCATGGCCGTCACTAACCACGCCTACAACATCGTCAAGCTTCCAGGCAGCGGCGGCACCATCTCCATCCACGGTCAAGTCCAGGACGCAATGCGCTCTGTCGAGACCGCCTACAAGGCCGCTGCCGTGGTGTTCCCTCCTGACGAGGACATGGAGCCCCTCGAGAGGCCAGCAAAGAAGAAGCAGCTGTTTTCACAGGAACAGGCAGCTACGAAGAAGGTGTCGTTGGACGCCAGCGGCTCGGGGGCTAGCGTCACCATAGGCGCTGGCTTGCCTCCCAAATAGGAAAGCGCGCTCGTCGCCTTCCTCAGGGCAAACTCTGTCGTGGGGTAGAAAACACGGCAGATGCTACTTGAGGGTAGCTTAAACTTTTGGGCAAGGCGACTCTGGTGTCTGGATGTTTGTTTAGCACGGCAGGGGACAAAGGTTTACCCAGGTTCGGCCTCTCCATTGGAGATAAAGACCTACTTCCTGCTATCTTATTATTAATCTCGATCTCTGTCTCGATAACCCGGCTACTACAACAGAGCCGGATCTCGATCTAGGTTACAAGGATTGTATGTCTCTCGCCTAAAGCTTGGGGTTACGAAAAGGTCCTCCTTGTCTAAGGGCCTGGAGCCGGTTTATATAGATACCGGGCCTCCTGGTCGCGTACATGATAAGCCGGGTTCTACCCGAACTCTGAGTCCTACTACTACTCCTTTATCCTTCGTGTATTCCAAGTATAGAACCGCCTCTTGAACCGCCTCTGGACCTTCTGGAATACTCTTCATGAATAGCCGGGTCATCGCCAAGATACCGGCCCAGCACCATAACCCGGCCTATGCTGAGGGTTAACTGGCCTCGCCGGGCCTCCTGCCTGGCGGGTCATGTTTTCCTCTTCATGGGCCTACCGGGTTATTATCCCCCCATCAGTAGCCCCCAGGTTAACCAGGTAACCAGATTGCCACGCTTTGCTTCTATCTTGCGTTGTTTGTTTCTTGACCAATGCTGGTGTTCTGGCTTGCCTGGTTAATCACCTGAAATACAAAGATAATAAATATGTACAAGATATCAAGTTTCATTTCCCTCTGTCTTGTTAAGCCAGCTCTTCTTGGCGGGTTATCTTATGACCCGGCTTTCCATTCTACACCATAAATGAGTCAAGGAATATTCTTTTTGTCCTGTCTAATTGTCGCTGACTTCCCGGAGAAGATACTTATCTTATCCACTCATTTTTACCATGTTACCCCTAGGGTTTTCACCGCGGTTATAAATATCTGACCACGACCTCGCGCAGTCATTTTCCCCACTCTCAAACTCATCTCCAACTTCGCGCAAGCACTGTAGCAGCCGCGGATCCGATCTCGAATCGAGCTCTCCAACTTCAACTAATCTCCAAGGTAACTCCAATCTTTGTTTTTACTTGTGCTGCGCATCCGATTCCGCTCCTCATTTTGTCTAGATTCAATCTGCACTCCTCTACCCACATTTGCATCTGAGCTAGGGTTCTTATCATGTTCATCATTCTTCGCCATTGTTGCCGCTTAGGCACCTCGTTGATCTCCAGCCATGGTGAAGGAGAAGAAGATGGCAGGAGGGCCCAAAGCTGCAAAATCTCTTGCAAAGAAACCTCCCAGCTCCGCAAAGGGCGGATCTAGCGGTGCGCCCGCAACCGCTCCTGTGAACTGGACACGGTCCAGCGCAACCAAGACCACGCTTCAGTCTTTCGTGAACCGGGGTGAACTCCCACCTCAGGAGGAGATCCAGTGGCGCGCCCCTGGGGAAGAGATCCGCCCAAACCCCAAGGAAGGTGAAGTGGTAGCCTTCTTAGATCATGTCCTGCGTGGTTTCCGCCCACCGGGTTCCCTGTTTTTTCGCCGGGTCTTAAAATACTACGGTCTTAGGCCACAAGACATAGGCCCCAACTCCATTCTCAACATAAGCAACTTTGTAGTTTTCTGCGAGGATTACTTGCAAATTGCCCCCAGCATTGAACTTTTCCTAGAATTTTTCTACTGCAACCCATCCCGCAAAGACAACCTTGGCCCTTACGGTGGAGTGGCGATCCAGCGCCGGCGGGTATGTGATTTCCCGGCTCTTGCTCTCGCCAGCCATCCAAAGGGATGGCAAAACACTTATTTCTATTTCAAAGACACTTCACCCGAGTCAGATGATGCTCGTTACCCGGCTTTTCTGAACTCTGGCATGACCTACGAAGCAAAGATGAACAGCTATGCCCCAGACGCAGACCGGGTCAAACTCGAGCCCACGCTCCGCCGGGCCAAAGCCCTGCTCGCACATGGACTCAGGGGGACTGACCTGGTCAAATGCTGGATCGGCTGGTTCATCCAGCCCCTCAGCATCAGAAACCGGCTCTTCCATGAATATACGGAAGAGACCACTGACGACATGCGTTATTCAGAGATCACTCTGCTGGATGACCAAATCGTGAAGAACGCCAAGAGGCTCCTTGGCGAAAAGAAGACCGATATTGCTATGGACGGGCTCGCCCCATATAGTGCCAAAAACAAGCCTCCTACGGTAAAAAACTTGCCCTTAATTGTTTCTGTAAACTATAACCCGGTACTTCTTGCAAACTGTTACTGATATTTCTTTTTCCAGGACTCCAAATGGTGGAGCGCAGATTTCACCCCTACATCCTCTACTGAAGAGGACACAGAAAGTGACGATCAAGAGGAAGAAGAAGAAGGTGAGCCAGACTCCATAGGCCGGCTCTTCCTCGAGCTGATTAACACCGAAGTCCCCAAAAAGGACACTTCTACTGATAACCCGGCTCTTCTCATTCCAGGCCCCAATGACCCGGCTCCGGACGTATTGCCGGGTCCTGAAACTGCTGCACCCACTCCACAAAAACGGACCCGAGCCGCCATTGCAAAGGTGCCAATTTCTCGTTTTTCAACTTGTACAACGAACTCATCTCAAACTCAAGTACCAACACAGGAGAAGGAGCTTGAGAAGGAGGCCAAGGCAAACAAGAGACCGCGGACCCGGTCTTCTTCAGCCCACGTATCCTTGAGCTCAGGTATCCCTCAACAATCTTTATCAAGCTGGGCCAAATCCATCCAGAAGACGCCCAGCTCAAAGTATCCTTTAGCTGGAAAAATCCGGGTCCCTAAACGCTCTGGTTTATCAGATACTTCTTCCTCGGACGCGGTTAGCACGCCCGAGGATTTCCACATCAATGCCGGGTTAGAAATGCTTCACTATCTCTTCCTTTTTTCAGTACTTTGCAATCTTTACTATGACTAACTGCTTTTCTTTTGTTTCAGCGCTAAGGCAATTGTGGAAGAAGAAGAAGACCCAGAATCTTCTCCCGCTGCCTCTCCTCAACACACAACTGCTGAACCCTCTGTAATGGAGGTACAAATTGAGGAGCCGGTCCAGAAGGAAGAATCTGGCGCCGAAAATGTGGTAGCATCACCACCAAGTCCCCCTGCACCTGCTCCAGAGCCAACAAAGAACACTCCCTCACCCGGGCATGGCTCTGGTACAAAAGAAGTTGAACCAGAAGTTCTAATCACCGGGTCTCATCAAGGCCCAGCTCCTGGTGTCTCTCAAGTTCTTGCAAAGATTGTTGCTCCTGAAGTCAAAGTAGATCCCTCTGCCAAGGGCAAGGACCCGGTTTCTTCTTTAGATTTGGCGACCTTGGATTCCATGTCCACACCTGCACTATGCGAGGAGTATTTCTCTCGCCTTGCTCATCACAAGAATTTGGAAACTGAACTTGTTTCTCTACTTCAAAAACGATACCAGGTACTCTTTTATCTTTGCTTGACCTTTTATCTTTTGCATAACTATAACCTTACTAGCCCCCAAGCTCCAAGACTATCACTTGTTGATGGACTTGGTGCTTGAAAAAATAATAGCTTACCAAAAAACTTCAACCTGTAGCCCCCAAGGCCCGGGTTGTATGTTTACAACAAGCCGGGTCTTGAAATCACTTTTCCTTCGTCACAATCAAACTGCGAAAAACAACTTTTAAAGACTGTAGCCCCCAAGTGCCGGGTTAGCTGCCCGCAGCAACCTGGGACTGCACTTTTCACTTATAAACTTGAAACTTTAGAAAAAACTCTGAACTGCTCTCTTTTTTGTGTAACAGGAGCATGTTAACAAAGCCAACGAAGAAGTGGCCCGGCTCCAAGGAGCCTTGAAAGCTGAAACTGAGACCCGGACTGAAGATACGAACAAAATTCAGGCCCTTGAAGAAAAAATAACTGCCTTGACGCAAGAAAATTCTGACTTGACGCGGAACATGCAAGAGCATGAGGATAACTTTCAAGAGCAGCTGACCAACCTCCAACAGAAGTTGGACTCAGCCACCAATGAGCTTGCCTGCCTAAAAAAGATGATCACCTCCATGGTTACTTCACTTGTTGGTAAGCACAAAACTTTGAAACCTTGTAATATTTGTCTAACCAGACCCGGAATGTGAACTAACTCCAACTTCTATTTCTTGAATACAGGTTCACGTGACGGAAACGTCCGCAAAACCGCAACTGAGAAGATAAAATGCATGTATACACTGGTTCGCCAGTTATACTTTGGAAGCTGTGAGGTGATCAAGGCCGCCAGGAACTGGGAGAACCCGCCCAGCACTTATACTGAAGTGCTGGGTCACTTATCCACAATGCCAGGCTGGATTCAGTTATTGAAGAAATCTGCTTGCAGAGCCGGCGCAATGCGCAGCCTAGCCTTAGCTAAGGCCTACTATCCCAGTCTTGACCCGGCTAAACTTGCTTCAGGGTTTCCAGAGTACAATGCAGATGGAACTGCCTTCGACAAAGGCCTACGGCCGGGTTGTGAAGCAGACCCGGGTCGCAGCCACCCAAATTGCCAACGCTCTGAAGCTCAACAGCATCCAATATGGCTATAATGAAGCTAATAAAGAGATTGTGGAGGATGAACCTCAGCGCATCAACCTCCTGCAAAGTTATAAGGATTTCCTTGCGACAGAGCAAAATGTTTCCAGCTCCTCTGCAGCCCCAAGCTCAACAACTCCAACTGTGCCTCCTCCTTCACGTGCGGCCGTAGAAGACGATGAAGAAGGATATTTCCAATCTCTTCAACTTGTCACCTGGCGCACAAATGAAGCCCCCAAGACCCGGGAAGCAGAAACAGAGCCGGCAAAAGAGGACTCGGCCAGCGCCAAAGATGATACTCCAGCCACCACTCCTTCTACTAACCCGGCGCCTGAGGCCGGCTCTTAAACATTTGCCCAGCAGCTGCGTCTGCATAAAAACTTGTCTTATTTGGCCCTTGGGGCACAGTATTGTAATAACTTAGCCGTATTTTGATACTATGCCTGTGATGTGCGCTCATGCGCTGTAAAACTTTGCAGTAATCGTATTGTGTCTTTACCTGTCAAAATACTTGTTCTTCTGTGGTTTCGATGACCCTTTTGGTGTCTTTAACTGTGAGCCGGCTTTCGCATGGATACCCTGGCGCAACTTCTCTGAGAAAAACAGGGTCGAACCAAGTCCCAATGGGCTTCATGGTTGATTGAATTTCCAGGTGTGCAATCAGGCCATAAAGTCGCGAGTCACATCAGCTGCACAGCAAGATAACCAAGAATACTAGTGGCATAAAAGCCGGGTCTTGGGATTGCAGCTACAGACTTTTGCAGTAAGAGCCCCCAAGACCTGGATCAATGTTTATAAAGTAAAGGGCTTATGCCACAGTACCCCATTGATCCAAAATACTGGCGGGACGCACTCTTTGGGCGTCCTCAAGATATAAAATCAACACACATATTACTCAAGAGAACAAACTGTGACTGCTCTGCCGGGTTACAATATTTGAAACCCGGATAACCACTGGGGCCGGGTCCCGGGGAAATAACTTGGCACTTTTCAATAACAAGCCCCCAGGACCAAGCTGATCAAAAGAACTATTATGATGCAAATAAAAAATAACCGGCTTAAAAACTGAAAAGTAAACTGAGACAAAGAAAATTTCTGTTCAACCTTTACTTTATTGATAGAAAAGGTTAGGTCAGCAAGCCGCCTCATTAAAAACCTTCCAGTCCCCTTAGGTACCCTGGTAAGGAAAAGAGCGCGTCTGAAACCTGCTGCCTGTTACATCGTGTGTTACAACTTTTACATCTTTCTCTTGCTAAGTATAATATGGGCGCAGCTGCGCAATGTTCCACGGCCTCTCACGCTCTTCCATGGAAAAGGTGGAGCGTGTGGTATCATTGACTGTCTCTGACTTTTCTCTTGCGTCCACTAAGTAGTATGAACCATTGTCCAATTTCTTGCTTACGATGAAGGGCCCCTCCCAAGGAGGTGATAATTTGTGCATCCCTTCCTTGGACTGCACCCATCGTAATACCAGATCACCCTCCTGGAAAGTACGAGTTTTAACCCGGCGACTATGATACCGCCTCAAATCTTGCTGATAAATTGCTGATCTTTCCAATGCTTGCTCTCTATTCTCCTCCAGCAGGTCAACAGAATCCTGCCGGGTCTTCTCATTTTCTATCTCAACGTAAGCCGCCACGCGAGGCGAGTCATGAATAATATCACTTGGCAAAACTGCTTCTGCCCCGTACACCATAAAGAAAGGGGTCATCTTTGTAGATCTGTTGGGTGTTGTGTTAATTCCCCAAACAACTGATGGCAACTCCTCAACCCACGCTCCGGCGGCTCTGAGACACGGGACCCGGAGACGTGGTTTTAAACCTCTAAGCAGCTCCTGATTTGCTCGTTCAACCTGTCCATTGGCCTGAGGATGAGCAACTGAGGCCACATCCAAACGTATACCATTATTTCCACAAAACTTTGCCATCTCTCCAAGTGACATATTAGTACCATTGTCTGTGATAATACTATGAGGATATCCAAACCTATGTATGATCTGCTTCATAAACTTGACCACTGTAGCCGCCTCACAGTTTGTAACAGGCATAACTTCAACCCACTTTGTAAACTTATCAATAGCAACCAAGAGGTGGGTTTTCTTGCAAGGAGACATGCTGAAAGGACCCACCATGTCAAGCCCCCAAACTGCGAAAGGCCAAGTCAAAGGTATGGTGCGCAGTTCCTGAGCCGGCACATGAATCTGTCTGGCATATCTCTGACACCCATCACATCTATTCACCAAGCGCTCTGCATCTGCCTGGGCTGTGAGCCAAAAGAAACCATGTCTAAAAGCTTTTGCTACCAATGACCTTGTTGAAGCGTGATGACCACAATCCCCTTCATGAATTTCCTTCAAAATTTGCCGGCCCTCCTTTCCAGAGACACACCTCTGAAACACGCCTGAGACACTTCTCTTGTACAACTCGCCATCAATAACCACGTAGGCCTTGCACCGGCGCACGATCTGCCGGGCTATAACTTCCTGTTGTGGCAACTCACCACGCAAAAGATACGCCAAGTAAGGTTCTGTCCACTCTGGGATCTCATGTGTTGCTGCTACCAACTGTGAATCCGGGTCCTCCTGACCCGCCAGCTCCTCTGCATCCTGAAGCTTGACTGATGGCGTCCATAGCTCGTCCAAGAAAACATTTGGTGGAACCGGCTCTCTGCGAGAACCGAGTCTCGACAAAGCATCTGCAGCATCGTTTTTTCTGCGGTCAATATGATCCACCTGAAAGCCTGAGAAGAACCCGGCTACTCTGTCCACCTCTCGCCTGTAAGCCGCCATCGTTGCATCTTTTCTGTCCCAAGTTCCCGACACTTGCTGCGCCACAAGATCTGAATCCCCATAGCACTTGATACGCTTGACATTCATCTCTTTTGCCATACGCAAACCATGCAACAAAGCCTCATATTCTGCCACATTATTGGAACAATCAAAGTGAATTTGCAAAACATAACTCAACTTATCACCTTTGGGAGAAGTTAGCACAACTCCAGCTCCTGATCCTTGCTCTTGTTTAGACCCGTCGAAATGCATAACCCACGATTTGAGACTCGGGGTGAGAGGTGGCGCATTCAACTGCGTCCAATCATTAAGAAAATCCACCAATGCTTGAGATTTAATAGCTGTGCGAGGCACATACTCAATGTGATAATCCCCCATCTCTATGGCCCACTTGGCAACTCTCCCAGTAGCTTCTGAATTTCTAATAATATCTGCCAAGGGTATAGAACTAACCACCGTAATTGGATGCTCCTGAAAATATGGTTTCAACTTTCTACTGGCCATGAAAACACCATACACTAACTTCTGCCAATGCGGGTACCTTTGCTTGGTTTCTGATAACACCTCACTAACATAATAGACCGGCCTTTGCACCGGGTTCTCTTTTCCTTCCTCTTTTCTCTCGACCACCACCACGGCACTCACAGCCTGAGGCCCGGCAGCGACATATAATAGCATGGGTTCCTTGGGACCCGGCGCTGCCAGAACTGGCGCTTCTGACAGCTGTTTCTTCAAAGCCTCAAATGCCTCATCTGCCTCTTGATTCCACACGAAATTATCTGTTTTCTTCAATAACTTGTACAAAGGAATTGCTTTCTCTCCGAGCCGGGAAATAAACCGGCTTAACGCTGCCACACAACCCGTCAACTTCTGAACATCGCTCAGTTCCTCTGGCTTTTTCAAGCTTTGAATGGCTCTAATTTTTTCCGGGTTTGCCTCAATTCCCCGCTCTGACACAATGAAACCAAGTAACTTTCCCGCTGGGACTCCAAACACACACTTTGTAGGATTAAGCTTCATCTGGTACTCCCTCAGATTTTTGAATGTCTCTGTAAGATCACGAATAAATGACTCGGCTTTCTCTGACTTTATTACCACGTCATCAACGTAAGCATGCACATTACGTCCAATCTGATCATGAAAACAATTCTGAATACACCTCTGATAAGTTGCCCCTGCATTCTTTAACCCAAAAGTCATGGTCTTGTAACAAAAAGCACCAAAGGGAGTGATAAATGACGTCTTTTCCCAATCATTTTTGTTCAACTTGATCTGATGATACCCTGAATAAGCATCCAAGAAACACAAAAGCTCGCTACCTGCTACTGCATCCACGATTTGATCAATACGCGGTAACTGAAACGGATCTTTGGGACAAAACCTGTTCAAACTTGTGAAATCAATACACATCCTCCACTCGTTGTTCTTTTTCAGAACCAAAACCGGGTTAGCTAACCACTCTGGATGAAACACTTCCATGATAAAGCCGGCCTCCAAAAGCCGGGCTATCTCCTCTCCAATTGCTTTCCTTCTTTCTGCATTCATTTTCCTCATACCCTGTTTTACCGGCTTTGCCTTAGGATCAACATGTAAGCTGTGCTCAGCGAGTTCAGTTGGAATGCCTGGCATGTCACTAGGTGTCCATGCAAAAACATCCCTATTCTCACGGATGAACTCGATGAGCGCGCTTTCCTATTTATCAGTCAAGTTGGTCCCAATGGCGAACTGCTTGGAAGAATCTCCAGGCACAAAATCCACCATCTTTGTATCTCTGGCAGCTTTGAACTTTGCCCTATCATCCTCTGTTGTTGGCCTTTTAAGTGCTGTGTTATCCTGCGGGTCAAGATTTGCTCTGTAAGCTTTCAATTCCTCCTTAGCACAAGCATGCTCTGCTAAGGCTGCATCCCCCTCATCACACTCTGCCGCAATATCTCTGTTACCATGCACTGTAATGATCCCATGAGGACCCGGTATTTTCAACTGGAGATACACGTAACACGGCCTTGCCATGAACTTGGCATAGGCCGGCCTTCCCAACAATGCATGATATGGACTTGGAAACTTTACCACCTCAAACGTGAGCCACTCTGATCTGAAGTTATGGATAGACTCACCAAAAGCTACCTCCAATGAAATTTTACCCTCTGGTGTGGCTGATTTTCCCGGAACTATACCATGAAAAATTGTTGACGTTCTCTGCAACTGTGACTCCTTCAAACCCATGCGCACAAACGTGTCCCAGTACAAAATATTGATGCTACTGCCACCGTCCATCAGCACTTTCTTTAACTCAAAACCATGAACTTGGGGAGCCACAACCAACGCAAGAAGACCCGGGTGCTCCACCACCTCTGGATGATCCGCCCTACTCCAAGTAACTGCATGCTCTGACCACCTCAAATATCTCGGAACTCCTGCAGCCACTGTGTTAACTGCCCTCTTGACTATTTTCCTCTCTCTCTTGGTTGTGCCACTTGTGTATATATGATACTGACCAAGTTGCCTTGGCTGCTGTGAAAATCCACCTTGGTTACTTGTGTTCTGATTTTGGTTCTGACCCGGATTTCCCGTAGGTACCGCATTTGCTCCAGTCAAAGGTCCCGAGGCCGGGTTACCACCCGTGCCGGGTCCTCCACTTCTATTTGCTCCTTGCAAAGCTCTCTGCACCTCATTGTTTTTCCACCTGTTCAGATCCACACACTGAGCCAAAGAATGATTGGCGGCTCTGCCGTTCTTACTATGACGAGGACACGGCATCCTGAAGGCCTCCTCATTACTCATTGGACGCGATCCTTGGTAATTATTTCCACTGTTGTAATTCCAATTGTTGCCTTGAGAACCCCTGTTTTCCTGATAACCCCTGTTTTCCTGATATCCTCTGTTTTCCTGATAATTCCCATCCATCCTTTGCCTCTGAAACCCGGCATTGGTATTTGCCACTAACTCTGAACTACCATCATTGTGACCTCGCTTATGCTGATTCTGGTTACTGTTATTGTTGTTACCCGAGCCATTATTGTTCCTTCCACCATTATTTGCCGTGCCTTTCCCCTTCTCCTCCTCAGGCTCATCCTGAGTCTTGTCTGTGGCTGCATGCCTGTTGCAAGCATCCATCAACTCTGCCATGGTGACCGGTTTAACCCGGTGCCCTTCCTTCATGCGACCCAGCTTCTGGACAAGTGGTGCATACTTACAAGTTTTCTCCATTGATGAAATTGCGTCCTTTGGCTCGATACCAGACGAGGAATGCAAGATTTCCGTGACCCGGCCCATCCAATGACGTGCTGACTCGCCTTTTTTCTGTATACAACGATCAAGATCCTCGATGGAAAACAAACGCTTGCACGTACCTTGAAAATGCTTGGTGAAAACTGCCTTCAACTCATCCCAGGAATTAATGGACTTCTCTGGTAGATTTTTAAACCACAACTTTGCTGCTCCATCACTCATCATCAAATACATGTACTTGGCGCAAACATTCTCCGTGGCATTGCGTATACACATTGCCATCTCATAACTGCTCAACCAACTGGCTGGGTCCATGCTAGGTTCATAGTTGGATATCTTGCTTGGCTCCTTGAACTTCTCAGGGAAAGGTTCTGCTCTGATGGAATCTGAAAGACATTTTGGCCCGGCTAAACTAGAAGAACTTGCTGAAACATTGACATTACCGGGCGAGCTTGCAGACGCGGCTGGCGCAGGGCCCGGTCCTCCTTGAGGTACTCCTGCTGCAGGTACTACCGGGTTTGCATTACCTGCACTTCTCCCTGCACGTGATCTATTAACTATCTGCTGTGCTATAGAAATTGCTGGGGCGGGTTGATGCTGCTGATTGTTTTGATTCTGATTCTGCTGGGGCCAACGGCGGGTTTCCTCCATTGCGGCTCCTACTACGATACGTTGTAGAATGCAACGCACTTTTCTCTCTTGAATACTGCGTCTGCTGAACTACTGCAGTACGTAACATATCTATGGCACGCCGGGCTTCAATCTCTGCTGGTGTATCTCCTAATGGAATACGATCAAGTGCCAGAGTTGCTGCATACACGTTATCCGCCGGATTTGAATAGTGACCCACCGGCGTGTGAAACCTCGGTGTTCTAGGCGGCAGACCCGGATTTCCCCTGGCTCCTCCAGCGGGCAAACCCGGCGCTGCTGTTGCTGCTACATCAATTCTTGCTGTTCCTCTATTCTGCTCTGTACTTGCCCTAGCCACTGGTGCCACCTGAGTTGCGCCAATAGGCTGATCTTCTGGAGTTCTGAACAATGCTGCCACAGGCACTGGGTTTGCTATATTTTCCCCAAGGCCCAGCCGGCTTTGATGCCTCCTCCGGTGTGCCCGGGTTGCCTCGTTGAGACGATTTTCCTCTTCTTCTATTTGCTTCTTTCTCGCTTCTATTTCTTGCCTCTCTGCCTCGGCGTCCCTGCGCATCTGCTCCAACGCTCGGCGTGCTGTATCCAATTCCATTGCTCTAACTGCTGCGTTTTCTGGAGTAACCAACCTTGTAAGTGCTGATGGATCTAAGACCAGGCCATTGTTAAACAAGGCCGGGGCAGCTGCTATGTTACTTCTTTCCTCTCCTTGGGCCCGGTTATGCAGGAACCCAAAACTGTTTCTGTATCTTGCCGTACCCTCGCTTTCCTCTGAGACCGAAGCCGGCTCTCCATCAACCCTCTGTTCTGCCAACTCCAGAATTGGGGGCAGCTGCTGTTGACCCGGGGTGAAGGCCGGTGGAACAACAGCTGATGGTGACGGTTGCATGCTGGACGAAGGCGCGGTGTACACCGCTACCCTACGTACCGGGCTTGGACTTGACTCTTGTTCCTCATCATCCTCTTCTTCTACATCATACCCAAACCGGCCTTCGAACAGGGGCAAGATTGATTCCGACCCGGCTCGTTCCACCGCGTCGCCCGGGATTCCTGCCGGGTCATCCAGCCGTTCCTCCAGCGTGTTCAGGACCCCATCAACTTCAGCTGTGCCAACTGATTCCTCTCCATCAGATTGAACAATTGTGGCGGCTCCTGACACAGATTCATAATCTCCATCACTAGCAAATCTAGTTGTAATCATGCCCACAAAAACATTAACTTTGCCAATTGGAATAACATCACCTGATTCTAGTAGATCCGAATCCGGTCCCCAGCCAAAATCATCAACGATGAGCTCTCCTTGCTCATTGGTTGTGATCTGGCCAAAGACGAAGTTTTCGACCCCTTGCCTTGCTTCACCCATGATGGTGACACCCTTGGACGCGATTCCCACAGACGGCGCCAACTGTCGTGGGGTAGAAAACACGGCAGATGCTACTTGAGGGTAGCTTAAACTTTTGGGCAAGGCGACTCTGGTGTCTGGATGTTTGTTTAGCACGGCAGGGGACAAAGGTTTACCCAGGTTCGGCCTCTCCATTGGAGATAAAGACCTACTTCCTGCTATCTTATTATTAATCTCGATCTCTGTCTCGATAACCCGGCTACTACAACAGAGCCGGATCTCGATCTAGGTTACAAGGATTGTATGTCTCTCGCCTAAAGCTTGGGGTTACGAAAAGGTCCTCCTTGTCTAAGGGCCTGGAGCCGGTTTATATAGATACCGGGCCTCCTGGTCGCGTACATGATAAGCCGGGTTCTACCCGAACTCTGAGTCCTACTACTACTCCTTTATCCTTCGTGTATTCCAAGTATAGAACCGCCTCTTGAACCGCCTCTGGACCTTCTGGAATACTCTTCATGAATAGCCGGGTCATCGCCAAGATACCGGCCCAGCACCATAACCCGGCCTATGCTGAGGGTTAACTGGCCTCGCCGGGCCTCCTGCCTGGCGGGTCATGTTTTCCTCTTCATGGGCCTACCGGGTTATTATCCCCCCATCAAACTCTGACATGTTTGCGTGGACACCGTCAGAGATGTCCGGAGTACCGAGGGAGGTGATCGAGCACCACTTAGCCGTGTGTCCAAACGCACGCCCCGTGAAGCAGAAAGCGCGGCGCCAAGAGCCAGAGAAGCAAGAGTTCATCATCAAGAAAGTAGAGAAGTTGAAAGAAGCACGCATAATCCGAGAAGTTGCACACCCCACATGGCTCTCCAGCACGGTGGTCGTCCCCAAGCACACCGGGGGCGGCAGGCTCTGCATCGACTACACTGACATCAACAAGGCCTGCCCCAAGGACCCGTACCCGATGCCCAAAATAGATCAAATCGTGGACTCCACCGCCGGCTGCGATCTCCTCTGTTTTCTGGATGCCTTCTCAGGCTACCACCAGATCAAGATGGCGAAGGAGGATGAGGAAAAGACAGCATTTCTCACGCCTTGTGGTGTGTATTGCTACGTCTGCATGCCCTTCGGCCTGAAGAACGCCGGCGCCACCTTCCAGAGGCTCATGAGGACGGCCTTGGGGGCTCAGATGGGAAGAAACGCAGAAGCTTACGTCGACGACATCGTGGTCAAGACTCGCGAAGAGCACACCCTCATGGAGGACCTCGGGGAGACCTTTGCCAACCTGCGCAAGGTAAACATCAAGCTGAACCCCGCCAAGTGCGTCTTCGGGGTACCATCAGGCAAGCTCCTCGCGTTCCTAGTGTCCCACCGTGGCATAGAAGCAAATTCCGACAAGATCAAGGCCATAGAAGTAATGCAGCCACCTCGTCACCTCAAGGACATGCAACGCTTGGCGGGATGCATGGCCAGCCTAGGCCGCTTCATCTCCAAGTTCGGCGAGAGGGCGCTGCCATTTTTCAAGATCATGAAGAGGTCGGGCACATTCAAGTGGACACCGGAGGCGGACAAGGCATTTGAGGACCTGAAGAGGTACTTGGCCAGTCCACCTGTCATGGTTGCCCCAAGGCCCGGCGAGCATCTGAAGCTGTACTTAGCAGCCACTCCACAAACAGCTAGCGCGGTCTTGGTGGCAGAAAGGGAAGAGCCAGTCCTCGCCAAGAAGGACACTGCCACGCCAAGCCCAGAACCTCCCGACAAGGAAGCACCCTCTCCAGGCCCCGAGCCTCAAGTCGAGCCCGCGCACCTAGCAGGCACCCTCGCCGAGGGTTCGCCACAAGAAAACCTCGACAAGGCTCCTGAGGAGCCCAGCGCTACACCACCATCGACAACGCTTGTCGAGCATCCCGTCTACTTCGTCAGCACAGTGCTGCGAGATGCTCGCGAGCGATACACCATGCAGCAGAAGCTCCTCCTCGCGCTCCTCATTGCTTCTAGGAAGCTGCGCCACTACTTCCAGGGCCACCCCATCACGGTGGTCACATCTTCCCCCTGGAGCAAATCCTGCGCAACCCAAACGCCACTGATCACGTCGCAGGGTGGAACATCGAGCTACAACCCTTTGGCCTGCGCTTCGACACCACCAGAGTCATCAAAGGAAGGGCATTGGCGGACTTCGTCGCCGAATGGACGGACACGCAGCAGGAAGAGCCTCAAGAGGCAAAAACTATGCCCTCGGGAGACACAGTGCCAAACCACTGGACCATGCACTTCGACGGGGCATTCGCCTACCAGAACGCAGGGGCTGGCGTCGTCCTGACCTCACCAAAAGGCGACAAGCTCTTCTACGCTGTCCAGCTGTGCTTCACGACTGACAAGGTCTCCAACAACATCGCTGAATATGAAGGCCTCCTCGCCGGGCTCAGAGCCGCCATCGCCCTCGGCATCAAGCACTTACTCATCAAGGGTGATTCCCAGCTCCTCGTCAACTTCTCCAACAAGAGCTACAAGCCTAAAGACGGTCACATGACCGCTTACCTCGAGGAGGTTCGCAAGCTCGAGAAGCACTTCAAGGGGATGGAGCTCAGGCACATCCCGCGAAAGGAGAACCAGGAGGCTAATGACATCACCAGGCGAGCGTCGGTGAAACAGCCAAAAGAAGCAACTGACATGGACATCGACGAAGAGCTCCCCTTGGCACCAACATCTGGAGCACCAAGCTACGGTCCGTCCTCAGGAGAACGCCTGTTGTTAGCCATGACACACCAAGAGACGGGCTGGATCAACGAGATCAAGGAGTACCTCAGGGACGGAGTCCTCCCTGAGGAGGATGCAGAAGCAGAGAGAGTTGCTCGACAGGCCAAGTCATACTGCCTTCTCGAGGGAGATCTGTACCGCAAACGTCCAAATGGAGTCGCGCTGAAATGCGTCCCCCCTAAAGAAGGCCGCCAGCTGATCAAGGACATACACAGTGGAGAGTGTGGCCATCATTCATCCTCGCGCACCCTCGCGGGGAAGGTCTTCAGGAGTGGATTCTACTGGCCCTCAGTGCTTCAGGATGCAACCACCGTTGTCCAAACTTGCGAGGCATGCCAATTCCACGCCAAGCAGGTCCACCAGCCTACACTGGGGCTCCAAACCATCCCGCTCTCCTGGCCCTTCGCGGTCTGGGGCTGGACATCCTGGGATCGTTCCCACGCTCCAGCGGGGGCTACCGCTACCTCTACGTCGCCATTGACAAGTTCACCAAATGGGCGGAGGTCGAAGCGGTGCGCAGCATACCGACGAGATCAGCGGTGAAATTCATCAGAGGCCTGGCCTGCCGCTTCGGCGTGCCCAATCGCATCATCACCGACAACGGCTCGCAATTCACCAGTGGCATCTTCAGGGCCTACTGCGAAAACCTCGGCACCCGGCTCTGCTTTGCCTCGGTGGCTCACCCACGAAGCAATGGGCAAGCTGAGCGAGCAAACGCTGAAGTGCTCAAGATCCTCAAGACAAGAAGCTTCAACCGCCTCAAGGCCCACGGCAAGAACTGGATTGAAGAACTCCCATCTGTGCTCTGGTCCATCCGCACCACTGCCACAAAGCCCACTGGAGAAATGCCGTTCGCCCTTGTCTATGGCGCTGAAGCAGTCCTCCCTACCGAGATCAAGCATGGGTCCCCACGGATCCTTGCTTTCAACGAGGACGACCAAGAAGAGCTCCACAACGATGACCTGTTGTTGCTCGATGGACTACGTCGCCGTGCTGCCCTCCGGGCGGCAAAGTACTAGCAAGATCTGCGCCGCTACCACAGCCGCCACATTCGCCCGCGCACCCTCGAGACAGGCGATCTCGTCCTGAGGAGGATACTCTCCAGAGAGGGCCTCCACAAGCTCTCACCCATGTGGGAAGGCCCCTACAGGGTCACGCACATCGCCAGGCCCGGCGCGGTTCGGCTCGAGACGGAAGACGGCATCCCGGTCAAAAACCCGTGGAACATCGAGCATCTACGCAAGTTCTACCTGTGATCACGTCGCGGCAGGCATTTTTTTGTCTCAAGAGGGAAGCATGCATCTTCACCTCCCAGCTTCACAAAGCTTTTCCCTCCACGAGGGCCACCTCCACTGAGCTCTCTCTACAACACGTCGCCACGGGCCGCGAGAAGCCTCAGCCACTCCGTGTGGAACCCCATGCCCAGACATGGCGGACTTTATCTTGGCCACGCCAAGTGTAATGAACAATTTCGGCTCACCATGAACCTTTGCGCCTCAGCGCCGTTATGTAATATTCCTGTGGTGAGTTGTTTTCTTACGTTCATTCGCGCTCACATTTTTCCCCATGCGCACCTCGCGAGCGGGGGCTGAGCACGGTGTCTGTGCCTCGGGAGCATCCCAACAGCATCGCAAAACCCAAAGGATCCGAGCTCTAACTCGTGGTTCTCCGCCCACGACCGTTATCTCACCAAAGAGCTCTGACTCATGGGCTTGCTCCAATGCACGTCACCTCACCAAGGACCATGGTGCTTACTCTCCTCGTGAGATACACATGAGGAACCCTATGAGCGCGCATGAGTTGTACAACCGTGCATTGCTTGTGGGTATACCTCTTTGTCCAACACAGGGAACAGGACGCCCTACAAGGCTGCGGAACTCCAAAACCAGCCTCAGGCAACCTTGAGAGGGAAAACGCCTCACCAGGGAGCACAACACCCTCTACGAGACAAACGTCTCGCAAAGCTAAGTCCGGAGCTTACGCCTCATCAGCTTTCTCTCTCTCGCTGGTTTTGTCGCCCCTCGAGCCTCTCTTTTCTCTCTTACGCCTCATGGGCTACTTGCACGTCAAAGGGGACCTCCCGAGCATCGTGCCTCGAGAGCTCTTACCTCTCTAAGCCTTACGCACCCCCCGGCCTTGCCGAGCCCTGACTCCGGCATACCGAAGCGGCGGTGCTATTTGCGCTGAAAGTAGGGTCCTAACGACGTAGAGCGAAAAAGACACGAGGAAAAAGATAAAAGGCCTCCCGAGGGGCGCTCACACTTGCACATAATAAATGTGTCTTACAAGCCATTACAGAATGAAAATAGCAAGTCCTAAGATACAATGGTGCTCCAGGCACATCTCTCCGCAGGAGCAGATTAAGCAGCAGGGCTGTCGTCGTCTTCGCTGTCGACAGCTTCGTCGTCCTCCTCCTCAGCGCCTGCCTCGCCGTCGCCCTCCTGGGCCGGGTCCTCCTCGACCTCAGTCCTCTTGAAGCGCTAGACGTACTTCTCCACGTCTTCCCACACCGAGGAGTCCAGCTTTGAGATGAGCCTCTGCTCCAGGGGCTCCGTCACAGTCGTGAAGTCGAAGCAGGGGTGGAGATGCGCATGGTTGGCGAAGATGCGGCCGACCGCGACGCCAAGGAGCTCGCGGCTCTCAGTGTTGACCAGGTCGTCGAGGCTTGTCACGACCTCCTCAAGGCTGGTGAGAAGCTGCTCGAAGAAGCCGAGGTTCGTGGCGACATCAGCATTCCCCTCGACAGAGAGCGAGGGGGCCTTGGCCCCTAAGCGGTCTGCGACAGCCCGCGCGCGGGCCACCAGAGCGGAACATACGCTCTCGCTGGCGCGACAAGACCCGCGCAGCCTGAGCACTCTCCGGGCCTCCTCGACGAGCTCCACCACATGCGCCACCTGCTGCTGCATGTCAGTCATGTCCTGCGTCAGAGAGGCAAGGTCATGCTCCGCGCGGGCCTGGGCGTCCTTGGCAGCGTGAAGACGGGAGTCAGCCCGCTTTTTCTCCCGCTCGAGCTCCCTGATGCGAGCGTTAAGCTCGTCGCGTTTCTTCGTGAAGCGCTCCTCCTGAAACTTGGCCTTCTTCGCGAACTCCCTGGAGCAGCTGTCACGGAAGAGCTTCTCCTTAGTTGCGGACTCCTCCTTCTTGCGGAGGTTCTCGTTGGCCTGCAGGAGGCGCTTCCGGTAGAAGTCCTCGTCCTGGGCCACCTTGCCCTCGCGAGACTCCAGGCTCTCCCGCTGCACGGCTTGGTCCTTCTCGATTTGCTCGACCTGCTCCTCGCGCTTGCGCAGCTCGGACTCGCGGAAGTCGAGGTCTTCCCCACGCTTCACAATCATCCCTTCGCGAGTGTGCAGATCCTCGCGGAACTTCTCCAAGTTCTGCCGCACGGTCTCTGACTCCTCGATGATCTTTGCCTCGCGGTCCATGAGCTCTTGATGCTTGGTGGTAACTGCCGCCTCGCGCGCCGCAAGCTCCTGGTGCTTGGCAGCGGTCTCCGCCTCGAGGGCCTCGCGCTTAGCGCTCAAGTCCGCGAGGATCTCTTCAGCCTCGCGGATCACGCTGGTAAGATGTCATACCTTGTTGTTATTAGTATCCTATCAATCATATTAACCACTGGATCATGATGTTACACTTTTTAATTGTTTGAATTCCAAAAAATTATTTGAATAAACAACAATGATTATACAATAATAATCTTTGAATAAATAGCAATAAATAAATTTTACTTTATTTTTGCCGTTTCTATTTAATACGGAATAATTCATATCTTTAAATCCGTAAATCAGAATTCTACAAATAAAATGTCTAACTCGATTAGAATAATGAGATGAATCCAAATATGACATCCATGTCATCTTTTGCATCATGAATAATGTCTTATTAAACAAACAAGAACCCTAGACCCGCTAGAAAAAAGTCCAACCTAGGTTTACCCCTTTGACCGGCGTCGAGAGGGGTAGACCAATAAATTTTTTTACTTGGTTGTGTTAGCTTAGGAACATAGGAACTTAGATTAAGTGTGTGATATGAGATTAAGTATAGGACCAATTTAGAATAAAAAATAAAAATTTGAAAAAAATTTAACAAAAATTTGGAAAATCTTTAGTCCGGGTTGGTGTCTCCAACCGGAACAAAAGGTCTATCTTTAGTCCCGGTTGGAGACACCAACCGGGACTAAACGGGCTCGCATCGGCCGCACCCTTTTAGTCTCGGTTAGTATCTCAAACTGGAACTAAAGGTCCCGTTTGACCCGAGACGAAAGTTGGCCGTGCCCGTGCGGCGTCCCTAGCCGTTGGAACCGGGACTAATCTCACAATAGTCCCGGGCCCAAACACAACCGAGACTAAAGCTCTGAACGGAAGACCTATTTTCTACTAGTGTAAGGTAAAAACAAGAAAAAGAAAACCACCGGAGTACCAAATGCGAACCCACTCAGGGGTGCAGAACAACATAAAGCCAGACTCCTGGAGCCAAACTATGAAAAAGACTAAGCTAGACCTAAGGCACGGTTGAACCAACGCCACTGCGCGTACAAACCACCAGCTGCAGTCTTCTAACCATGTTCTTCAAGCTCTCCACCATCTTCATCCAGTTTTCTTCAACCTTTCCCTGCGACATGCATTTCCACTGGTTCAACAGGGAGGACATTTTAAACAAGTTAGTTAGAGGCGACGAAGCAATCTTGTTATTGAAGACCTACAATGGTTTATCGGCTTTGCTTATTGTGATTAGCGATCTACCTAGCTAGGTGATGCGACAAGAAGAAGAAGAAGAAGAACACCATTCTTGCCCGTTTGTGGGAAGGGACCGGCAGATCGACAGTGATAGTGAAGTCCTCGTTCGTTTCTGTTTGTGGGATTTGGCCTTTCGGTTCGGTTGGTGACGTCTCGCTTTCGAGCTACGTACTGCCCGGTCCTCCTATTTTGATAACACGTTCTGCACCTGTGCTTCTAAAAAAGAATATCATTTTTAATTAGTGTAGTCGCATACTATTAATTCCTCGCAATGACATAATTTACTCGTTCTGCTTATTGTGATTAGGTAGTTAGCTAGGAGATCAAGAAGAAGCTTACCATTCGTGGTTAATGATGACTTGCTGAGCTTGTTGGTGAGCAGACAGGCAGATCGACGGTGAGTCGGTGAGCGTGAAGTATGTGCACACCTTTCAATTCCTTTATGTTTGTGAGAGCGAGTGGCGAGGTCAATTCTTGCCTCGACCCGCCTGCAGTCACCCTCTCTATTTGTTTTTTCTTTTCTTTTTTCTGAAAAAGACGGCCCTGAAATCTGGATTTGATTCTGATTTAGAGGACCGTATTCTACCTGATTCTGACTCTGATCCATGTCGGAAAATGTCTATTTTAAGTGAAACGACATTGTAATAAATGCCCACCGTCGCTGATGGCTCCCTCAACTGTTTCCCTTTTTGTAGCTGTAAAAGATCATTTCAAGTTTCCAACGGCATATGGATTCGGAATTCATGCTGACGATCTAAGAAACAGCAATGTCGATACTCATCTCCAATCATAAGCTATACTCCATCACTGCGATATGAAGAATTTCCCCTAGTAAAGTTCTTTAATTTTTTTCTAAAAGGCATATGTAAATTATCATCGGAGTCGTACTAATAGCACTATGTTTAGCACTATGTTTGACGATCTTAACTGAATTCAGTTTTGCCGTTCCGACCCAAAAAAATGGAGGACGAACTAAAACACTAGTGTTTCACGGAAGAATGGGAAGAAGTGCATTAACCACTATCGACAAACTAATATCGAGCCCAAAATCTAACTCCGAAACCTGTCAGGTTGTCACCATCTATCTTTAGGGGATTTAATTTCCGCCATGTTGTCTGGAGCTCCCATCCCTATCTGCTCATTGCTTTCTCCTCCTTCGTCGGCTGATGCTTCTTCTAGCCAGCACATTCATTCCTCTCGGAGGACGTACAGTGGATAACATCGACAAAAATGAGGGACAAAGATCAACTGATTTCCGCCATATCGGCTGGAGCTCCCATCCCTATCTTGCTTTCTCCTCCTACATCGGCTGGTGCTCTCTGGTCGTTTTATAAACGACGTGAATCAACATTGTTTATTTTGTAGATGCTCAGATACTTTACGCCAGCAAACTTGTCCTTCGCCAGAATTTAATCGGTCGACTGATGTGACTCACCCATGGAGCCGCCGGCTATATATATATGCCTTGTTACAGTTTGAATCACACAGAGTAAATTAAGCAAAAGTTATGGAACGAGTCGTTTCCAGAAGAAGAAGTAGTAGTTCACTTATTGCATGTGCCCAAAAACTCCAACTCACTCTAACTACCTGAAACCACTTCTTTGCCGTGCGGATCCGTGCGGCGAATCCGCACGGCAAAGGCCCATCGGAACCCGGCAAAGCCTTTGCCGTGTCAAATCGCACGGCAAACCGCACACGACCTAATACGCGTCGGCAAAGGACCTTTGCCGTGTGCTTTACCCAAACACGCACGGCAAACACTTTGCCGTGTGCCTTCCTCGTGCAGCACGGCATAATGCTGTCAGAAGAGCTGTCAGAAGTGGTCAACCATCTACCCCCTCTTTGCCGTGTTGCTATCTGTGCCGTGAGCCCGGACAAAGTTTGCCACGGCAAACTTTAAATCTTTGCCGTGATCCTTCCCTGCCCATCACGGCACAAATTATATCTTTGCCGTGTGCCTTGCGCCAAGTGCTCACGGCAAATTTCTTCTCTTTGCCGTGATCCTTCCCAGCACATCACAGCAAACTTTGTCGTGTGCCAGCACATGACACGCACGACACAGCTTCGGCCTTTGCCGTGTGCTCTTGCAATTTGCCAGGTTGCACAGGTGCTCCCTTTGCCGTGTGCTTCCAGCCAGACCACACGGCATATTGGCAATATGGTATCTGGCAAGTTGCCAGGTGCACAGGTGTGCGCCACGTGCACGCTGTGCCGTGCGCCTCCACACGGCAAAGGGCTTTGTCGTGTTCCTCCACACGGCAAAGTGACCATATGGCACACATTTGTGCAGTTTTTTGGAAAATCCCTGCAATTCATACAATTTTGCAAATATGAAAATAACAGATCACAATTCACACACAAATATGACAATCTGAACATATCACATATCACAATTCACACAAATATGACAATAACTTAAACTCCTCCATAACATATAGATACAATCTCAAACTCCTCCATAATATAAAACGAACTCAAACTCCACAAACATGTCATCTATTTTACAAATAGGTCATGCACTCCACATGTAGGTCACAAAGGGATGTAGCTTGCTCAATCTCCACATGTAGGTCACGACGGCGAAGATGGACATCATGGAGGAGGAGGATCGTCCTACACGTTTGCAAAAAAATGATGAGTTAGATGTAGTGACCATTGGAGATTCATTGATTGGCTATGTCGATCTAAGTGAGACATGAAGCAAAAAAATGATGAGTCATGACAGGTTCAACTAGTTCAACTAAGTGAGACATGAAGCAAAAAAAATGATGACAACTAGTGAGACATGAAGCAAAAAAAATGATGACAACTAGTGAGACATGAAGCAAAAAAAACTTGGCTATGTCGATCTAAGTGAGACATGAAGCAAAAAAATGATGAGACATGAAGCAACTAACTAGGTGGAAATGGCATAGTCATGACAACTAGTTCAACTAACTAAATTTTGACAAGTTCAACTAAAGTGGCAATGGCATGTCAAGCTAAATTATGAGTCATGCGAGCATACCCACGGGAGCCTCCGGACAACGTTAGGGTTGGAGATATGGGGCTGCCCCTCCGGATCGTCCTGGCCACCAAGCGGCGCCACCATTGAGTGAGATCCACCCGCCGATCCTGGATTTATCTACAACATAAAAAAAGGCTCGCATTACACAAATAATTTAGTTACAACAATAAGATGGATAGAATGACAAGTTTGACAACATACCCATGGGATCATCGGTGGAGGGAACGTGGGTGGAGGAAAAGGAAGAGTCTCATCCGCAGGAGCCATGCACTGCATCGTGCTCGTCATCCACTCCATCATCTGCCTGGACTGATCCTGCTGCTGCTGCTCATAGAGCACCTGCTGCTGAGACAACTCCTCCCGGAGCTGGTCGACAGCTAGACCCGAAACTCGTGGGCGGGTCTCCACAGCAGGCGCACCAGGCGCCCTCCCACGGCGGACCTGGCGTAGAGACGGGACGGTGCGAGGGTCGACGGAGCCGTCACCTATCCACAAGCGGCCATTCGCCTTGCCTTGCCCCGCAAGCACGACCGCCTCGACGTCAAGTGGACTGGTGAGAGGGTCAGCGTTCTCACCGTTGCGCTCCTTGAACTTCGTCCTGTACCCCGTGCTCCGGAGCTCGGCGCCGCTGCTGATCCACATGGACCCTGTATCAGGATCCGGCTCATCCCTGGTACGCATCTTTGCCCAAACGGCGAAGGGCGAGGGGTCTACGCCGGTCTTCAATTTCTGCAAAGAGAGCACGAACATAGGTGAAAAGGAGACGATATTGCAAAAGAAAGCACGAACATAGGTGGATTAAAGAATGCATTTGCTCACCTCTTTTTGTACGCATTGGGAGAGGCTGAGGCTGCCTTGGCGGTGTGTTCCACCCTTGTTGTGCGCCCGCTTTGCCTTTTCCTCCTCGTGAATCTTGAGGTACGCCGGGCTAGTCCACCACGCTACCATCGCGAGGTGGCACGCTTCGTTGTTACCGACGTACGGAGGAGGCACCTACGTACACAGAACACACATATTAATGAAATTACATGGCGGTCAACAAAATCGATAATATAGAAATGAAGCTACCTGCAGGTACTGTCATGGCTGCAGCAAGATGTCCCGGGCACGGTTCTTGTCCAGCGCAATCTTCTTTTCGGCGTACCAATTGCGGACAGAGTTCACGCGAGCCTCGTAGTGCATGTCCGTCACCATCTTACAGGCCATCTCCAAAAGGACGTTCGTGCACTCGTTCTCGTCCTCCCGGCCGGTAGGAGAAGAAGTTCTACAAGCATGCACATAGGTAAAATAGGGTCAAATCCATTAGTGCAATCTCGGATTTATAGAATGATGAGAAGTCAAACAAACTTACCCAGAAATAGCGGAGTGTCGTATGCGCCATGTTGTGGTACTTGCCCTCGGGATCCTCCTCGTAGCTGTAATGCTTGAAAGTCCAAGCTACACTCTTGCCACCCTTTGGGAGGGTGACAATCCCAGGGAAGAACTTCCTGACAAGACATCCAAGGATGCTCGCGTAGGTATGCTGTCCCTTCACTTTACGAGGCACATACTCAAACGACCTACAGAATGAAAAAACCAAAATTAGTATGGTTAGCGGGTCAAAACACAATGAAAAGCTAAAATTGAACATAAACTATAATAAGTACCTTTTCCCGGTGGGCACGAAAAGAGTGTGCTTGTAGGCGTAAGGAAGATCGGGGAGCTTCGCGGCCCCCGCTGATACGGCGGCTTGGTCTGTGGCTCAGGGATATCCGGCTCAGTCTCAACCCAATCCTTCTCCGGCGGCTCCCACTGCAGCGCCGGGTCAAGCTCAAACCCTCCTCCCCAGGTCCCTCCTCGTGCCCCTCCTCCTCCTCGCTGTCCTCCTCCTCGCCCTCCTCCTCGCTCTCCTCCTCAGAATCCAGCGACTCATCCTCAGAATCCGGCTCCTGATCGTACTCCACGTCCTCCTCGTCGGACTCCTCGGCCGGGGGAGGACTAAGAGTCCTCTCTCTCCACGTACTCCCACGTCGTGCACTCCTCACACGTGGAGGTGAGGGTGGAGGTGAAGGTGGCCGTGGTGCCGAACTCGATCCCACCAGGATTTTCCTCAGGCTGCCCACCTTTTTTGCCAAGGCCTTCTTCATGTTTCCTGCATTGACAAAAAAATGGGTTTCATCAGTATAGATGATCCAAAATTAAGGTAAATAGATGAAGCAACAACGAGTAAAGTAAAAATGAATACAATTAGATGAAGCAACAATTAGAATAAAACAAAATACATGGAGTAGCGACAATAAGTTCTCACAAAATAAGCTAGACTGACAATCACTATTACATAGAGTAGCATTGACCTATTACATATGAGCTAGACTGGCAATTACTAATACATGTGTCCTCACCGCTATCAGTAACCTGTGTCGAGATCATCGGGACCAACTATTGGACCACCCGTGTCGTCATCACTGTCAGGGTCGCCACACCACCAACCATCCACGGAACCTGGAGGTGGTCCCTGTGGCTCGTCGACGATTAGTCCTACGTGGAACCGCTCTAGCAAAGTCACATCGGCTTGGTTATGAACCTCCTCGACTTCATCATGCGCGGTGACGATTAGCCCTATGCAGTAAGATTACAAGAGAGGCGAAAGATGTATACCCTAGAAGCGTGGTCGATCACTGCAGAAGGTCGGGGACGCTCTCCAGAGGTCCGGAGCTCTCCTCAGCTGGAGAAGAAGCCCTGTAAACTACGACATCTGAAAACCACAAAAACAACATATATATAAGAACACAGATGTACAACATATATACACATGACATGCCATCTAAAATTCTACCGAAACAAGGTAAATCCACGGGTACACATGAAATGCCCGTGCGTTGCAACGGGCGTAAAATAAATCAATATTGTGTTTATTAATTTTGCTTTGAATCAACTCAATGTCCTTCCTATACTGAGCTAC
The DNA here is from genome assembly GCA_947311845.1 of Poa pratensis. Classification (NCBI taxonomy): domain Eukaryota; kingdom Viridiplantae; phylum Streptophyta; class Magnoliopsida; order Poales; family Poaceae; genus Poa; species Poa pratensis. Next base: position 39,691,102 of record CAMZMU010000070.1, read on the forward strand.
AAATACACTACATCCTCTCCTCCATCTTGCAACCAACACTTCCCATTTCACTGTCACCCATATAGCGAGGAGCAGATGATTAGCGACAAGCAGAATCAACAGAATTCTCAGCGACAAGCAGCAGTAATTCTCTCACAACAAACAACAGCAGACAACAAACAACAGCGGACCACAATAGCAGCATATAATTACTGCTTAGCTCATGTTGTGCAATCTATAGGAAACACACACACCACTCGCAATCAGCAACAGCCGCAAAGCACATAGAGCCGCACCAATGTTTCCGTCTCATCTCTCTCCCTAATCTATTTTCTTCTTACTGATACATATCAAGGTAGAAGAGGCTCACCGAGCAGAAGGAGCTCGCGGCCGCAGCGGCCAGGGAGCTCGCAGCTCGATGCGGGGGCGATGCGTGTGGGGGTGGCTCGACGGCGGAGGAGGTGGCGGGGCGTGGCGGCCGGGAGGTCGCGGCGAAGGAGGTCGCCGACGGCCGGGGCATGGCGGGCCGGGGCGTGGCGGCTCGCGGAGGAGGCCGGGGCGTGGCGGCTCGCGGAGGAGGCCAGGAGTGGGGGCGGATCCGGCGTGGGCGGCCGGAGGGACGGCCGGAGGGGGCGGAGCCGGCGGGGGTGGTCGCGAGTGGAGTGCATGTGTGGAGTGCGTCTGTCGCGTGTGTGGAGTGCGTGTGGCCGGCGTGCGTGGTCGATTAGATTAGGACACACTCTTTGCCGTGAGGGCTTTAGTAGGCAGCACGGCAAAGTAGCCTTTGCCGTGTGTCTTCCCTTTGCCGTGCGGCACTGGAGAAAAGCACACGGCAAAGACCTCCTTTGCCGTGTGCCTTTATTCCTTTTCATTTTTTCTTTCTCTTTGTTTTTTATTTTAATTGTTTTTCTTCTTTACTTTTTTTGTGGACTGTTTATTAGTATTAGTTAATACATTAATTATCTATATATTGTTTTATGAACCAAGATACAGCTCTGAGGTGCGACCCGCTTCACCGACCCCGCTTACTTCGTCGTAAGTTCCGACACTTAGAGGTGAAAACTCCCGTGTCGGGTGCCGGGGATGGAATCATGCGAAGGAACACATGAAATGTTGGTTCCTCATGGTCCTATGTACCAACCTAACACAACCAAGCAAAAAAGTTCATGCGTCTACCCCCTCTCGGCGCCGGTCAAAGGGGTAGATCGACAGGTTTGACTTTTTTCCAGCGGGTGTAGGGTTTCGCCGTAGCGGGGTCCGGAGCGTCGGAATCCCTCCAAAACTTGCATGGGTCCCTAATATATGTATAAGAGTGTATTGGTAGGTTGTGGGAACCAAGATACAGCTCCGAGGTGCGACCCGCTTCACCGACCCCGCTTACTCCGTAGTAAGTTCCGACACTTAGAGGTGAAAACTCCCGTGTCGGGTGCCGGGGATGGAATCATGCGATGGAACACATGAAATGTTGGTTCCTCATGGTCCTATGTACCAACCTAACACAACCAAGCAAAAAAGTTCACGCGTCTACCCCCTGTCGGCGCCGGTCAAAGGGGTAGATCGACAGGTTTGACTTTTCCAGCGGGTGTAGGGTTTCGCCTTAGCGGGGGTAGGCCAGTGTAATTTTTTCCTTGGTTTTGTTAGGTTATGACATAGGAACATGGAAAACCAACTATTATCACAAGTTTTCACAAGATTGCCCCCGGCTCTCCTGAAAAAGGAGTTTTCAGCTATAAGTCTAGAAACTTAGTAGAGAGAGAGTGCGGTCGGTGAAGACGGTCACACACCAGAGTAAAATCTTGGACATTTACAACACCAAAAACACATGTATACATATGGTATGGCAAAACCTAGGTTTGCGTGGGTTTTCGACGCTCCGGGGCCCCGCTTCGGCGAAAATCTAGAACCGCTGGAAAAAAGTCAAAGTTCCCATCTACCCTCTTGACCGAAGTCGAAAGGGGGTAGGCCAGTGTAATTTTTTCTTTGGTTGTGTTAGGTTATGACATAGGAACATGGAAAACCAACTATTATCATAAGTTCTCACAAAATTGCCCCCGGTTCCCCCGAAATGGGAGTTTTCAGCTAAAAGTCAAGAAACTTAGTAGAGAGAGAGTGCGGTCGGTGAAGACGGTCACACACCGGAGTAAAATCATGGACATTTACAACACCCAACACCCTTGTACACACATGTTATGGCAAAACCTAGGTTTGGGTGGGTTTCCGACGCTCCGGGGCCCCGATTCGGCGAAAATCTTGATCCGCTGCCACAAACCCTAACATTTTCGTCTACCCCCTTCAATGGCGTCGAAAGGGGGTAGGCCAGTGAAATTTTTCCTTGGTTGTGTTAGGTTATGACATAGGAACATGGAAAACCAACTAGTATCACAAGTTCTCACAAGATTGCCCCCGGTTCCCCCGAAACGGGAGTTTTCACCTATAAGTCAAGAAACTTAGTAGAGAGAGAGTGCGGTCGGTGAAGACGGTCACACACCGGAGTAGGATCTTGGACATTTACAACATACAACACACTTGTATACACATGGTATGGCACAACCTAGGTTTGGGTGGGTTTTCGACGCTCCGGGGCCCCGCTTCGGCGAAACCCTAGACGCGTTGGGAAAACCCTAACGTTTTTGTCTACCCCTTGAACGGCGTCGAAAGGGGGTAGGCCAGTGTAATTTTTCCTTGGTTGTGTTAGGTTATGACATAGGAACATGGAAAACCAACTATTATCACAAGTTCTCACAAGATTGCCCCCGGTTCCCCCGAAATGGGAGTTTTCAGCTAAAAGTCAAGAAACTTAGTAGAGAGAGAGTGCAGTCGATGAAGACGGTCACACACCGGAGTAAAATCTTGGACATTTACAACACCCAACACCCTTGCACACACATGTTATGGCAAAACCTAGGTTTGGGTGGGTTTCCGACGCTCCGGGGCCCCGATTCGGTAAAAATCTTGATCCGCTGGAACAAACCCTAACATTTTTGTCTACCCCCTTCAACGGCGTCGAAAGGGGGTAGGCCAGTGGACTTTTTTCCTTGGTTGTGTTAGGTTATGACATAGGAACATGGAAAACCAATTAGTATCACAAGTTCTCACAAGATTGACCCCGGTTCCCCCGAAACGGGAGTTTTCACCTATAAGTAAAGAAACTTAGTAGAGAGAGAGTGCGGTCGGTGAAGACGGTCACACACCGGAGTAGGATCTTGGACATTTACAACATACAACACACTTTTATACACATGGTATGGCACAACCTAGGTTTGGGTGGGTTTCCGACGCTCCGGGCCCCGCTTCGGCGAAACCCTAGACGCGCTGGGAAAACCCTAACGTTTTCGTCTACCCCCTTGAACGGCGTCGAAAGGGGGTAGGCCAGTGTAATTTTTTCCTTGGTTGTGTTAAGTTATAACATAGGAACATGGAAAACCAACTATTATCACAAGTTCTCACAAGATTGCCACCGGTTCCCCCGAAATGGGAGTTTTCAGCTAAAAGTCAAGAAACTTAGTAGAGAGAGAGTGCGGTCGGTGAAGACGGTCACACACCGGAGTAAAATCTTGGATATTGACAACACCTGACACCCTTGTACACACATGTTATGGCAAAACCTAGGTTTGGGTGGGTTTCCGACGCTCCGGGGCCCCGATTCGGCGAAAATCTTGATCCACTGGAACAAACCCTAACATTTTCGTCTACCCCCTTCAACGGCGTCGAAAGGGGGTAGGCCAGTGGACTTTTTTCCTTGGTTGTGTTAGGTTATGACATAGGAACATGGAAAACCAACTAGTATCACAAGTTCTCCCAAGATTACCCCCGGTTCCTCCGAAACGGAGTTTTCACCTATAAGTCAAGAAACTTAGTAGAGAGAGAGTGCGGTCGGTGAAGACGGTCACACACCGGAGTAGGATCTTGGACATTTACAACACTAGTTGGCATGTACGTGCAACGCACGTTTTCAAAGTAAAGGGGCAATTTACAAGTACGAAATATTGCGGGTTGCATGTTTTCAAAGTTAAAGGGGCAATTTACAAGTACGAAATATTGCGGGTGCAATGCACATGTCGACTAATACATACACAAAACATAGTCTTATTTTAATAAATATTGATGTACAAATAAAATCCTTAAGCCAAAAAAATCAATTATTTGTACAATGTTTCATCTAGAAGGTTTCGTTGCCAACTTCTCCTACTACTATTTTGTGCATTATTTAAAAATCATATTTTTGTTTTGTAACATTCATGTGTAAATGGGAATAATTCAGAATATTTGGTAGATGTTTGAGTTGTTTATTATTGGAGTTTCTACCATGGCATTTAGAAGTATGAGAACATCATGCAGAAAGTCACTTGTTAAATTACATGGAAAACCATCGCTGATTGCAAAAGATACCAGAAGATTACGGACCCCTTTGGCCATGCATTGTGGTTTGAGAAGCTTACGCATGGGTCTGCTCATGTGATTACTTCTCAATTCTTAGGCCATACTCAAGGATGTGTTGATGGGAAGTACGTTAGTAAATTTCATCCATACACCACTGTATCTAAATTGAGGAGGAGCACCTACGTGAGGATTACCAGAGATAAATGTCAACCACATGAGTACATGACGTGGATCCTTGTCCACAGCAAGAAGGCATCGGTGCTAGCAGCTGGAAAAAAAAACCTTGTCTACAGAAGTGCGCTTCTCATGGCGGAGCCTCAATCCATGTCCGATTTTGCTTGTTGACCTTGCCGGAGTCCATCGTCTCGCTACACTCGGTCGGACCTCTCCTCCACCCGCGAGGACGCCCCGTCCTCCAGCTTGGGATCGCCCCTTTTCCGCATCCTGCCGCTATCCGGATCAGGGAAGAAGCAGGCCCCGCGGTCGTTGTTTCATCCCATGTCGATCTCCTCGGCCTTGGTCGCGTCGATGCGCACCATCCTCATGAAGTTGAACAAGAAGACCCTGCCCCAGTACACGGACTCATCCACAATCCTCCCGTCCAAGAACTCCTGCCGCAGGGGCACGGCCATCTCGCCCTCGAGCTCAGCCCACGCGCCGCCCTCGAAGCAGAGGAACCCGACGCCGAAACGGCTCATCCGCGTCCGCTGGGTAGAAGCGGCAGCCATCCGGCCGGCGTTCCGCAGCAGTATCGCATGGCGTGGAGGCAGCATCCGTCGCCTGCCCCTCCCGTTGGTCCCTCGGCCGGCGCGACACGGGGCTGTTCAGCTCGCCTCCAGGGACCAGGTCGATGGGATAGGAGCCCAACGCGGTGGGAGGCAGCGCGCGTCGAGCGCGGCCCTGCGGCCTCCCAGCGGCGGCGCGGCGCGGCGAGCAGAAGGCGGCACCGGCGCCGACCCTGGCGACGACCACGGCCCTCCACCCAGAGCGACGCCTCGGTCGGTCATGTTCGGCCTAAGCGAAAGAAAATATAACAGCAAAAGAAAAAATAACGTTTCGGATGTGTTGAGTTTAGCTCAACACGGACGGAACGATCTGGTTCGTTGATTATCGATCGTAGGGCATAGATTTAATGTATCCGGCGAAGTTTGCTCTTTTAATAGTAGTATAGATACAACACACTTGTATACACATGGTATGGCACAACCTAGGTTTGGGTGGGTTTCCGACGCTCTGGGGCCCCGCTTCGGCGAAACCCTAGACGCGCTGGGAAAACCCTAACGTTTTCGTCTACCCCCTTGAACGGCGTCGAAAGGGGGTAGGCCAGTGGACTTTTTTGCTTGGTTGTTATAGGTTAGGCCATGGGAACATGGGAAACCAACTTTTATCACAAATCAACACAAGATTGCCCCCGTTTAGCCCGAGACGGGAGTTTACACCTCTAAGTGCAGAAACTCACTAGAGAGAAACTGCGGCCGGCAAAACTCCCGTTTCAGGTGCCGAGCATGGAATCATGTTTTAATATGTGCCCAAAGTTGGGTTGAGATTTTCATATGATCTAACCTATCATAATCAAGGAGGAAAGCCAAACGAGCAACCCCTTATCGACGCCCTGGGTCCGGGGTACACGACGCCTTGCACGTTCGGTACACTTTTTCGGGGTGTCGATGCATGCGGATCGCACCCGAGGGTTTATATATATATAAATAAATATAATTAAGTGAAGTAAATGAATATGCTATAAGCCTTAACAAAGAAAATAAACAAGGAAAGCATATCAAACAAAAAAAGGTGAGACATGCTTTGCCGTGCACGGAAAGAAGGGCACACGGCAAAGACATGCTGTGCCGTGTAGAGCCATCAGGGCACACGGCAAATACATGTTGTGCCGTGTAGAGCCATCAGGGCGCACGGAAAAGAGCTAATTCAGAGCGCGGGAAATTGGCCGCCAAGATGGGACAAAATTTGTCCAGTCTTTGCCGTGATTTCTTATCTTGACGCACGGCAAACATGTTTCCCGCCAATTTATTGGAAGCGAGGGAAAGTTGTTGTTCCTGGTCGTCGCGGGTCCCACATTTTTGCCGTGTTGGTGCCTAAAGGATCACGGCAAAGACATGTTTGCCGAGTGCGCTTCCTTTGCCGTGTGTCATGTGTTCCGTTGCCGTGCTCGTTTCTTTGCCGTGTGCCCTTTTAGTACTGTGCCGTGCCGTATTCATTGCCGTGATCCTTTTTGGTTTCATCCGGCAAAGTTGTCTTTGCCGTGTTCCGCAATAGTTGTGCACATGGCAAAGATTGCCTCGCACGGTAAATTCTCATTTTCCGGTAGTGTCTCTTTCATTCTCCTGGTTAAACAAGGAAAAAAGTAGCCGCAAAGTCTAAACATGTTTGGAATCATGAACAGTTTTTTGAACCAGATCAGAGACCTCGCTAAGGTATGCATTCAAATGTATAAAAGATCCTGAAATTCGGCCGCTTCCGTAGTCCGTACAATCGATTTGGAAGAGCCACTGCCTGTTATCTTTGTCACTGAGGTGTCAAGAGAAATGTCAAGACAGAGAAGAAGTCACCGGGAGACGAATTACGTTGCCATGAAATCCGATAACGAGGTCTCCCATTGTTGACAACTGCCGGGAGTCTCCATAGCACCAGTCAATTCTAAGCACAGAAACTTCACTGTTCACAGGAATCATGGCGTGGGGCTAACTTCGTTAATGTCCTTAGTAATTTATGTTGTGTTTGTATCGAATATTGTGTACGTGTTACGTTACGTTTGAACTTGTAAATGTATTAGGTGTGGATAAGATACAAATAATATTGGATTCAAACTTTGTAACATGGACCTCCTATGTAATGAGGGGTGGGCCCACACAATGAAATGTATAACGACTTGATAGCAACAACCTCGCATGGGGAGCCGTTGGCTTGTGGCGTCTACGGCGGCCAGGTGTTGGTGTATCATGGGGAGGATCGTCTTCGCTGAACTGCGTTAACAAATCTTGATGTTGACATCGTGCTATGATTGCTTGTTTCTCGATATATCAACTGGACGACTACGACGGTAACAATTTCTTTCTAGCTTGAGTAGAGCTGTAACGGCAAAGGAGACAAGCTTGACGTGGAAGTTTTAACACTCTTGCTATTTCTCACACGACTAAACAATACGCATTATTATCTGAACAATGTAGGACGTACTAAACACTAGTGTTTCACTGAACAACGGCCGGGAAGAAGTGCGCACGTTCATAACATGCATCGATTCGGGGAAATATGACCACTTAGCACTAGCGTTAATTAACCCTATCGACAAAATAATATATCGAGCGCACAATCTAACTCCAAAACTTGTCGCCACCTATCTTTACGGGATTTAATTTCCGCCATGTCGACTGGAGCTCCCATCCCAATCTGCTCATTTGCTTTCTCCTCCTACATCGGCTGGTGCATGCTCTCTGGTCGTTTTATAAACAACGAATCAACATTGTTTATTTTGTAGATGCTCAATTACTTTACGGGTTGCTTACTTTTTCTTCACTTGCCTTGCAAAGCGAATGCACTTACAAAATATCTTATCTTTAACATTTTTTTTGATAAAGGATTTTATTACTTAAAAGTTTTAAGTATTACACCCGGCCTCTGCATAGTTAGGATGCACACAGCCAAGTTCACGAGTTCACGAGTACCCAATGCTGAAATTAAAAGGCGAATTACATATCATAATGAGAAATTGTAAAGCCGCCTAGGATGATGGTAGGTCGATCCGGAGACTATGTTGCCATCCATGCCGGGAGAATAACTCCCTGGCCGCAGCCTCCAAATGGGACGCCACCTCCAAAAACAAGTCTCGGTGCTCCACACGCTGTAGGGCCGACCATGCTCGTAGCGTCGCTGTACACCGATAGATAAACTGCATAAAAAAAGCATTTTTATCGATAAAAACTTTGTCATTTCTACATAGGCACAGCGACCAAATAACGGCAATCGCTCCCATCCTACTGAAGAGTTTGAACCTAGGATCCACCCCGTTTAACCAGTTGCCAAAAATATTTGCAACAGTATGCGGTGGATGTAAGGTAGAACCTATCTGGACGGCTGACCATATAGACCTGGCGAACTCGCACTGAAAGAATAAGTGTGTAATGGTCTCGTCGTGATGACAGAAGACACACCTTTTGCTTCCGTGCCAATTGCGTTTAGCAAGGTTATCTTTTGTATGAATTACACCTCGACGGAGATATCACGCAAACACTTTAGTTTTAAGCGGGATCTTCATCTTCCAAATTTTGTTATTATCCTTAACTAGAAAAGTGGCAAAATATTGTTTTGTTCCGAAATAAAGCATCATATTTATAGAATTATAGATTATATTTTAATTTGAAGAATTAGTTATTGTTAATTTATTTGAAGCTTAATAGACGTAATTATATCTAAAATATATAATTCTTATGTTTGGAGTTCTTTTTTTTGAATCAAGAGATGTGTGCATGACACTATGTTGGTTTACCATTATTAATGTTATAACATACACAATATACATTTCCTTCTTTTCTAGGCTGAACACCTCAGAAATCTACGTCGTTGTTATTATCTCTTTATGTTGTATCCCCTTCATAGCTCGTCCTCGGATCCAAGGCCCCACTGTTGTCTATGCGCGTTTGGTTTTTTGGTGGTTCCTATGGCTGCCCACACCTGTGGCGGTGAGCACGTCTCGCGTGGAACCTCCTGCACCTGAACTTTTCATGCATAAAGGCTAAAATTGATCCATAGGTTATTAATGCTATATGATCTCTAGCATGCTGACCTCTCTTTCGTTTGCGTTATTTTTCAACAACAGAATCACCAGGGACACATAAGGAATGATAAATAATATACATTCTAGAATGACTAAACATGAACTATATATATTTCAAAACCGGAGGATGACCATTGAAATGTATCTACAAAGTGCTTTCTAATACAGGCTCTTACCATGACAAATAATTAATGCAACAAAATATAACTGAGTATGCGATTAATTAAGACAAACATAACACAAACCTTTTTTAGTCCACATTGTGAAGGCAATACCCGCTAAAATTTATCCAAGATTGAGCATATAGTACCTTATAAATGACAGCTCATTGAGAATAGTTGTTTGTCTTATCTGTGACACAGTTATTTTAAGGGTGCATGCTTATTTTGCTTTAGTTTGAAGAATTTAGCATACGACATATATATGACCCCCTAGTATGATTATTAGTGGATATATATATTGAAGGGGAGATTCATGTTGCATCAGTGAAGAAGGCAATATCATGATTTATGAATGGCTCATCTATTGATTATCTTGTGTATTGAGGAATAAATTTACCAAGCGTTGCTTATTCAAATTCTTCTAACAAATTACTCACCTCAATTTCATTTTTAAGTGATGATTAGATGAAGCATGTATGTGTGCACATTAATACGATGGACTTCAGTCGTGGTAAAAATGTTTGCTTCAACAAATACTATTATCCTGCTATTTTTACTAACGATCAAACTTAGCACATACATATATAGTGTGAAGATAACCAACCTGGTTGGGTGGCCAATCCATCAAAGGACTGCCGCCATGCTGCCGACCGTGCTGCTCCAATAAAAACAGTTGAATTAAAACAGCTGACCGTGTCGACTGCATGTCAGTATATATCAGTTTTGGCACTGTCCGTTAATTCCATTGCAAAATATCACTGATGACCAAAATTCTATTTGACGCACATAGATCATAACATAGTCCCATATATATTCATAGCTAGGTTTACTCAAAACTCAACTTTAGAGCATTTATACATGGCATGCATATATCCCGGCCCTATGAAATAAACACCCAAAAATAATTAAATTTAAAAGCAGTCACCTATTAATTGTATGAAAAATGCTAGATGAGGGCATATAGTCCCATATATTCATAGGTTTACTACATTTTTGTGAGGAATGTTAGATGAGGGTATTCATCCGCTATGTGAGAAAACATGTATCCCAATTTTGTGACATAGGAAGAAACTGAACTCAAAAGAAAAAATGATACCAAATTTCCACATCATATGAGATTGCACAAAAAATAAGTGCGAAGATGTGTGTAGGTAACCACGTCAATCAAACTAAAAAGAGGTAAATTGTATTTATGCATATGGAAAGCTCAAAACACCAATAAGATGTACAGAATAAAAAACTTAATTTCACATGACACGTGATATTGTCTAGCATGTTAAACCTGTATCAATATTTTTCGTTTCGCATGTGTTTAGTGATATGAATTTTTTTTTACCGAATATTGTAATAATATATTTCTTCCAGACTTTAAAATCCCTTACTCAAGGCATGGAAATTTTTAAATCCTTCGCTCAAGACACCAAGTAAACAGCGGCGGATTGCAGATAATCTCAACTGCCGGCTCTCATCCTTCCCAATTACATACTTGGGAATGCCGATTAGAGATACGAGGATGGGCATGTGGCTTCAGCTTATTCGAGCCAAATACTTGCGGGGGGCCCCCCTGATGGCCTGTGATCGCAAGGATGGATCCCAATTCTGGCGGTCCATCCAGGCCATCAAACATGAGATCCGGCTAGGGGTGTCCTTCTCCGTAGGCGACGGAAGAGGTACCCTATTTTGGCAGGACCCATGGATTGATGGTCGTGCGATCCGGCACGAGTTCCCTCAACTCTTTGCCATATGCGCCAATCCTGGGCTACTAGTGTCTGACGCCTCCTCCCAGGGTAGATGGGAGGTGGGCTTCCGGCGGACTTTCGGTCCGGCCGAGGTGGTATCTTGGGGGCTGCTCCTGGAAAGGCTCCCAAGATCTCGCTCGACGTCCCGGACAGTGTGTCATGGACGTTGACCCCCTCGCGGGGTTTCACGGTGGGGTCCGCGTACAGGGCCCTATTTAGAGGGCCCGTCCTCCCTTGGACCTCCCCGTTGTGGAAGGCCCCGTTGCCATTGAAGATTAAAATCTTCGTCTGGCAACTTCTTAGAGACCGCCTCCCATCAGGGGTGGAGGTGGTGAAGCGGCTGGGGCCAGGTGATGGCACCTGTCCCCTATGTGCGGTTCCGGAGACGGGAATCCACATCCTTTTCTCCTGTCCCGCGGCGCGCTTCCTATGGAGCTTTGTGTCAGAGTCGCTTGGGCCTGCCTGGCAGGCCCGAGACTTGGGCGAGTTCCTGGAAGTTCAGGCGAACCATACTGGCAAGAGGAGGCACCTCTTCTGGTTAGTGTTTGCCGCGATGACCTGGACCCTTTGGACTATCCGCAATAAGATGGTTATCGAGCGTGTCTTCCTACGACGGGCCTCTGACTCTGTGTTTAAATTCTTGGCCTTCTTGCAGCAGTGGCACCCGTTGTGTAGGCGGCGGGACAGGACGCGGCTAGATGGGACGATCGAGAAGCTCCTTGTGGCGGCTCGCCAGCTTCATGCACCGTCTAGTCGTTGAGCTTTACTCCTTCGGGAGTTGTATCGGTGTTAGTTCGTGTTTGGGCTTGTTTGTGCTGTGCCCCCAGCTGGTTATGTCGCATGTTTCGGATTTGTGTGGAACTCTTTGTAAAACTTGTGGGTGGTTGCTTTATTTATAAAGCTGGACGAAAGCCTGTTTCGGCGAGACACCAAGTAAAAGGATATCTGCAACATCAACTCATCACTTTATGCCCAACTGAATGAATTCCATATTCACCCAATCATATACCTGTGCACATGAAAAAGAAGGAAAATATCTTGTAAGAATGGATTATTCTAGACTTTGTAGATTCCTCGGTATACTGTACTCATTTACTGTAGGTTATGCTCTGACTACATAGCTACTGTGCTCCCCACCATCAGCTATACGTACAAAAATAGTGTGGGCGAATGAGCACGAAAATGCTTTACAGTTTGTATTAGTGGTATGATATTGTACTAATCTTAAAGCTGTGCCACCTATATAACTGGACAAATGGATGTACAATGCAATGTTGGGATTCAAAGACAGAGATATACGACTTAACTAAATGGTCTTAAACTGAAAATATGGGTAGAAAATAAATACTATTGGTAAACACTTGGAAGCTTAGCCTGCGTAAACACATAGTTGCAAAGATCTATTATCTAACTGATGAAGAAAGAAGTAGCAAGGGCCAACTTAAATTGAAGGTCAATTTGTAAAGGTTACTTATATTTATGCAACGTTCAGCACTCCTCGGACCGACGGCGGCAGCACTTCAAGTTTGTAGCCTTGAATCTCTTCCTGACACAACAAATCACCTTGAATCATCAGCCGACTGAAAAACCAAGAACAGGTCAGTAGTCAGACAAAACAGAATATGAGGAGCAGTAAATAACCGACGGTTCTTCTAGGCACCAAAATTTGTAGATTGATGGAAAAAAATACCTCCTCAACGGTATGTCCAGAAGATTTGTTACCTGAGCGTTGCTTGCTGATCGATCAATAAGTCGAGCTAGATTTGGTTCGTATGTCTCACGTGTGTGTGATGCACCTAGCTTCCTACGCCTCTTGATCTGCTTCCCTCAGTCATCACCACAGCTCGATCGCTCGTATAGATTCCCGTCCTATTTTCCGGCGGCCGGCGGATCATTGGCTGGCTATGACAACTCTCCAATCATGTACGGTTGGTCCAAGCTTGAAGGCCACGGTGCTCCTTGACGCCACACATTGGGAATTGGCGCTCGCCCGGCCGATCACGCGGCTGATGTATTAAATTCTTCTCAAATTCCCTTAGTTCTGAATGCAGGGATCGGAACTTGCTAGCTTGATAGATCGACGATCAGCCACGGCGTTGCAAGCAGACCGTGCGTGGCCGGCGGCACACTGGCGGAAGGAAACCTAATTTACCGTATGGATGAATCGTTATTCTATTGTAATGGCAACGGTGGGTAATTTTTACTTCAGTCTATCTAATGGTCATAAACTTTCGATGTGCTAAATAAACAGTCGGATGTTGCTGATTTTTGTGGGATTTTAGAGCCTATTTCTCTAATTTCTGGTTAGCCCATCATCTACTTTTAATATATAATAGATATCGACTGGTACTTCGGGTAAAATTAATGCTCTATACATAGAATCAACCGAGAATTTACCATTCTTTGTAAGATTCCACTGAAATTTATCTGGACCTTCCGACAAATGGATGGAATCCAAACGGATGAGCAAAGCATTCCAGGATGGTTGTCTTGTTCCAAGTAAACTTCTCCTAAACGAAACATTTGGTGGGGATGTACCCACACCTAGCGATCGTGTCGCTCTTGTTTCGTACAATAGCATACAAAGCCGGATATTGTTCTCTAAGAGTGGATTGGCCTAGCCATTTATCCTCCCAGAAGCGAATTTCGATCCATCCCTAATTGAGAAAGATCCATGTGGGAAAAGAACTTCTTCGTAGCCATAAGGCCTGCCAGAAGTGCGAATCGCCAGGTTTCCAAAGAACCTGAGATACGGCTTGAGATCCCACATACTTTCTCCTAAGGAGGGTTTGCCAAACTCCATCTTCAGAAAGAAGCTTGAAGAGCCATTTACCCAGCAAAGCGCTATTCTTGACCTCAAGGTCATGAACTCCGAGCCCTCCTTGGTCTTTAGGGCAGCAAACCACACTCCACTTAGTCAGCCGATATTTTTTCTTCTCACAATCCCCTTGCCAAAAGAATCTAGACCGGAAATAATCCAATCGTTTAAGACTCCTTTGGTATTGGAAGAATGAAATCATATACAGTACCATGTTTGTTAGTACCGAATTTATGAGAACCAATCTTCCACCCAGGGATAAGAGTTTGCCTTTCCAGCTATTTAAACGTATTTGAAGTCTTTCCTCCACCTTTTTCCACTCAGCATTTGTAAGTCTCCGATAATGAATCGGAATACCCAAATAGTTGATAGGAAATTGTCCTTGCTCACAGCCAAAAGTTCAGCATACAAGGCGGCGTTTTCTTGAGCCTCGCCAAAGCAAAACAGTTCACTTTTATGGAAATTAATCTTAAGACCCGAAAGTTGCTCGAATGCTGACAAAATCAGCTTTAAGTTACGAGCTTTTTCGATGTCATGTTCCATAAAAAGAATTGTGTCGTCGCATATTGAAGAATCGATAAACCACCATCGACTAGATGTGGAATCACTCCTTCAATTTGGCCCTCAGTTTTAGCGTTCGATCAAGATAGCCAACATATCAGCCACTATATTAAATAGTATTGGCGATAACGGGTCACCTTGTCTAAGGCCTTTTTTCGTTTGGAAGAATTTGCCAGTGTCATCATTGACTTTAATGGCTACACTTCCTCCCAAAAAAGCTATCTATTAACGCTCTCCACTCAGTAGAAAAACCTTTCATTCTGAGGGTCTGCTGAAGAAAAGACCAATTGACTTTATCATAAGCTTTCTCAAAATCAATTTTAAGAATTACCCCATTCAGCTTTTTCCTATGTAGTTCGTGAACTGTTTCATGTAAGATCGCCACCCCATCAGGATGTTACGACCTTGCATAAAAGCTGTCTGAGACGGACGAACCACATGATCTGCCACACTGTTCAATCGAATCGTAGCAACTTTGGTAAAATTTAAAACTAACGTTAAGGAGGCATATAGGTCTGTATTGTTGAATCCTTTCTGCCTCATTAACCTTAGGTAATAAAATTATCTCACCAAAATTGAGACGAAACAACTCTAGTTGTCCATCATGAAGACACGAACAGTTGTAGTAAATCAGACTTGATAACATCCCAAAAGTTCTGATAGAACTCAGCCGGGAAGCCATCAGGTCCAGGTGCTTTATTATGTTTCATTTGAAAACCGCCTTTCTCACCTCATCCTCTGAATAGTGGTTAGTAAGTAGACTATTTTCCTCCTCTGAAACTGGGGTATATCTCTGTTCGAGACTCATCCAGTGAGAAGTTTCCTTCCTCTGGGGCTCCGAACAGGCCTTTATAGTAATTTGTAATATACGACTTTAGTTGTTCATGGCCCTCAATCGTTCCCTCCTCCTGGACTAGAGAATGAATACGCTTTTTCCTGTGTCTGCCATTGGCAATACTATGGAAATAGCGAGTATTCGAATCCCCTTCTAGGATGAATTGGGCTTTGGATCTTTGATACCATTTTAACTCCTCCTCACGCAGTAGTTTCGCTATCTGTGCATTCGATTGGCTCTTTAACTCAATCTCTTGCACGGATAACAGTCTAACTTCTGCTAATGCCTCTAGAGCATCAATAATCGAGGATAGTCGTATCTTTTCTTTTTTAAGTAAACCAGTAGTATGACGAGCCCAACCAACGAGGTGTGCGCGTAAAGCACGAATCTTATTGTTCCACCTCTGGATCGGCGTATCACCAGCAACCGGTCTTTCCCAAATTCTTTTAACCATCTCATGAACCCCTCACGATGCAACCACCAAGTTCAAACTTGAAACGTGGTTTACACGGGTCTAGGTAAACCAGTGGTCAAAAGAATGGGAGCATGGTCCGACAATCCCTCAATACGTTCTAGAGCCCGTACCGACACCAATGGGAACCTAGATTCCCAATCAGTATCCATCAGTACACGGTCTAGCTTTTCGTATGTGGGTTCAGGGAGAGAATTAGCCCAAGTGAACTGTCTCCCGACCATTGTTATCTCTCTTAAGTTCAAGCTGTCAATGACTGCATTGAACAAAAGAGGCCAACGGTTGTCGAACCGACCCTACTTTTCTCAAATGGAAAACGAAGCATGTTGAAATCCCCTCCAATGATCAAAGGATGAGGGTTATCTTTTGCCAAGTTTACCATTTCACAGAGAAAAGCCGCTTAGCCACCTCCTGGGCCGGCCCATACACGGTAACAAGACTCCAAATGAAATTGTCAGTTTTATTACGGATGTGCATTTTTATATGAAAATCACCATCCGTAACATCCAACACTTCCATGGTGTCCGACCTGATATCTAGTAAAATGCCTCCGGAGCGGCCATGGGGAGGACGCGAGTACCAATCAAAGTCTATACCGCCCGAAAGTCGGTTCAATAGAGATTGCGAGAACTCACGTCTTCCCGTCTCAGAAATAGCTAAGAAATCCAAATTATGGTCCGAATGCAACCAGCAAAGTGCAAATGTTTAGCCAAGTCACCAAGACCTCTGCTATTTGCGAACATGCCATTCATTGGGAAACCGTAGGGGATTTGGATAACTTTGCCCGTTTCCGACGATTTTTGGTGGTAGTTTTGATTTCCGACCATGCTTTTAACTCATACAATGAGCTCAAACCGTCGTCATCCAAACCACCATCCAACACTTCACCAATTAGATGAGAAAGAAGCTGACCATCTGATGTGGCATTCGCTTCTTCTTCATCAACATAGGTGGCTGACAACCTAGTCGAGACTTTAGGAATAACCGTAAGACGGTCAAATTCCATATGCCTCAAGACTTTAGTTGATACATCAATTTGATTTAAACTACTACCAAGATTAACACCTACACTATTAAGCTTAGAATTAATTGAATGATAAGAAAAAGAGAGGAAAGATTTGGAATGCAACTCCGTACCAGAATAGTCCAAATTGTGTGCTGCTTTGCGTCGCATAGCCTTCTGCATAGAGTCCTCATCCGTCATGGAAGTCCCATCCGTCGCTGAAAGTGCATGTGTTGCCCCATGCGTGGTTTTGGTAATTAATGACAATCCTTATGGACTAATGTTTGCTTTGAGATATACTTGTAGATCTTGTCCATAGGCAAAGATTGGAGTTCATGTGTTGGACTCTAGAAGATTACATGATGACCAAGGTTCCATCCAAGGGTTTATATGAAGAATGGTCATGAGAAGAGTTGAGCTTATTGCAAGCATGGCTTGGAAAAGAAGATTGAGTGAACTTCATGTTTATCTCCAAGCCATCATCTATATCAAGAGAAGAATATGAAGCGCAAGTGGATTCATGAAGACGGAGCTTAGCGAGGCTCTCCCATAATGGAGTATGGGGAGCATTTGGAGATGTCTTCATCAAGCATGTGCTAGCAAGCGCAAATCAAGAAAAGTGGTCCACTTGAAGAGATCAAGATCGTCATTATCTAGCTCAAGTGGAATGCGCAAGGCAAAGGTATGATCTTGATAGGGTTTCTATTTTACCGGTCTCATGGTGTTAGTGGGAGACCGGGTTATAGGATAGATGCCGTACTATCAAGAGGGGCTCTCAAGTGAGTAACTTGATCGCATCTTTGTGGAGAGCTCAAACCTTTGCATACTTGGCATTATCATCTTTCTTGGTTCTTATTTGGCTTTTATCCATGTGAGAATTTAGAGCTTGTGTTCATCTCCATACCAAGCTCTAGTTCATCAAAAATGGATTTCATATGATCATCTTGTGATGTTTTTGATGTTGGAGGTTTTACCGGTTTGTATTTTGTAGAGAGGTCAAACTCTCCTCTTGTGTTCTCCTCCTCACATGATGGACTATGATGTGTATATGCATGATCTTGGAGTGCTTGTGGTTATCTTCGGAACAAGCCCAAGATCATAGAAAACGGAGTCCGGATGAAAAACTTGTTGCGTTCTCGGTGTTGGAAATATTACCGGTCCTCCTCGAGATAAGGTCCACACCTTCCATGTGTGATATCTCCTCCATATTTGTGACCCTTAATATTTCCAGCGCAATTGGATTCACCTGATTTGGAGTTCGGACGAGAAAGTTATTGCAGTTCCAGTGAGCCTTTCTGCGTCTGACGGTAGTACCGCTGCTACAGCGGTAGTACCGCTCCACCTGGAACGATACTACCCAGCGCAGCTGGTACTCCTCCTGGCGGTAGTACCGTGTGGTACCGCTGTCTTCAGACAGCGGTACTACCGCTGGTGGTACCGCCAGGGGTACCGCTAGGCACGTTTTGCTCTCTGTACTCCTTACGGTACCGGCGGTAGCGAGCACGTAGTACCGCTGGAATATCTCGAATTTATTCAAGGCTTGTCCAGCGGTAGTACCGTCCGTCCACCGGTAGTACCGCCCCATGGATGCGACAGTTGTACCGTAAGGTACCGCTGCGCCTGGGAGCAGTACTCTCCTGAGTACCGCCAGGAGTACAGCAGCGGTAGTACCGCTGTCCCAGCGGTACTACCGCTGGGCACGAAAACTGCACATAATGGTCAGATTTCTGGGGAATCTATTTAAAGGGGCTTTCTTCCCAACGGTTTTCACAGCCTTTGAGCAAGTTTTCTCCCCTCTCTCCTCCATTGTTGAACATTTGAAAAGCTTGCCTTCTTCTCATTCCCTCCCATGGTTGTTGCATATCTTTGAGGGAAATTGAGAGGAGATCTAGATCTACATATCCATCCATTCCATCTCTCCTCTAAGTGAGGGGAACCTAGTAGATCTTGATCTTGGAGTTCTTGGTGCATCTCCTCTTTGTTCTTCTTCTCTTCTCCCCCACAAGCATTTGTTGCTTTTGGTGGGATTTGGGAGTGAAGGACTTGAGCACTTCTTGTGTTCTTTCCTTTGCTTTTGTGCATAGGTTTGCCTTTGCTTTTGTGCATAGGTTTGCTCTCTCCACGAGGATTCGTGGAAGTGAAGATTATGAGTTCGTTACTCTTGGGTCGTTGGACCCTAGACGGTGTTCTTGTGACCTTTTGTGGTCAACGCCTTTTGTGGCGAGTGGCGCCTTTTGTGGCGGTGCAAGGCCTTTTGTGGCCGCTTGGGAGCTCCCGATCCTTTTGTGGGTTGTGCCTCAAGTTTGTTGTAAGGGACTCGATTTCCGCCCAAAAGGAAATCAATAGTGGAAGGTGAACCGAGCTTTTGTGCGAGGTTCATCGGAGAATAGGGTGAAGCCTTTTGTGGCATCTTGAGTTTGATGCTCACACCCCTCCAACGAGACGTACTCCCCTAAAAAGGAGGAACTCGGGAATACATCGTCGTCTCCACGTGCCTCGGTTATTTCTATACCCGAGCTCTTTACTTATGCACTTTACATTGTAATAGCCTTCGAGCTTGAAGTATCATATCTTGCTATCACCTTGTTACTTTTCTTGCTTAGCATAAGTTGTTGGTGCACATAGGTGAACCTAGTTTATTTAGGTTGTGTGCTTGATAATTTAAACGCCTAGTTTTATTCCGCATTTATCAAGCCTAAACCGGAAAAAGTTTTAAACGCCTATTCACCCCCCCTCTAGGCGACATGCTTGTCCTTTCAGTCGCCATCCCAAACCGCTCACTACGACGGATCGGAGTGACCCCATCGATAAAGACCGTCGCAGTGGGTGGCGGTGTACGCGCTGAGACGGAGCCCATCTCCGTAAGCGTGGCCGTCGAAGAAGCAGAAACATGGGTCGGCAAGGTCGGAGTAGCAGCCGACCCAGCTCCTACAACAGCCTCCAACGAAGCAACACTCGTCGGGTGGGTTAGAGTCGGTGTCGAGACCCCACCCGACCAAGCAGCGTCGGAGTTGAGCCCAACCCGAGGGGGTTGAGCTGGTGAAGAAACCCCCTCCAGGTCCAGCCTAGCAGGAGAGCCGGCTCCATGGGCCAGCTCGCCAGCAGCTTCCAGCCTAGCAGAAGCGCCGGCAACGCCCGTGACCTGTTCTGGGGCCGAACCGGGCCGGCCCGGCTACAGCCCAGTCTGCTCCACCAGCGTCGCCTCCAGCGCCGTGCGCAGCAGCTGCCCAGTTGGGCCAAAACCTGTCGCCCCCACGCGTGGAGTCACTGTCCGCCGCTCCTCAGGCCCAGCAGGGGTCCCCAGCGCCAGAACCAAGCCAGGCGACCCCTCCTGCTGGACCGAAACATCGTGAACGCCTGCCGAAACACCTGGTGGAGATACGCTGCACCCGCGTCCCTCAACAGACCCGGTGAGACACGTCGTAACCTCGATACAATATCAATCCCACGAGGGGTTTGCGGATGAGGATTATATGGGGTAAAAACCATGGTAGTCATCTGAGTAGTCGGCTGCGAAGAGGACCCAGATTTTCCAATATTAGATACACCCGAGGTTTGATTCCCATCCACATCCATGCCTGTAGTCTGTGTCAAACTCATATCAGCGGTATCCATGGAACCATCCTCAAGTCCCCCATTCTCATCACCGGCATCATCCCCTTTGCGACGCCAGAAATATGGAAGAAACTCTGGATCGGGAACAAAGTCCGCCGCCTCGCGCCGGAAAATGAAAGCATATTCCTTCAACTTGACCACACAAGCCCTGCCGAGATACGGACCTGTCGGGTCCAGTTGCTTATCAAGAGGCTTGGAGCATGGCATCCAACCAGAATACGAATAATGCCGCAGCTCCTGTATGTAGCCAAATCAACATCCAGAGTCGTCCCAATAAGCGAACCAACAGCCCAAAAACCTAGAAAATGTCTGACTGGGTATGGAACCCCCTGGACATAGACCCACACCTGCTCCAGCACCCTCATAGGTAGAACATCTTGTTTCTTCTAGAGTGAAATAGTGACTGTGGCCGCAAAGGAAGGAACACCCATCTGCATCCCATCAACCCGCTGAAGATCCCTGGCTGAGGGGAACCCAATAAGAAAAGCATCAACACCATGAGGTAAAGCCTCCCATGTCCATGACGAACTCGTGGGGCACATCCTGGACATCAAATTCTGAATGGCTGACGCAGGCACAGAATCTCCCACAACTTTCACCAACGCAACGGGTGAGCTCGACGGAAGCAAGTGAGGCTTGTAAACATTATCAGGTAACTGCGTAAAAATTGTATCCTCTGTACCATAACCTGCAGAAAACGCTGAGGGCTTCGGAAGCCGGAGAGTTGGGCACCGTAGAGTTGGATGTTCCCCATTGTTACAAACAAGACAGTAATGCTGCACAGGACACCCCTTAGTTGTGTGTGTCCACCGCACACTTCCAACATTTGGTAGATTTCTTGGCTTTACCACTGTCCGGATTCTTTGTCTCCACCTGACCACCGGACCAACAGTCGGCATAGCACCACCCACACTAATAACCTCAGGAGCCGATGGGGTAACCACTACGGACGGAGGTGCGAGCATGTGCTGACCCTGCAAGTGTGCTGGAGGTGGCGCGAAGAACTGTTGCTGCGCCGCAAGAGGATGCTGCTGTTGAAACTGTTGCTGTGCCGCAGCGGCCTGCTGCTGCTGAAACAGAGGCTGCACCGGAGGCTGCTGCACACTCTTCTTCTTCTTCTTCTTCTTATTAGGCCTCGGCTCCTGACCCGCAGCTTGTGGCGCCGGAGGAGCAAGCTATTGCTGAAACGGCAAGTACCCGGGCGGGGGCAGTGGCATAAACGGCGGCATTTGGTACTGAACCTGCTGTGGAGGAGGCATGTATGCCGGCAAACCAGGCTGCCGCGACGGATTTTGCAACGGCCGAAACGGTGGAGCTCCCGCCGGCGGCCTGAATTGCGCGCCAGCGCCGGGGCCGACCCCTCCGGCCAGCAGCACAGCACCCTGTGCCCCCGGCTCCGGTACACTGGAGTTGGTGTTGGAGAGCGACCGGAGCAGGAGGGCGACCAGGACCAGGACGCGGCGGTCCTCCAACCTGTGGTCGCAGCTGAGCCGCCATGGAACGAGGAGAACTCACAGCGACGGACGCGAAACTCCGCACCCACCTAGGCGACGGCGGCGCAATGGCAGACGATGGCGGCGGCGAGGTGGTCGATGGCGTGCGAGAGGGCGATAAAGGTGAAGCAGAAACGGAACGATGGCGGCGAGGAGGCAGGGCGAGCTGATCTTGGAGGCGGACCGACCCCGAGCTAGGGTTGACCCGACGTGGACGGTACAGATGCGCCCAAGGACTTGGACGGACCGGATCGACCACCGGCCTTGTAGGACCCACCTGCATATGGGGCAAAATTTGAAACTTCTCCACTCCCGGTGATTCCGCCACGATCGGATCGGCACGGGTAAC
Source organism: Poa pratensis (assembly GCA_947311845.1). NCBI lineage: Eukaryota > Viridiplantae > Streptophyta > Magnoliopsida > Poales > Poaceae > Poa > Poa pratensis. The sequence goes on from CAMZMU010000070.1 coordinate 39,713,296, forward strand.
GGCTGGAGACTCCGCGGCCGCCGCCCGAGACTCCGCCATCGCCTTGTCGAGGAAGGTACCGAGGATAGCCGCGGCGAGATCTGTCACGGCGGCAGAGGACCTCGCCACGGCCCCATCCGAGGCGGCGAGCGCGACAGCCACAGGTCGGCCGGCGAGGAAACCGCCCCCCGGCCCGAACGGTGCAGCGGCGCGACCGTCCCCAGATTGCCATCCCCGCCGTCCCCCTGATCGAGCACCGGCGAAACCCTGCACACAGTTGAAACGTTAGTCCGCTCACCTCGCTCACCTGAACCGGACGAAGAACCTCTCTCCCAGAATCGGCTCGCCGGCGAAGGAAAGCCGGCGTCAGACCAGAACTCCTGCACCAGCTCGGCATCAGAGCGCGGAGGACGGTGACCCTCCTGCACATGTGAAACATCCAGATCCTCGACCACTGCCATCTCGACGGCTTCGAGTGCAACCTGCACGGCGACGTGCTCGTCGTCGAGTCCGTCGAGGCCAAAAGGCTCCGCTGCAAGGCCACCTAGACAGGAGAACCGGGAGCCAGTCCCACTCGGCGCCCACGCCGGCGGCGCCATGGTCAGCCGCCGGTCGCGCAGCATCTCCCTAGATCGCCACTCTGTTGTCTCAAGCGGCAGGATTAGGAGAGTACACGCCTCTATATGCTAGCAAACTTGTCCTTGGCCAGAATTTAATCGGTCGACTGATGTGACTGATACATGGAGCCGCCAGCTATATATGCCTTGTTACAGTTTGAATCACACAGAGTAGCACGAGTCGTTTCCAGAAGAAGTAGTAGTTCACTTATTGCATGTGCCCGAAAACTCCAACTTACTCTCTTTCATTCTCCTGTTTAAACAAGGAAAAAAGTAGCCGGAAAGTCCAAACATATATAAAATCATCAACAGTTTTTTGAACCAGAGAGACCCCGCTCGGGTATGCATTCAAATGTATAAAATATCCTGAAATTCGGCCGCCTCCGTAGTCCGTACAATCGATTTGGAAGAGCCACTGGCGCCTGCTATCTTTGTCACTGAGGTGTCAAGAGAAATGTCAAGACAGAAAAGAAGTCACCGGAAGACGAATTACTTTTTTTTTGAGGAAAGGATCCGAAACAAAAACAAGACAGCTCACACACTTACAACAAGGACCACAAAGAGACAGAAAATACAACGAGGCCCCTGAAAAGTGCAAGAACCACCTCCTGCTGTCGAAGAACGCACGGACGGATCCTCAGCCGCTCCCAACCCTCCTACCGACGCCGGAGATGCCGTACCTCGAACCGCCGGAAAGAAGCCACCGCCACGCTTTGTTGATGGTCGCAGAAGCCGTCCGCCGCAGGCGACGGAACCTAGCCTCGATGAACGAGCTCGACCCCAGCAGCAACATCCCGGCTCCACCCAGCAACCAGCCACCTCCGTCACGGCAAGGACCACCCGCACCAGCCACCAACCGCCTCCCGCCGCTGCTCCCCTCGCCACCACGGCCGGCCGGAGCGGAAAACGACGAAGAGGACCTCCAGAACCACCACCGAACAAAACAGGTCGCCGCCGCCCACCTCCTTCTCCCCTCACCACCATGGACGGCCAGAGAAGGAAAGGAGAGGGCAGCCACCCGACGCACCACCTCCACGACCTCCCCGGCACGACGGCCGGAACGGGAAAGGAGGGGGAGGACGAAGCCCAGCACGCCGACGCCGCCGCCACCGTCTTCGACGCCGTCCGCAGGCCACGCACACCTAATATACAGAGAACAAGCCGGAGTCGCAGGACCGGGGTTCCCCCACTCTCCCGCCGCCGCAGCGGCAGACGGAGAGGGAGGGAACCTCCGGCCTGGCCGGCGGCGAGGTGGGGAAAAGACGGCCGCCTTCTTATCGCCTCCGGAGTCGCGAGAGGATAAGGAGAGGATAAGGACGGGTAGTGGCCAATTATAGCAACCACCGGAAGACGAATTACGTTGCCATGAAATCGGATAACGAGGTCTCCCATTGTTGACAACTGCCGGAGTCTCCATAGCACCAGTCAATTCTATGCACAGAAACTGCACTGTTCACATTTATTCCTGATCGTGTACCTATTTCTGGAACGAGTGACCATGATAACGTGAGGAAGATAGAGCCCAAGAATCATACGGATTTTACCTCAACATCGATCGTTCGGGTGCAAGCAAAGCAAAGCAAAGCAACAATGGCCGGCGAGGCCATCGTCTCAGGCGTCGTGGCGGAGATGGTCGGCAGGGCGCTGTCCCTCCTCGCCGGCCACCTCCTGGACCAGCAGCCGGAGAGGAGCGCCGACGTGGTCAAGCTGCCAAGGTTACGGCACCTGCTAGTCAGGGTCGAGAGCGTCACCGAGGCGGCAGGGGCGAGGCGGATCACCAGCAACGCGCTGCTCGCCTGGCTCGCGGACCTCGTCGACGGCGTGTGCCGGGGGCGCTACCTCCTCGACGCGCTTCCGAGCGGAGACCAAGGCCATGGCAAGGGCAAGCTCGTGCCGGCGCGGTCCTTCTGCCTGCCTAGCTCCTTCAACCCCTCCAAGCGCCTCCGCGTCACGGCAAGGAGGCTGCTGCTCGGTGACGCCGACGACGAGCTCGACGCCGTCCTCGCGAACCTGGAAAGAGTCGCCACCGGCCTCACCGAGTTCATCATGCTGCTGCAGATGTGCCCGCCGGCGCCGCGCCAGCCACTCTCCCCCATGGGTATCTACGCCGACAGCGATATGTTTGGCCGGCACGCCGAGAGGCGCCGCGTTCTGGACTTCTTGCTGCCGCAGCAAGATGATGAAGGCGGTGCGGCGCCGCTTCTCCCTCGTCATGATGCTGGACTTCCACTGCATGAGTCTCATGATCGCCGGCGAGACGGCGATGTTCCTGCGCTCCTTGTTCGCGCCCCTCTCCCGCGAGAAGCTGGGTCTTCTCGAGCGGAAGATGCACGGGGAGAGGTTCCTGGCCGTGCTCGACAACGTGGACGAGCGCAGGAGGCAGGTGGTGGACGCGGTCATGCCGACCCTGTGGCGCGCAGCCCGCACGCGGGGAGGGAGCAAGGTCATCGTCACGAGCACCGACGCCGAGCCCGTCGCTGGCCTCGACACGGCGGAGCCGATTGAGCTGCGTCCCCTGCCGCGGGAGGAGTACTGGTTCTTCTTCAGGGCGCACGCATTTGGCAGCCATCGCCAAGAGGCTGCGTGGTTCCTTCTTGGGCGGGAAGATAGTGGGCGCGCTGCTGAGTGTCCTCAATAGCAGCAGCGTCGGCACTCGGCAGCGTCGCCGACGTGTCGTGCTGCCTCGGCAATGGCAGCTACGTGGAGACGATGGCCGGCAACCTCCTCCCGCCGCATGTGACCGTTAGTTGTGTCACCGTCTCTGGCTCGCCCATGGAAGGGCACGTCGGAATCCAAGATTCCTCGTTTGGCTCGTCGTGCCGCTGCCGACGACGGCGGCCGTCAGCAGCCTGAGTTGCCCGTGCTGCTGTGTAAGTCGGTCTTCCCTTCCTACTGCCTCTACTACACTGCCCATTGTAAATCAATAAAGCGATAAGTGCTTCTCCTTCCTTGTCACTTCATTTCATCCTATTGATCCACACGTACATAGTCGATACACTACAAGCATGGTTTTAAAATTCAGTGAGATTTTTTTAAAATTCGCTTAATTTCAGTGATTTTAGTGGACACCAAAATAATTACCTTTCAGTAAAAATATTTCAGCACTTTCAGTACTACTACATAGGAATTCAAAAAACATTTAAAATATTTTTAATTTTTCAAGTAAATGTATTTCGAGAGAAATTTCGGTCATTTGGCCGAAACGAAAACCGAAATCACTGAAATTCACTGAATTCGGTGATTTTAGTAGTAGCTGAAATTTTTCCGAAATTGAAATCTGAAACCATGTGCACTATCAAGTTTGAATCGAATGGTCCATCTTCAGCGTTTACATCAGCACGGCTGAACAAATTATGTAGTTCAAGGAGCCATGAGAATCGGATGAAAGAGGGAATTGGCAACTCTTAACTGGATCTTCGGGATTTTCACTTACTGACAGAAAATCAAACTCTTGAGCTGTACTCTGTAGGTGGAGCAAGAAATCTCAGCCAGGACTGCGCCTATCGTGTATCAGTACAAGGCAAGAGGTCACCTTGTTTGCTGTTTACTGTTACTGAAACTCGTACTCTCGCAGACGCAAAAGAACTAGTGCAACCCTGAAGAAACCATTGAACGCTTGCAATACATTCACTCGATAGTAGCTTTTTTTTTTTTTTTTTTTCATACTTGTATTCATACGTAAAGGGAAGCAATACAAGGCCAGATACAAGCAAATAAAAAACAAGGAGAATACAGAGGACATCACTGCTGCAACACGCCATCTTCAACCTCGAGAACCTCCAGCACGCTCAACCTCCACCGCCGGAGACGACGAAGGTAGCAGCCGCCCGGAGCTCTCAACCATGGAGCGGAAGAGCTCCTTGCCCGAAGGCGTTGATGAGCCGCATCAACCACCAGCTCCGACGAGCTCGATCTGAAGACGGAGGTAGTCCTTCGGCCGGGACACGCCCCAAGCATCTTCCGCCCCAGATCTGCGGCCTACGCCACACCACCTCACCGGAGGTGGCCAGATCCACCACCTGCACACCACACAGCCACACAGCAGCCGCCTCGCACCTCCTCCTCCGGCCTCCTGTACACCCGTCACCAGCCTGCCGCCGACGCCGGAAGGAGCAGCGACAGAGCGGAGACGCACCTGCAGCCTGGAAGCGCCGTCGAGGACGACGCCAAGGAGGGGAAGCCGCAGAGCACCAAAACGACGACGCAGGCCACCCCGCCACAGCCGCGCCACCCCGAAACCCCTTATCTACACGCCAGAGCGCAGATCTGGGGATTCCCCATCCTCCCGCCGCCGGAGTGGCCGGCGGAGGGTGAGGAATCCCGCAGATACGCCGGCGGCCGCCGGGAGAAGCCGAGCTCGCTCCGATTCGCCTCTAAGCACTGTAGAAGAGGGGGAGGTTCCAGAAATAGGACGAGTGTTTTGGGGAAGGGCGTCGATAGTAGCATTTACAGACAAGCGAACTGAACCAGTTCTCGCCCCTGCGAACTTCTGCCCTAGTATGATTAGGTATTCACATTACCATGATCTGATAGAAGCATCATCAATTTGCATGGCTTCGTAAAACGGCTTGACAGATATAGACACGACATCTGATGTTGAGAAGATCCGCAGCTATGTGCTTTCTCATCAAATAAGTGAACACCAGCACAAATTGGTTTACACAGGAACTAGCAACATGAATAGCATGGAGAAAGATGTGACGACGAACAAAGTTCGGACAAATCTGCAAGGGTGAGTTTGTATTCGATAGTGGGTTCAACCATGCTTTCTCAGTACTCGAGTGACGGAAACGCGAACGAGTAGGGTACTATGTTGTTGCCGCTAAGGGAAAACAACGGTGTTTAAATCCTTTTGTCATAATAAATAATTTTTACTTATAATGCTCAATGCAATACTCTGTTGTTTATCAACTTAATTCCAAATGGCTTTTGGGCATAGCTAAAGAGGAGTGCATGCATTTGCTTGCATTTTGGTTTAAGAACTAAATCACGCACGGTAATTAAGGAGAATTAATGCTCCAAACTAATGATTCTGAATTGTCTGATAAAATCCCTCAAATTTTATAATCCTAAACGGAGGCAGCATGGAAAGGAAGTTGTTGATTGGTCGACGTTGACATTTGAAAAGGCACTAAATCACACACGGTAATTAAGGAAGTCATACATGGGAGCCTGGCCACTCATGTTTTTGTCATGCATTGTCCGGAAAATTATTATAATATAGATAGATATCCATGCTTGCGTAACATTTGGAGCTAGAATACACAAAGCTCCTTAATATCCTTGTTAATTTCTTTCTATCTTGAATATTTGGTAACAGTAAAGGAGACAAGCATGACGGGAAAGTTTTAACACATTCGATATTTCTCACATGACTAAACAATATTTCACTATGAGAGTGCACTGTCTGAACCTAGTGGCACGGCGTCTACAACCTCCAGGCCGATGTGCCAGTTCGGAGGCCCTCCATCAACTCCACTACGGCATCCATCGTCGCACCGCCTCCAAGTGGTTTCGTCCCCGGCGACGGCGCTGACGGCCGCTGTGTCGAGTTGCTCAACTCCGGTGGTGAGGGACCTGATTGTATTTCCATTCCTGTTGGCAAGGTCCTTTTTGTAAAGTCCAGGGGCTTGTTTGTAATCTTCTATTTCTTTGAGGTCCTTGATGTAAAATGTACCGCCACCAAGTAATGCAGTCTGGACCCTTCGGGATCCTTCTCCTTGTTCAAAAAAAAAAAAAACCTAGTGGCATATGTTCCCGTGTCTTTAATATGCATATTAAATGTGTTTTAAAGTGTCGAAAAATCCCGAAACAAAATTCCGCGCATACCTCTCTGCAATATATAGGCACGACACAAATTATTGCGAAAAACGACTTCTTGTTTTGCCCCGACAAAAAAGACAAATTTTGGTGCTGAAACAAAAACTATACATGATACTTTTTCCTTTTTTATACAGGCCAAAAAAGTCGTGTTTCTGTGAATCTTTCTGCGCACACATAGAAATGGAGATGTACGCGTGCATTTTTTTCCAGATTTTTGTAACATTTAGAAATGTTTCGAAAACGGGGCAGATGCCCTCATGATTTTCCACTGCCTCAGTCCCTATATCTACACGATTTTCTTGTTTTATGTGACCTAACTAAATTTGACCATCAGTTTGAACAATAATACATAAGAAGTGTCATATATAATTCACCTATGTGATATATTGAACGTGAGAGTACATACGCCTAGGAGTACAAAACCATTTTCCTATATATATATATATAGAAGCTCTATTTAGACCCCTGAGTGCAGAATAAGTAATTCTATGCCTCCAGCCCACCCAGGTTCAAGTCCTAGACTTGGCATGGGCGTTTGCATTTACCTGGATTTATTCCAGGTTTATCCGGCGCTATTCTTTCAGTGGTAGGTGGCGTGCCCGTCAACAGCGAGGCGCCTGTGGTGACTTCGTCAACCTCAAGATTTGCCGGCTCAGTGCTTCGGAGGTGCTCATAGGGGTAGGGTGTGCGTGTGTGCGTTCATAGGGGTGAGTGTACGTGCGTATTTGTGAGCGTCTGTGTTGTACTGTGTTCTCAAAAAAAAAAAAGTAATTCTATGCCTGGGTCTATTCGAGCGAACCAGACCGCGCGTGTGGCTCGATCGCGCCCGGTGCGGCCCAGTCAGAATTTCCCTTTTTTTTTACGTCGCCGGTTTCTTTCCCCACCACTATCGTTCGTTATGAGCTGGTCCATCATCTGATCCAGAGCCTCGTGTGCGGCCGGCGGTTCTGGAATTTCGGCAGGCGATTGCGATTGGGGCGAGCGGCTGGAGAGCAGCTAGGGTTTGGTGCCGGCGGCGAGTGGCTACACCTGGGGATGGTGGCCGACGGCGGGCGTCTGCATCTGGGGATTCGGACGACTTGAGACGTGGCGACCGGCGGTGGTCTCGGCGGTGCCGTCGTGGACTCCGCTGAGTACGGAGCGGCATCCTGCCTCGGTGTTGGGCAGCGCAGCTTGTGGTGGCTACCGGTGGCGCTGGGTGGCATCGGCGTCGTGGTGGGCGGAAGGCAGCCTCGGCGCTGCTGCGGGCGTCGACGTCAAGGTACGTTCTAGAGATTTCTTTCCCAAAACAGAGTACGGTCATGGGGGGTTTGAGAGCTAGGCACTACCCAGCTGCTACTGATTTTTTTCCTCCTAGGTTTCTAATCGAGCACGTCCGGCGGCGATGAGCGGGTGCGCGTCCGCCAGACCGTCTCCTCGGCGGCAGCGTGGTCCTCCGGCCGGATCGGCGGCAATGGCGGCTTGGTGAGCTCCAGCCACCCTCGGCGAGATCCTGTCGCCGCCGTCATCGCCCAGTGCCCCAATAATTTGCCGTCGGCCAATAGTTCGAGGCACCACCGTCCTCCTCGTCTCCAACTTCCCTGGCCACCTCTCATCTCCAACCTCTCCTGGCGTCCTTGTCGTCTCCAATTGCTCCTAGAATTACTTGCGAAACGGTGGAAAATTGAGTTTACAGAGTACTTATCATTCCTCTACTAGAATTATTCTTGAATATAACGATAGAGATCTCTGAACTAGAGTAGGGCGTGGATAAGTGCCAATGAGCCTTGGATCTTTTTCACATTGAATTACGATCTCAGTATTAGTCCTTGTTTGTTTACTCTAGTAAGATCTGATATGTGCGCCTTCCTATGTCAGCCAAGGCTGAACAAAAATTTGCATAGCCATGGTGGATCTGGTCCACGAGGCACTGTTAGATGTCAGGGACAAATCACAAATGAAAAAGAACTCTCTCCAGATTAGACCTACGGCTGCCTCAGATCCTGCTACCAATCTTTTTTTTTGTCTTCCCATAAACAGAGCTACTAATCCTGTTGTGTGTTTAATGAATGCTCAGGTTTAGCTCCATTTTTTCTGTCCTGGCCCAATCAAATGTTCATTATTAGATTAAGCGATACAAGTTTGAATACATGATGATAAACGTATGCATTATTACATTTCTCATATGTAGGTTTCAGGCCATCTCGGTCATACTGGAAGGATTAGGGAAAAACTGAAACTATATTTCGTTTAGGAAGGATTGGCAAGAACAAGCAACCATTAATGTTGGTACGGCACTGCCCCCATTTTGTGTGTAGTCTGCTTGGTGATGTAATTATTTTATCATGTATCTGCTTCTCGTGTGCATCTTTACCGATTACGCAGTCGCAATGAGGGATCCATGCTAGCCGCTTCTTTCTTTTACCTTGAAAATCTTCAGTTCCGTCATCTCTACCAATTTGGATGAGTAAGTGGCGAAATTCTATCCAATTATATATCATCTTGGTTCGTAGTTGTTAAATTTTACTTGATGTAATAAAGCAATTTTCTGGTATCTCCAATCTAGTGCCACTGGCCATACCCAGCTAGATTCTTTGTGAAAGCACCAAATTTAAAGGTATTTAGTCTAGTTCTATAAATGGAAGTATGAAGTGCATTCTGGTTAGGAATTATGAATTAAACGAATCCCACACAATTGTTTTTATGCTTGTTTCGATGGCTTATGCTTCCAGCCCCCTAGAACTCATTCTTTTTAGAAAACTGATCATGAGAAAATATTGCATTATCATACTGCAGTAGCTTAATAGAAGAACTTCCACTGTCCTCCCTTTTTTTCTAAATGTAAATTATCCATCTGCTAACCTGACTATTTGTTTTTTACGAGAATCCTTCTACATGGGATTTTATATGTGGCTTACTTTTCATTTCGGAGCGATGAAGGTTACATGCCAAGAGTAATTACTGCATCATATGTTGTTCCCCTAAAGCTACTATGGAGCTCCTCATGTGCTTTCATAAGCTCTGTGTTTCCTGCATGATGACCTTCAATTTTAGGGCATGCTTGATTTGTGGCATTGCTAAAAGGGGAGTTAACTTTTCCCCACCATTTGAGGAATTCAATTGATTTGCTCCGCCATGTGCGCTGCTAGTAGCCGGCAATCAGAAGTGTGCATGCTGGCATGTTATTTTAAATTTTCAGCTTCAGATATGTAGTATTGTTTTTGTGCAGTGAGGTTGGATTTAAATATGGGCTTATTGCATTCATAATTTCGAGTTAGTCTCTAAATAAAAGTTGTATAATATGTTGCAAGCTTTCCTTAGACTACTCGTTTGTGCATTTTGGTTGGGCGGTTTGTGTTCAGTGGTCAGGTAACTTGCTGTCTACTTCTTTCTTTGCCCCTGATACTCTTCAGTACCGCCCCATCTCCAAGTGTGCATCGTGTTGGGTTGTAAACTCGTAATTGATAACTAATACTCAACGTAATTATTGTTGCCGTAAAAAATGGATCCTGGTATTTCCATCGGCTTACCATATGTACTGAGATATATTCGGACAGGGTCTTATAGGACATTCTTTATCCATTTTGTTGTTTGGAGTAGTTTTTCATGTTTCTTGTCATACTTTAATAGAAGTAGCACTCTCTAGAATGAGAATATGAGTTCTACAACATGATATTTTTTTGTTGTACATGGTCAGTCATTGCTTTGATGAAAGATTTCACAACCTCTGGAACATCAGGTTTGCTGAAGATTGGGTTTCACCAAAAAGTAGTGATACAATAGCAGGATTGCATGCTTCCTTCCCGTTTTTATCCCTACTCCTTTTGTTGTCAACCCTTTTTTAGATGCTTCTACAGAGTATTTTTCTGCTGTTTCAGGTATCAAAAGCAAATTACTTACCGTTGAGGGAAGAAATGCGTAGCCTGTTCTCCACTATGCCTGACAAATTGGGAAGAAACCAGGATGTCTTATGCACTCTTATCACGCATGAGGCACAAGCCAACTCTTTTGCTTATTCAACTAAGATTGTACACAATATTGCAATGTATGAACTTCTACACATCTCGGTGTATATGTGAAATGTTGTAAATCTGATTGGAAATGTCCGTAGTTTGTAACTTTGGATATTCTTATGGGAATATTGGACCAGGAACCGTGCCTGTAATTCTTACCTTATGGTAAAGTCTATATTTGTAGTTCTTACGTTGCATTGTTGAAGATGCCACTGTACATTGTGTGATTTTACACAAAAGGTTTTGCCGGCACTTGTTTTGTTGCATCAGTCGATGCAAATATTTTTTACAGTGCAACGTGGATTGCTGCAATTAGTATATACAGTTTTTTTTTACGTTGCCAAAATGTAATTCACTTCCAGTTGGTGAACTATGGTCGACAACTGAGTTACCTTGGGTTTTAACGCTGCACGAAATTTCCTTATGGACCCAAAGTGTTGATAACAAGAAATTTCAACCGTCAGTACTTAGTAATTTCTGTTTGTACTGTAATTGGATTATTACGTTGCCAATTTTGAGTTTTCTAACGCCACATGCAATGACCTTACGTTTTTTTTTTTGATGACCTTACGTACCAACAGATGTTTACGTTGTGGGCTTTAAACTGACTCACGCATGTTGAAAAACCGACCGACGTGGGCTGGATAGATCGTGGGAGGTGCCTAATCTTACGTCGCTTGCGTACGAGACATTTTATTACGTCGCCTGGGAGCACTGGCTGACTTGCGTGCGTGGGGCGGCTCGTCCGATCGGGGTGCGGGCGCGCGGCGTCTTCGGTGAGGTTCGGGCGGGGTGCAGAATAACTATTCTGCACCTGGGTGTCAAATAGCGCGTATATACACAGTTGGAAACCTTTCAAATATGAGTTCGGCGCTTTTGTAGCACCTAACCAATTTTGTTTTTTGACAAACTGATGCATGGTGAACCTTGAAATATGGGTACATTTTTTTAAGTCGACCGAGAAGTAGTCACTCTCTAAGATTCTAGCAGCATGCAGGTTAAGGCGGTAGCTGTGTGATAGTGGTTGGACAATGATCCTGTCAGCTTGATCGCGACCGATCGACTGAGAGTGAGGGCATGGCAATATGGCATACGTGCACACCGGCCAGCCGGTCATGCGCTACGTACTGAATTTCTCATCTAGCTTTTTTTCTTCTAATAATAATATATTTAAAAAAGTGACCATTAAATCAGAAAATATATAAGACTAATCAACACAAAATTTCCTCCGTCCGAGGCTCCGAGCAAACACTGATCATGCGCTTGTAGTTGTAGTTCATCTTAGTTGATTGTCGTGATCATCTTAGGTCATCTAGTTTAAGTTAATCAAGTTGTAGTTATTTTCACACAAAAATCAAGTTGTAATTCGAACTAATCGGTTACCATGTGCTTGATCTATGTAATTTATGTTGAATTATGTGTTTGTAATGTTCGAATGTGTTCTTTATCTACAAGCTGTTTGAATTTTATGTGTATGCATGTGCTGTTTCAATTATGCACATAGGTGTGATAAGAAAACACTTGGAAATACAAGTTAGGATTGAGGCATTGAGCACCCAAAAAAAAAAACGTTTCAGTATATTTTTTGCGTATATGTTCTGATAGATTACATCTCGTACTAAAAGAACCTTTTTTGCATACGCGTTAAAATTCTTTTCGCGTAGGTTTGTCTTGCGTATCTGCTAGAGTTGCTCCAAAGAATACTGATCTGAAGTAATGCTGATAAAAGAATATATGGATGGTTGGATTGGTTGCATAATTTGTTTTCCATCAATCAAACTAAAAGAAGTGGCAGGGGACAAAAGAACAAAAATATGTAGAGGATACGCAACACTAAAGTCACACACACTGTGTGCTTACTGGTCCTGATTGATCGACCCCCTGGACATGACACTGCTGCCAAGCTGCTTCTCCAATCTTCTAGCTAGCAAAGAAATTCCACTGATTTGACGCCTCGATCTGCTGTGACCGTTCAAACCTCAAAGGAGATATAGTGATTTTAATGCGTGAACAATATATCTTAGAGGCGCCGCGCGCTAAAAACACTATCTATCGCCGAAATAGCGTTTCCGCGCGCGGGGAGGTTTTTTTGGTTTAGCAGTTGCGCTATATTTTTGGCCGCCGCAAGCACCGCTCCAGCAGGCGCGCTATACTCCAGCGTGCGCGGTGGGGGCAAACAACATTTTGCAATCAAACATAGAACAAGAAGATCAAACACACACTTTCAAATCAATAATTATTATTACAACTCAAACAAATATTTTTTGTTCAATACAACAAATGGCAAATGCAACAAATAGTTCAAACAATACAACAAGTACGAATATAGAACATCAAACTAGCGTTGACCATTCCATGTCCACCACTCTTCGATTAGATCCTTTTGAAAATCATCATGTGTCTCGGCACGTCGAATGGTATGGTAAGAGGTAAGAAAGCGGGCAACCCTCTCCGCCCTCCTCCTCACATGAACGGGATGCTCTCTCCACATCTTTCCTAGCCGTCGCTTGTGCATTGTGGAAATCAACATTTTTCTTACCTTGGGGATTTCTAACCGGCTTGACAAATGTTTGCCACCTTGGGTAGATGCTATCCGCAAGATAATAGCCATAATTGTAGGTACGGCCATTTGCTACAAACTCCACCGGTCGAGTTTCACCATTTGCAATCTTAGTCATGAGTGGTGACTTGTGAAGAACATTGATGTCATTGCAAGCTTCAGGCATACCGAAAAAAGCATGCCTTATCCAAGTCTCATGATCGGCCACTGCTTCAAGGATTATAGTGGAGTCCTTTTTGTGGCCTTGGAATTGCCCATGTCATGCTGTTGGACAATTTTTCCAACTCCAATGCATGCAATCAATTGATCCAAACATACCTGGGAACCCTCGAGCAGCATTGAATTCCAAAATCCTAGCCGTGTCCGCTGCGTTGGGAGCTCTCAAGTATTCCTTACCAAACACTTGCACAATGCCAACTGCAAAGCGCTTGACACACATGATGGCTTGGCTCTCACCCATAGCCATGTGATCATCTACTAGATCCGCCGGTATCCCGTATGCTACCATACGCAAAGCTGCAGTCACCTTCTGATAGGTGCTATGTCCAAGTTCTCCGGCGGCGTTCCTCCTTTGCTGGAAAAACCGATCATGCCTTGCCAATTTCTCCGCAATGTGTTTGAACAACCCAGTACCCATCCTAAAACGCCGCCGAAAGTAGGACTCAGGGTATGTGGGAGTGTCACTAAAATAGTACCTCATCAATTTGTTGTGGGCATCAATCCTATCCCGATTCAACTTCTGACGACCGAAAACTGAACCACCATGCCTCGGCCTCTTCCTCGCTCGGATAGCTAGGATAATTGCTATGTTTTCCTCCTCTTCAAGATCAAATTCTTCATCCGATGAATCATATGACGAAGACATCTACAAATATAAATTTGAACTCATCTACAATGTACAATCATAGCACAAACAAAATCAACCACACATACAAAAAATTGAGGCAACCACACATACCTTCTAGGCGTTTTGTCAAATACCTTGCGGGCGCGGAGGGCTAGAAGTAGAGGCGGCCGCCGGCTGAAGTCGGGGCAGCGCTGTTGGCGGCGTCGGTGACGGCGTCCGATTCACCGCTGCGGCGACCCGCGCGCGTCCATGGGAAACCGGAGGTGAGGGGGAAGAGGCGCGGGCGGCGGCGGGCACCGGAGGTGAGGGGGGAAGAGGCGCGGGCGGCGGTGGGCGCGGGCGGTGAGGGGGAAGAGGCGCGGGCGGCGACGGGCGGCGGCGCGGGAGCCAGCTGCTTTCAGATCAGGCAGTTGGTGGAGTTCGCACGAAAGATTTCGTTGCCCCGCGCGCTCGAGCGGGCGCACGAAATAAACCGCTCGAGATGCCGCAATGGCCCGCGCGCTGGCGCCTTTTTTCCGCACGCGCGGTTATACCGCGGCTGCTGGAGCTTGTGATTTCGCCGCGCGCGCTATATAGCCGTTATTTCCAGCGCGCTGCGTTTAGCGCGGCTGTTGGAGATGCTCTTAGCACGTACAAGAAAAATACTGTGATATCCTCCATGTGAAATTTGATTTCCCCTTATGCCTAAATCCAGTTAGGCCAACATGTGAAGATGTCTTAAAATCCAACATTTCCTTTAGGCCAACACGTTTCCCATTTCATTGCGACAATGTTTTGATTTCCTATTAAGCCTAAATCCTATTAGGCCAATCTCTGAAGATGTCTTGAATCTAGTCTCTTTTTTTTTTTGCCTAAATTCAGTTCCTTTGTTTGTTATATCGTGGAGGACAAACGAAGCGCTTTCCTTTTTCTAACCTGTCGATTCCATGCTTAGCCCTTTCTCTGAATGACGAAACCGACCGAAACCAGACACGAGATTATGGCATGAGCTGATATACATCAATACCATAGGACCAATTCCAATTAAACTATAGTACTGTAGTAAGTAACTAAGAGATTTTTTTTCAAGGACAAGCAACCCAAGAATTCGAATTAAGAACGGGAGAGAATTCATATCATTGTCGAAATGGCAAACGTGCGTGCATGTGTACGCACGGACTGTCGGGAACACAAGAGTGTGGATGTGACTGTCAAGGAGTATAGGCGTTGCTGATCTTATACTCTCTAAGCGCATACATGAAGTTCATTTTTCTTTCTTTCTTTTTTGATCTTCATAAATATTAGTTCCATTTTCTTTGTTCCTTTTTGGAACTTTATTACTCCCTCCGTTTGGAAAAGGATGTCACAAAAATGAACTATCTCCTTTTGCGAACGGAGGGAGTAGTAAATATTAAGCTTAGCTGGTTACTCTTGTGATAATCCTTTTTTTTGTGAAAAGATAATCTTGTTATGTGTAAAATGATTATGTGGGTGCTACCGGGTTATGACTAACCGCAGTTTAGGATGCGCAGCTGCAAATATTTACCAGCAGTGCACATATCCATGGATTTTTTTTTGTTAACTAGTTATTGCTAGGTAAAAAAAGCTATATATCGATCGCTTGCTCCTGTTCTACTTCTAGGATGGATGAATGGCCAAAAGTTGCTTGCCGTGTGTATATGATTCTCTTGTAATTTGTTGCACTACACATCCATCTTTAGCTATGAATATGTAGTTATATACTAAAAAAAACTATATGATACTCCACGCGTTGCTCGCGGGTTACAAAGCAGGATCGACAGACCGGATGCATCTAGGAGGATGAGCATAAAGTGGGTGGAGGCATGAAATAGGATGGGCGGACTTTTCAGTTTCCATTCATTAATTTTAGCCCATGGGAGAGAGGAAGAGGAATCATGTCCCTTTCTTTCGCTGATATGGGGTTTAGCTGTGCAGGCTTTTTGTTACTAGTAATCGTGCACGTGCCACACACGTGTTAATAAAATCATAATGATACGAAGACAATTTACTTAAATTTTGCATTGTGCTAATATTCAATTCACTAATCCACCTGCGTGCATTATTTGCTGAGAACTACCAATACTGACTACAACCCATGAATTACTACGGAGTAGTTAGATATGGTTATATTGGATAGAAACTTATAGAGTCAGATAAAAAACATATGATGTCATTCGATCTCATCATGATTCATGTGCACCTTTGCATCATGTGTACCACACAAATCTTTTGCTTTAAACCCCCACATATGACGAAAGTAAATGAGCTGAAGGATATCACAGTTTTTTCCCTTCTAAAAGAATGGCTGAGAAGAGGCTCAATTTTCAATATAGAGAAAAAAATCGTAAAAGTTACAAGAAGAGGAAACACATGCAAAAGCAGATGGAACACAATTCTCATTGGAAGAACATGATTTTTTTGTACCAGAAACTATGCAAGTAGATTTCACAAATACTCTTCTGAACAACAAAAAAATGCAAGTAGATGAGCAATGTCAACCAAAAAATAGGTGGCCATACAATCCATATGAACAAATATAATTAATTAGGTATAGCAGATACACTCAATATAAAGTTTCATAAATAGTGCTTGAACACAAGTTTCTATAGAGGCAAATAGCAAGTCGGAACTCTGATATGCACTCAATACATGGAAGAGCGAAAATAGGTACTGTTGAAGGAATCAATAATTCTTCTTTGTGCAATTCGAGCACCAGCACAACTGCTCACAAGTACCAGTTCATCAAAATTTGGTTCCAAAAATATTTAACTATGTAAAAAATCCACATAATATACGTACATCTTAGTCTTCCGATAAAGAAAACAAGGAAGTAACAGACTCCTAGAACCACTGGTTAAGATACAATAAATTGGTCCAACTATACAATATCAACTTGTGCACATTCGTTACTCCAAAAGGATAAAATTTAACTTAAGAAAAAAAATGAAGTTCTTGGGTGTCTTTAAGAAGCAGCTAAGATCATTGAACTTCTTGTCCACTTTTGCTCTGATTCCAGGCATATGGGTAGCCTCTCCCTGATTGATTTCTCATCCTTGTAGATGGTAAGAAATAAAAAATCTATAGGAATAATGTGAACTCTGTATACTACCACTCAATAGTACTTCCGAATGTGTTGGGCTTAATTACTTGATGCTCACCCCTGTACTCACCCTGGGTTCTATACAGAATTTGATAGAGCTGGAACAAATTGACGCACGTTACATTCATAACCACAGGAGGATTTCTGCACCTGCATGCCAAAAAAATGAAAATAAAATCATTCCTTATGTTTGACAGTAGATGCTCGCCTTACTGATTTTCAAAAATTGCATGTTTCAGTGCACCTCATTTGGAAGTAGCCATGCCTGCCACTCTGCAGCTAGGCACCAGGAGTCCAGGACTAATTTCAGCACGCCCACCTTTGCCTCCACTTCTACGGTTCTACCTTTGTGTCCTTAAATTGGTTATTGTCCAACTGAACTTAGCATGATAAACCAAAAGGATAAGTCAGGATTAAAGGCTGCCATGTATGTATAATAAAACAGATGAATTCGCCCTTTCTATAGATCACAAAGAAGTGCAAAGATCTTTGTCAATACATATGCGACTGCTATACACACCTACAAATTTCAAATCTAAAATTGACTACGGTGAGGCATAATCTTGGTTCCGTGAAAAAAAATTAGGCTCTGTATGAGTGTTCACAGCTAAGAGTGTAAATTTCAGAGTTACCATCTCCAGTTCTAAAATTTCAGAGCTAGCTGCTAAATTTCAAAGATTAGAATGTGGAAGATGTAAGGTGTTTCAGAGGAGATTAAACCTGCGGAGTCAAAACAGTGAATTTATTAAAAAGAGATCAAGTACTGAAATAAATTGGATGAACTTGGCGTAAGAACCCACCAACAGAGAAGCTTCAGCAACTAATCTGTTTACTCCCCGCTGAGAATCTGTTATGAACATATTACACAAATTAATTTTACCAGCATAATGAACAGAATAGTCAATCAATTCTGAAGGCTCTTCTCAGGTTGCTAATAATTCTACACACGTACTATCTCCAATCTATCCATGTTATACAATCCCAATTGTATACACATGGAGTTAAGCGGTTAGGGAATTAATCAAGCTAGTTATACACATGCTAATAGCTTGAATATTGGGTTAACCACATGAGCAGTATAATGTCATCTAAAAAGCAGGAGAGGGAGGTTCCTTCTGTACGGTACCTGCTACGCGAGAGGTGAAGCTGGGACCTTGTGGCGGAGATGGAGAGGTAGCAGAAGAGTTCCCTGCGGCGGCATGGAGGTAGGAAGAAGTTGAGGCGGCCGGCGGCGTGAAGGATGTGGGGATTCGGGATTCAGGGGGTCCTCCACGGTGGCCGGATCCGATGCTGCCGCTCACCGCTCGGTGGCTGCTGCTGCCGTTCAACGTTCGGCACCGCCCTCTGCCGCATGTGGTTTCGCCACCGTCTCAGCCCGTCGCTCTCTGCAACCGGCGCGGAAGGGGTGGAGGGATCGTGGGGAGGGAGTTGGGCGACCGAATTAGCGTGCGTTTTTATTTTACTTGATTTGCTTGTTGGATGAGGGTGCGGGTGGTGGCCTCATCATTGGGTCTCATCATTGGTGATTTGTGTCCGTTAGATGGAGCGGATGGACGGCTATGAGGAGGGGGGTATGACCTCATCATTAGTTTAATCTGGATCATTGGATCAGGGTCATCTGATGGCTGATGTTATTTGGACCAGCCACCCTCTGGGTCTTTTTATATTAGTGGAGATTTGAGAATTATTTCTAGGTGGAAACGGTCGCAATGAAATGGGATTGTAAGCACAGAACGGATATAAAACGATAGCTGAGGTGTTACTGTGGCAGGCTTAATGATGTGGCATGCTTGCAAGTTGAGAAAGAAAAGATAGTGGGGTGCTCCTATTTACATATAGAAGATGTACTACACGGCTGAAAAATAGAGTGGCATCTTTTTGAACGAACTAGTGGTTTCTGTGAAGTTCAGAATTTCAGAACAAGACTAAGCGCTTTAATTTTGTTGCTACAAAAGGTAGGAGGAAAATGGCACAAGCAACAAACATCGGCCAACGGCCGTGCGCTCCGGTTAACCGCGCGGCCCTGAACTTGAGGCCCCGGTCGTCGAAGTTCTAGGTGCTCCGAGGGCGTACGTATGGCAGCGGTGCCGACGAGTCTCGCACTCACACCGAGTGGCCTACGGCTAAGCCGGCACCACGACGCGACGCTGCATTACACTTCCAACACGGCCACCAGAGCAATGCTTTGCTTATGGTAGGAGAGGAATATGATAAATGTGTGTTGAGGGAGACATTAACTACACATACATTTTTAGGAGGAGACATCATATTCATTGTGAACCATGTCTCTTGTGTGATATATGTAGTTAACATGATATATGTGTTCCACTACACCCAGCTATGTATATGTTGAGGGAGACATGATATATCATGTTCTACCACCCTAACAATGTGAACCATGTCTCTTGTGTGATCCCGTATGTCTTTTATAATAATCTGAGAGACAACACTTTCTATTCATATTACTATATATTCATATTATTACAAAGCTTCAGTATAAGGAAATTAAAAATAAGTCTTAAAATGGTCATTTACATCTCAATCAGTGCACATATCAATTTTTTCTGATCACTTAGCATATAAACTGTCTCTTTGGACGTCATGTGCATTACATACATTTCTAACCAAACCCATAGTTCAGAATTTATTCAACAAAACAATTTCGGATAATCAACAACTCTCAACTCACAACAGCTTTTCACAGTTCAAATTTACAATAGATTTTTTATAATCCACGGGTCAACAAAACAAATCCTGAGTTTTGAGGTCAACCAGCAGCAAACATTTGCCTAACTTAACTAAAATTTGGAATAAATCGACATCTCAAACGTTGTCCATATGTATGTATTCAGTTTTTCATCTAGCATAAAAAAGGTGATCCACATCTGGCAGAAAATAAGTGGTATGTAGAGAACAAAAATAAACCAACTTATGTAGAGAAACAATTACTTTACTGGCCCAAGACATGACCCTGCACATCACTGTTCCTTTATTTCTACCATAACATTTCCCTTGATTTTTTGTTTCTATGGTGGACAAGCATTATTAAGTTACCAATACCCAAAACAAAAGAAGATAAAGTTGCCAAACTAAATTAACTGTGAATTTCTTCTCTTTTTCTTGCGGAGAGTCCGACAACATTACAACAACATTACTATTGGGGTGGAAGCAGGCAGGGATGTTGCCCCTGCCAAGTGGACTGAGCACAAGGAATGTCACAATGCTGTGCGCAGATCACCAACCCCACGCGTTCGTCAATTTAGGGCTGCCGACAAAACTAGGCGTATGTCCACCTCACATTGAGCCACTTCCTATTCAATTGCGACGCTAGAAACTGCCAGATCAAAACCTCCCGCTTGAATAAAAAATCCGAGCTCTAAAAAGGCTAAAAATAACTTATTTTTCTTTCAACATTTGTCTTTTTCGTGCAGGCCACATATAAAAAACATTTCGACGCAAATTTGCTTGTACACACTTAGGGGTGAAAATGGTACAGATTATTTCTGACCGACCAACCGGAGGATCACGGAATCCAAAAACGGATTCGGTCGAATAGTTGCCGGATATGGTCATGGATATAGATAGTAATTCACGGATACGCAAAAAGATGTGATTTTGCTAATATCTGTCTGTATCCGTAGAAATACCATATTTCACGGTTATATCCGGCAACTATCCAGCACAATATCCGACCTTAGGCCATGTATTTTTTATAAAGTTAAATTATGAGTTCTTTATACTCAAAATATCACTACGAATATCTTCCGTTGAGCACATACTATTGAAATTATATGATCGGGTTATGGCAAGCAAGTTGGTCCATAATATGTGCTATTTGTCATTCCTAATCTTGAAGTGACAATCGATACTATTTATATCCGCAACCGAACGGTATTCTTTCCGTATTCGTAACCGACATGATTCGATTCCGTATTTGTATCCGCACACAATCTGCTCCAGTTTTGAATCTCAGAAAAATACGGTCACATGGTTTCACTACTTTTCGAACGTATCCGCTCCGTTTTCACCCCTATAGACACTAGACATGTATATAAAGTATAAACTTGCGTGATTTTATTCAGAATTGTTGGCGACCTAAAAATGAACCTTTTCCATTAAAAAAAATCTGGATCACTTGACCTCGGAGTTACAAATGATTTTTTTTATAAGTCGATGGTAAGCAAATCAGCGTCTGACCTGAAATCGCAAAATCCAAATACAAATCGCCAACGCAAATTGAAGAGACAAATGTCTCAACGCAAATTTCATACCAAAATACGAATATTACGGGGCCTCACCGACCCATCAGTTCAGTCCGCTCGCACTCACTCCTAGCTCGCCGCCGGCCAAAAGCCCTAGCTCGCCGCCGGCGAACGCCGACTCCCTCCCCGACTCCAACAACGGCCATTCCCCGGTTCGCCTCCTCGCGCGCGAGCGACGCGGCCTCCATCCCCTCGAGCGACGCGCAATGTCCGGGCGGCGGCGGACCGGGCAGGGGCGGATGGACGCCGCGGTCGACCACTTCGCCCCCATGGGCTACAACAAGGCCGACGTCCGCAAGATCATCAATGGCCTCCTCAAGGTCCGCCTCTTCTCCCTCTCCCCCTTGCTCAATCCCGTCGCCGTGAGAGATATGAAGGATGGAATGCGAGGGTTTATTTTGAGCCCTCGGATTGTTTCGCAATGGATGGCCGATTAGGGGGGTTGGTTGGTGCTAATTCTTGTAATTATTTGTTGTCTTGTGGTGTCACTGGCATGATATGGGTCCAAGAACCCGCCTGATTCTATTAAAAAGATTGAATTTTTGGTTTGCTTGGAACCGATTTGGGGGTTTGTGCTAATTCTTGTACTTAATTATTGTGGTGTCACTCTCGTAATTTGGTTCAGAGAGTGTAGTACTCCCTCCGTTCGGAAAAGGATGTCACAAAAATGGTCTATCTATAGTTCATTTTTGTGACATCCTTTTCCGAACGGAGGGAGTAGTAATTAATTATTGTGGTGTCACTCTCGTAATTTGGCCTCATCTGTTCAGAACGTGTATGGGAAGGAAGGGTGGCTGCTCCTGGAGGACAACTGCTACCAAGTTGTGCAGGAAGCACTCTTCGAGAAGCAGGAGGAAGAGGAGAAGCTGCAGCTGCAGCATCAGCAGCAGCAGGAGGAGGAAGCTGAGGTGATGCAGCTGCAGCAGCATGAGGAGGGGGAGGAAGAACCTCGGGTGATGCAGCTGCAGCAGCAGCATGAGGAGGACGAAGCTCAGGTGATGCAGCTGGAGCAACAGGAGGAGGAAGAACCTCAGGTGACCTCCCTCTCAATGCACAATCTGTGTAGCTGTAATTGTTCAGCGTGTGCCATTGAATATATGCAGGGGCAGTTCAGCTTTGGTTGGCAATAAGGCGATAATGCTTGCTCAATCATACTTGCTAGATGTAGGGGAGGAGCAAAAACTTAATACGTTTGTTACCAGGTAGTACAGGCAGCCCTCTTTGAGGAGCAGGAGCAGGAAGAGATGCTGCAGCAGCAGGAGGAGGAGGAGGAAGGTCAGGTGATGCAGCTCCAGCAGCAGGAGCTGGAGGAGGAAGAACCTCAGATGATGCAGCTGGAGCAGCAGGAGGAGGAAGCTCGGTGAGCTCCCTCCCAGTGCACCTTCTTGTGCTCATCTATGTCTATGTAACTGTTCAGCGTGTGCCATTGAATATATGCAACTTTTGTTGGCAATAATCATACTCCCATCTGAAGCCCGAAAAGTAAACATCTTCTCAACAATACTTGCTATATGTATGGGCGCAAAACCTTAATGCATTTAGTTTGAGGAACAGGTTGGTCCTAGTAGTACATCGAGCATAATATTATGAGATATTCAACTGTTGTAATTCCTCATCTTGCTTTTGTTTTGGCTATGAATATAGCTAGCGAACTGATCCATCATTATACCCTTTCGGATGACTAAAATATCAATGGCGCTACTAATCATTGGATGACATCATGGTGCACCAACCATCCTAGGATTGAGGCTATAACTTAGATCTAGCATGCTCATATTATATTATTCTTAGCATGCTTTGGTTTGTGTTTGCAGAGGTTGATGTGGATATAAAGTAACCCGTTTTCTTTTTGTTATTTGTGAAGCATGTGCTGGGGCAGGAGCAACAGCACGAGGAGTGTGAATCACTCTTTGAGAAGCAGGAGCAGGAGGAGAAGCTGCAGCTGCTACTGCAGCAGGAGGAGGAGGAGGAGGAAGCTCAGGTGACCTCCCTCTCAATGTACTTTCTTGTGCTCATCTATGTTGATGTAATTGTTCAGCGTGTGCCATAGAATATATGCAGGGCTGTGCAGCTTTAGTTGGTAATAATCCTACTGCCATTGCCAGGAAAAAAAATCTTGCTCAATAATACTACTTGTTAAGTCATTTAGTTTGAGGAACAGGTTGGTCCGAGTTCATTGAGCATGCTCATATTATATGATTAGGATGGACTAACCGTCCCAGGATAGAGGATTTCCCTTGGTTCAAGCATGCTCATATATTATCTATTCTCAACATGCTTTAGTTTGCGTTTGCAGAGGTTGATGTGGATATAAAATAACCGTTTTCTTTTTGTTATTCATGGCATGAGCAGGAGCAGCAGCAGGAGGATGACGAGGATCAGGTAAGCTCCCTCTCCATGTACCTTCTTTGTATCAATCTCTCTGCATTTATGTGAAGTGTGTCACTATGTTCCTTTGCTACCCTACATGTTTCTCAAACGAAGTACCTTCAGATTATGCCCACCTACATCTATCAAGTGATTGCATATTTGCAGTTAGTGGGTATGATGTGACATTTTCTTTCTTGACCGTTGATTGCTATTTTAGTGCCCTTTCTTTAGTTTCATGTGATATATGAAGCACCTTTTGTGTGCTAGAACAACATGATAATATGGTATATGGACATCTAAGTGGATATTTAAGTTACAGAATGGTTACTTGATCTGACAGGGTTGATGTTTCATTCTTTTTTTAATACATTTGTTACCACGTAGTACAGGAAGCCCTCTCTGAGAAGCATGAGCAGGAAGAGATGCTGCAGCTGCAGCAGGAGGAGGAGGAGGAGGAACCTCAGGTGAGCTCCCTCTCCATGCACTTTCTTGTGCTCAATCTATGTCGATGTAATTGTTCAGCGTGTGCAATCGAAGATATACAGGGCTGTGCAGCTTTAGTTGGCAATAATCTTCATGCTTTAGTTCGCATTTGCAGAGGTTGATGTGGATATAAAGTAACTCGTTTTTCTTTTTGTTATTTATGAAGCATGTGCAAGAGGAGCAGCCGGAGGAGGAGCAGCAGTGGGAGGAGGGTGATGAGGATCAGGTAAGCACCGTCTCCATTTACCTTCTTTGTATCAATCTCTCAAGTCCACTTTCCAACATGTTCCTCAAAGGAAAAACCTTCAAATTATGCCCACCTGCATCTATCAAGTGATAGCGTATTTGCCCAATTAGTGGGTATGATGTAACATTATTTTCTTGGACGTAGATTGCTATTTTAGTCCCCTTTCTATAGTTTCACGTGATATAAGAAGTACCTTTTGTCGTGCTAGAAGAACATGATGATATGGTATATGGAAAGCTATAAGTGGCTATCTAAGTTACGTATGGTTACTTGATCTTACAGATTTATGGTTGATGTTTTGTTCTTTTTTCTTCTACTAGATTTGTGCAGACATTCTCTCTTAATTTCCTTGATCTTGGGGTGATTACTTGTCACTGCTTATTTCTTTGTTGGTCTTATGTAAAAAAGTATGTGCTTTTGACGTAAAAGTGTGTCTATTCTTTAAAATGACAATGGCACAAACAGAAATAAGTGTATTGGTTGTTGATGTCTTCTCTGTTTCCTTTAAGGTGATATAATTGACTAATGAATTAGCATTTTGCATTTTTTAGCATTGCACTATGTTGTAATTTCTCACTTGGTTTTGTAATACAACTACAACACAGTTTCCATCAGTTCTTCTGTAAAACAATTTAGCGTGCACAAGCTGCTGCTTGTGACAGTTTTGAGTTTTCTCTAAACCAAGCCCATGGCCTGTTAATGTTTAGCGTATGTTTCCTTCCAGCAACAAGAAGCAGCAATGATGGGGGCACCGTCAGAAAATGACATGTCAATTGTGAAGGTTCATGATGAGGTGGCATGTGAGACTGCGTTAGCAGTTCTGCAAACAGAGGAAGACGTGATCCCCATGATCATCGATCCACCTGCTCCCGAAGCTGCGTCACCACATCCGGAAGCTACAGGAAGTGGTCACACGATACGTCCCTGCTATGGTTGGATCAGTGAGTCTGAGAGTGACTCGGACTATGAAGAATTCCTTGCGAGTCGCAACAGAAGTTGCACGTCCCAAGTCCAGGAGGAGACCTTTCTTAAAGGAAGCGGCTCAGTAGGTGGGATGTGAAGTGAAGCCACTTAACAGGTGATGCTTTTATTATCTGATTCTCCTTTGCCATGTTTAAATTGGTATCAGTAGCAAAAAAACCCATGAGTAGTCAGTAAGTCTCACTATATTTATTCTTATGCTTTTTTACCCAATGAGGTACTTGCTCTAGGATATATGTTTTCTTGGTTACCAACAAAAAAACATCATACGGGTTGACATGAACTGGAATGGTCAAATAGGAGCGAGTTTGAAGTTGTATTCTTGGAAATGCTTATGATGAAGTTGGGTAGGAGTCCTTGGTAGTCGAGGAAGACAATTCAGTGTACAAGCTTGTATGTTGCATACGATTGGACGATGAACGCGGTGCAGGGTGTAAAAGCGTGTGTAAAACCTGGGAATGTAAAAGCGAGTTTGAAGTTGTATTCTTGGAAATGTTTATGAAGTTGGGTAGGAGTCCTTGGTAGTGGAGAGAGATAATTCAGTGTACAAGCTACGAATGTAGGATTATTCGCTTGTAGCCAAAAAGGAGGCATATTAATAATTCGTGATTTGTTGGTCTGCGTGATGAGATTGGCTTAGATCACAATCCATCCCGGTGGTAATACTAATGGAGGTGAACAGTTTTCTTGTCCATTTGGTACATTTGATCATATAGAAATAGAAGCTTAAGCATAGCAGATGTCCGTAATTTGGTAGTTTTACTTGCTGCGACGTTGGTCGATGTCCTTGACTTTGTTCGTCTGCATGTACCAATGTTGAAAATGTCACGAAATGCTAACCATCCTTCTCTTGTTGTGACAGGCTGGTACAAGGCCAGAGCAGGAGTTGTGGCAGTCCCTGCTCCTGGGCATGAAAACTGACGTAGTTTTCAGTATTAGTATGATAGTATTGGAACTGTATTATGTACAACTGAAATTTGCAGCGGTAGTGTGGTACAAGGCCACATCAGGAGTCGTGGCACTGGCTGCGTGTGAAAAGTGACTTAACTTGCAGCTGTATTGATATGATAGTATCGGAACTGTATTATGGACAACTGAATTTGCAGCGGTAGTGTGGCACTATTAGTAAGTAGTATATATAACTGTGGCGTCGACGTGGCGTGGACAACTGGTCTAATTCGCAGTGTTGGTATATAACGCTTGTGAAATTAGCATATATATAAGTAAAATATTTAATTATGTATGTTTCCATGAAGCATGTGAGAGCAGCATGAATTCTGCTGTTTAATTATGTATGTAATGTTCTGTGGTAGCTAATTTGTCGTCGCTGTTTGTGTTTATTTATACCCATGACCTGCTTAGCTTGGCTGAATATGTTTGTAAACCTGTGGTTTATGGTGTATCTGTTCTTGGCAGAGCTATTATTTTGCAACAGATGGTGTGGCATTATGTCATCATGTAGCTGGGATGCAGGTCTCTCCCAGGAGCACATCTGTTGTTCGGTGTTCCTCTGTAGGGAAATATCGTCCAAGAACTAGTATAGGACATAATAAAACCAGTACAAACAATCAGAAAACCGGGGGAAAGAAAATGCAGTATAATAAGAGCAAAGGGAGATGTGAACATACAGGACGATGCAACCGTTGTTGGTGTTAGATACCTCTATCAACCAACTATCCCAAATGATAGAAAGTGGTGATATAATATACTTAACACCCCCCTTCACATCCGACTTGGATATGGAATGATCAACACCTCCCCTCACACCCGAGGTGGGTGTGGATAAATGATTGGGGGAAATGCGGGGACTGAGACTTGAACTCAAGACCTCAGTCTCTGATACCATGTTAGATACCTCTATCAACCAACTATCCCAAAAGATCGATCTGATAGAAAGTGGTGATATAATATACTTAACACCCCCCTTCACATCCGACATGGATATGGAATGATCAACAGTTGGAATTCTTGATACCAATTCCATTGTTAGCAGCTAAATAGTTACGCAAGTTTTGGGGGTTATTTTTCACATGTACCCACAAATTTGGGGCGGTAAAGAATATTTTGTTTTTTTAAGATACATTACAAAATCAAAACGCATACGTCCAAATACACGTGCACACACCCCTATAAACGCATGCACGAACACCCTACCCCTATGAGTATCTTCGAAAGACTGTGCCGGTGGATTTAGTATTGAGATGAACGAAGTCACCACGAGCGTCTCACTGTCGACGGGAACGTCGCCTCACACTGAAGAATAGTCCGGCAAAATGAGAAACACCAGTGTCAAAGTTGGGGTTTGAACTCTAATGGACTGGTGATACTATCACATGCCAGTTCTCGCGTGGTAGTAAATATTAATAGCTGATGATTAAGAGAATTAGGGTGGGATCCATCCATTTATCCAAGTACAACTGTGTTCTTCAGCCTACAAAAAGGAATAAATGGACAGGAAATTAATATCACTTTGCTTGCGGAAAGTGTCTTGCTCTGGGCATCAGTGCTCCTGCCACTTATATTCAAAAATCATATTTCCATGTTTTCAAAAATTATGAAAAAAACTGGATATAGGGAATGATATATTCCACTAATGTGTAAAATATCAATTTTAAATACTTGTACTATGGGCTACATAAAAATGATAAATCTATGAAAATTTAGTGATTTAAAACTATGCATATCAGATCTACACTTTTGTCACTTTTATGTAGCTAAGAATGTAAAGTATTTCAAATTTATTTTTGCAAGTTTGTGGGATACAGCGATGGTACATTTGGAAAAAAAAATCAGATTTTTTGAAACTCGTAAATATGATTTTCGATTTTTTTAAGAGCCAAAAGAATCTGCACTGATTTGTTTCCGGGTATTGTCTCCTCAGCCTAGCTGAACTGTAGATTTTTACTACTCACTAGTCAAACCACATGAGTATGCAGAAATCTTTCGGCGCGATCTCGAATTCAGTAGATCTGAGGGGAGTACATGGGTGCGGCTGATGTGGGCGCCTCGACGTCCAGCGCCGGCTAGCCGGCGGAATTGCGGCGCGGAGGTGGAGGGCATTAAGCGCGCCAGGAAGTCCATTCCAACCAGGTAATAATCCCCTTCAATCGCTTGCTTTGATTTATACTACAGTACTCGCCTGCTCACTGTCTATTCGATGCAATGTCTGAACTGCACCTTTTGGTGCCCTTTACTGAATGTCAGGAGTTCACTGTTATCTCTAGCCTCTGACATAATTATCAAGAAATTAAGATACTCCCAGCTAGTTGCTCTTATTATATGCGTCAGCTCAAAGAGAATGCCCAGTTGCAACCTTGGTTAGTTGACCCTAGGATTCGTTAGGTGATCTTAAGTGCACATTGTCTCATATGGCTCCCAGCTAGTTGCTCTTATTATATGCGTCAGCTCAAAGAGAATGCCCAGTTGCAACCATGGTTAGTTGACCCTAGGATTCGTTAGGTGATCTTAAGTGCACATTGTCTCATATGGCTCTTGGTGCCTCGGTGAAGCCATTTGATTGATTAATTTAGGGTGCCAAACTGCCAATTGTCTCATGTGGCTCTATGTGCCTCAGTGTAGCCATTTGAGAAATTTAGAACCTGCATCTTAAGTTACACAAAATTTGTTAGCAGGGCTTGCTCTTGTGTACTGTTTCGATTGCAAAGATGCTGCGTATAATGTTGATCACCAGAGTTATTGCTAACTGTCTATGTTTGTTTGATAAGTCAAAAGATTAAAACTCTACAGTTAATCCTAGCAGGCTTCTCCCCCTGTGCCCATTTAAGAAATGAACATCTGTAAACTACCCACTAGTACCAGCACTCAATCACCAACCAATCCGATTACAAGCTTCGATTTCAGAGGAACATTGGGGAAGAAGGCTAGGATCTAGGAGAAAGAAGACACACACGACACACGCCTATAGCCCAGGCACTAGTAGGAAAACGGTTATAGGTGGAACCACTTTTTGTGGCGCACCAAAATAGCTATGCGCCACAGAAATATTTATGTGGCGCATATTTCTGCATGCGCCACAGAAATTCTGGAATTCTGTGGCGCACGTAAACCACATGCGCCACAGTGGCGCATATAGCACTGTGGCGCATGTGGATGTGCGCCACAGAAATACACATTTCTGTGGCGCACGTCGACATGCGCCACATAAATACATATTTCTGTGGCGCATATTGCTATATGCGCCACAAAATTTTCAAAAGGAAATTCAAAATTTTCAAAAAATCCGAAAAAAATCAAAAAATCCAAAACAATAATTTTTTTTTGATTTTGTAGAAAAAAAATCTTCTTTCTGAAATAACTTTTTTCCTTTTGTGATTTCGAGAATCTGAGAAAAGTTCACCGGGTAAACCCTGGTGAAATCGAGCTCCTACTTTTCTCTAGATTTTTTTGATATATTAAACGCATTTTTTCGACGTCGTATGCAAAAGTTATGGCCTTTTTTTTCTTCTGTTTTTTCAAAAAAAGGTCAAAATTCATATTTCAAAATTTCTATACCAACTAGACACTAAAACCTAACTACATCTCAAAGGATTTTATTTTTTAAAGATTTTATCATTTTCTTTTATTTCTACAAAACTAAAAAAAGCGATCCACTAGGGGTAAGCATGCATGAGAGGGAAAAAAACCTCAAATTTTTTATTTTTGAATTTTTTTTATGTTTTTGTCATTTTAAAAAATATTACATTTTTTCTTAAATTTTCGATTTTTTTTTGGATTTTTTGAATTTTTTTGAATTTTTTAAATTTTGAATTTCCTTTTGAAACTTTTGAAGTTTTTGATTTTTTTTCAAAATTTAAAAGCACACATATATTACACATACCACACATAAACTACACACATCTACACACATATATACACATAGAAGGCTTAAAAGGATTGATATGATACTTATATCAATAAGAACTCTGAACTGAATAGAACTTAGAAGTTAAGCGTGCTTGGGTTGGAGCAATTTGATGATGGGTGATCTAGCGGGAAGTCATCATTTGAGATAGGTTAAAACATTCAAAAAAATCAAAAAATTCAAATATTTAGGTTTTTCCAAATTATTTCATTTTTTATTTTTTCCTGATTTTTTTGAATTTTTTTGAATTTTTTGAGAAATCTATGGCGCATATCGCCACAGAAATGTGAGAATTCTATGGCGCATGTAGATATGCGCCACATAAATAAAATTTAGTGGCGTGAATTCTGTGGCGCACCCACCATGCGCCACAAAATTCTTTTTCGGTGCGCCACAGATAGGTAGTTTCCTACTAGTGAGGCCTCGGCCGAAGCCGCCGTCCAGTCCGTCCGTTCCAAGCCGAGTTGGTCGTAGTCGTCTGCTTCTCTTTTGTAGTGCTCCTCCCGTAGCTTCTGAGTAGGCCCAAACCCATTAGATGGCAGTCCACCGTCCGGCCCAGGCCTCTTACGGAATGGGTCGTTGACAATCCCCCCTCCTTAAGATTCGGCTTGCCCTCAAGCCGATGTTGCATATATCCACCGGGATCCCATCCCGAAGCTGCGTCACCACATCCGGAAGCTACAGGAAGTGGTCACACGAGACGTCCCTGCTATGGTTGGATCAGTGAGTCTGAGAATGACTCGGACTATGAAGAATTCCTTGCGAGTCGCAACAGAAGTTGCACGTCCCAAGTCCAGGAGGAGACCTTTCTTAAAGGAAGCGGCTCAGTAGGTGGGATGTGAAGTGAAGCCACTTAACAGGTGATGCTTTTATTATCTGATTCTCCTTTGCCCTGTTTAAATTGGTATCAGTAGCAAAAAAGCCCCATGAGTAGTCAGTAAGTCACACTATATTTATTCTTATGCTTTTTTACCCAATGAGGTACTTGCTCTAGGATATATGTTTTCTTGGTTACCAACAAAAAAACATCATACGGGTTGACATGAACTGGAATGGTCAAATAGGAGCGAGTTTGAAGTTGTATTCTTGGAAATGCTTATGATGAAGTTGGGTAGGAGTCCTTGGTAGTCGAGGAAGACAATTCAGTGTACAAGCTTGTATGTTGCATACGATTGGACGATGAACGCGGTGCAGGGTGTAAAAGCGTGTGTAAAACCTGGGAATGTAAAAGCGAGTTTGAAGTTGTATTCTTGGAAATGTTTATGAAGTTGGGTAGGAGTCCTTGGTAGTGGAGAGAGATAATTCAGTGTACAAGCTACGAATGTAGGATTATTCGCTTGTAGCCAAAAAGGAGGCATATTAATAATTCGAGATTTGTTGGTCTGCGTGATGAGATTGGCTTAGAACACAATCCATCCTGATGCTAATACTAATGGAGGTGAACAGTTTTCTTGTCCATTCGGTACATTTGATCATATAGAAATAGAAGCTTAAGCATAGCAGATGTCCGTAATTTTGTTGTTTTACTTGCTGTGACTGTGGTCGATGTCCTTGACTTTGTTTGTCTGCATGCTACCAATGTTGAAAAAATCAGCGAAATGCTAACCATCCTTCTCTTGTTGTGACAGGCTGGTACAAGGCCAGAGCAGGAGCTGTGGCAGTCCCCGGGTGTGAAAACTAACGTAATTTGCAGTATTAGTATGATAGTATTGGAACTGTATTATTATTATTTTAGATAAAAAGGGTCCTCCCCCAGGTTCGATTAGATGCAACCACAACAGTACCGAGGTTTTGTAGCTCCGATTACATCAAAAACACAATCCCAGCTAAACGGATAAAGAAAGCACCAAAAAGAGACTACAGGCTAGCTAAGCGGACGTTGTCGGTCAGGGCTTCACAAGCCAGTTCTTGCTTCCAACGCTCCATAGCCCCTGGTACCATCTTCATCATGATCATGGCGAAGTCCAGGCTATCCTGAGCAACTCCCCCCCCCCCCCCCCTTGTGATCGAGTTTCTGCAAGTTTGAGTCCAATAGGCTGGAGTGTTTGTGCAGATAGAGCACTTTCCAGCTTCTTATGAATGCAACAATCTTCCCGAGCATCACCTTGACACCTGGCCATCTTAGCCCCTGAAAACACATAGCATTTCTTATATTCCAAATGCCCCACAAGGTAGCAGAGGATACAATATTAGTCACAAAGTTTCTTTCTTCACTCATCCACCATCTAGCAATAGATTCGAAATCAGATCCAATTTGAAATCCCAGAACATCAGAAATATTCCCCCAGATGTCTTTAGCAAACCACACATTCACAGAATAAATGATGAGCAGTTTCATTTTCAGAGC
The DNA here is from genome assembly GCA_947311845.1 of Poa pratensis. Classification (NCBI taxonomy): domain Eukaryota; kingdom Viridiplantae; phylum Streptophyta; class Magnoliopsida; order Poales; family Poaceae; genus Poa; species Poa pratensis. The sequence continues at coordinate 39,745,765 of CAMZMU010000070.1, forward strand.
AGAAAACAAAAGTAGTATCATCTACCTGTTTACGTTTGCTCAAATTAATCCTGGTCAGAATCTTATCGTTCGCCAACAACCATAGAAAGACGTGTATACGGGGAGGTATATGTAAACGCCAGACAGAAGGCGTATGAATGGGAACCACTCCACGGTTGTTTATAATCCCGTAGAAGGATTTAACGGTGTATTGACCGGATGGATGAAACATCCAGATGGGGCAATCGTCCTCGTCAACGAGGTGATTCACTTCAACCAATGACACCAACTCCAGCCACATATTAAAAATTCTGGGGGATACAGTTCGCCTAAAAGTAATTTTTTAGGTCCACTCCATCCCACACCTCAGCCACTGAGCAGCAATGCTCATTGGCGATGGTATATAATTCCCAGAACATAGTAGCCAAAGAACAATGACCTATCCAGATGTCTTCCCAGAAAAGGATCTTCCGGCCATTACCCAGTTTCCATCTATATCCAATCTTAGCTGCAGAGGCAGCCCACATCACTCCCTTCCAAAAGGAAGAGCATTTGATGGGTGCAGCTTTAATCATATTAGGACGCAAATTATATTTAAAATCTACAATTTGCCTCCAAATTTTTTGTTGATCAAGGTGGTATCTCCTAATCCAGGAAGCAAGAAGACAAATGTTAAAATCTCTAAGGTTTTGGATACCCAGACCACCATATTCCTTTTTCCTGACAAATCGTATCCCAATAAACCAGATGATACTTGGGATATGTCTCAGTGTCCTTCCAAAAGAAATGCGACATCTGAGAATTAATCGCTTTGATTGCCCATTTAGAGAACTTAATCATGGATAGCAAATACATTGGGATACTAGCCACACAAGCCTGTAGCAAAATAATTTAGCCTTATAGGAGAGCAATCTACCCATCCAGCCAGCTATCCGTTTGATAATTTTATCAATAATAGGCTGCAAATCTTCTTTTCTAAGTTTAGAAAAATGTAGAGGAACACCCAGATACATAAAAGGGAAATCCCCAACTTTACACCCAAAAATTTGAGCAAAGAGGTTAACCTCTTCCTCATCAATATTAATGGGTATCAAGTCACTCTTGTGGTAATTAACCCGCATCCCGGACATCTGTTCAAAACAAGTGAGGATCCATTTTAAATTTCTAGCCATATCCAAGTCCTTTTCTAACGTTCTATACTGTATAGGGAAAGAAAATATCGTCCAAGAACTAGTATATGACGTAAGAAAACCAGTACAACGATCAGAAAACCGGGGGAAAGAAAATACAGTATAATAAGAGCAAACGAAGATGCGAATATAGAGGGCGTATTCGTTTTTGGAATTCTTGACTATTACAACGACTTATTTCTTTTAATGGGTTGCAAACTAGAGGACGATGCATTCGTTGTTGGAATTGGTGAGTGTTTAGCTGCTAAATAAAGGACAGTGCAGATGATGTTATCGTCAGAAAAGCTGAAGGGGGCGAAATGTGCTACCAACTCTACTGTTTAGCAGCTAACTAGTCACGCAAGTGTGGGAACCCCGGACTAGCCGTCCGAAATAACCGATTATGTTTAACACAATGATCCCGTGATCAGTCTGTCATTGCACATAATCCGAACTGGATACCGAAGTTTACATCCATTACAGTACCGAATAAAAAGTCTTACATAAATGGTCATTTAGACCAAGTCTTACATAGGTGCCTTCATGGGCCAAACCAAAATAATCAGCGGAAGTTACGGCGTAGTAAGCATCATATCCTAATGACGACCCGACATGCAGCTGACTTATGGAGATCCCTAGTTCGCGTAGAAGTCGCCATACTCCTCCTCGGCGTAGTGCTCCTCGAAGTCTGGCTAAGACAATAGCCAGGGACGAAACCAATATGAGTACATTTGATTGTACTCGCAAACTACCCCAACATGAGTATGCACTAGTTTTATCTTACTTTCACTTTTTTATTTTATTTAAAACATCTCTATATCTTTATTGAAAAAGGGAAGAAGAGTTTTATAACTATCTTGAAAGAAATCTACATTTTATCTGTTTCTCCAAAACTCCTTCTTTTTCCGACCATAGCCCGTCATGGTCCACTTTCCTCCAACCACCTCATACCGATCTGTTGGTATAGGTGTAGGAAACACTCTCCACTTCATTTTTTTCTCTTTTAAAACTCAACTTTTTTTCAAAACTTGCACATGGTCTTAGGACAGCCTTCCAACTGTCCATATCCGAGGACTCGGCTATTCGAATAGTTTTACACTCTGCAGAGGTAGCACGCTTTTCCCACATCCATCCGGTAACTCATCGTGTCAGCCACGTCTCGCCATACAAGGTATATGCGAAGTTGAGTCACCGACCCTAGCCTGTCCTTTGCTCATGCTAGTATAGGATCCTGCCCATATGATACTTTCCATCAACACTTAACCCAGCCCGTCGGAATCTAAGTGTGAGGACTCATAGTTTTGCCCGGCGGTTTATGGTGGAACCTTCAATCCTCCTCCTTATCTTTCCATAGAGTTTGAGCGAGGACCCAGGTCAGGGGTAGGTCGCAACCATCCCCTCATGCATAACGCAGTCATCTCCGTCGATGAGGCATCCCATACTAATATGAGCAAATTATATGACTAAGCCCTTTCCCATATGTGGGTAAATGTGGTCGCACAGGGTAAGATTGGTTGTCATAGTACTAGGACACACTGTGCATTTTTCACAAACATCTCCAACTCCATTTCTCCACTTCAACACCGACATCTCGGCATTTCATAACCACACAAGTATTTTTCAAAGGAGTTTGAATAAACAATATTTATTTTTTCCATCCTATAATTTTATATCAACTATCTTATACTTCTACATAGGGTGGCAAAATAATTTTCATATACTTTTTGAAAAGGTTTTATAAATCTTGCCTTAAGAGTAAATCATGCTATCAAAATAGATGCATATAGTTGGGTAGCAAGCTCAGAGGGTAGCTTGCCTTGCTCGACAAAGGGACCTTGGTCTTGATCTTTAGATTCAACAAACTCTCTTTCCTCGATAAATCCGACAGCGTTCTCGTCTAATTAATAAACAAGCAAATGCAAACAATCACTAATCTATTCAATCAACATCACAACATTACAATCTTAAAATGCTATAAATAGCCACTGCATACATCAAACAATACAATTTGGTTTCAATTTAATTGAATTAAACATTATTTATTTATGTCTTAGATATGGCAGAAACTTGTTGAACATGTTTAATTACACAACTTGAGTTCTGTTGGTCACAAAAATACAAAATAAAATTCTACAGAAAGCTACTGATGTGTAGAAGATAACACAATTTAGTTTGGATTAATTGGAGTTACCAAACTCCCTACACAAATGTTTTAATCCAGTAACTTAATAATTAAGTTTTAGCTACCAATTAAGTTCTGTTGGTCCTAAAATTAAATCCTTTTAGGGGTAACTAAACATGACTAAATGTGACCTAAAAAAATTGGTCCTAACTCATTTGGATTAACCATTAAACATATTTAACTGTTTTAGTTCAGAAGGGTTCTCTAACTTTATGTTTAATCTAAACAATTATCACTGCACAATTAATTCTACCAAAATCATGGAAGCTAATAGATGACAGTACCAAGCTAACAAAATTGGTTTGGAATTATTTGGCTTAACAGAGCATCAGAAACAAACAAGTTTAGAATTTAAACCTTCTGTAGTATTTTTAATAATACATTTTTATTATTTATCTAAATGAAATGAGACCACTTGGGTTGGTTAAACAATTTCATAAGCTTTCCAGAACATTTGGATTTGATTTATTTGGATTTGTAAATCTCGAGATATTGCATTTCTAAGATATGTCCAGTACTGAAATTTCCAGGAATTTAAATTAAGAAAATTCGCTCTACTGGATAATGTCGAGGATTATGACAGATGGGGTCCACCCATCATAGACTCAGTGCGTGCTGGAAATTAACTAAAATGCTGACGGGTGGGGTCAGCCTCTTATCTACTCGAACCGTTACGCGGCCGTTGGATTTAGATCCAACGGCTCCTGGAGCACGCGTTCATCGACGACATAAGAACGCGTCGCCGGAGCTCCGGCGACGGCGAGGTTTGCGGAAAGGTCACCTAGGGGGCTCGGGAGGAAGCGAGGATGGTGTAGAAGGACTGCGGCGGCTCGGGGAAGGTCGTGGAAGAAGTTCTACTTCCTAGGACGGCCTGCAGCGTCGGCGGCGAGCGGCTCCACTTCCGCGGCCACGGTGCGTCGACGGCGAAGCTCCTCTGGGGTTCCTGGGTACGGGAGAGAGGGGCAAGTGAGTGCGGAGGGTTGGTGGAACAGGGCAGAGAGATTGGAGAGAGAGGAGAGGCAGCAGCAGCACGGCTGCGGGGTCTTCGTCTACCTCGGGCATGGCGAGGTTGCAGAGGGACACGGGCAGCAGCAGCCTCGCTGCTGTGGCTCCGCCCTCCTGGCGGTGCTTGAGGGAGTGGTGAGTGAGTGGGAGAGGCAGTGGTGCGGGGTGTGGAGGAAGTGCGGGGCTCGGGTGGCTTTTATAAGCTCGACGGAGTCCATGGTGGTCCGGGCGCAGGGGTGGTCCAGGGGCCGTGTGAGCTCGCCATAGGGGTGGTGGGGGTGCGGCTACGCTGTGAGGATGCTGGGGAGCAAGAATGGTGGCGTGGCGACGAGTCGAGCGTGCTCGCGAGTGGGACGGCCTGGGAGAGCTTGGGCGGTGCGCGGCGCGCACTGGTCACGGCGATTCTCCGGCGGTGGCGGGTTCCTGCGGGCTGCGGTGTTGCAAGAGAGAGGGGCAGAGAGGTGAGGGAGAGAGGGGGGGCACGGTGCGGCGCAACGCGGCGTCGCCACCTCCACGGCCACAGTGCCGACCATGGCGCGGCCGCGCCGGTGCGTGTCCCCTGGTGCTCTTCTCCTTGTCCCCGACCTCCTTGCTTCGATTTTTATAGCGCGGCGAGGTCAGTGAAGCTAGAGGGATCGAGTGCAGGCATCAATTCGACGAATAAACCTCGAATTTGGTCGATTTGATTTCGGTTTTAGTTGATTTGGGAAGAACACAATTCATGCCCACAAAGTGTTTGATGAAATGGTTGAACCAAATTTGAATTTGAATTTCTGAAACTTATTTTCATAATTTGCTTCAAATATGTTTACTAAGATTTGTGGTGCTATTTGCATATTTGTTTAACAAGTGCAAGATAGCACATTTTGCAATTTGAAATGGTAAAGAAAGGTTTTGAATTTTAATTTGAGGTTTTTGGAAATAGTTTTTGAAGAGGAAAAGTTGTAGAATAAAATTGAGAGTGATTACTTATCACTCCTATGGATTTTATTTTGAAGAAATTCAATTTCTCACTTGGAGAAATTTGTTTGTCACTTGTCACATGATTTTATGGTTTGAACTTTTTATTTTGTTTTCTTTCTTTTCTTCATGTGTTAACTAGAGCAAACAACACACAATCAACAAGAATTAATTAACACAAGCAATAACATGCAATCAACACATATAACTTTAACAAAAGTTTTTGTTGGCCCTCATTTTTGGAATAATAATACTTATAAATTTTTTGGGATGTTACCGCAAGTTTCGAGGGTTATTTTCCACATGTATCCACAAATTTGAGGTGAAACTGAATATTAATAGCTGGCAATTAAGAGAAGTAGAGTAGGGCCCATCCGAGAAAGCGCATCGTATCTGGAGCTACGTGTAGTATCCTACCCGTGGACCTGGGTAGACTTAATTAAACGACGCTATTTGTACCTGTTAGGGTTTTTATAAGGCGACCGTAAAAAGTAGAGTTAATTGTATCAGCAGGATTAGCATGTTTTTTTTTTCATAAACGGGACACACTGTTTTTTCGCAAATCCTTTTTGTCATGATTAGGCATATATGAAATACGGGACAGGGTTATGACTTATGAAACAACGATCATCGTATACCCAAGTTTTATTCAGATAATATTCTTATTTAGATGATAATCTCACCCACGGCGACATGTACGGTAAATGTAATACAATATGGAAAGCATTGGTGAGCAATGTAAACTCAGAACGCTCGGGCGACTCAGCGAGGCGACGCTTTTTCCTACCCTAGCCGCCACCATCGCCGTAGGCCACCGCGGAAGAGCTGGGCCCCTCTCCTTCCGCTTGCCGCTCCGGCGTCGGGAGGGAGGGGGACCCCGTTTTTTGCATGGTAATTAGGATTAGGAGTTTCTTGGCATGATGCGTCGTTGGGGTGGTGGGAGTGGCGTACGGGCAAATAAATCTGACTCAACTCTTCTCCCACACCGGCGTTATTCTTCATGGCGGCGTCTCGGAGTTGGTGGCGCTGTGTGCTTGCCGATCTTTCAGATCGGTGGCGGTCGGGTTCATGGATGGTGTCGGCGAGGCGGCGGCGGCGACTCCATCAGATGGGTTTTTCCTCCTGCTTTGTCCCCGTTGCTGCGGCGTTGTCTCCGGCGCCATGATGGAGCAGAGAGGATTCGTCCGGGAGTACGTGCAGATGGTGGTCTGCACTGGTGGCAGCTGGAAGAAGGTGCACCTTGTGGTGGGTTCGTGGATGGAGGCTGATGGTTCTGGTTCCCTACTCCGACGTTGTTGTGCGGGGGTGCCAGTGCTGAAGTTCGATGGCGTGTCCGGGATCGTGCTGCCCCGGTCTGATTCTTTCAACGGTAATGGTTTGTCCTATGGCAAACTAGTTTGGAGGTCTGAAAAGCTGATGATCAGCGATGGAGCCGCGTCGAGCTCGGGTGAAGAGGTGATCTGTCTATTTTCTCCTTGGTGGCTGCTACGGTGGTGCCGAAGAAGATGGATAGGTGTTGGTTTATCACATAGGTTTATCCTATCTTTTCAGATCTGTAAGATCGGTGTATACGTACTTCGTATCTCGTGTTTTGTTTATCAATGAGAATCGTATTACCATGAAAAAAAAACTCAGAATATAGCAATACTTTTTGTCACGAGTTGTAAACAACGATACTCACGTACGTACATTAGTCATTAAGTACTCATCACACTCTCCTGGCTCTGTTCATCGTCTCCAACACGCGCATCACCCAGCTCTGTCAAATCGTCCCTCACCCCAAACAACAGACTCGAGCTTGGTGGCAGGGTCCGTGCCGGCGAGCACGGGCTATACAAGACTCCCGCCGCCGGGAAAGAGGAACGAGCCCGGTAGACGCCAGCAGATTAATCCGTGCCTGCTCCCGACAAAACACCGCACTCAGGACCCATCCATTTATTCAAGTACAACTGTACTCTTCGAGAGAGGACAAATAGCTCCCGTGCGAGCTTATTTATTTTGAAAAATATCGGAAATGATATTTTAAATTTTCAATAAATCGAGAAAAAAATCTAAATGTATATAGTGTCGAGATCTACAAGCGTGTAAAATTTAGCTTAAAATTTGCTGTATTTTGGGATGCACAAAAAAAAGACAAACTGGAATTTTTTTTTGTTTTTTTTGAAACTGCCTACTGTTCGCCACCCAGATCTAACCATTTATCTTCTTTTGCAGGCCAAAATAAAATATTTGGATTTAACATTTGACATGCTTCTATATATCTACAACTGGGAATTGTTTCTCGATCTTTTAAAACTCAAAAGTATCAATTTCGATTTTTTTAAGGGCTCCATGTAGAATCGGGAGCCGTTTGCGCTCTTCAGCCTACAGAAAGAACAAAAAATGGAGAAGAAAATAACCCCTTTTGCTTGAGATTTCATACTTCCCAGCTCGGCTCTCTGTGTTTAAAAAAAATTTAAAAATCATATTTAAAGTTTTTAATGTGAAAAAGATTATGGATATTCTCAATCATTCATTCTAAAAACATGCAAATTTTCAATTAGAAATACTTTGTATTTTGAACTGCAAAAAAAGACAAATGTACAGATCTAAGTATAGTGTTTTAAATCTCCAAAAAAATTAAGATTACATAGAGGAGCAATGCAAGGTGGAAAAACTTTTTGACACCTTCATGTGCATTGATGTGTCCGAGACTTTCAGTGTGGGTGCTATATTTCATGAAATGCTGAAGGATATTACCAAAGATCTACACTCTAATATTTCAGACCGTGAGGAGTTGGAAAAAAAGTTGAAGGATTCATTGCGTGAAAAGCATTTCTTGTTGATATTTGATGATCTCTGGGTGGAGAACAAGAGTGACTCAAAGCTGCAGGAACTAATCTCTCCACTTGATGTTGGAAATAAAGGAAGCAAAATTCTGGTGATGGCTCGAACAAAAGATGCAGCTGGAGCTCTGTGTGCTGATGAACCTATTAAAATTCCTGAATTGGATGATCATGAGTACTTCTTGATGTTTATGCATTATGCACTGGGTGGTACAAATGTTGCCGATATAAGACTTAGATCAGTTGGTGAAGAGATCGCGAAAAAGCTACACCGATCACCTCTTGCCGCAGCAGTAGTGGCAGGACAGCTTGGGAGTTGGGACAGATATCAGTTTTTGGAAATATACTGCAAAGCTTGACATGTTAGATGACACGATGGATGCTCTTTGGTGGAGCTACCAACAGCTTTATCCAGACATCAGGCGATGCTTAGAATACTGCAATATTTTCCCTAGAAGATCCAAGTTGTATAGGGACAATTTAGTTGCTTTGTGGATAGCGCAAGGGTTTATAAAAACCAGTTGTGCAACAGAGAGCATGCAAGATGTAGCCGAGGGCTACCTTCAAGAGTTAAGTGTCATGCTCATTTCTGCAGCCAGAACGAACTTGGTATGGTACTCACTTTATGATTCATGATCTGCTGCATGATTTAGCAGACAGAGTTGCTGGAAATGATTGCATCAGAATTGAGAATGGAATGCGCCAGATAGGAGAAGGATGGAAAGGACATGTTCCTCGAGATGTCCACCATGTTTTTATTCTAAATTATGATCGAGTATTGATTGCTGAGAAGATCATTGGATTGCAAAATCTGCGGACTCTCATTATTGATGTTGTTGGAAAGGATACAGCAGTTGATGAACTAGTCACTGGGAGTATATGCAAGATACTGCCAAAATTGCGGGTACTGGCCGTTGCTTTCAGTCAAAAACATAGTTCAATCAACCAACTAAATAAGTTGTCATTCCCAGAATCCATCAGTCATCACCTACGATATATTTCATTCAAGATGCAGAACTCATGCGAGATAATTTTGCCAAGTGCGATAACTAGACTTCAGTATCTCCAGCTGCTAGATTATGGTTGGGTCAAAATATTCGATTTCCCCTCTGCTGGCCTCATCAAGTTGCGGCACATATGGTGCAACTTTATCAAGCTTCCTCCTCCTTGCATAGGCAGGCTGATCTCACTCCAAACAATACCTCACTTCAGAGTAAGGAATGAACAAGGGTACGAGGTAGAGCAGCTCGGGGACGTGAGGAGACTTCGTGGACGTCTAGTGATCAGAGGCCTTGTAAATGTGAAAAGCAATGAGGAAGCTTTTGAGGCCATTCTAGCAACCAAGGAACAGCTCACAGAGCTGACACTGAACTGGGATCTCGAAGATAGAAGCTGCAGTCTAGAAGTTGAAGCAGATGTACTTGAGAACATGTCCCCTCCAGTGGAGCTTGAAAAACGGATCATCTATAAGTACCAAGGTTCGACATGCCCAGATTGGAAGGTTGGTAAGAAGAATGGTGGCCCAATCGTGGAAGAACTTGAGTTCTGGAATTGTAGACAACTAGGGCCTGCTTCTCAACTTCTTGAGGCTTACCCTCATGTCCGCGAGCTCAAGCTTTGGCGCTGCAACTGGGATGTCTTGCCAGGCAATCTGGAGCACCTCAAAACGCTCAAGGAACTGGAGATGGATGGATGCCGGAATGTCCGGTCTCTTCCACCACTGCCCCAGTCTCTTGTGGTGTTTCGTCTTATGTACTGCAATGATGAGTTTACGAAGTCTTGTCTAACGGTTGGAGATCCAAACTGACAAAAGCTTGAGCACGTCATCAACAAAAGAATCATCGGCCTATCAAGTAAGACCATAATCCTTCCCTTTTGTGCCCTGTATTTTTTTCCATTTTGTGTCCGTAACTGACGTTCTGCTACTGACTCTGCTTATGTTCGGCCTCCTTTGGACCCGGTAGCTACAGCCCGTGTGAAAAGAACGATTTGGTCTGGCATCGATCACTCACTAGTGGAAAACAGGGCACTAGTATCGGTTCCAGAGGGCATCTAGTTTCGGTTGGGCAACCAGGACTAGCCAATCAGGACTAGAGGCCCCCTCTAGTGTCGGTTGTCCATGAACCGGGATAAGAGGCCCTCCCACGTGGCCACGGAGGTGCCCGTTGGGCTGGAGACCTTCGTTACGAACTGGGACTAAAGGTAGGCCGTTTTTTTTTTCGATTATTTTTGAGGGTTTAGGGTTTAGGAGGGTTTAGGGGTTTCGGATGGTTTCCATCGTACGGGGATCAAGTTGATGCATATATACATAACACATATATATAATTACATGAAGATCACGTTGATGCATATATATAATACATAGAAATTAAGTAGTACATGAAGATCACGTTTCGGATAAAGTACTTAATTACATGGAGATCATTATTATATGGAGGCATACTATTTTACATCATAGTGGTACTCTCCGAATTTAGGTATGACATCCTCAAGAAAAAATCTCGCCAATTCCTCCGCAATTGCTTTGAAGCGGTCCTGCATTGGGAGCGCGTTCCGCTTTCTTGCCAACTTTAAAAGAATGATATCAAAATGAATACATGAGTTGTGTGTATATATATCAAATCATAATAAAACAATTATGAATGAAACTCAGCACAACTGATGGTAACAAAATAAAGTTGTGAATAATGTTTACGTACATCTTGATTTCTTCGGTTGTTGAATCTCTCGTTGGTCCTCATGCGAATGTACTCGCAAACGTAGAATCCACATAAATCAGTCCCCTGTGCCTGTTTATGACAAGTCTGTACAAGAATAGAATTCAATCAAATAATAATCAAGTATGATAATGCATGGTGCGCGGATCTAGGTAGTACTACTTACGTCGTTCAAACGCCATGTCAGCTTCAGTTTCCATTCACCGGGTTCTTCCTTGATGAACGTCTTCCAAACGGTGCCCGACAAAGAAAATGAACAATGGAGTTATTAATTACTTGATATCAGGAAATGAACGAAAGAGGCGATAAGAATTGAAATTACTCTGTGAGCATATCAAAACAGGTCTTGAATTCTTTAGGATCTCTCCTTAATGAGTCAAGGACTTCAACTTGTCCAGCGTGAATGTTAATGACGGGAACCTGTGCACGTTTATATACGCAGTCATGGATAACTCATCAGTTAGAACTTAACATCTGGTGAGCAAAATAGAATGTGTACAAGACAGTAACACTCACTTGAAGTTGTAAGGAAAAGGTATTTCTTTTTGTCATGTTGACGCTTCAAAAACCTTAGCAAAATCCCCGGTGTGTCCTTGTTATAATAGGGATTTTCTATGGTGACTTCATGAATTTTATCCGGATCAATGAACCCAATGTCTGTGATTTCATCCCTTTTGCATTCGAGAATCTTCAATCTGCATAATATAGCGCACAAAAGATTATAGTGAGGATAATTATAGACAATGAGCGAGCTGAGCTAATTAAAGACTTAAATTACAGAAATAAATCACTTATAGACAATAGCAACTGATGATAGATTTGTCGAGGGCCCGGAGATTGTATAACTGAAAAAGTTCGCTAAACTCAACGGACACAGCGTATTCTTGGAAGTAGTGCTCTTCCTTAACTGCCACCATGATACTGATTATCCCTTTCTTTGTGGCTTTCTTTTACCAGGTATGCAAATGACGCATTTTTGTTGTTAGGCACTTGACCTGCTCGACCAAATATTTCCCGGCAACATATTTATATGCTAGCTCAGAGATGGGGTAATCAGTTGTCGAACCTATATGCTGTTGAGAACCTTGCGCGGCCTTGTCGTCAAACACCTTGAGCGGGGGGACCGATTGTGCGTCTTGTTCTTCGAGCTGGGAACTTGTTTCCCTTTTTTCGGCTCCTCCGACTTATTGATATATGACTTGTCAATAGAACGCTCATAGTCTGAATGCGGCTTTGGTGGAGGGTTCCATAAGGCAGCGACGGTGCGCTCAACGACCTCCGCCGGTAATTTCTCCCTTGGTGGCTCGGGCTTTTTCGGTGCAAAAAGGCTATATTGTAGGCCTTAACGACGGCGTTGTTTTCCTCGGTACTCATTTCCCAAGGTCGCTTCTCAAGAGGCGGCGTTGTTTTCTCCTTTCTAGCTTTCTTCTTAACCGGCGTCCCGTTGTGGCGCTTCGTCGGGAGCCACTTAACGGGCGCTTCCTCACGCGGCGGAGGTGGACTTTGCTGCTGAGGTGGAGATCGAGATGGACTCGCGCTGGGGTCCCTCTCGGGTAGGGTTGGACTTTGCTGCTGAGGTGGACTGCTACAAGGAGGAGTCGGTGGCCTTGGCAAAGAGCCTGGAAAGACGATGTATTTCTTGTTCCATAGGACGAAACCCCGCTTGACATCTCCCAGTGTCTTCTCGTCACCTCCAGGAATCTCAAGATCCATTGTTTCAAATCCCGGCACAATTTCATCCACCCCGACACGAGCATAGCCAGCTGGAATGTCACCAAGATGGTAGCTTGCTCCAGGTTGATTTGGTAAAGCACAGCCGACCGCCACCTTCAAGGATATGTTCCTCATTGACATATGTAGCTCACAATCTGTCTTCTCCGTGACATCATCCACGGGGTAGCGAGCCGCCGGCGGTTCGCATGCAGATGCTTCCACGCTGCTTTTTTGCTGAGATGGGACGACATCGGCTTGAGGATCTTCTAGCTGCAGCTGCTGAGATGCCCTTTGCTGACTAATTGAGTCTATTTGCTGCTGCTGCGGTTCCACGCTGTTTTTTTTGCTGAGATGCGACGACATCGGCTTGAGGATCTTCTAGCTGCAGCTGCTGAGATGCCCTTTGCTGACTAATTGAGTCTATTTGCTGCTGCTGTCGCTGCACCTGACGTTCCAATTCTGATAACCGGTCTAACTCCTTCTTCCTCTTTCTCCCACGGCTTCTATAACTGTCAGCGCACTCCGGATACCCTTCCTTCAAGGTGACACCGTCGGGATGGCCTCGTAATCGTCCATAGTGTTCAGGATTCCCCAGGGCGAGTGTCAGCTCGACGTTCTCTCTCTCGGGATGGTACTCTCCCTTTCGAACTTTATTTATTGCGTCTACAAGCAACAGAGTGATTGTTTCAATTTTTTCCTTCCATTTTCCCTTTGCAACAATCAGCCCTGTCAGTGGGTCCAACACTGCCCCATGCGCGAACAACCTGAACTTGGACCTCTCGGGCCAGTCCGCCGTTTGTGGAGTGATCCCTTTAGCAAGCAGTTCTGCTTCAAAGGCTTCCCACCTAGTAATGGCAGTCTTGTAGCCACCTGTCCACAACCTATGGTGATATTTCTTCTTCCCAGCATTTATCTTATTTATGTCCGATCGGGCAACAGCGGTAGACGATATCTTATACGCCACAAATGCGGGCCAGTCATGTTTTATCTTCTCTAGTACTCCAGTGAAATTATCTGGATCTTCTTTTTCATATTTTCTCCATAATGTTTTCTTGCAGCTCTGGAATTGTGTGGCCATCTTCTTAAGAGTCCACTCCTTCACTTTCTCCTTCTTGCCTTCGGGTAGATTGAAATGTATCATGAGCGTATCATAAAGCAAATCTTTTGTATGTTCGCGGACATAACTAGCTTCATCTTCGTTGGCGTCCTTCGGCTGATGCCAATCTGTAATGGTGATCGGGAGCATGTCCCTAACAATGACTCCAGCTTGATTTACAAATTTACGGCAGTTCTGTATGGGTGCCAGCGGTTCGCCTTAACTTACTCGATCTTTAACCTTGGACCCTCGCTCGACATCCTTCTCGTTCGGCCTCGAGGACCTTGCTTTTTAGCAGATTTGCTCGATTTGGATGGCTAAAAGAAAAATGATTCGTTAATACGTGCAATAAAAATCAATTAATGCATCTAGTGATCAACACAACCTTAATATATATATACCTCGCCGGAGTTTGTTAAGGGCACTTCGTCGTCTCTTCTTTTTTCAGACTCAAGTCCCTCACCGGTGTCGTTCAGAAATTGTGAGCTGAAATCATCTTCTCCACCGGCACACGCATATATTATACGTTGCATTTGGTCTGCATTCTCGTCGTCTCTGAAAGGGGCGTCCATAGCTCAATGTCCCTGCAATCAATTATATATGATTTCAATTTTGTAATAAGAAAATGCCCAAATTTCTAAAATTAACATCTCCTAACATTTCCAAATTTGGGCCAGCTTTGTAACTACGACATTAAAAAAATTAATATCCGGGCTGACCCAAATTCCAGCCCAAATTTGGGCCAGCCCAAAGGATGGTGGGCGCGCGGCTACAGGCCACGGTCGATGATGTGGCCACGCAGGCGGAGAGGCTGCAGGCGCTCGTGGTCAATGCTGGCCCACCTGGCGACGTGGCCAGCATTGGGTCGACGCGCCGCGTCCGCCCCTGGCCACGAGCGCGTGGTCAAACCTGGCGCACCTGCCAGCGACCAACCGCCCCGTCTTCCCCACTCGGCCGCGTCCACGTGTAACCGCCCAGTAACCACCGCACGACCACGCCGTCGTCTTCCCCGCCCCCCTCGTCTTCCCCAGCGCCCTCGCCTTCCCCGCCCCCTCGTAGTCAATGCTAGCCCTGGCCTACCTGCCAGCGACCAACCGGGCCCCGTCGTCTTCCCCACCGCGGAGTCAATGTTGGCCCTGGCCCACCTGCCAGCGACCCACCGGCCCCCTCGTCGTCCCCACCCCCGAGTCAATGCTGGCCCTGGCTGGTCCTTTAAAAATAGACCCCGGCCGTGTGGATAGCGACACCAGTCCACACCGCCGCCCCCACCCCCCACCTAGCCCTAGCCCTGGCCCTAGCCGGTGCACAGCGGCCCCTCGCCGGAGCCATGTCGCGGTGGTTCAAGCAGCCCAAGAACCAGCACGAGTCCGGCTCCTCCTCCGGCCGGCGCGCTGCGCCTCCTCCTCCATCGCGCGCGGCCCTTCCTCCTCCTCCACCGCGCTCGGCCCTTCCTCCTCCTCCTGCCCGACGCTCCGTTCCGCCGCCACCGCCGGCGGCGTTCGGCATCGCGCCGCAGGGCGTGCAGATGGTTGGGGGAGCGGCGCCGGCGCGCCGTGCCGGTGCAGCGGATGCGGCGCTACGTCCGTGTGGAGGAGTGCTGGTGGCATTGGAACAATGCCACCCCGGTGTACTGGTCCGACGTGCACCTGCCGGAGGACTGGCACCTGAATCCGCAGCGGATTCCGGCCAGTGGCCGGGCCAGGGTGGTGGAGATCGCGCGCCGCCGCCGGCTCCTCACACCTCTTCAATGACCCCGCCTATGCGCCGGAGTCCCCCAACTGGGACCAGTGGTTCGCGGACGAGCATGACGACCGCCGCCGCGCTTACTTCGCGCAGGCCCCAGCACCGCCGCAGGAGCCCGAGGCGTACCGCGCACCGCCGCCCGGCTGGGAGCCCGAGCTGTAGTTCGAGGAGGAGATTCTCGACGACAATGACCCGGAGATGCAGGCCGCCTACGAGGCGTCCCTTCGCTCCCTCGTCGACGACGAGGTCAAGCGCTGGGAACAAGTGCTGGCCGCGGCCCAGCCGCCGGCGCCACCACTGCCGTGGTGGCAGCACATGGCCCAGGAGCAGGAGGCCGAGGAGCGGGAGTTGGAGCCTGCTCCTCCAATGCCTGCCGGCCTCCTTGACCAGTCTTGCGTCTGGACTGGCGGCAGGTGGTCGCCGCCGCCGCAGGAGCAGGAGGAGCCAGCCCAGGGGCAGCCGCAGCAGGAGCCGGAGGAGCAGCACCTTCCGATGGAGGAGCAGCCGCCGCCGGCCCATCTGTGGACCGCATCGGGCTACGTCTGCCTCTCCGACGACGACTAGGCCTCCGGCGCCGCCGCCGTACCCCCTAAAATGTAATGGCCTTTAGGTCTTTTTTTTTACTCTATATTGTGGCCCGCCCCCTAAAATGTAATGGCCTTTAGGCCTTCTATTATATATAAATAATATTAAGGAAATGTCCCCTCCCCCTTTATGTAATGTCCCCGGCGTCGGTGCCCACCGTGGTTCGATTTGAGCGAGAGAGGATCCGGACGGGGAGAGTGAGGTGATAAAAGACAGTACCTTGCGCGCGAGGGACGGTGGCGTGGGTGTGGGTGCTCGGGGACTCGACGGCGAGGAAGAGGGCGGCCGCAATGACCGGAGCAGGAGAAAGCGGCGGCGGCACGGAGCAGAGGAGCACGGCAAGGCAGCCTGGCGGCGTCTTCCTCTCCTTGGGCCTGGCGGCAAAATGCGGGGACGAGAGGAAGGGGAGGGATCTAAAAGGCACTAATGGGCCTTTAGTCCCGGTTCCAGCCACGAACCGGGACTAAAGGTCCATTTTTGGGCCGCTGCCAAATTAGCGCGCCAAAGCCCACCTTTAGTACCGGTTCCAGCCACGAACCGGGACTAAAGGATCTTTTGTAATTTTTTCTATTTTCTTTTTCCTGGTTTATTTTATTCTATTGATTTAATTGTTCAAATTTGACAAACTTTATATCAAACGTAAGCCCTGGACATGTAGAATCTTTTGGTACTGGTTATTTTCAAATTTGACTATGTTGAATGTATTCAAATTTCAAATAGACGAGTTGAGTAAATTTGATTATCCAA
Source organism: Poa pratensis (assembly GCA_947311845.1). Classification (NCBI taxonomy): domain Eukaryota; kingdom Viridiplantae; phylum Streptophyta; class Magnoliopsida; order Poales; family Poaceae; genus Poa; species Poa pratensis. The sequence continues at coordinate 39,762,486 of CAMZMU010000070.1, forward strand.
AACTATCGACGGTTCAGTGATATAACCACTACTTGTGTACCTAAAAACATTTTTGTAAAATTTTCAGAGCAAACTATCACACACTTGTAGTTCAAATTTGAATTACTTTCAGAAAATAGTCATAAAGTCGTTTAAATAGGCGAAATTAGGTAGAAACCAAGAAAATTAGTAATATTTGTGGATTATCCATACAATATGGTCTACTTTGTGAGAAATTTGGATGGGTGCCATTTTGCACCATATTTGTTGTACTTGCTTCACAAAAAATATCATTTTTGACACTTAAAAATGAAAAATAATATTTATATAAGTAATTTGAAAAAACTCAGTTCTGCAACATTGTTTGTCATACCAAGATACAGTTATGTGTCCTCTGTCTCATAGAACCAGGATCAAAAAGGTTTCATACATTATTACACATGACCATCAACATCCTTTTCTAGTGTTGTGGTATAAACTTCTTCTTCGTGTGTGTCCCTTTCTTCTGATTGCGCCGTAACCATGGACAATCTTCATCATTCAACACGATGCTTGGGTCAGTTTTCACTGTGAAGGGCGGAATTTCATGAAACTTATTGTAATCTTCTGACATGTCTGTCTTATCCTCCACTCCCACGATGTTTCTTTTCCCTGAAAGAACTATGTGGCGCTTTGGCTCATCGTATGATGTATTCGCTTGCTTATCTTTTCTTTTTTTCGGTTTGGTAGACATGTCCTTCACATAGAAAACCTGATCCACTTCACTGGCTAGGATGAATGGTTCGGTGTCGTACCCAAGATTCTTGAGATCCACTGTAGTCATTCCGTACTGTGGGTCTACCTGTACCTCGCCTTTCAGGTTGAACCATTTGCACCAGAACAAAGGACCTTGAAAGAAGGTCCATAGTCATGTTCCCATATTTGTTCTATGTAACCATAATATGTGTCCTTTTGCCCATTGTTGTTTGTTGCATCAAAGCGGACACCACTGTTTTGGTTGGTGCTCTTTTTATCTTGGTCGGCCGTGTAAAATGTATTCCCATTTATCTCGTACCCTTGAAAAGTCAATATAGTCGAAGATGGTGCCTTGGCCAACAAGTATAGCTGTTCTCCAATAGTGGTGTCATTAATGAGACGTGTTTGCAACCAACCGCCGAAATTCTTCACGTGTTCTTCATCAATCCAATCTTTAGGTTGCTCCGGGTATTTCAAGCGTAAAATATTCTTGTGTTCCTTGATATACGGAGCCACCAAGCTGGAATTATGTAGAACTGTGTAGTGTGCTTGAGTGAAAGAATGCCCGTCCATACATATTGTTGCTTTCTTTCCTAGCGTGACTTTTCCACGCAGTCTCCCCTCATAGCGCGATTGAGGAACACCGATCGGCTTAAGGTCAGAAATAAAGTCAACACAAAACTCAATGACCTCCTCTGTTCCATAGCCCTGGAGATGCTTCCTTCTGGCCTAGCACGGTTATGAACGTATTTCTTTAAGACTCCCATGAACCTCTCAAAGGGGAACATGTTGTGTAGAAATACAGGACCGAGAATGGAAATCTCTTCGACTAGGTGAACTATGAGGTGCGTCATAATATTGAAGAAGGATGGTGGGAACACTAACTCGAAGCTGACAAGACATTGGACCACATCATTCTGTAAACTTGGTAGAGTTTCTGGATTGATCACCTTCTGAGAAATTGCATTGAGCAATGCACATAGCTTCACAATGGGTATTCGAACATTTTCTGGCAGAAGCCCCCTCAATGCAACCGGAAGTAATTGTGTCATAATCACGTGGCAGTCATGAGACTTTAGGTTTTGGAACTTTTGCTCTGTCATGTTTATTATTCCCTTTATATTCGACGAGAAGCCAGACGGGACCTTGATACTGTTCAGGACTTCAAAAAAGATCTTCTTCTCTTCTTTGGTAAGAGCGTAGCTGGCACGACCTTGATACTTCTCTGGATTCAGGTGTTTGTCTCGTTCGTGCATACGTTCCTGGTCCTGCCGTGATTCCGGTGTATCTTTCATCTTCCCATACACGCCCAAGAAGTTTAGCAGGTTCACGCAAAGATTTTTTGTCACATGCATCACGTCGACTGCAGAGTGAACCTCTAAGATTTTCCAATAGGGTAGCTCCCAAAATATAGATTTCTTCTTCCACATGGGTACGTGTCTGTCAGCGTCATTCGGAACAGATTGTCCGCCAAGACCCTTTCCAAAGATTACTTTTAAATCCTTGACCATATCATATATAACATCCCCAGTAGGACGGGTAGGCTTCGTCCGATGATCTGCCTCACCTTTGAAATGCTTGCCTTTTTTTTACGGGATGCTGTTTTGGAAGAAATCGACGATGCTGATACCCGATGACGTAGTTACCTACGTCAAAAGAATATGGGTTAGATTGAGACTCCAAGTGCTGAGTGTGTAGTAAGTGGAAGACGTGTTTACCCCACGAGGGGTGACTCGAGGGTTTAATATCGAACTCTCGGGGAATCAGTAGTGAAGATTTATCTTTCCTATCCTTCTTTTGGTTACCTATGTTGTCTCAACATAGCCGGTCCCAAGCCCGGATAAAGGAGGAGGGTTGTGATAGGCTTGGCAAGCCAACGGAAAAAACCCAGCCACTCTTATGGAGATGAAACCCAAAAGAACTTCGTTGGGGCGTAACCCTCTTAGCGACGCGCCATATCGGAACCCGGTATGGTGTCAAATGGGCAAGGGCCGGGCCGCCACCCCCCTGGTGGCGCGCCGTATCTTGATCTGGATACGGTGATAAGTGAGCAAGGATCGGGTCGTCGCATCCTTAGTGGCGCGCTGCATCAACGCCCGGGTGTAGTGAAAAATGAGCAAGGGTCTTCGCATTTGACTCGACGAGTGCGGAGGGTAAGGAAGTTAGCCGAGCCTAGGAGGATCCGCTTAGGTAGCTGGAACGTAGGGTCCCTGACGGGCAAGTTACGGGAGTTAGTTGATACGGCGATAAGGAGGCGTGTTGATGTCCTATGTGTCCAAGAGACCAAATGGAAGGGACAGAAGGCGAAGGAGGTGGAGGATACCGTCTTTAAGCTGTGGTACACGGGGACAACCTCAAACAAAAATGGGGTAGGCATCTTGATCAACAAGAGCCTCAAGGATGGAGTAGTGGACGTCAAGAGGCAAGGAGACCGGATTATCCTAGTCAAGCTGGTTGTTGGGGACTTGGTTCTCAATGTTATCAGCGCGTATGCCCCGCAAGTAGGCCACAACGAGAGCACGAAGAGAGAGTTCTGGGAAGGTCTCGAGGACTTGGTTAGGAGAGTACCTACTGGTGAGAAGCTCTTCATAGGAGGAGACCTCAATGGCCATGTGGGTACATCTAACACAGGTTTTGAAGGGGTGCATGGGGGCTTTGGCTATGGCATCAGGAACCAAGAAGGGGAGGATGTCTTAAGCTTCGCCCTTGCCTACGACATGGTCGTAGCCAACACCCTCTTTAGAAAGAGAGAATCCCACCTAGTGACTTTCAGTAGTGGCCAACACTCTAGCCAGATCGATTTTGTCCTCTCTCGAAGAGAAGATAGACGCGCTTGCCTTGATTGTAAGGCGATACCTGGAGAGAGTGTTGTCCATCAACATAAGCCGGTGGTGGCTGACTTCCGTTTTTGGATTCGTGTCCAGCGGGATAAGCGCCCAAAAGTTGCTAGAACAAAGTGGTGGAAGTTAAAGGGAGAGGCAGCTCAAGCTTTTAAGGAGAGGGTTTTTAAGGAGGGCCCTTGGGAGGAAGGAGGCGATGCAAACAGTATGTGGATGAGGATGGCGACTTGCATTCGGAAGATTGCATTAGAGGAGTTTGGGGTGACCAGGGGAAGTAGAAGGGATGCTAAGGATACCTGGTGGTGGAACGTTGAGGTCCAGAAGGCTATTAAGGAGAAGAAGGATTGTTTCAGACGCCTACACCTGGACAGGAGCGCAACCAACATGGAGATATACAAGGGGGCAAGGAAGGCCGCAAAGCGAGCGGTGAGCGAGGCAAGGGGTCGGGCGTATGAGGACCTCTACCAGCGTCTAAACACGAAGGAAGGCGAAAGAGACATCTATAAGATGGCGAAGACGAGAGAAAGGAAGACGAGGGATGTCAACCATGTCAAATGCATAAAGGACGGAGCGGATCAACTCCTCGTGAAGGACGAAGATATCAAGCGTAGATGGCGAGAGTACTTCGACGACCTGTTCAATGGAGAGAATGAGAGCTCTACCATTGAGCTAGATGATTCCTCCGATGATACCAGCCGACGCTTTGTGCGGCGTATCCAGGAGGCTGAGGTTAGGGAGACTTTGAAGAGGATGAAAGGAGGCAAGGCAATGGGCCCTGATGGTATCCCCATCGAGGTGTGGAGAGGCCTTGGAGACATAGCGATAGTGTGGCTAACTAAACTTTTCAACCTCATTTTTCGGTCAAACAAGATGCCCGAAGAATGGAGGCGGAGTACATTAGTGCCAATCTTCAAGAACAAGGGGGATGTTCAAAGTTGCACTAATTGCCGTGGAATCAAGTTGATGAGCCATACAATGAAGCTATGGGAGAGAGTCATTGAGCACCGTTTAAGAAGATTGACAAGCGTGACCAAAAATCAATTTGGTTTCATGCCTGGGAGGTCTACCATGGAAGCCATCTTCTTGGTACGACAACTTATGGAGAGATACAGGGAGAAGAAGAAGGATCTTCATATGGTGTTCATTGACTTGGAGAAGGCGTATGATAAGATACCACGGAATGTCATGTGGTGGGCCTTGGAGAAACACAAAGTCCCAACAAAGTACATTACCCTCATTAAGGATATGTATGATAATGTTGTGACAAGTGTTCGAACAAGTGATGGCGACACCGATGACTTTCCAATTAAAATAGGACTGCACCAGGGGTCAGCTTTGAGCCCTTATCTCTTTACTTTGGTGATGGATGAGGTCACAGGGGATATACAAGGAGATATCCCATGGTGTATGCTCTTTGCGGATGATGTGGTGCTAATTGACGATAGTCGGGCGGGGGTTAATAGAAAGTTAGAGCTGTGGAGGCGGACTCTAGAATCGAAAGGTTTTAGGCTTAGTAGAACCAAAACTGAGTACATGAGGTGCATTTTCAGTACTACTAGGCACGAGGAGGAAGAGGTTAGGCTTGATGGACAGGTGGTACCTGAGAAAGACACCTTCCGATATTTGGGGTCTATGCTCCAGAAGGATGGTGATATCGATGAAGATGTGAGTCATCGAATCAAAGCTGGTTGGATGAAGTGGCGCCAAGCTTCTGGCGTCCTCTGTGATAGGAAAGTGCCACAAAAGCTAAAAGGCAAGTTCTATAGAACGGCGATTCGACCTGCGATGTTGTATGGCGCAGAATGTTGGCCGACCAAGAGACGACATATCCAACAGTTAGGTGTAGCGGAGATGCGCATGTTGAGATGGATATGTGGCCACACAAGAAAGGACCGGGTTAGGAATGATGATATACGTGAGAGAGTTGGGGTAGCACCAATTGAAGAGAAGGTTGTCCAACACCGTCTAAGATGGTTTGGTCATATAGAACGTAGGCCTCCGGAAGCGCCATTGCATACCGGACGGATAATGCGGGATGAGAATGTTAAGTGGGGTCGTGGTAGGCCAAATTTGACATGAGAGGAGTCTGTTAAGAGAGATCTGAAGGATTGGAATATCACCAAAGAACTAGCCATGGATAGGGCTGCGTGGAAGTTAGCTATCCATGTGCCAGAACCATGACCTAGTTTCGAGATCTTATGGGTTTCAACTCTAGCCTACCCCAACTTGTTTGGGAAAAAAGGCTTTGTTGTTGTTGTTGTTGTTGTTATCCTTCTTTTGGTTACCTACAAAACAAAGTAAATGTTTTGGTCCTCAACCTCACCTAGTGGTTGTCAAGCACAAGGTGTGAGAATGATATCAAGATAATATGCAATGCAAACAAGAAATAAATATGCAATGGTGGTAAATAAATATGCAAGGATGGTGGTAGCAATGATAAATGATATTTTTGGGTTTTATATGATGAATGCAAGATGTAAAAGTGTTTTTGTATTTTCGGATTTTTAAATGGCAGAAAATGGAAAGTGGTAAAAGTGTTGGAAAGGTGTTTCTTATGATTAAAAATGGACCGGGGTTCATGGTTTCACAAATGCACTCTCTCTTTAATAAAGTGGTAGACAATGGAACACTAGAGTTGACATATGAGATTGCAACACAACAGTTTAATGACAAGTTATAATTATATGGGCATCACGTCCTAACATAGAGACCTTTTGGTTATTAGTCTCTCTTATACTCCACCAAGATGCGAACTAAATCATAACACCTCAGTAATTAAGATAACTCAGAGTATAGCAATAAGTATCATGACATGAAGTTAAAATAAGAACATGCTAGATCTAGTCATGGAGTAGTGGCAATGGTCACACCCACATCTCCGGTAGCATGGTATTTCTTTTTATCCCTAGTGAGGCAACAAAGTAAGGTAAGATACCCAAGTGGATCGCAGAACTTTCTCTCACGTTCACTGCACTAGCCACCCCCCGTTACTCCAACTAATGCACACGTTCCCCCTCACACGCTCTCATAAACATGCTTGATCATGACAAGTAAATAAGAACGGGGTACATAATATGCATCTACTTTCATAACTGAAACAAAACCATTGCAATCTCAAACATATATTAACTCATAAAAAGATCCACCACAAAGGTATTACATAGATGACCGTAATCATGTTCAGCAGCTCATACGGTACTAATTAGTGAAGCTCAAGAGAGAGAGATACATAAGTTACTTCCACAAACCCATAGTCCAGAGGTGGACTACTCCCTCTTCATCATGGAGACGGTGGAGAAGTCGTTGGAGAAGATGGAGACCACGCCGGCAGCGCCCCGCCGGAGTTTTCCCCCTCCAATCTGCAACTCCAGGTCTCTGTTTCGGTGTTTCTGTGTTTCTGCGGCGCTCCTTCCAGAGAACGTCGGGGGATTTTTATAGGGTTTTAGGTCAAAACGAGTCGGTGGAGGAAAGATCGACGGCAACGGAGCTCCGAGGCCCAAAGGGGGGTCCCACGCGGCCAGGTACTGGCCGCGTGGGCCCACCTTTGGCCCTCGGGCTCCGCTTGTTTGCTTCCTTCGCTCCCAGTCTTCTTCCTTCCAAAAATGATGCTCGTAAATTTCCAGGTCATTTGGACGTCGTTTGGGTCCCTGAAACATTAAAATATAGAAATAGGGTTTTCTGCCTGTGCAGGGTTAATTCCATAAAAATAGGAAACATATCAAATATTCCCAAAATCATTATAAAACAGTGATATAACCCTTATATGATGCAAATATGACTGGAATATAAGTAAAATAATGCAAAGTTCATGTATGCATTTTACATGCATCAACATCCCCAAGCTTAACCTATACTCGTCCTCGAGTATGAAGGTGATAAAACTAACATGGACTTTGCAATTTAATACTATCAATGGATATCAAAGATGATTACTATTGCTACATAGAGTCAAATGATTCATTCTTAAAAGGAGTAGCAATATGCAAGATAGTTTATGAAGTGATATCAAGTATTCAATGCAAGGATGTTCAATGATAATTCACAAAGTGTAACATAAAGAAAGTACTATGGACCACATGTATGCATAATGAAAGTAAGAACATCCTACAATGGTCATAGAGATGAAAATCTGAATATAAAAGGTGGACACTTTGGAAAGATATATATGAGTAGAGGTAAAGCATGAATAAGTTTCATCTAACTTCTGAACTTCTCTACTTAAGTTAATGATTGTAATGTGGTAATCCTTGGTGTCAAGCTCTCATTCCCCTATCATAGCATCTTGAATGATTAAGTTTAAAGTGAAAGCAAATATGAGTAGTGTGCTTGACAAAGTACAGGTTGAAAGTCTCATGCCCCTTGAATACAAGTACCTACTCCATGTGTTACTCAACTTGGGAAACAAAGCAAGTTCAAGTTAAATATCATTGTAAGTAATAATAGTATCATTAAGAGCGTCAACTGGGGTACCTCTTGTCCCAGGATATGGAACAAGCCCATATCAAAATGACAAGACAAACAAACACAATGAACAATCTCAACACCCTTTTTATTTACCATTAGATAGCTTTTTATTGTAAGGTGTATCACAGAAGGTTCACCATAGCATGTAAGTAAATTTCCACCATGAATGATGCATGGCTTAGATTAGCGGCCCAGGCGTCTCTCTAACCATTTATACAAACTCATTTAAACTACTTCATTTCCACATTTATTTCACCCATGGTAAGCATCCATAAACAAAAGTACATGATATCAACTAAATGAATGAAGTGCATGTTGAAAGCTTGCCATGTGACAGCACATATGAGCTAACTCTCAACCAAAGACATTTGTCAAGCCACAACATCATAATTTTAATCACAATGGGTCATGTTTTATTATGCAATGAAAGTAAAGTGTGCATCAAGTTCGAGAGAGCTCTATAACCAACTTTTCCCATAACAATCAACAACATAAGCATTTTCATTCAGAGGTATAGATAACACAAATATCATGATAAACATACTCGGAATAGCATAAAGCTAATAGGTAGATATGGTGGACTCACTGGAAAAACTTTGGTTGAAGGTGTTGGAAACAAGTTTTTGCTTGTTGGAATTTTTGGGCTAGCAAGAGGGAGAAAGTTGACCATCTAAATGCATGCATGAGTGTCCATAGAACTAACTAATCCATGTTAAACAAGTAAATAACATTCAGCATCAAAACATGAATAAAAGATAGCTCTTGATAAAATACTTGCAAATTATTACTCATTAACAAGCTCATGAATCATGCAACTATATGTATCTTTTAAAATCAACTCAACATCCCTTTTCCCAATCTTATAATAGCATCCAACATAATTCAACCCAAATTTCCAGTAGCTCTCTCATATATAAATGATAGTGTGGTGGTCTCACAAAATAAAAATCAAACCAAACAAACAAAAAAAGACGCTCCAAGTTTATGCGATAAAGTGTTTCGATCGAAAAACAGAAGTTAGACGTGTGCAAACCGAGAGTGTGTAGGTCCAGTGGGGTTGTCTTCACATCCCCAAGCTTATGGTCTTCACCATCCTTGGATAGCTCTTGGTGCATCTCCTCTAATCCCTGTGAAAAAACTTCAAAACACCGTTTCTCCCATTTCTTTTCTGTGGGGTGCATTAGTAGTGATAAACAAATAGATTTCTTGCTGCATATAATCCTTGAACAAAAATTCATATGAATGTCCAGAAAGTGTATAATGTTGTATGCCTACTCATAAACTCAATTGGATCAAAAAGATTCAAGTTAAAAGTTCAAAGCATGCATCAAACAAAATGGGACAGAATCTGTCCAGAAAAACAGCAGCAGCAAAACGTATTTTTCTACCCTACTTAACTTTGTCGAAAAATTCCGAAAAATTCATGCATACAGAGGATGAAAAGTTGCAACTACAGTTCAAATATGAGCTCATTCGGAGTTACAGAATAAGAATTAAAAATCATACCGTGCACAGATTCGTGCAGGAATAAAATCTCCGAACGCTATAAGCAACTTTTCAAACCAAAATGAGTAAAACTTGGCACTTTATTAAAAATTCCAGAAACTAAACTAAAACAAAGTCTCTTGTTACAGCAAGAGGACACAAAGAAAATCACAAATAAAAACAACCGGGTTGCCTCCCGTAAAGCGCTTTCTTTATAGCCATATAGCTAGGCTTCTTACTTGATGTTTATTGTGGACGAAGCTCATGAGGGAGCTTGAACTGATGTGCCCTCTTCCTTGGGAAGTGTTCCATGCACTTCTTGTGTGGAAACTGAAACTTCACATTCCCTTCTTTTGAATCAATGATAGCACCTGTAGTACGAAGAAAAGGTCTTCCAAGAATAATTGGACTAGAGGTTTTATTCCCCATATCCATGATTAGAAAATCAACAGGCACAAATGTCATATGTAACTCTACCATAACATCACTTACTTTCCTAAAGCATGTTTAATGGAATCATCAGCAAGTGCAAGTTCAATAGAGCATTTTTCAAGATTTTTCAATTCAAGTACTTCATATAGTTCTTTAGATAAAACAGAGACACTAGATCCTAGATCAAGTATAGCATGGTGTGTCTCTTTTCCAATGGTTACTAGGACTTTGGGAATCCATATATCCCCAAGCTTAGGTGGTATCATAGCCTCTTGGTTGTACCTAGCAATCTTTTCTTTCAAGACATGATTAGCAATATAAGAACCAAAACCAGCTTGGTTAGAGTTGATGGAAGGATCACTTGCAAATTTTTGTAAGATAGATATTAATTCATGCAAGCTACAATTCTCTAAGTCAAGCAATGGTTCCTTGACTTCACTAAGCATTTTAACTTCCTCAACTTTCTTTTCCTTTTTAACCCAAACTTGTTGCTTAACAGGAACTTCTTTCACATGTTTAAATGATGAGTCTTTTCTTATTGAATCACTAACACAAACCAGCTTTTCCTCAATTCTATTGAGGTAAACATCTTTTTCAAGAAATTCCTTCTCACATAATCTTAGTTTATGCATGACATTAACTAATTCATTGTTTATCTTGGGAATAATGTTTTCAGAATAAGATACTAGTTGTTCAAAATCCTCTTTACTTGGTAGCTTCTCTAACTTAGTTTCAAATTTATCTTTGGATAATGCAAGTGCTACCGCGGTGTCCTCCAACTTTTTCTTGCTACCCACAAAGCTACCAAAGATTCTTCTAAGTGTCATGGCTGCACAAGGTGGTGTTGACAACACAAAACTTCCCCTGTAGCCCCATCTAAAGCATTTTGGTACCAAGGGTCTATTCCATAATAGAAGTAAAGATTTAGCTTTTCATCTTCACAAGGTGTAGGATCTTCATAGTGCATCCTATTAATTCTTACCCAAGCATCTTTTAATGTTTCTCCATGATATTGTTTAAAATTAGAAACCGAATTCAATGGAGGACTCACTCCTTGTTTGTTTCCCAGAACCATGATTGCAAGTTTTTATGTGTTTTTTAATTTTTATGCAAAACTGAAAATAAAATGACACTAAATGATGCAAACCGAAATAACAAATGCAACACAAAATGCAAAACTGAAAATAAATATGCAAACCGAACTTAAAAATGCAAGACAATGACAAAACAAGATAAATTGCTTTGAAGGTAAAGATGGATAAGATGATGCTCACGTAGGTGCAACCTCCCCAAGCTTAGGTGTTAGCACAAGTTGGTGATGAAGTTGACTTGGTGAGATATCCTTGGATAAACCCGGCGCCAGAAAACAGAGCTAGTGCAGGGGACCCTTGGATAAACCTTTCAGCAATGATTCCCCGGCAACGGCGCCAGAAAACAGTCTTGATGCCCGATGACGTAGTTACCTGCGTCAAAAAATATGGTTAGGTTGAGACTCCAAGTGCAGAGTGTGTAGTAAGTGGAAGACGTGTTTTCCCCACGAGGGGTGACTCGAGGGTTTAATATCGAACTCTCGGGGAATCAGTAGTGAAGATTTATCTTTCCTATCCTTTTTGGTTACCTACAAAACAAAGTAAATGTTTTGGTCCTCAACCTCACCTAGTGGTTGTCAAGCACAAGGTGTGAGAATGATATCAAGATAATATGCAATGCAAACAAGAAATAAATATGCAATGGTGGTAAATAAATATGCAAGGATGGTGGAAGAAATGATAAATGATATTTTTGGGTTTTATATGATGAATGCAAGATGTAAAAGTGTTTTTGTATTTTCGGATTTTTAAATGGCAGAAAATGGTAAAGTGGTAAAAGTTGTTGGAAAGGTGTTTCTTATGATTAAAAATGGACCGGGGTTCATGGTTTCACAAATGCACTCTCTCTTAATAAAGTGGTAGACAATGGAACACTAGAGTTGACATATGAGATTGCAACACAACAGTTTAATGACAAGTTATAATTATATGGGCATCACGTCCTAACATAGAGACCTTTTGGTTATTAGTCTCTCTTATACTCCACCAAGATGCGAACTAAATCATAACACCTCAGTAATTAAGATAACTCAGAGTATAGCAATAAGTATCATGACATGAAGTTAAAATAAGAACATGCTAGATCTAGTCATGGAGGAAGTGGCAATGGTCACACCCACATCTCCGGTAGCATGGTATTTCTTTTTATCCCTAGTGAGGCAACAAAGTAAGGTAGAGATACCCAAGTGGATCGCAGAACTTTCTCTCACGTTCACTGCACTAGCCACCCCCCGTTACTCCAACTAATGCACACGTTCCCCCTCACACGCTCTCATAAACATGCTTGATCATGACAAGTAAATAAGAACGGGGTACATAATATGCATCTACTTTCATAACTGAAACAAAACCATTGCAATCTCAAACATATATTAACTCATAAAAAGATCCACCACAAAGGTATTACATAGATGACCGTAATCATGTTCAGCAGCTCATACGGTACTAATTAGTGAAGCTCAAGAGAGAGGAGAGATACATAAGTTACTTCCACAAACCCATAGTCCAGAGGTGGACTACTCCCTCTTCATCATGGAGACGGTGGAGAAGTCGTTGGCGAAGATGGAGACCACGCCGGCAGCGCCCCGCCGGAGTTCTCCCCTCCAATCTGCAACTCCAGGTCTCTGTTTCGTGGTTTCTGTGTTTCTGCGGCGCTCCTTCCAGAGAACGTCGGGGGGCTATTTTTATAGTCGGTTTTAGGTCAAAACCGAGTCGGTGGAGGAAAGATCAACGGCAACGGAGCTCCGAGGCCCAAAAGGAGGGGTCCCACGCGGCCCATGTACCTGGTCACGTGAGCCCACCTATCTTGGCACTCGGGTCTCCGCTTGTTTGCTTCCTTCGCTCCCAAGTCTTCTTCCTTCCAAAAATTGACGCTCGTAAATTTGCAGGTCATTTGGACGTCGTTTAGGTCCCTGAAACAATAAAATATAGAAATAGGGTTTTCTGCCTGTGCAGGGTTAATTCTATAAAAATAGGAAACATATCAAAGATTCCCAAAATCATTATAAAACAGTGATATAACCCTTATATGATGCAAATATGACTGGAATATAAGTAAAATAATGCAAAGTTCATGTATGCATTTTACATGCTTCAGATGCCCCGGGTACACATTCTTGTTTCCCAAATATATACTTTCAGTCTCACCTAAACAGTGCGTGCATGCGTTGTATCCCTTGTTTGACTGTCCTGAAATATTACTAAGAGCAGGCCAATCATTGATGGTTACAAACAACAACGCTCGTAGGTCAAATTCCTTTTGTTCGTGCTCATCCCACACAGGTACACCTTCGTCACGCCACAACTGTAAAAGTTCTTCAACCAATGGCCTCAGGTACACATCAATGTCGTTGCCGGGGTGCTTCGGGCCTTGGATGAGCACTGACATCAAAATGAACTTCCACTTCATGCACAACCAAGGAGGAAGGTTATAGATACATAGAGTCACAGGCCAGGTGCTATGACTGGAGCTCTGCTCTCCGAAAGGATTAAAACCATCTGTACTTAGACCAAATCTTAAGTTCCTTGCATCGTCTGAAATTTGTCGGGAACTCTCTGTCGATTTTTCTCCACTGCGACCCATCAGCGGGGTGTCTCAGCATCACGTCTTTCTTACGGTCTTCTTTGTGCCATCTCAACAACTTGGCATGCTCTTTGTTTTGGAACAAACATTTCAACCGTGGTATTATAGGAGCATACCACATCACCTTGGCAGGAACCCTCTTCTTGGGGCGCGGCTCGCCCTCAACATCACCAGGGTCATCTCGCCTGATCTTATACCGCAATGCACCGCATACTGGGCATGCATTCAAATTCTCGTACTCCTCACCGCGGTAGAGGATGCAGTCATTGATGCATGCATGTATCTTCTGCACCTCTAATCCTAGAGGGCAGACAACCTTCTTTGCTTCGTACGTACTAGAGGGCAATACGTTATCCCCTGGAAGCATCTTCTTTATTATTTTTAGCAACTTTTCAAATCCCTTGTCAGAAGTACCATTCTCTGCCTTCCATTGCAGCAATTCCAGTGTGGTACCCAGTTTTTTCTGGCCATCTTCGCAATTTGGGTACAACAATTTGTTGTGATCCTCTAACATTCTCTCCAACTTCAACCTCTCATTTTCACTTCCACAGTTTATCTTCGCATCAAGAATGGCCCGACGAAGATCGTCATCGGGCTCATCAACAATGGGCTCTTTTTCAGCTTCGTCTTCCCCCATTGTACTACCACCGTGTTCGGTGAACATAGGATAATTGTCATTATCCTCTTCTTCTTCATTGTCTTCCATTATAACCCCTCTTTCTCCGTGCTTGGTCCAACAATTATAGCCGGGCATGAAACCGGACTGAATCAGGTGGATGTGAAGGGTTTTGGAGGAAGAATAATCCATCGTATTCTTACATGCACTACATGGTCAACAAATAAAACCATTCGCCCGCTTGTTTGACTCAGCCACATGGAGAAAATGATGCATGCCACTAATGAACTCGGGACTGCGTCGGTCACCATACATCCATTGCCGGTTCATCTGCATTATATAAGTATATCAAAAACCATTACACTACATCATGAATAGATAAGTGACCAAAATAATTAATACAAGTTCATCATATTAAAAGCAAAATAGAGTAGTGACCAAATGTAATACATAGTTCTCATAAAACATCCACTGAAACTAACATGCAACTATCTAAATTTTTTAAATCCAACAACAAATGCGATCAAAATCGTAACTAAGGTAATTACTGAACCAACAGCATAATGGCATATTTTCTAATCTTTTTAATCTTCAAGCGCATTGCATCCATCTTGATCTGGTGATCATCGACGACGTCGGCAAGTTTGAAGTCCAATTTCATCTTCTCTTCTAGGCATTGGAGACGAAGATCTTCACTTCTTTTCAATTTTGCTTTCAAATCATTATTTTCTTTTTCAAATAAATTTAGCATCTCGACTAGAGGGTTGGTTGGAATTTCCGGTTTAACTACCTCCTAAATAAAAATATCTATGTCAAGTTGGTCGGCATAATTAGTCATAAACCGAAATGAAGGTAATAGTTATAAAAGTATACCACATCCGAATCATAGACCGGACGAGGGCCGACGGGGACGGATATCAAAACCATGGCACTATACATATAAAAAACAATTTAAGAAAATTATACAACTAATAACTATGCATGTAAATCATAAAACTAAGTTTTTTTTAAATAAAATATAAAAACAAGAGGCTCACCGAGGTGGTGCCGGTGACGGGACGGCGCGGGCGATCGACGGCGGTGAGGACGGGGACAACACTAAAACCCACAAATCATACTTTAATTTGAGCTCAAACTGCATATAAAACAAATGAAATCCCTAACCTAGGCATTTCATCGAACACCTAGCTAGCACTAGAAAAATGAAATGAGCTAAAGTAGCAACGAAATGAGCTAAAGTAGCAACGCCGGAAGTGCTAACATTTGGATAGATGGGGCGCCGTTAATCTTGACAAATGGTGGCAAAAAATGGGGACAAACTCGAGCTCAGGAGAGGAAATAGATGAGAAAATGTTGATGAACTCGAGCTCAAAAATGGCCATGGCCGGCTCGGGGGGTGGAAGATGATATAGGAAAACTTTAGTCCCGGTTCGTGATACCGGTAGTAAAGGGTCGCGGCGCTGGCCCCACCTCTGCGGCCGCCTGCCACGACCCTTTAGTACCGGTCCGTACCACGAACCGGGACTAAATGTCCCCTACGAACCGGGACTGGACCTGGCCGGCGCCCTGGGCATTCGAACCGGGACTAGTGCCCCCATTGGTACCGGTTCGTAAGGGAACCGGGACGAAAGGGCCAAACCGATGGCCCTGTTTCCACTAGTGACTTGAGAGGCTTTTGGCATCGTAACACGACGTGAAGGGCGTTGCAGACCATTGGTTCGCTTTTTTTTTTAGAGCCTCTCCTGAGAATACAAGTTGTAGTATCTGATCGGACACACAGGCACGCACACACACCACACGCACACCCCACCTATATGTTTAAACTAGACCTACAACCTATATCCCTAATACGTCTTGAGAGTCTTCCGAAGTCCAGAGCTCCAGGTACGACGAGCACGTCGATCTCGCCTGTGGCCCATAGACGTCCGAGAGGCATCGCTGATTTTATTCAGGTGAGACGCCAGAAAATCGTCCCCCGCTGGAGATCGATCCCTGGTGGGCTGTGTGCACACCCGCACCACTAGCCACTCGAGCACATGCTCGGTCTCAACCATTGGTTCGCTGATGCCAAGCCAGAACTGCAATCTCAGCTGCCTCTGGATTGTGATGGTGAGCATTAAACTCTTGGGCTGTGATCTGTGATGGTGACATCCGATTTCTAGTAATGTTGGGAGCTCTGTTTGCTGAATTTGATTACTTGCTGCTAGCTATTTATTTATTCCATTTGCCGTGTATCTGTGAAGGAACTGTTTGTCATCCCTCAGTAACGTCAAGCATTTCTTTATGCCAAGCCTTTGCATGCCTGCTCCTATCGACAACAGTCTGCTTGCATGCTGTGATTTTTCGTGATGCCATCTTGTCGAATTCGATCGCTGCTGTTTACCCAGTGTCCACGTTGTCCATATTTCTGTTAATAAAAACTAGCAGGGCAACTCTATATTGTAGTATTGAAGAAACACACAAAAATTATAGTATAATTTTATTTGATGTGGTAGGAAACTATAGACACCGAAATGTTATGATAAATAATTATCACATTTATGGAATGCATTTAAATTTTTGGATGAGTTATTAGTGATAAATTTATTTACTTTTGTTGTTATTTTAACATCATGTTGAATCAATTTCCATAATTACAGTTAAGACCATGAGGTTGTTGTTACTTTTGTTGTGATCTTGAAACATTATGATATGTTTTCAGTCATTGGCATTAAATACAAAGTCACGCATTTTTCATATGTTTTTGTCCAGTTAATAATTGTAGGTGAACCCAAAGATGACACTGAGAATATAAAATATTTTTTCAATCAAGCAATATAGCCTTGTAAATAGTTAGACCAACTAAACATCAATAAATGTATTTAATGTTTGTAGATCTCTCTATTATCACTGACTCCTAATACTAACCATGTTTGTTGGTGCTCATATTTAGAAAAGTGATATTCTTTTTTGTCAACGCATACTCCTAATTACTAATCATGCAGTTTTTTTTAATTCGGGCATATCTTGGCTCTCTCTATCTCTCCACCGTCCTCCCCACTCTATATATCACACACACACACACACACGTAAATGTACCATGTAGCATCGACCTAAAAATCTCGGTACAAAATCAAATCCTTCAGATACTAATTAATAATTAAGAATATAAAGAGCAAATTTCCGTTACTCATCCTTTGATGCCACTTCAAGTGTTTATTTTTCAAATAGGGTGCACCATTGTGTCTATCTAATAATTAGGATCCACCATAAAATAGTTTGATGATAATTGTACGTTCTGTTACACAATTATAGAATCTATCATTTGCGATCTATTTAGTTTCAGTTTGGTGAATTCTCTTAGGTACAATTATGAAGATCTATCAGTTTTGACATATGTAGCTACAATTTTAAAGATTTATCTGGTGTGATTTTCTTAAGTACAAATATGAATTTCTACCCGATGTGCTATATTGGATATGATTATTATTATTTGTATTTTCTTTTTGTCTTTTAAGGAATGAATATCTATTGATTGTGTTCTTTAACAATAAAGATGGTTTTGCTATATTGACGGTCAAATATTTTACTTTCTATTAAGATATCAAACATGTATATCTTTTTCGGTCGTATTGTGCATGCTAATACATTTGTATGGAGCTATTTTTCTCTAGATAGTTCGAGCGTTAAATGAATAGCCGTTATACTATTAAGTATGTGCATACTTGTTTAGTTGAAGCCACAAATAGGGGTAGAGATATCTCATTTTACCAAGTTCACATATGTTTTTCTTGTAATAAAGGCTTTAATTTTGGGGTATAGATAAAATTGTAGGTCTAAAATGGACCGCACTATATAGCATATGTGGTCTATTATATGATGCTGTATCATGGTGGGCTATAATTTCACTGGTAGAGGCGAAAAAAATTGCTAATCCTAATTCTCCACTTCTTTAGCCGCTCAGTCGATGTTGTGGGAGCATGTATGTATGGATGTGTATGTAAGTGCATGCCTATTTAGGTGCACTCGATGTTTTCAAACATATCATTCTCCAAAAGTCTACAATATATGATTATATAATTTTACTTTACTTCTATTCCATCTCAAATTTTGTTTTATTCTTTGTGCCTGCAAGATTTTGATTTCACCTGTTGAGTGTCGTTCAAATCATAGAACTATAATTGTTTTCTCTTCATATCTTGCTCAAACTGATCTCGAACAATATCGTTTATGATAATCTGGTTGCCAATCTGGTATGCATAAGTCGTCATATAGAACACTTTTTAATTGTGACTTTTTTGCAGCCCAACATATAAAGTATTTGGAGTTGATTTTTTTTCACGTTTGTGGTACATCATTGGCTACATCCCGGTTTTTTTTTCAAGATTGTTAAATTTCTCTTATTACTCAAACATGCATAATTAATAATACTGTTATTTTTATTTTTATACCTGCTTTAATGTGCATACCCAATTTTACACGCTGGACAATTATTTTAGTTGGCTCTATATTTGTTTCCTTTGTTCCTAGAATTCAGACGGGGCATTTTTATTGTTCCATCGTGGTGGGCTGGAGTTCTATATGTGGTGGATAAGGGACATGGTAGTATATTGTTATAAGCACAATGCAATTAGCGTTGGAACATAAATATTAAAGAAGTAGAACGTTACAGAAAAAGAAAAATGTATTAGTCCAGCCAATTGTTTTTTATTTCCTGGTCCAATTAAGAGATATCTGATATTTTCTTGTAGTATTGAGCACGGACACCTTTCTTTCGCCGAGTCGGACGTGGCCATGAATATTAAACATAGCAAAGTGTCTGTGGGTGGGAACTGGGAACAGCTAGTGAATCAATCAATACATGCTTACAACTCTATAAAATAACATGTTTATGGAAAGAGAAAGTGCAATGTCGTGATTTGTTTGGATTTTTTTGGTCCACCGCATGTGCAGATCAAAGTTGTATATCAACCTAGAAGCCCCCATAAAAATAGCAGTGCTGAAGGCGTAATATTTCTATCATGTGCCTAGATGTGCATCGGCTTGTGCGTTCCTTTTATCGAATGTTTGTTTTGGCGGTCTATTCTTCCACATGCATTAATCTCCTCTCTTTTCTCGACCGTCAAATTATTTCGTCGAGCTCTATCACATTCGCTTCTCAATATTTTTCTAGCATCCAAAATTTCAAAACCGGTTGCTTTGATTAGCCGCTGCCGATTGGAAGGTGTCACCCTGTCGATCTTCAGTTTTCTTGGAATCAGTGCCCCGTCGATCTTAAGTCCTTTATGTGAAATAAATTGAAACTAATGTAACTTTTTTCCAAAAATTAATGCGATCAAAATGCCCTGCCTTTTAATGCTTGTCGGCCATAATCCTTTCGACCGACACTCATATCCCACGTGGAACATCAATTAGTGTAAGTGTACAGAGAAAAACCCAAGTTTATGGTTTAATTTTGTGTGTGCAAGTAGCAAGATCAAATCGTAATTAGATGTGCTGCTCAAGTACTATGCCGTGGACAAATCGGTAGGAATATGACATAGTGTTGGAGCCGGAACCAACACGGCATGTAGTAATTATTTTTTTCTGTTTCAAACCTGAGATCGTGACAGGAGCAATCCAAATCCATTTATTATTTCCGTTTCTACCAGATCAGATGTATTTTTTCTCAGTGTTTTTTCCTCAGCGATCTATCACGTTTTCTGTAGTTTTTTAACTGGAACAGTTCAATCGATTTTTCTTATTGGGCCGTATGGGCCATACTTTAGGAGACCATGCCAGTAGGACATACCAGAGAATTGATCTTAGTCGATGGTGCATGTACGATGTGCCGGTCGTGTTTAAATTTATGGCAGTGGAGAAGATAGACACCTATTATCACCGGACGTGATTTGTTTTTTTTTTTTTTACGGAACGGAACCTGATTCGGTTCGACGTGTCGAAAGGACTTATTTGTACCCAATTAATGTTGTACGTAACTTATCCTTCTTTTAATCTCAACCATCACACCCAGAATCAATGGATTATATATTTCGAACCTATGTGGATTAACGTGGTGTCTCGAAAAACTTCCTCATTTTGCTTTTAGTATATAGTAGATTATTTACTCTTGTGATTGGCTCTTCTGAATTTCTGTCAAAAAAATTATTTACTCTTGTGATTCTGATTCCTATCAATAATGTTGGCAGTAGATATTTCCGACGATGCACTTTATTTACTCCAGCGAGCGCATCATCTCCTTCTCTGCTTCTCATTTCTCGAGGCTCTCGTGCTCTGCTTATCCCCAACAAGATCTTTGGTACCCATTCACTGACTGTGTGATGTGGCTGATCAATCAGGAAAATTTGTAAGCATCTCCATGAGAAAGTCTCGGGCAGGTTGCAACCAAGCAGCCCCTAGGTCCTCCATGGTTGCTACCATGGATCGTAATCAGAAAAGCTCCGTGGGATGTGAGATCCCACTTCCCTTTGCCAACTCCATTCTTTAGAACCAGTGCATTAAAAGTAGTAGCTAAATATCCGTGCGTTGCTATGGAGTAATATGAAAAAGATTTTTGAAATTTATCAAACCATTGTTTTAATTTATGGAATTTCTCCGCGAGTGTGATACATGGGCTGTATGAGATTTTTTTTGGAAAAGATAATCCATACATTTCAAAATAGTGAAACTTTAGACAGTTTATCATAATCATTGTTAATACAAGTAGCACAACCCACTTCTACTATTAATTTCAACCAACGTTGTCATTTTTTTTCTCCTCCCACCAATCACATTTTTGCCAGCCGTCAAACAATATTGCATGAAATTAAATGGATCTTGATAGGGGTCTGCAACAACACACCTTCTTAGAAAAACACTCATGTTGGATTATCAATTCAATTTTCCCAAGACAGCTCAGAAATAGTGAAGCACAATTCCTAACTATTGAAAACCATTTTGCAAATGACACAAAAAACTACTGAGAAACAAGATGAAATCAAACACCTATGTCATTGCAAAACTTGGAATGGAAAGAGCAACTTAAATAAGAAGTAACGAGAGAGGTGTTTTGGAACCCGAGCTTCATGTAGCTCGTCTTTACCAATAAAATATATTTGCATTTTACGTTTCCAAAAATCGGCGAAACAATCTCAGAGGTAGATATTGATAAGATCTACAAGTGTCCAGAATTTCAACTCTAAATTTGTTATAGTGTGGGCTGGGTAAAATAACAAATGGGTAGATCTGGGTGCTGAATAGTACATAGTTTCAAAAAATTGAAATTTTGTTCGATTTGTATTTTTTGTGTAGTCCAAAATACAACGAATCTTGAGTTGCAATTAGGCAAGCTTGTAGATCTCGACATTATCCACACCTTGGATTGTTTTCATGATTTTTGGAAACTAAAAAGCACTGATTTTAAATTTTGAAAAAAAAGGGCTACATGGAGTTCGGGCTCCATGTGCCGCATCCAGGCACTCCTTGAACTCAAGAAACTCAGCTCCACACAGCTACATACATACGACTACATGTGCAGAACTTCAGCTCTGAAGCTATTGTTCAGTGATTCGGCAAGCTGTATGAAAATTCAGTTAATTCAGTGTCAAGAAAACTAATGTGCTCCACTTGTTTAGGAAACTAATGTTCGGGAAAAGCAAAAGGAGATTTTTCTCTGAAGAATAAGCGATTGATCAGTCTCAGTAAAAGAACAGAACACTAATAACATGGCCACATCTCTGCATTTTGGTCCTAGATATTAAATATCTCCCACGACCGTTAGATGAATTTAAGTATTTTTGTGACAAATCTTCCGAATTCAATACTATGAAAACTAGAACAAGCATGAAAAAAATCGTAACCTGAGATGGAGAGGAAGGGGTGGCCGGTCTTTGGGATCACAGTGTCGGGAAACTAGCTGAATCCTTCTGACGACAACACTGCAGAGAGAGAAGCGATCAAGTCTTCAGTTATCCAACGGTTCACGCTGCTTCACATCTACGGCCAGGATGGCTTCTTACCATTTCATTCCGTTAAACTGGAGTATGACCATTTGTCGCCGTTCACTGTTTTACTCCAGTTATTGTTCCATTTTCCATGCAAAAAAGGCATTGTTTCGTTCTCATGCTCAGTTTCTTGTTCAGATTAGTCACACTGGGAAATAACTTAGACTAGTAACATACACATGTTAGAGCATCTCTAGTGGTAGGTGTATATGGAGGTGAATGCTGCAAGTATGAGTTCATCGTCGCCAGATGAAGATGACGAAGAACTCATGATCATATCCCAAAATGATGTGTTCATTGTGTCGTGTGAGAGACGATAGAGAAATCTGGGAGTGATTACAGAAGTCACAGCTAGAAATGCTGGGAGAGAGGTGGTAGGAGGTGGTTTATATAGAACAGAAATATAGCCGTTGGAAATATGGCTGTTGGAAATATAGCCGTTGGAATATACACGTCCTGATTTACACGTTCCACTGAAAAACTAGGAGGTGTAAAATTTAGCAAGGTGTATATGGAGGTGTATATGGAGATATACACGTCCAATTTTACACCATCCACTAGAGATGCTCTTACTAGGCTATGTTACCACCTCTATAGTGGGTAGTAACATGTGTATGGTATAATGCAACTATTTATTAAATAATTAAATAGCTTGTAGACTCATATTATCTTGAGTTGTGTGATGTTACAGTAACATAGCTAGTTACTAGTCATTTTTTGCTCCATTTGTCTCTCTCTTATTTAATTGCATGCCACATCATCATTTTTACTTATGTGACACTTATGTTACTGCCTATGTTACTCTCATTATGAGTAGTCTCACATAGATACATAGAGGAAGTGTCTGGTGGTGGGAGTCGGTACTTCCCTTGGAGGACGACGGGTGGACACTGGCGATGAGCACGGAGTGTCAGGATCCTTACTTCCTTAGTGAAACTCTGAAAATTTTAGAAGAAAACTAGCAAAATTAGAAACTTTGAAAAAGAATAGTTTCACTATCCGGGTACACTAGGTGCAAGACAAATCCAAGCACTTGTGCTAGCTGCGATTATATTTTAGAGTACAAATCCAATAATTTTTTTCTTTCGTTTTCAGCGAACCCTGTTAAGTGTTTTTTTACACTAATTCAGCAAAAGTATTGATAATTATTTTGTACCAGCAGTCTTGTTGTCCCGTACTCCCGGGCTGTTGACTTGCCGACCCATGGAAATAAAAAATGTTCACACGCCGTCTCCCTTTCATACAAAAAATGTTGCTCACACATGTACCATTTCAGTCCTAAAAGAAACACATGTACCATTTCCCGTTTGAGCACCTCGTACGGCCTCAAAGCAAAGAAGCAAATACGCACAAAAGTCATGAGAAAACTGAATCAAGCACAGTTCCCATGATCAAACCTAGGCATTGTAGTATAAATGGACATGTCCAGATAGTGAGGAAACAAATCATACATGCTAGTTGTCTCCCTGTAGGCGGCCTCAACTCTTAAGATGTTGGAGAAAACTGAAACACTGTGATGCCATGTCCATTGCGCCCTGAAGATTTAGGCATGGAGCATCTAGTCTGTTTTATTCGAATTAGGCATGTCCAGATAGTCCAGATAGTCTGATTTAGGCATGGCGCCACTCTCTTCCAGGACGACGGGTGCTCTTGCAGTGACGAGACTCCACTGAGGTCAAGTCTGTTTTATTCGAATTATGGTTTAGTCGTTCATCGAGACATTTTGGTCATGCACAAGACTATACTAGTCTCGTTCTGTGACGTAGAAAATTCTAGTCCTTGTTGCTTCCTTCGGACATTGTTTGTTGAAAGGATATTTATTTTGTGTCCCTTCTCACGTGGTGACCCTGGAACTTGAGACTTTTTATGTGATGGATGGGCTAACTTGAGACTTTTTTTGTGTGTGCGAATGATTTTTGTATACCCTTTTAATTGGAGTTTTCTTGTACCTAGTAGACTATTCTTCTGGCCATCTTCTTGAACCGATGGAAATGTATCAAATACGGTGCACTATAACTATGTAATTTGTATATCTATACAAGATTCATACGAAAAGAATGTTATACACGACAGGCAATAAAACGATAAACGAAAACAAGATTTAACAAAGGGGACATGATATTTTAACGTGGGAAACCCTTCCAGAACGGAAGAGAGAAAACCACGGGCGTCAGCCCGCAAATTTTCACTAGGATCGAGTGAGGCTAGAAATGCCGGGGATTTAAAAGTTGCAACTAATTCCAGTCGACGGCTTACAAGAGATATATAAAGAGGTGGAACCATAAGTCAGTAACAATCCGCTTCACTTGGCTCAAGCCTCCGGCGACTGGGCTCTCGGTCTGTTCGTCAAAAGTTAACCTTTATCTTTATATGAATTGAACCACAACAAAATAACGAAGAATAATTTGACCACAACAAAATAACAAAATCTTCTCCTACTCATCACCCGACCAGATGAAATATATAACATCCTGCAGTCCAATTTCAGACTAGCACAAAAAAAGATTGTTACACTTATCCCAAAGATAAATCACAAACTTTCCTTTTTCAGAAACACGCGAGAAGGCATGCCTTTTTCTTTAGAGATAGGAGACAGATTTCGTCCAATTTATGAGGAAAATCGGACACAAAAACCATACAAAACCCACACAGCACCGCACAAAAAAAACATCCACACAACTCTCTAGAAAAACCATCGGCCAAGAATGGCGAGGGATCGATACAAGCCACAAGGCCGCGTCACGATCAGAGCAAAACACCTCACAAGCATGAAAGTTGACACCAACTCCGATGACACAAGTTGACGTACTATACCCACCAAAAGCCCCTAGAAGGGGTCGGCGGGAGGCAGCCGGACCTGGTCGGACGTGAGGTAGGCGGCTCTTAGGAAATGTCGGCACTGGTGTACATAGTGGCACATGTTAACTGAAAGAGTTAGCTAGAGATATGACACGTGCGCACTACAATAGGAACTCAGAGATGTTGTTTGTGCTTCAGTCTAAATTCTCCATCTTTTTTAATGCCATGTGTTATAAATTTTCATGTTACATTAGTTGTTGTTCTAACATCATTTGTGGTATATACAGTAATGGCACTCAAACCAAACACATGGAAGGAAATACCAAGACTGGTCCAGCGGAGGAGGAATCAGGCCAAGTGGATGGCCTTGCAGACGAGTTTTGCTGAGTGGATGACCAAGGAGATTAGGAGCAGGCGGGCCGACCGCACGATTTAAGAGCTTGAAGTTCCTGCAATTCCTATAGGAGAATAGCGGTGCCCAGTTAACTGAAGAAAACAGGACCAGAAGAACATGCAAGGCATGGATTTTGTGCTCAAATAATGTACTGTACTATGTTATGCCAAGATTGCCATCGGGATTGTGGAGCTTAGAGCTTTATCTTCTTCAGAAAAACTTGTAATTTGAACTAATTTATCTCCTTTGGACATTCCCCAGATTTAGCAATGAACTCGGATTCTCACGTTTGTGGCATTGAACTTGTAACTTCTTGAGATTACTTCCTTGGGCGTTTCAGCGTGGTTTTACTTGGTTGAGATATTGACCCTGTAATTTCTTCAGATTACATCCTGAACTGTGATGTTTTCTGATTCAAAACTTTTCCATACTAAGTACACACAAGCTGGGAAAACCCCACGTTTGTTAACTTATTGGGGTTTTAAATGGAATGGCGATCTGTGACTCTGTGAGATGTAGAAGTGACTTTGTTTCATTCATGTAGTTTGGTCACGAGACAGACTTGCTTATCTCCCATTCAAACGCGTCACACGTCTCCCTATCTCCCGTTCATAGAAACAAATGTACCATTTCCCATTTGACCCGTTAGTCTTCAAAGGCAAAGACGCACAAAAGTCATGAGAAAACTGACTCATACACTTAACAGCACAGTTCCCATGCATGACCAAACCTGGGCAATGTAGTATAAATGAACATGTCCAGTCGTCCAGACATATAGTGGGAAAAAAATCAGCCATGCTAGTTGTTCTCCCTCTCGGCGGTCTCAACTCTTTAGATGTTGGAGGAAACTGAAGCGGGGTGATGCCCCATAGATGGCCCGGTAGATATTTGGACATGTAATATCATCGTTACTCTCGTCCAGGACGGACCGAGGACTTGCAGTGACGAGGCTCCCCTCGGGATGGATCGTCTAGTCTATCTTACTATGTTTGGGTGGTTTTGGTTGTTCACCAATACGTTTTGGTCGTGCACCGAATTTTCTTGTTCTCTTCTGGTGACGTAGAAAATTCTAGTCATCGGTGCTTTGTTTGAAGTTATTTTTGTTTAAAGGATATTTGTTTTGTGTACCCAGCTCCCTCGTCGAGCTAACAATTTTTTTTTGTATGATGAATGGGCTAACTCGAGCCTTTTTGTGTGTGAAAATAATATTTGTATACCTTTTTTAGGGAATTTTTTCTTATACCTAGTAGACTTTTCTCCTAGTCGTCGCACGGCCAGGTGAAATATATAATTGCAATCCAAGTTCGGACGAACAAAAAAGGAAACAATTGTTGTTACACTGATCCCAAAGAAAAAACATTTACCATGCACCAAATGTTGCATGAAGAGAGTTTACACTTCTTCCCGTGCATCCTCCTCCCATTCTTTCGAACTTGTATAGCCACGCACCACCCTCATTATGGTCTCCTCACCTTAAGTTCCTCATGAAAGGTGCATGTTGTAGCTCCTCTGCCATTCTGAAGGAGGAGAAGGATAAATAGAATGATTTTCTACGTGGCCAGAAGGAGAATGGAGAAGTGAGAATGAAAGATGAATATACAAACCACGGCAAAGACCTGACATTTTTTGGTGCGTGGAGAAATGCATGTCTTGTGAAATCTAAATGGCATTTCTCCACATCATTATCATGAGCATACCTCATCGCAATCATGAGTGCCTCCTCCTACGTTCAAAACTAGCTAGCCACCAAACCTACGGATAAGCAACTCTAGCTAGTTAGGGGACAACACATTAAGCAACCATCTTTATTTCATATCAGTATCTAGATGTCACTCTCTTTCATATGTTTTCCAATACAAAAGTCTCGTGAGCTGCCTAACACGATTGAGATTCATATGATGTAAGATTGAGATGATGAATTGTCGCTTTACGATCAGTTTGTGGAATGTTATAATATGATGCTATTTGTTATCATGGTTGCGCTATTTTATAATTTATACTCATGCATGCTGTCCGATCTATGTGTTTACTTTGGCCAAATTCATGTGTAGATCTCCAATAGGAAGTTTTGTGTTCAATAATGAGTTCATAACGTGCATAATTCATATATCCGAGTGACAGAATATGGGCAGGGTGTGCAATGGCTTGTTGTCACTAAGAATAAAACAATAGTTTCTTTATCACATTTGGATGATAGTTTACTGTTTACATTATAAAACATGCTTAAGGCGATGCTATGCGCAAAACTAATACGTATATAAAGCTCTACAACATGAAAGTTTGTTACTTTGGCTCATTCAGGATTCCTATTTACTCTGGTGCAAGAGACAAAGAAAGTGAACATGTAAGGAGAATGCTGTTACAACGTTTAGCAGTCTACTCACATGATAAAAATGACGTGATAACTAATTCATGAATGACTTTCTCAACACATACTTCATGATCACAACAAATATGAAGATCTCAACGACTAGAGATGCCTAGAAGTCATATATATATACCCCTGCCCTAGCTTGGATGTCAAAGCAAATGTAATATGAACTCAGACTTTGTATATTTTTATGTTAAGTCTTTCTAAGATATTGGAGGAAGACAAAATATCCAACCCAAATCCATTTTGATTGCCATGCAACAATGTAAGAAAAACAAGTAGAGGTGATGTAGTAGTAACACGGGCGAGCGCGTATTCAGTATACATACGG
Source organism: Poa pratensis (assembly GCA_947311845.1). NCBI lineage: Eukaryota > Viridiplantae > Streptophyta > Magnoliopsida > Poales > Poaceae > Poa > Poa pratensis. The sequence goes on from CAMZMU010000070.1 coordinate 39,790,565, forward strand.
CCACCTGTGTGACGGTCATATGCCTTCTTCAGTCCGTGCTCCGCCATGATGTTTTGCCCCCGCTGCTCATGTATCCCCCTTTGGCATGCCTTGACCTGTGCCGACCAGCGGTGTCGGTACCTATTGTACCATTCTCGCGGGACGCAGCTAGTGCCGCCAGCGTTCCAGCTCCAGAGGCAACCTAGATGCATCGTTTGTTAACACATCTCGAAGGAACAAGTACGTACTCTAAAGCCACTTTGACATCAAGGATGCCATCTATTACAGGAAGTGGATGGGTATCCGCTTCATCACCATACTCTTCGGGAGGATAGCTCAAACTCACATCCATTGGCAGATCTATCCGTCTATGTTGCAGGACGCTACGCACCAGCCACCGTCCCTTAGCCGTCGGATGTTACTTTCAGATCTGATCTGTAAATTAGTTAATTAATGTAGACGTTTTCACAGGGAGTATCTAGTTTTTTAGAAGAAAAGGGCCTCGCCCCAGTTCCATTTTATAGAAAATGAAACCACCAGTGAGTATCTAGTTTCAGGGGCATTTACTTTGAGAGCCTGAGAGGTCGACCCTGTAACTTCTTCAGAGTTTGTATGATTCAGTACTTGTCCAGATTTAAGTACACATAACCTAGGACAAATCTCAACTTCTTTCTCCTGTTTCCTATAACTTCTGGCACGTAGCGCGATGTCGCTAAGTTTCTTTGCTACGAATTTGTTGTCCAGCCAAGGCTCATGTGCATTTTTATTTAAAAAAATTGATGGAACAAAATGACCTTTTCCCATTTTTTGTCTCACTTCTTCCAATGTTTTCTACTATTCTCTTTGCTATGATATGCTGATCTTGAAAACAAGTTGAAAACTTGGTTAAAATCAGTTACTTTCCATTTATCATTGTGTGTACAATGGAACTTTGGACTTGGAAAACTCTATATTTTTTACTGCCTAGTCAAATGATGGTAAGTATGCCCAAAACTAACACGCATATATATAAATCTCTACAACATGACAGTTTGTTACTTTGGATCATTCAGGATTCCTATTTACTATGGGGCAAGAGACTTGAAAATGAACATTCAAGTAGAATGTCACAACGTTTTGCGGTCTACTCACATGATGAACATGACATGATAAACAATTCATGAATGGCTTTCTCAACACATATCTCATGATCACAATTAATATGAAGAGGAGTTCAAAGACTAGAGATGCCTAGAAGCCATATATATACGCCCCTGCCCTAGTATGTCAAAGCAAATGTAATATGAATTCAGACTTTGTATATCTTTATGTAAGTCCATCTAAGATACTGGAGGAAGACAAAAAATCCAACCCAAATCAATTTTTAGGGCCATGCAACAGTGTAAGCAGAATAAGTAGAGGTGATGTAGTAGTAACTGGGGCGAGCGTGTATTCTGTATACAGACAGCCACCTCTGCATGTTCTGTGCCGGTCGTGCCTTCTTCAGCCCATGTTGTATGGCGGTCATTTGTCCCTGGTGCTCACGTGTCCCGATTCGACATGCCTCGACCTGTGCCGCCACACGCGTGCTTGGCTACCTATCGTACCACGGTAATGACGTGTACTATCGGAACTGGATGGGGATCCGCTTCAGCACCATACTCTTCGCTTCGTTGTGTTAATTAGCTAAAGTACACATAAGGAATGCAGTATTGAAAATACTATATATATTATATTACAGCAGTCTGTGGAAGGAGATTTCAAGTTGGCTGCTTTTGGAGTATTCTTAATAAGTGCACGTAACGAAATTTATGAATTGACCATACCCCAAAGCTACATCTAAAAGCTAAGAAAGACCATGGCCGGAACACAAGGAGAACAATGTGTAACTGAACGAATATGTGACCAAAAGATTATCACAATCTCGCAGTAGACCTAGTACTTCATCAAAACATCTCATTTAATCTGCACCTGGCAAGCCACGTCCCACCTTGCAGCAGAATGCATGTTTATAAAAATCCAACGACAGACCAGATCAATTCCTTTTACCACAATCGATCCACAGAGGTGTTTCAGATCTCACTAAGGTGCATGGTTGGGAGAATGCACTTTAACTGCTACTACTATTCAATCATTCCACGTTTTTTCTGGGAGAATCGAAACCACATTTTGCCACATAATTACCGTGATCAATCCCACACAACTCTCGTGAGGATCTGCCTATAAGTGAGCAACTCTTTGACAGGAGGCAAAGAACAAACCATGCATGTTCGATATGCAATGCGGTTGCTTATTTTTAGATATGACATTTCTGTAAGATGTTAGAGGAAGCTGAATGCGAACTCTGTTCAGTAGGTTCACCACTACAGGCTTATCTACTCAGCACTTAGCCATGTCGAAAATGAAATGTCCTGTGATCAATTTTCATCCAGCCACAAACAAACCAAACGAGTATCTTCATAAGGGCAACACTGCGATTTGTGTCCCTTTCAGGTATAGCAAAACCAGTTATGATCACCCAGATCAATGTTGACTTCATTTGTATGGATATGTGCATACACATAATAGGCATAGCATGGTATGGCTTGGCAAAAAATAAGGAACGATGGCAATGATACACCGAGACAATCACAATTTTATTCGGATAGACGGGTTTCGATATCAGTAGAAATCGGGTCTTTTTTCTTCAGGGAAGGAAATCAAGTGTTGTATATCCACAAAACCCAAAAGTTTGAGAACATTTAAGATCGTTTATACGTTATTTTTGCCTGTTTAATTCATGTACCACACGATAGAGCATGTCGCTCTTCCGTAGCTACATACAGACTATACAAAATAAATAGCAACTAGCTAGTACGTTCGGATGTGGTGATATCGTAGGAACATTCGTCATGACTTCTTCGTGAAATGGAACGGTGCAACTGAAATGGAACGTCTGCAACGATCATGGTGAGGATAGAACTCGGTCAAATTCATATTCTGTGAAACAGATATGTGCGAAATGTCTCGATGAGTTCTATCTTTTTAGAGATCTTTTTATGGAGGTGTATTTTTTATCCAAATTACTCATGATATAAACAACATATGGATGTGAATTTGTTGTCCAGCCAAGGCTCATGTGCATTTTTATTGACAAAAATTCATGGAACAAAATGACCTTTTCCCATTTTCTGTCTCACTTCTTCCATTGTTTTCCACTATCTCTTTGCTATGATATGCTGATCTTGAAAAGAAGTTCAAAACTTGGTTAAAATAAGTTGCTTTCTATTTATCATTGTGTGTACAATGGACTTGGACTTGGGAAACTCTATATTTTTTACTGCCTAGTCAAATGATGATAAGTATGCCTAAAACTATCACATGAAAGTTCGTTACTTCGGATCATTCAGGACTCCTATATACTTTGGGGCAAGAGACCGGGAAATGAACCTGCAAGTAGAATGTCACTAAATTTTGCAGTCTACTCACATGATGAACATGACATGATAAACAATTCATGAATGACTTGCTCAACACATACTTCATGATCACAACAAATATGAAGATCTCAAAGACTAGAGATGCCTAGAAGTCATATATATATATACCCCTGCTCTAGGATGTCAAAGCGAATGTAATATGAACTCAGACTTTGTATATCTGTATGTTAAGTCTATCTAAGATATTGGAGGAAGACAAAAAATCCAACCCAAATCCATTTTGATTGCCATGCAACAATGTAAGCAAAACAAGTAGAGGTGATGTAGTAGTAACTGGGGCGAGCGTATATTCTGTATACAGACAGCCACCTATGCATGTTCTGTGCCGGTCGTGCCTTCTTCAGCCCATGTTGTATGGCGGTCTTTTGTCCCCGGTGCTCACGTGTCCCAATTCGACATGCCTTGACCTGTGCCACCCCGCAGATGTTTGGGTACCTATCGTACCACGGTAATGACATGTACTACCGGAACTGGTTGGGCATCCGCTTTAGCACCATACTCTTCGCTTCGTTGTGTTAATTAGCTAAAGTACACATAACGAATGCAGTAGCGAAAATACTACATTAGTATATTTTATTACAGCGGTATGTGCAAAGAGATTTGAAGTTGGCTGCTTTTGGAGTATTCTTAACAAGTGCACAGAACGAAATTTATGAATTGACCATACACCAAAGCGACATCTAAAAGCTAAGAAAGACCATGGCCGAAACACAAGGAGAAGAATGCGTAACTGAAGGAATATGTGACCAAAAGATTATCACAATTTCGCAGTAGACCTAGTACTTCATCACAATTTTATTCGGATAGACGGTTTTCCTTAATCCGTAGAAATTGGGTCTTTGTTCTTCAGGGAAGGAAATCAAGTGTTGTATATCCACACAACCCAATAGGTTAAGAACATTTAAGCCCATTTACACGTTATTTTTGCCTGTTTAATTCATGTAACACAGGATAGAGCATGTCGCTCGTCCGTAGCTACATACAGACTATGCAAAATAAATAGCAACTACCTAGCACGTTTGGTGTGGTGATATTGTAGGATCATGCATCATGACTTATTCCGTGTGCGATGGCACGGGTGCAACGATCATGGTGAGGGTAGAACTTGGTCAAATTCATATTCTGTTAAACATATATGTGCGAAGATAAAATTGTTACTACTATAGTGTTAAGTTGGGTTTGAAGGGGTTGACGTTTTTTAAAGAGAAAGAGAAGGGCCCCACATGTTAGTCGAGGAATAAAGTCCTCCGGATATCTCACCCATGACTATTGGCATCGTCTTTGTGGAAAGAGAAAGTCATTCCTTCCGCACCGCCGTAGTGGTAATCGTTTATCAGTGACAAGAAGTCCGACTTTCATGTCCAACGCAATTTTCATCCCCATGAAGGTGAGGCCGAAGATGCTCGTGAACCTCTGCACCACAGACGATAGCTCTACCACAAAGAGAAGAGCAACCTAAGTCGTGTGGACATCAACCCATGCAGGGATAGGGCGTTGTTAAGATAATCACTAGCGCTCGATCTGTTCCCCACCAAAAATCAATCTTCTTCCTATGGAAAAAATCAAACTTTTCGGAAAGGAAAAACAAATCCGACATTGTAGCACAAGGAAAAACCTTTCTTGTTTCACTATTTGGCATATTTGCCTATGGCAGCATCGTTTTACCAAACAGCAATGTAGCAGCTGTAATTCTAGTCCTTGTTGCTTTGTTCAGAGATAGTTTTGTTGAAAGGATTTTGTTGTTTGTACCTACTCACAGTGGTCGTAGCCACACATTAACTGTGTAGTCAATTGACTACACAACTTTTTGGCTAATATAGGCAGAAACCATGTAAAAATAATGAAAATTATGCAAATACATGTATTTGACTACACAAGTTTGCATTGACTACACAGCGTCCCTGGAACATTTTTGTTGTATAATGGATGGGCTAATTAATCGACCCTTTTGACGTATCGGAATAATCTCTGTTTACCTTTTTAGGGGGGGGGGGGGGGGGGGGGGGGCGGGGAGGTGTTTTTATACATAGTAGAATTTTCTCTATCTTCTTGAACCGATGGACATTTATCAGATATGGTTCAGTGTAGCTATGTAATTTGAATTTCTGAAACAATTTCCATAAGGTAAGAAAAGTTATGAATCTAGATGAAATATCTAGTTGCAATCCAAGTTTGGAATAGCACAAAAACAAAAACAAAATGGTTGTTACGCCTATCCCAAGAAAAACCATAAATTTTCAGCGCCACCAAAAGTTGCATGTGGTGAGTTTATATTTCCTTCTTTCTTCCAGTGCATCATACTCCCATGTGTTCGGACTTCTAGAGCACAAAACTAGCACCCACATTAAGTTCTCTTCACATTGTTCGCCAGCAACATCCTTTATTTCCTCATGAAATGTGCATGTTTGGTGAGCTCGGAAGGAGAATGAAGAAGTGACTGCATATGTCATGGAAGTTGAGCGAGGCGTATGCAAACCAGATCAAAGACCCAACCTTTTCGCCCCCCCCCCCCCCGGAGAAATGCACGTCCTGTGACATCTAAATGGCATTTCGCATGAGCAGACTCTATTGCCATCAAGCCTATAAATAAGTACTTCTTGTGAAATCTAAGTGGCATTTCTCCACAACGTTCGCATGAGCAGACTCCATTTCCATCATGAGTTTCTCCTCCTACATACAAAACTACCTAGCCACAAAACCTATAAATAAGCAACTATAGTTAGTTAGGGGACAACACAAGCAGACATGTTTTATTTCATATAGATCGAGTATGCTTCTAGCAAAGAATATGTGCTACAGTAGGATTAATATGTTAGGGTATTAGATGAAACTGAAAACGATCTTGTTTGTGAATGGACGGAAACGTCATTAGTTGATAGTATTATCATGACAAGATGAGGAGATGGACAGCTTTCTTCGGTTTGCGTGCCACCTCGTTCCTCGTATCCACACGAGCAGAAGAAGATGGGGCTATGTTCAACGTGTTGGCGGGGTCATGGCCCTCTTTCTACGTCAAGATGCACGAAATTGGGCAGGTTATAGCCCATAGAATGACCACGTCATGTTCGTCCCAGTAGCTAGAACAAAAAAAGGTGTCGACGAGACATTTGTAGGGGAAAGGGGCAGATTCAATAGAACTTCTTAGGAACGAGAATATGTACCTTTTATCGTCCATCACTAGAATAGGCCAGCTGTACTATATGAAAGGCTATGGAAGTCTGTTTAGGGATCTAGGAGGGATCACACTCAGATTGTTACATTGCCATGAATCATTTTATCTTCACTTCATATGCTTTACATTACATGCTCAAAATCATGTTTGCTAGAAATTGAGAACTTGTCTGTGGCGAGATGGTTAGGAGGGTAGTTGTACCCCCAGCCCACCAGAGTTCAAGCCCCAGGTTTGACATTGGTGTTTCTCATTTAGGCGGGATATTCTTCAGTGGGAGGCGACGTTCCCGTCGACAGCGAGGCGCCTGTGGTGACTTCGTCAATCTCAAGACTCGACCCGCCGACTCGTTATTTCGGAGGTGCTCATAGGGGTAGGGTGTGCGTGCGTGCGTTCATAGGAGTGTGTGCACGTGTATGTGAGTGTCTGCGTTTGTACTGTGTTTCGCAAAAAAAATGTTTGCTAGAAATTCCCAATGGAACTAATCTGGAGCTGTTCTTTGGCCCAAACAGTTTTGGAACCTCTAGACTGTGGAGCTGGTTGGGCCTCATCGGCACCAATTTCGAACTGGGCTCTCTTTTCTAAGACCCCCCAAATCACCAGCCCAGCCCAGCTGCTTCTCTCTCTCTCTGTTCCTCTTCGCCGGTTGGAGACGCCCCCACCGCTGGGCGCCCCCGCCCCTCCAAGTCCGGCTGAACCGCGTCGCGCTGGCGGCTGCCGCAGCCCCAGTCCCTCAATTCGCCACCGCCGCTCGCCCGCTGGCCGTCCTTCAGTACGGCGGCGGTGGCGACCGCTTGCGTCAGCAGGACCAGCGCGGCGGCGGCGGGCAACAGCAGACAGCAGCAGCGAGTTCCGCTTCCTCCCGTCCGGCAACATCAGCCTCCCTGTACTTTTAGATGGCATATACATCAAGGAACTCATTCGATCCCCTCCCCTTCACCTTCCGCTCAAGGTCATCACTCCCCTTCCCTCCCCCAAATCCCCACTCTCTTCGAACTTCCATGTAGGTTCTTAAGAACGAGCAGAGTGGATTTCTTTCCTTCAGCGAGCCTTGAGAATTTGTATCATTATCGAACGAGCTTGTCCTTGTTATTGTGCGTGAGCGTGACCCTGAACTTGAACCAACTAATCCATCTGAGCCCAACAGTTAAAGCTTGCTAGGAGGTTTGCCCGTGGCATAACTTTTAGATGTCTGAAACCAAGCTCAAGTAAGTGCCAGCAGCAGCTCATTTTCTTCTCTCACTTATTTCCCTGTCACCTTGTGTTTCATAGAATAGACAGTCAATTCATGGTGACTGATGTTACTTTCAATGGTTTGCTAGTTTCTTATGTGTTCCACATGAATTTGTGAGCAACAAAATTTGCTTGTCAGATGCATGAATCAGGACGGTCAAGCAGCAGAATTCAGTTGTTTAGCCTGACAGTGATGCATGTTTGTAGATTTTTTAGCTGAATAACTTTGTGCTTTATGTCTAGTTCACATCATAGAATCATCAAATTTCCGGTTCTCTTTGTTGGCTGAGAAGAAAGCTCTTACAAAGTTCACCAACTTGGTGGACTAGGGAGATACCCAAGTTAGTTAAAGCGTCCAATCATCCATATATCTCAGCGCTGTTTACTGCCGTATTTCATATGTGAATGAAAAGACGAGTGGTTTCTGTAGTCATGTTGGAGTGACGTGCCTGCTCTGGTCCGAAGAAGAAACGGTGAGTGCTCGCCGTGCTTTTCTTAGATTGGCTCTAATGATCTTGCTTAGCTGTGCAGTTTAGAGGAGTTATCTGACAGTTTCCTACTCCAGTACAAGGATGAGCTTGCAAATTAGGTGGGGATATTTTCCTACTGGACGTCGAAGAGCAGCAGGCACCTGCAGCCATCAAGAAGCAGTAAGTGACGAAATGGATGTTCGGCATATGCAACAAAGAAATGAAGAAATTGTAGTGAATTCCATCATTCGCTCCCTAGTTTGACAGCAATGTTGACAGCTAACCCTGTCGACAGTTCCAGTTAGCTATTGTTCAGTTTCATCTTTTACTCCAAAGCAAAAACGGCGTGTACCAGAATGGTGGCCAGAGAGAGTTCTCTGACAGTTTCCTAATCCAGGCCGGGGAACAGTTGCAAGTAGATGGTTGAGTAGAAATAAAAAAGGAAGCTGCTGATTTACATGTTGCTAGTTATGGTGTGCAGGTGCTTTGGTAAAGTTCATTCCGTATGCATGATTGGGAGACGGAGAGGAAAGTCTATTGGCGGAGAAATGGGTGAGGCGATCTCTTCTATGAGCTGTTTTAGCAGCGCCGGTGTTTGAGAGCTGTAGAAATGACAGCGGCAGCAGTTCCATTCATGTAGGTTGGAGAAGTGGGTTGTGGCAGCAGTGGCTATGGTCACAAGCCACCAAGTAGTCAGTGTGTGACGAACTGGGTGTTCCGTATTTTGTATGTAAGGTTGATTAGGCATGAACGAGAAGGGACACTAGTAGAAACAGGGGCTTCAATACCGGTTCCAGAGGTCATTTAATACCGGTTGTGCAACCGGGACAGTTAAATCGGGACTAAAGGCCCCTAGTCCCGGTAGGCCACGAACCGGTGTTAAAGGTCTCCACGTGGGCGGAGCTGCGCGCGCGGGCGGAGGACCTTTGGTCCCGGTTGGTATTGACTCTCTCATTGACTTTCATGTGAATGTACTCGCAAACGTAGTATCCACATAAATCCGTCCCCTGTGGTTGTCGCAGGCACCACTATACGAGAATAGAATTCAATCAAATAATAATCAAGAGAATGATAATGGTATTGAAACTAGAATTAGAGAGATACGCGGACCTAGGTACGTACTACTTACGTTGTTAGCCTTAAACTCTAGCTTATCTTTCCATTCACCGCGTTCTTCCGCGATGAACTTTCTCCAAACCCTGCCCGGCAAAGAAAATGAATTGAGCAGTTATTACTTACTTTGATATCAGGAAATGAACGAAAGAGGCCGATATAGTGCGATTGAAATTACCTCTGGAGCAATATACGCACGCTTTTGTATTCATCTTGATGTCTCCTTAATGAGTCCCAGATTTCAACTTCTCCAAGCTCGATTCTAATGATTAGCAGAATGAAGTGGAACCTGCGCACGTTTATATACGCAGTTATTCAGAACTCATCAATTACACTTAATATCGGGAAAGCAAAATAGAATGTGTACAAGACATTAACACTCACTTGAAATTGTAAGGAAAAAGTATTTCTTTTTTGGCACTTTGTCGCTTTAAAAACGTTAGCAAAACGTTCTCTGTGTCCTGGGCATGCTGTTCTACGGTGACTTCATGAACTTTATCCGGGTCAATGAACCCATTGTCCCAGATTCCTCCCACTCTGCATTCACGAATCTTCATTCTGCATAATAGCGTACAAAAGAATGTCATGAGGATAATTACAGGAAATGAACGAGCTTAACTAAAGAATTAAATTACACAAATAAATCACTTATAGACAATAGCAGCTGATGATAGATTTGTCGAGGGCACGTTGATTGTACATCTGAAAAAGTTCGGGGAACTCAACCTGGACAACATATTCTCGGAAGTAGTGCTCTTCCTTAACTCCCGCCATGAAATAGAATCTCCCTTCTTTTGCGGCGGTCATGTACTAGTTATGCAATTTCCATAACTGTGTTGTTAGAGCATTCGGATTTGTGACCAGAGGCTGCCCGGAAACATATTGATATGCTAGCTCAGCAATGGCGTAACCTGTCTCGCCATGGATTTCCTGAGCAACAATATTGTCGTTGTAGAGGGCCGCCTTATCAGAAGGCACAATGAGCGGGGCGATCGATTGTACTTCTTGTTCTCCGAGCTGGGGAACTTTTTTCCCGCATTTCTCTTCCTCCATCTGTGAGCTATGTTGCTTGTTAATACCGCGCTCATAGTCTGAAAGGGGCCTCACTGGAGGGATATATAAGTTGTCAACGGTGCGATCAAGTGTCTCCCTTGGTATAGTCTTCAGAAGTTCCTTTACGGGGTCCTGTCTTTCCTGTTTTTTCCGTGCAAAAAAGGTTGTCACCTCGGCACACGTGCTCTCTTCTAATTCCTCCTTACTCTTCTCGCAAGCTAACTTCTCATGAGTCTTGACTTTCTTGGGTATGTTTGCACGTTTCTTGACAGGGGACCTGTCTTTCCTGAGCATAGTACCAGTCGACGTGAACATCTTCCGCTTTGTCAAATTACTAGTGGGCGCATCAGTCGGCTGACGGGATGGCGCAGGCGATGGACTCGCGGTGGGCTCCCAATCGTCGGGGAGGGCGGGTGGACTTTGAGGTGGTGGATTTCTACTCGGAGGAGTCGGTGGCCTTGGCGCCGAGTCTGGAAACACGATGTATTTCTTCTTCCATAGAACGATACCATGCTCGACTTCTCCCAGTGTCTTCTCGTCGTCACCTCCAGGAATATCAAGATCCATTGTCTGGAATCCCGGCTTAACTTTTGTCACCCCGACACGAGCATAGCCAGCTGGAATCTGACCAAAATGGAAGATTGCTCCAGGTTGATTTGGTAAAGCATAGCCATCCGCCACTAGACAACTAATGTTCTTCATTGGCATATGTAGCTCACAATTTGTCTTCTCCGTGATATCATCCACGGGGTAGTGAGCCGCCGACGGTTCGACTGCAGGATCTTCTAGCTGCGTGGAACCCACGCTGCTTTTCCGCTGAGATGGGCAGGCATCGACTGCAGGATCTTCTAGCAGCAGCAGCTGAGATGCCCTTTGTTGGGTAATTGAGTCCAGTTGCTCCTGCTGCCGCTGCACCTGGCGTTCTAATTCCGTTAACCGGTCCGACCCCCTCTTCTTATTTCTGGAACGGGTTCTATAAGTTGCAACGTCCGCCGGAAACCCTTGATTCCAATTAACCCCGGCTCCTCTGCCTCGACATCGTCCCCAGTGTTCAGGATTCCCGAGGGCGAGTGTCAGCCCATCGTCCTCTCTATCGGGAACAAATTTTCCCTTTCAGACTAGGTCTATTGCGTCCACTAGTTTTTTTACGACTCTTGTAATTCTTTTCTTCCATTTTCCCTTTGCAACAATCAGCCCTGTGTCTGGGCCCAACCCTGCCCCATGCGCGAACAACTAGAACTTGGACCTCTCGGGCCAGTCATCTGTCTGTGGAGTGATCCCTTTTTCACGCAGTTCGTTTTCAAAGGCTTCCCACTTAGGCAAGGCAGTCTTGTAGCCACCTGATCCCAAAGTATGGTAATATTTCTTCTTGTCAGCATTCAACTTATTTTTGGCCGATCGGGCCACATCGGTGTCCGATTTCTTATACGCCACAAATGCGGGCCACGCATCTTTTATCTTCTCTAGATGTCCAGTGAAATCTGGAGTTACTTTCTCATATTTTCTCCACAATGTTTTCTTCCAGCAGTTGAATTGCGTGGCCATCTTCTTAAGAGTCCACTCCTTGACTTTCTCCTTCTTCTTCTCTGGGAGACCTTCCGGTAGGCTGAAATATGTCAAGAGCGTGTCCCAAAGCAAATCTTTAATTCTTTGCTCGACATAACTTGCTCCAACGTTGGCTTTCTTCGGCTTATTCCATTCTGCAATGCTAATCGGGATCGTGTCCCTAAAAATAACTCCACATTGACCTACATATTTACGGAAGTTGTCTTTGGGTTTCAGCGGTCTGCCATCATCAGCAACTACGTTGATCGACAACTTTGCACCATCTGGCAGCTTTATCCTTTGGTTCGGGCCTCGTTTCGTCTTTGGCGGAGTTCGAGGCTTAGATCCGGAGGGCTAAAAGAAAAATGATTCGTTAATAAGTGCAATATAAATCAATTAATGCATCTAGTGATCAACAGAGACTTAATATATATATATATATACCTCGCCGGAGTTTGCTAAGGCCACTTCGTCGTCGTCTCTTATTTCTTCTACCTCAAGTCCCTCACCGGAGTCGTTCAAACATTTTTCGCTGAAATCATCGTCTTCTCCACCGGAATCTTCTCCATCGGAATTTACTCCAAGGGTCTTCTCATATATAATTTCTGCCATTCGCTCTTCATTCTCCTCGTCTCTGATGAAGGGGGCGTCCATAGCTCAATGTCACTGCAATTTACCAAGTACATAGAAAATTTAGTAACAACAATTGATACAAAAGTGCAAAGTTTTGACAAATTTGCATTACCCAAATTTAGTTTTATTGTTGTTTAAGTGCATTTTCTAAAGTGCAAAGTTTTAACAAATTTTCATTGCCCAAATTTTTTCTACTATGAATTCTATCACACTAACAAATTCTATCCAAAATTGCTAAAATTAAACTATCACTATACAAAATTAAACTACAAATTTTTCTACCAACAATTTCTAAATTAAACTACAAATTAAACTATCACTATACAAAATTAAACTACAAATTAAACTATCACTATACAAAATTAAACTACAAATTAAACTATCACTATACAAAATTAAACTACAAATTGCTTGCTAAGTGAACTCAATTTGCTAACACTAAATTTCTAAGTGACAAAAGTAGTAGCAACACTAATTTTGCAAGATCAAAGTGAACTCAATTTGCTAACACTAAATTTCCTAAAATTACTTCTAACAAATTTGCTAACACTAAATTTTCTAAAATTTTCATGTAAACAAGATCTCCTAAACATTTCCTAAAATCTCCTAAACATTTGCATCTAAAATATTTAAACAACAATTTTAAACAACTATAAATTCCTAATATATTTGCATCTAAACATTTGCATCTAAAATATTTAAACAACAATTTTAAAAACAATTTTAAACAACTATTTTAAACAACAATTTTAAACAAGGAGGAGGGAGAGGACGCGGGGAAGCTCACCACGAGGCGGCGACCGGAGGCGAGGAAGACGCGGCGGCTGGAGAGGAAGCAGAAGACGAGCGGGAGGGCGGCGACCGAAGGCGAGGAAGACGTGGCGCAGAGCTTCACGGCGACGGCGTCGGGGAGGCGAGCCTCACGGCACGAGCTTCACGGCGGGCGGCGATTCGGCGGCGGGCGGGCGGCGATTCGGCGGCAGCATCGACGGCGAGAGCTTCACGATGACGGCGGGCGGCGATTCGGCGGCAGCGTCGACGGCAAGAGCAAGGAGAGGAGGAGGCGCGCGGCGAATGGGGGATTTGGATGATTTTTGGGGCAGGAACCACCCAAATCGCCCGAAACAGACCTTTAGTACCGGTTGGAGATACCTTTAGTACCGGTTTGTATCTCCAACCGGTACTAAAGGTCTGTTTTTGGGCTGTTTAAAATTTGCGCGCCAAGCCCAACCCTTTAGTCCCGGTTGGTATTGCCAACCGGAACTAAATGAGCTTTTGGGGTTTTTTTTTCTCGTTTCTTTTTTCTGATTTATTTTTTATATCTATTTGATTTACATGTTTAATTGTCTATATTATGAAAAACATATCTATATTTGTAAAACTCATATCTATATTTGATCATAACTATATTTGAGCTAATTGTTTAATTGTCTATATTGATTTAATTGTTTAATTGTCTATTAATTTCTTTTGTATTGATTTCTTTTATATCTATTGATTTAATTGTCCAAATTAAGTCAAATTAGTTTCTAAAATCAACACATTTTGGAATAGCCAATATTTATGAACATCCAACTTTTTCCTATTTATAAAAAATGGATGGGTGCCATTTTGCACCATATTTTGTATACTTGATTCACAAAAATGTCATTTTTTACACTTAAAAATAAAAAATGATATTTATAAAACTAATTTGAAAAAAGACAGTTCTGCAACATTGTTTGCCATACAAAGACACACCCATGTGTCAAATATGTTCACATTATCACAACTAAGTTTAGGGGTGTGTTTCTATTGAGCCAATCAGGAAGAAGCAAACGGATCATGTGTTTCTTTCAAGCGCTTGTGAGCCGTTGGATCAGGGGTGTGTTTCTATTGAGCCAATCAGGAAGAAGCACACGGATCCTGTGTTTCTTTCAAGCGCTTGTGAGCCGTTGGATCAGGGGTGTGTTTCTTTTGAGGGCTTGTGAGCTGTTGGATCAGCACTATCACGACCACTTCGTGAGCCACACGACCCTATATATAGCCCACCTCTCGGACATGGTGGGCACTCAGTGTGTACTCATTGTAGTTCATTTGGTATACAAATCATTCGGATTCCCTGCATACATCCGACGGTGCATTTGATATGCGGGCACTCACGAGCCACCGTCGGGCTGTATGCAGGGGAAACCGTGTGTTTTGTTCTATCTACAAATCCTTCAGTTCATCGACCGAATACAAATCATTCGGATTCCCTGCATACATCCCAACGGTGCATTTGATATGCGGGCACTCAGGAGCCACCGTTGGGCTGTATGCAGGGGAAACCGTGTGTTTTGTTCCAACTTTTTCGAGCGCTTGTGAGCCGTTGGAGTTTTTAGAACCAAAAATCAGTGTTTAGAGTTTTCTTCTGAGTTTTCATAACACAGTTACATAAAAGGTTTAATACATTATTACACATCACCAACAACACCCCTATCTATTGTTGGGGTATAATTTTTTTTCTTCGTGTATGTCGACCCTTTCTTCTGATTGCGCCGTAACCATGGAGAATCTTCATCATTTAACGGGATGCTTGGGTCAGCTTTCACTTTGAAGGGCGGAATTTCATCAAACTTATTGTAATCTTCTGACATGTCTGTCTTGTCCTCCACTCCCACGATGTTTCTTTTCCCTGAAAGAACTATGTGGCGCTTTGGCTCATCGTATGATGTATTCGCTTGCTTATCTTTTCTTTTTTTCGGTCTGGAAGACATGTCCTTCACATAGAAAACCTGAGCCACATCATTGGCTAGGACGAATGGCTCGGTGTGGTACCCAAGATTCTTGAGATCCACTGTAGTCATTCCGTACCGCGGGTCTATCTCTACCCCGCCTGACAGGTTGACCCATTTGCACTGAAACAAAGGGATCTTAAAAGAAGGTCCATAGTCAAGTTCCCATATCTGCTGTATGCAACCATAATATGTGTCCTTTGTCCCATTGTCGTTTGTTGCATCAAAGCGGACACCACTGTTTTGGTTAGTGCTCTTTTTGTCTTGGGTGTCCGTGTAAAATGTATTCCCATTTATCTCGTACCCTTGGAAAGTCAATATAGTCGAAGATGGTGACTTGGCCAACAAGTATAGCTCTTCTCCAACAGTGGTGTTATTAATGAGATGTGTTGCAACCAACCGCCGAAAGTATCCACGTGTTTTCCTTTAATCCAGAAGTCAGTCTGCTCCGGGTATTCGGAGCGTAAAATATCCATGTGTTTCACGATATACGGAGCCACCAATCTGGAATTTTGTAGAACTGTGTAGTGTGCTTGAGTGAAAGAATGCCCGTCCATACTTGTTGTTGCTTTCTTTCCTAGCGTGCCTTTTCCACGCAGTCTCCCCTCATGGCGCGATTGAGGAACACCGATCGGCTTAAGATCAGGAATAAAGTCAACACAAAACTCAATGACCTCCTCTGTTCCATAGCCCTTGGACATGCTTCCTTCTGGCCTAGCACGGTTATGAACGTATTTCTTTAAGACTCCCATGAACCTCTCAAAGGGGAACATGTTGTGTAGAAATACAGGACCGAGAATGGAAATCTCTTCGACTAGGTGAACTATGAGGTGCGTCATAATATTGAAGAAGGATGGTGGGAACACCAACTCGAAGCTGACAAGACATTGGACCACATCCTTCTGTAAACTTGGTAGAGTTGCTGGATCGATTACCTTCTGAGAAATTGCATTGAGGAATGCACATAGCTTCACAATGGGTACTCGAACGTTTTCCGGTAGAAGCCCCCTCAATGCAACCGGAAGTAATTGTGTCATAATCACGTGGCAGTCATGAGACTTTAGGTTTTGGAACTTTTTCTCTGCCATGTTTATTATTCCCTTTATATTCGACGAGTAGCCAGACGGGACCTTGATACTGCTCAGGACTTGAAAAAAGATCTCCTTCTCTTCTTTGGTAAGAGCGTAGCTGGCAGTACCTTGATACTTCTCTGGATTCAGGTTGTCTCGTTCGTGCATACGTTGCTGGTCCTGCCGTGCATCCGCTGTATCTTTCGTCTTCCCATACACGCCTAAGAAGTTTAGCAGGTTCACGCAAAGATTTTTCGTCACGTGCATCACGTCGATTGCAGAGCGAACCTCTAGGAATTTCCAATAGGGTAGTCCCAAAATATAGATTTCTTCTTCCACATGGGTACGTGTTTCAGCGTCATTCGGAACAGATTGTCCGCCAGGACCCTTTCCAAAGATTACTTTTAAATCCTTGCCATATATAACATCACCAGTAGGGAGGGTAGGCTTCGTCCGGTGATCTGCCTCACCTTTGAAATGCTTGCCTTTCTTTCTTACGGGATGCTTGTTTGGAAGAAATCGACGATGCCCCAGGTACACATTCTTGTTACCTAAATATATACTTTCAGTCTCACCTAAACAGTGTGTGCATGCATTGTATCCCTTGTTTGACTGTCCTGAAATGTTACTAAGAGCAGGCCAATCATTGATGGTTACAAACAGCAACGCTCGTAGGTCAAATTCCTCCTGTTTGTACTCATCCCACACACGTACACCTTCGTCAGACCACAACTGTAAAAGTTCTTCAACTAATGGCCTCAGGTACACATCAATGTCGTTGCCGGGTTGCTTCGGGCCTTGGATAAGCACTGGCATCATAATAAACTTTCGCTTCATGCACAACCAAGGAGGAAGGTTATAGATACATAGAGTCACGGGCCAGGTGCTATGACTGCTGCTCTGCTCCCCAAACGGATTCAAGCCATCTGTACTTAGACCAAACCTTAAGTTCCTTGCGTCACCTGCAAAATCCTTGAACTCACTGTCGATGTTTCTCCACTGCGACCCATCTGCGGGGTGTCTCAGCATCTCGTCTTCCTTACGGTCTTCTTTGTGCCATCGCAACAACTTGGCATGCTCTTTGTTTCGGAACAAACGTTTCAACCGTGGTATTATAGGAGCATACCACATCACCTTGGCAGGAACCCTCTTCCTGGGGCTCGGCTCGCCCTCAACATCACCTGGGTCATCTCGCCTGATCTTATACCGCAATGCACCGCATATCGGGCATGCATTCAAATTCTCGTACTCCTCACCGCGGTAGAGGATGCAGTCATTGATGCATGCATGTATCTTCTGCACCTCTAATCCTAGAGGGCAGACAACCTTCTTTGCTTCGTACGTACTGGGGGCAATACGTTATCCCTTGGAAGCATCTTCTTTATTATTTTCAGCAACTTTTCAAATCCCTTGTCAGATAGTCCATTCTCTGCCTTCCATTGCAGCAATTCCAGGGTGGTACCCAGCTTTTTCTGGCCATCTTCACAATTTGGGTACAACAATTTTTTGTGATCCTCTAACATGCGCTCCAACTTCGACCTCTCGTTTTCACTTCCGCAGTTTATCTGTTCATCAAGAATGACCCGACGAAGATCATCATCGGACTGATCATCAACAATGACCTCATGTTCAGCTTCGTCTTCCCCCATTGTAGTACCACCGTGTTCAGAGAACACAGGATAGTTGTCATCATCCTCTTCTTCATTGTCTTCCATTATAACCCCTCTTTCTCCGTGCTTGGTCCAACAGTTATAGCTGGGCATGAAACCGTTCTGAATCAGGTGGACGTGAAGGGTTCTTGAGGAAGGGTAATTCCTCTTATTCCTACAGTCATCACATGGACAAAACATAAAACCATTCTGCTTGTTTGACTCAGCCACACGGAGAAAATTATGCATGCCATTAATGAACTCGGGACAGCGTCGGTCACCGTACATCCATTGCCGGCTCATCTGCATTATATAAATATATCAAAAACCATTACACTATAGCTATATCATGAATAGAGATACGTGACCAAATTCATTAATACAAGTTCACCACATTAAAACAAAAGTAGAGTAGTGACCAAATCTAATACATAGTTCTCATAAATACATTAATTGAAACTAACATACAACTATCTAAAGAATTTAAATCCAACGACAAATGCGATCAAAATCGCAACTAAGGTAATTATTGAACCAACAGCATAATGATACCAAGCCTCTTGACTAATGGCATATTTTCTAATCTTTTTAAGCTTCAAGCGCATTGCATTCATCTTGATCTCGTGATCCAAGCGCATTGCCTCCATCTTGATCTCGTGATCATCGACGACGTCGGCAAACTTGAACTCCAATTTCATCTTCTCTTCTAAGCATTGGAGACGAAGATCTTCACTTCTTTTCAATTTTTCTTTCAAATCATTGTTTTCTTTTTCAAAAAACTCGATATAGGGTCGGTTGGAATTTCCGGTTCAACTACCTCCTAGATAAAAATATATCTATGTCAAGTTGGTCGGCATAATTGTCATAAACACGAAATTAAACAAATATATAGTTATAACAAACAATCGTACCACATCCGAATAATAGAGCGGACGAGAGCCGGTGTGGACAGATGTCAAAACCATGACACTATATATAACAAACAATTATACAAATAAGAAAATTATACAAGTAATAATTATGCATCTAAATCATACAACTAAGATTTTTTAAAATAAAAGATAAAAACAAGAGGCTCACCGAGGTGGTGTCGGTGACGGGGCGGCGCGGGCGATCGACGGCGGTGAGAAAGGGGACGGGACGACACTATAAAAAACCACAAATCATACTTTAATTTGAGCTCAAAATGCATATAAAACAAATGAAATCCCTAACTTAGGAATTTCATCAAACACCTA
Source organism: Poa pratensis (assembly GCA_947311845.1). Taxonomy (NCBI): domain Eukaryota; kingdom Viridiplantae; phylum Streptophyta; class Magnoliopsida; order Poales; family Poaceae; genus Poa; species Poa pratensis. The sequence goes on from CAMZMU010000070.1 coordinate 39,809,931, forward strand.
GCTAGCACTACAAAAATCAAATGAGCTAAACTAGCAATAAAATGAGCTAAACTTGAAATGCCGGAAGAGAGGATGAAGTTGCTAACCCTTGTATAGGTAGGTGCCACCAATCTTGACAAATGTTGGAGAAAAATGGGGTGAACTCGAGCTCGGGAGAGGAAAGAGAGAGCAAAAAATGGAGTTGTGCTCGAGCAGGAAAAATGGAGCTGGGCTCGGGGTGGAAGAAGATATATAGGGGAAACTTTAGTCCCGGTTTGTAATACGAACCGGTACTAAATATGGACCTTTAGTACCGGTTCTTATTACGAACCGGGACTAAAGGGTCTCGCCGTGGGGCCCCCTACTGCAGCCGCCTGCCGCAACCCTTTCGTCTCGGTTGGGATTACCAACCGGGACAAAAGACCCCGCACCAACCGGGACTAAAGGGGCTTTAGTCCCGGTTCCTGTCCAACCGGTACAAAAGGGCCACACCGAAGATTACCAACCGGGACGAAAGGCCCCGCACCAACCGGGACGGCTTCCGGCCGGCCGCCTCGCCTCTGGAACCGGGACTAATGCCCCCTTTAGTCCCGGTTCCTGTCCAACCGGTACAAAAGGGCCGCACCGAAGCCCATGTTTCTACTAGTGGGATGGAAGCATGATAGTGAATTCCTTCTTTTGCGTCCTTGTTTCTGGCGATTGCGACAACGTTGTTGACATTTAACCCTGTCAGCCTGGGAGTGTCCAGTTTCCAGTTAGCAGATTCAGTTAGCCTCGGAGTGTTTCGCTTGGCTGTTGTAGAGTTGGATTCAAATCTCTTCCAGTAGCTGTTTCATCCGATCAAGAAGCAACCAGTGTGAAATTGATGCTCAGTTCGTGACCTGGCGAGTCAGGCTAATGCCAAATACAGCAGCTAATGTTCAGTTATCCGGCATGCAGGCTGTGTGACAAGACAATTCAGTTATTCAGTAACGGTGCTGCACTTGTCCAGGCGACTCATGTTCTGATGAAGCTATATGAGCTGCTGCTAGAAGTGATGAGAACATCGGGCTCAAAGTCAGAGGCATCTTTTTTTTCTAAAAAAAGTGATTGGCCGTTAAAAGAATTTAATGATTTTTATGAGAGGAAATCTTTCGAGTTGAGTACCATGCATGACAACGAATATCCCAAGGAAGATGAACAGACTGTCAGTCTGCTATCTGAATCCTTCTGAACCTACGATCGACACTGCAGAGACAAGTGTTCAAGCCTTCAGCTATCCAACGGTATACGCTGCTTCGCATCTACAACTATCAGAATCCTTAGTGAACTCTTAAAATTTTAGAGGAAAATTGGTACAGTTAGAAATTTAAAAAACAAAGTTTCCCTATCTGTGTCCACTAGGTGCAAGACAAAATTACACTTTTTTATCATATACTCACTCCGTCCAAAAATAAGTGTCTCAAGTTTGCCCGAAACATGTCTAGATACATTCACTTTTGATCAAAGTTGAGAAACTTATTTTGAGACGGAGGGAGTACAATTATTCATGTGCTACAGTCTGCAAAAATATTGAGATTGTTTTTTACATACCTTGCTGTCCCGGGCCACTGACTTGCCCAACCCCCGGAATTGCGAGGCCAGCCAACGGATCCCACATTTAGTTGTTCACATAATCACATGGGTACCATTTCACGTTTGACTACTGGGTCTTCAAAGGGAAAGAGGCAAAGACGCGCATACCGACAAATCGAGTAGTTGCTTTATCACATTTGTTGCTCATGGATCCCACGTTTACACACGGATACCATTTCAAAGAAAAAATGTTGCTCACACATGTACTATTTCAAAGGCAAAGACACACAAATCAAGAGAAAATTGAATCAAGCACAATTCCCATGATCAAACCTGCGCATTGTAGTATAAATGAGCATGTCGAGATAGCGAGGAAGAAAATCGGGCATGCTAGCTAGTTGTTCTCACTCCCGGTAGTCTCAACTCTTAAGATGTTGGAGAAAACTGAAGCACGTTGATGCCACAGGAATGGCGCCGTACAAATTTGGGCATGGAGCATCATTGTTACTCCCGTGCACCACGGCGCGGGGACTCGCAGAGTCGTAGTGACGTGACTACCCTCGGGATTGATCATGTAGTCTATCTTATTCAGTTTGTGGTTTAGTTATTTATCCATACGTTTGGGTCGTGCATAGAATTATTCTGTTCTCATTTGGTGACTTAGGAATTTCTAGTTCGTGTTCCTTTGTTGGGAGATAGTTTTGTAATTGAAAGCATATTTATTTTGTGTACCTGCTCATGGTAGACCCTGGAACTTTTTTGTTGTAATATAATGGATGTGGCCCTGGAAGTTTTACGTGTGGGAATAATCTCCCTGTACCCTTTTGACTATCTTCTTGAACTGTAGGACATTTATCAGGTATAGTGGAGTGTTGTTATGTAATTTGTATTTCTGGAACAAGTTTCATAAGGAAAGAGAAGTTTTGAATCTTCTCCTGCTCATCTCCTGACTAGATGAAAATTGCAATCGAAGTTTGAGCCAGCACAAAAAAAAGTTACACTTATCACAAAGAAAAGTGAAAAACTTTCACCATGCGCCAAAAGTTGCATGCGCTGAGAGTATATTCCTTCTTTGTTCCCGTGCCTCCTCCTCGCATGCCTTCGGATATACCTACGCAGGATTACCACCCTCATTATGTTCGCCTCACATTGTTTGCTAGCAACATCCTTAATTTTCTCATGAAAAGTGCATGTTCGGCTCCTCCGCAATTCCAATGTGAGGAGCAGGAGAAACGGTATGATTTTCAGCGAGCCCAAGACGAGAAGGAGAAGTGACTGCAGATGTCATGGAGGTTGAACGAGGCATATGCAAGCCAGGTCAAAGACCAGACCTTTTTCGGTGCGTGGTGAAATGCATGTCTTGTGAAATGTTAATGTCATTTCACCACAACCTTCTCATGAGCAGACTCCATTTCCATCATGAGTTATCCTCCTACATGCAAAACTAGCTAGCCACAAAACCTATAAATAAGCAACTCTAAGCTAGTGAGGAGACAACACAAGCAACCATGTTTTATTTCATACAGATCGAGTATGCTTCTAGGAAGAAATATGTACTGCAGTTCACATGATTAATTTGAAGAAGACATTTGTTATGGTTTTAGAGGAAACTGAAAACGAACTCGTCTGTGAATGGGCCGGAATTAGTTGATAGTACTCTCACGTGTTGTCTCCACATGATAGGATGAAGAGATGGCCGGTTGTCTTCATTTTGCTTGCCACCTCGTTCCTCCTCTCCACGCGGGCAGAAGAAGACGGAGCTCTGCTCAACGTGTCGGCGGGGTCATGGGCCCTTTTCCATGACGAGATGCACGAAATCGGGCAGGTTGGCCCGTTATCCAATGGCCATGTCCTATTCGCCCCATTAGCTAGAACATAAAAAAGGTGTCGATAAGAGACGAACTCCCTCAACATTAGTAGGGGAAGGGATAGATAAAGCAAAACTTCTTCTTAGGAACATGAGAGAATATGTACCTCTTAGCGTTCATCACCAGAATAGGGTTGTTGTACTATATGAAAGGGTACTGTATGGAAGTTTGTTTAGGGATCTAGGAGGCATTGAGCTCAAACGTTTACCACTGTCATGAGTCATTTTACCTTCAATTCATATGTTTTACATTAGTTGATCAAGATTATGTTTTATAGCATTCACAACCAAAATTTATTTGTTTGTCATTTACCTACTCGGTGACGAATTAAACTTGGGATATTGATATGTCCAAAACGCATATATAATTTTTGACTAATTTATGCTATTATTATATCATTGCTACATAATTTTGCTACTATTTTATATCAGTATACATTATTTTATTAGATTAACCTATAAAAGTCCCAAGTGTCGGTCGATATTTTCTGATTGTTTTCGTATCATAGATAATAGTCAGGAAATTGACGGAAAAAATGGGAAAAAATAGAAAATCGCCTAATTTTCCGAGACGAAGACAGACATCACCGAAGTTGGGCCAGGGGTGCCCCATAGCAGCCTCGCAGCCACATGACGCATGTAGGTGGTGGTCTCTCCCCTAGGCCACGAGCCTTCCCCTCTTCCTCCTTGCGTCGCCTTTTCGTTTATAAAAAACTCTTACCTGAAGGCGAACCAAAGCTAGCGTCCAAGTTCAGGTCTGAAGATAGTATTTGTTAGTGCAGCCTAGTTCTTTTCTTCTTGTAATCAAATGTAACGTTCAAAGAACTGCGCCTGGGTATCAGTTGAAGTCATGAAGTAAATGATTATTCCGCAGTTAGTTTCAATTCAGTTAAGATGGACTCGTGAATGTGTGATGCCGTATCTAAAGAGGTAAATGGGGATACCCAAGGGGCTTCCTCAGAGCTTAGCGTATTTTGGCCGTTGGATCGTTTCTCAGAGTGAATCTGGGTCGTTCGTTGCTTTTCACCGCGGCATATAAATAGCTCCCCGCCCACGGTGAAAATCCTAGCGCGCCGCCTCCGCTCCTCCCGCCTCCACTTGCATTCTCGCCTCCTCCTTCGCCGCTCCTTTTTCTCCCCGCTGCGGCGCTGTCGACCTTGCGCCGCCGGCCATGGGCCGGCACCGCGCCCTTCCCAGCTCGAGTTGTTGCCTCCCCCTCGGTGCTAAGAAGGAGGAAGCACGGGGGCCGCGATGTACTGCTGCTGCCGACCTTGTGCCGCCGAGCACGGGTGTCCGTTGCGTGCGCCTCCTCATCTGTCGGCGAGGAGGAGGAGCGTGAGATGGAGGTCGAAGAGGGATGGAGATGGAGGCTGCGGAGGTGCGAGAGCTGCCGCCGAGTGAAGGTCTTCATCGCGGCCGTTCACCACCCTCATGTTCCTTCTCTCTCGCGCATCTCCCTGGTCCCCGTGAGCGTGCCGAGCACAGCTTTGCCCACCAAGCTCAACGAACGGTTCTTACATTGCTGCTCGTGCTGATGCTGCTCTTCCCCTCTCTGTCTTCCTCGGCGCCCAATTGGAGGAGCACGAGCCGCGGCAAAAAGGCAAGGTGAATCGCTGCCCACCCTGCTATTTCACCCTACCTTGCACCTAGCTCGCCCTTCTCTGCTCTACCTCTCGCTCCTCATTTTTTGTGCGCATTTGTTTAATCTTGGCATAGAAGGTGTTCCATTAAAATCCAGGGAGATTCACATGAGAGGATTAATCTCTGTAATTGAGTTAATTTTCTTTTTTCTGAAATTTAGCCAATCAATCAGAAAAATGTCAAGTAGTCAGTTTAGCTATTCGCAATTTGCTAGCCATGTATAAGGAGATCAAGATGTTCCTGATTTGTATATCTCCATTGTCTCTCTAACAATCCAGATGCAATAGGTGTGAGCTGAAACTGTCGTGTCTGGCATCGGCAAACATGATGGTGCTCACAGGTGCGGTATTGCAATGGTCAGCGGCAACGTTCCAATCAACAACCTACAGCGCCTATCAGCTGGTTCCCTCCACCCCTAGGTATTTCGTTGACTACTCAGCATGAATACATTTTATACAAGATTTGTAGTATTTCACATTAGAAAGTTAATTTTTTAATGGTCTATATATGCGCTTCTTCTGTTCATATCAGTTCAGAGCCACTAATCTATCAAAAAGCATGATGATAAGTGTAGTAAGTCATGCAGGTAATGCTATTGGGAGCATGGCATCACAGATTGCGACTGACCTTGCCACGCCCATTGATAGCCAGGTCTTCGAGCTAAACTCCTTTGCATTTGCAATTTTTCTACCTGAATATTCAAATTACAAGGAAGTTCTTAGTCTTTTTTGTTTAGTGTACTTGCGTAGGGGGTTAGTATTTACTCCTGGCTTATTTCAAACAGAATTGGGTCTTCTTTATTTGTGTAAGTAGATACAAGATGGTTGCTTTATAATACTGAACTCTATACAGTGACTGTAATGCTCATATATTTTTACATTGGTCTTGACTAGGGAAACTACAAGGCTGTAAGATAACAAACTACAAGGTATTGAGTGCCTATATATAGTGCAAATTTCTTCTGGATTTATGATTCTCCTTCTATATTCTTGGTAAGCCTTAAGCTATGATTTAATTTTATATTCAGTTGGGTGGCCAGTTTGCTCTTTTTATCTGGGAACACAAAAGGATTGTAATGTTCAGGGGGAAGTGAAAAGTGCATGTTGCCCCCATGCGTGGTTTTGGTAATTAATGACAATCCTTATGGACTAATGTTTGCATTGAGATATTATTGTAGATCTTGTCCATAGGAAAAGATTGGAGTTCATGTGTTGGACTCTAGAATCTTACATGGTAAAGTGTGGCTTGGAAAAGAAGATTGAGGGAACATTCATGTTTATCTCCAAGCAATCATATATGTCAAGAGAAGAAGATGAAGTGCAAGGTCAATATGATCCATCTCGGAAGATATCATTTGATTGAAGCTTGCAATGGATACATGAAGACGGAGCTAAGCGAGGCTCTCCCATAATGGAGTATGGGGGAGTATTTGGAGAAGTCTTCATCAAGCATGTGCTAGCAAGCATGATCATGAAAGGTGTTCCAACTTGAGAGAGTCCAGATCGTCATCATCTAACACAAGTGGAATGTGCAAGGAAAAGGTATGATCTTGATAGTGTTTCTATTTTAGCGGTCTCATGTTGTTAGTGGGAGACGGGTTATAGGATAGATGTCGTACTATCAAGAGGGGCTCTCAAGTGAGTAACTTGATCGCACATTTGTGGAGAGCTCAAACCTTTGCATACTTGGCATATCATCTTTCTTTGTTCTTATTTGTCTTTTATCCATGTGAGGATTTAGAGCTTGGTTCATCTTCATATCAAGCTCTAGTTCATCAAAAACGGATTTCATGTGAATATCTTGTTACGTTTTTTATGTTGGAGGTTTTACCGGTTTGCATTCTCTAGAGAGGTTTTACCTTTCTACATTTGGTTTTATCCTCCCATGTTGGACTATGATGTTTCTCTGCATGATCTTGTAGTGCTCGTTGTGGTGATTACAACGAGCCCAAGAACATCGAAAACGGAGTTCGGAAGCTCAAGTTTTGCCCGTTTTGGTGTTGTTATTTCTGCAGTTTTTTACAAGGGCAGTAGTACCGCGTGTGGCCCAGTAGTACCGGGCTACCCAGCCCAGTAGTACCGGGCCGGCCCAATAGTACCGCGTTGGTGGTAGTACCGGGGTAGGCCGGTACTACTCAAAGTCACCAGGAGGTTTCTCGTCTCCGTGCGTTTCTTGCCCAGTACTACCGGGCTTGCCCTGTAGTACCGGGGAAGCTAGCCCAGTAGTACCGGGCCAAGCACAGTACTACCGCCCTTGAGCAAAAACTGCCCAATGGGCAGATTTTTATGGGGACCTATTTAAGGGGCCTTCTTCCCCAATGGTTCCCCAACGAGCTGAGCACGGTTTCCCCTCTCTCTCCTCCATTGTTGACCTTTGAAAAGCTTGCCTTTCTCTCTATTCCTCCCATGATTCTTGCATATCTTTGAGGGAAAAGAGAGAGGAGATCTAGATCTACATTTCCACTAATCCATCTCTCCTCTAAGTGAGGGGAACCCTTTGGATCTAGATCTTGGAGTTCCATTTGTTGAGTTCTTCTTTGTTCTTCGTCTCTTCTCCCCCCCCCCCCACAAGCATTAGTTGCTTTTGGTGGGACTTGGGAGTGAAGGACTTGAGCACTTCTTGTGTTCTTGCCTTTGCTTTTGTGCATCGGTTTGTGCTCTCCACGAAGATTCGGGGAAGTGAAAGTTTGTGAGCTTGTTACTCTTGGGTCATTGGACCCTAGACGGTTGTTGGTCACTTGGGAGCTTCCAATCCTTTTGTGGGTTGTGCCTCAAGATTGTTATAAGGGACTCGATTTCTGACCAAAAGGAAATCAATAGTGGAAGGTGAACCGAGCTTTTGGGCATGGTTCATCAGAAAATAGGGTGAGGCCATTTGTGGCGTTTGAGTTTGAAACTCACACCGCCCCTCCAACGAGACGTACTCCCTAAAAAGGAGGAACTCGGAAATACATCGTCATCTCTGTGTGCCTCGGTTATTTCTATACCCGAACTCTTTACTTATGCACTTTACATTGGGATAGCCTTCATGATTGAAGTCCTTTATCTTGCCATCACCTTGTTGCTTGTCTTGCTTAACATAAATTGTTAGTGCACATAGGTGAGCCTAGTATATTTAGGTTGTATGCTTGTTAAATTAAAACACCTAGTTTTATTCCGCATTTATCAAGCCTAAACCGGAAAAGTTTTAATCGTCTATTCACCCCCCCCCCTTTAGGCGACATCCTTGTCCTTTCAGGAAGTTGTTTCATCGCTGTAATATTGCAGTGACTGCACGCCATTTTTTTACATTTAAAGTAACTCATCATCATCTCTTTCAGCTCACACAAAGTCTTAATAACAATCTGTTTTTGTTTTTGACTTTTGCTTTTCAAAATACAAGGTCATACCTCCCAGCCTATGCATTTGCGGATGCATACAACCATGCTTACTCTGTTGTTTACTCAATTTTTTTTCTGAAATTTATCCCCACCGACAATAATAACTTGAGTTGTTTGTCTAGCTGTTTTCAATATGTTCGGAAAGTGAATTTTTCTTGCGGGATGCACATGTTTGTATTGGACAAGAAATGTTTGTATTGGACAAGAACTGAACTAATTATGTTTGTCTCAAGATCTTGCCACTAGACCAGATATATTGGTGATTAAAATGTTACCATGCAGATGTCTGTTCTCATCAGTTTCTCATGTTATCATGTTTTATACTTTTTGGGTCTTCTGGTTGGCGAAAGATAAAGAATCAACATTGATATGTCAGCTCAACTAACCTAATTAGCGGGCTCTCCGATTTGTTTTGTTTTATGGCCAGCTGCTGGCCATTGTCTTCCTACTTATATTGTGCTCCATAAGCAGAGAGCAATGACTGTACTTCCCTAATCCCGGCCTAATTTTTTCACTGAAACTAAGTCTTCATTTGTATCTTATTAAGTAATAATGGCAGCAGCCATTTCTTATTGTTATATTGCAGGGAATAACGAAAGTATTGCTGAATTTTCCATGGTGTGGTGTGTTGATTCAGCCTCACTCCACCTGAATGACTTGGATTCCGTGTTGTCATGAGCCTGAGGTTCCAGGGCTAGACCTCAACTGCTCAGCTGAAGTTAAGTTAGACCACATCATTTATTTCATGAGAACTCTTTTTAGAGTTTTTGGTTCATAACAATCTGCAACAATACTCATGCTTCTTATATTTACTTGCAACTGTAAAATACATATGTGCTTCTCTATATGATGTACTGCTAAACAATGAGTGTTTAATCGAGCGTGGCATCACCAACATCATTTATTTCATGAGAATTCTTTTTTAGAGTTTTTGGTTCATACCAATCTGCAACAATTCTCATGCTTCTTACATTTACTTGCAACTGTAAAATACATATGTGCTTTTCTATATGATGTACTACTAAACAATGAGTGCTAAACCGCGTGTGGCATCTTATTTTCAGATCAGTGAAGATGTAGCTATGGATGTATTATAAACGACACATCAGCGATTCCCAAATTGGATTATATTTTTATGCGAAGATCTTCAGGTTTGACCTTCGAGTTTATTTTATCATTTTTACCCAGTTAGCACACAACTTGTGCTCTTAATGAAATGATGATGTATGGAAGTCAGTTTTGGTACACAGATTAATTTTGGGATATTCATGATTACTACTTTCAAGCAGTTTTTCATGCTCCAGTTTATGGAGATCCCTAAAAGTCTCACTGGTCTATCTTTTCAGGGGTATAGATAGCAAGACACGAATGGTTACACAAGGATAGTGCCCTTCAGAGCTATGTATATTTCTACATGTAAATAACCAAATAATTATCTATTAGCCAGCCAGTTGGTTAGGTAAACCTCTAAATCCCAAACTTCAAGCTGTCGGTGAATATAAATATATTATGTGGTTGACGTTTGATGCACTCTACCAATCTATATTAGCACCAGGTTTCAGTTTTTGCCAAAATAATTCCTCCCGCGTGGTAGCTCATGCCCTAATAAAATAAGATGGAGTGATCAGGTACACTTTGTCATAGCTTACTTTGGCTACATTTATCTATCTCTACATGTAGTACTGGTTGGTATTATTGATAGTTTTTAGTTTTGTTTAGTACTTTGGAATTCTATAGACCAAGTTTGCTAGAACTATGAAGCAGGAATGGCTATTTGGAAGCTCATATTTGGGTTTTCTTCTTATGTTGAATTTAGGCTGCTTCGTTAGTGTCACACATATGCATATGAAAGCACTTTTCAAGGATCCAATACCATAATAATCAAATCTATATTTAGCCAATACACATGTGCTGCAGCGATTATGTGGTTTTGACATTAATTTTGTGATCTTAATAGACTATATATAAGATTCATTGTGTCCACGATTGACACCAAAGGATACTCTACAAAGTAACAAAAGCAATCTCACTCAAGTGAGGGCTTATACGTTAAGGATCCTATATAATTGCACTGAAGATTTTACTACCTTTTACTGCTCTAGGGGTTTAAAATATTGGCAATGATACTTGCTTCTTCTCAGTTTCCTTCATTTCGATCCATTTATTGGTTTTTAAGTTGTGTGATGTGGTTGTTGTGGATGCAGGATTGAAGAAAAGGCTCATGCTGGCCAAAAAAGAAGGGAAGGTTCTCTTTCATGTTTGAGAGGTAGAAAGAAGGATCTTCATAAATTTGTTGGTATCATTGTCCGAGTTTGCTATTGCCAACTTCAGTTATTTAATTCAGGGGATCTCCTTGACCATATTATTGTTTTAATCAGTTCATGGTTAAAAACAGCATAATGAAATAAGAGAATTTTCTCTGCCTTGAAATGGTTTATGATATCAATGTTGTTTCTTGGGTCGTGATCTGAAATAAGTCTTTGTTTAACTCTCCATTTTGGCATTTTGTTGAGATGTGGCCTTTTGCAAAGTTAATTTCCATAGAGCAGATCATATTCCTATTGTAGAATATTAGGTTACATTTAGCACGTTGATGTAAAGGGTGTCATGTGTATATCAGATTGTATTGCATTTTTTAATAATATCATATATTGTATTTCTCATTTTCTTCAGAATAATAGAGGGAATGAACCATTCAGGATCACAAATTTCTAACCTCCGGACACTACCATTTCATATATTAGGCACTACATTCTGAAGATTTGGCTCTTTTGGCTTAATTTGTTAGCATGTGGCTTGATGTACCATATCTCGAATGATTATTGTTCCCTTATTATGGATCCTATCCGTAATCCGCCTAAGACCAATGTAAGTGCTCTATCACTTTTCTTACTGCACTTAATTTCTTTCATGTGGATCTACTCTCATGGTACGTGCGTAAATAATTTTATTTTGATGCTTTGTTGCTTTATCTAGCATCTAATTATTTGTCATACAATTTTTAATTTTTGCTAGCCTCTAATGCATGTCTATCTTTTACCTTGGGTTAGTTTTGTGTGATTTTTCTAATCTTTGAGATCAATATTCTTTTCTTTCATCTTGACATCTACCTTTTTCGTACACCCATTGCTTTAAATAGCCCAATCCCATATAGGTCAGCGCTCTGTCTCTGAAACTAAAATTGTCTGGGTTAAATTACCATCATAGTTTCATACCATTCATACTTAGTTGGCTTTCTGTACTTTCCAATCCTCACGATAAACCATGAATTGATCTTGGGTTCGATCGGATGTTTCCTTCACGTTTTTCATGTTCCCTTTTGTGTGCTTGTTACATTCACTTCAATAGTAGTATATTCCTTCCCTATTTGTGTTACAATATCTTTTTTTTGTATTTCGTTATCATATATTGCTAAAAATACAAGCTGCAAGGTAGCAAAATTGAGTGCGATGTGAGGTGATTTGTGTGCTGCAATACCATTGTTTATCCAAAGGTCAATTTATTTAGTCCAGTTCTTATATTTTTTATTTATTGTGACAAGTATTTCATGAGTTGTTGGACAAACAACAGTTCTACCAAATCTCTTTTTACCTAAATGAACATGCAAGCTATTTCTATATAGCTAATCATACTACATGATTATATGAGTTATAGTTTTTGAAAGAATAATAATTTTGTACTTATCCGCTAAACAATCATCTCCCTGGTATACAAATGAATATGTTCAATTATAAAGTAGATGTATGCATTATTAATTATCTTTTACACCACAACTTTTGCATCACCACACTCCTCTGTTTGGTCATATATTTGCATGTAATTAATTGTGGTCTCTTCCAGTGATTTTTTAACATCTCATAACAGCACTTAAGAAGAGAAGAAACCTTACCTTTGTGGCATTGGATAATTTTGTTTTTCACTGTTGTTTCTGGACCAGTTATGTTGTCTCTTCATGCTCCTAAAGCCTAGCAAACATTCCTTTCTTTTCAGTTCATGTTACACATCTTCTCCAGATAGGCTACCACTATATGTTTAGTTCATGTTACACATCTTTTCCACACTCCTCTGTTTGGTCATTTATTTGCATGTAATTAATTGTGCTCTCTTCCATTGATTTTTTAACATCTCATGACATCAATTAAAAGAGAGGAAACCTTATCTTTGTGGCATTGGATAATTTGTTTTTCTATGTTGTTTTCAGACCAGTTCTGTTGTCTCTTAATGCTCCAAAAGCCCAGCAAACATTCCTTTGTTTTCAGTTCATGTTACACATCTTTTCCAGATAGACTACCACTATGTTTAAATCATAGAGGCAAATTATCTCAAGGAAAAGATTCTCTGGCGTCAAAGTAACTAAGCTGTCGGTCCTAGCTTTGGAATGACACATCTGTGTACCTTTTCTATGTGATGTTTACTTTATACATTTATATGGAGAAGCACATTGCTACAAGGTCTGT